>JANZLQ010000078.1:7030952-7048570 GCA_026212715.1 Elanus axillaris | reverse complement strand
CCTTCCTTCCTTCCCTCCTTCCTTCCTTCCTTCCTTCCTTCCTTCCTTCCTTCCTTCCTTCCTTCCTTCCTTCCTTCACTCCTTTCTTCTCAACTTCACATTCAGTAGCTACAAACTTGTTAGGAACCAACGGCAGGGCATGATTTCTGGCTCTGCCTTTGCGAACATCCGTACAGCTCTATCCCAGGCAGGACTTTTGCCTGTGCTGAGCAGCAGAGGCTGGTGCTGGAGCCAGCCCTGTGGGAGGAATTGCCTGATCAGCATTGCCTTCTTGGCACTGCCTAGGAGGGTAGTTTGGGGGCAGCCACCTGCTTTTGGGGAGATAATAGGTATAGGGATACAGGATGAGCAGGGATGCTTTGCCGCAGGGATATTGAATAGCCTCTGGCGTCTTTAATTCAATCATGTCAATGCTAGCTATTGAGTCTAGGAAGTACGTAAAGAGGTAATTTTACATGGGATTAAGAAATAAAGTCTGCTGCATGGGAAGTGAAGTCTGTGAAAGGGTAGCTTCATCATGGTGAGAAATGGAAAAACACAACCATTATACATTCCCTAGAGGCAGCTAATGCATGAGATTTCACTGATTTTTAACTAAATGAGATGGTTAAAGGTCTATATTGTTATTCAGATCAAAGACATCTTTAGTAAATAAGCTTACATTCCATTAAAGAGATTTATTCTTATTTAATTTTTACCCCAAATAAATATTAAATCCAGCCATATTCTAAAGTTTTCTCTATAAGTTTGGAGTGAGTATGCAATGTCGTTTTTGCTTAATGAAATGCTTGAAAGCAAAATTAGGTTCATAGATGAGGAAGTGCCTCATCTATGAACAGGAGAGAGAAGTGGCTGAATTATTTCTTAGCGAATAATTTGCTTGGAGAGAAAGAAACTCACACTCATCAGCTGGAAAGCATGACAATGGCTGAAAATTAATTCAGACACATAGAAAAATAAAGCATATTGCACAGGGCTTAAGCTAATTGTAATCACTAAGTTAAAAACCCTTCTGGCTTTTGGATGAGCCTGGACCAGTTGCTTCGCTTCGTATTTGCATTCTGCACAGATAAGCTGAGCGGTACCTGCCTCAGCAAGTATTCAGTCAGGATTTGTGCACTCGGTTCAGTCCCTTACTTCCAGCTTGTGGCATGCAAGATATATTCTGTGACAAGGATTATGCTCCATTTTGGAGGACAAAACATATATCACTCATCAGCACAGAAGCTGTGCAGCTAAGAAGCTTTGTAATTGAGAATCCTCACAATCGCATTCCATAATTTATTCATAGTATCAATTACAGAATTCCTGGTAGAGGAAGTCAAACTAATTATATTTTTTAAATTTTAAATTAGTTTCTTCTGTTCAATTAAGGGAAGCCAGAAACTCTTCAGGGTACCCACACTGCCAATGGCAAAGTGTAATAGCTTTGCAGTGAGACAGTCAGCTGGAGCAGCTGCTGGAAGAACGCTCTTTGCAAAACAAAATCTCTGGTAAGACTGCGCTAGCCAGTTTAGTCTTGGAGAGTGACTGCTTAGCCTGCTGATTACATAAATACTGCTGGTTTTACCTATGATTGTAATTCAGCAACTTTTAAAACCAGAAACAATGACCAATGTATTCAAGAGCTACAGTCCACCTTTCAGGATGATGAGTAACCTCTCGGAGCCCAGATGCGTAAATGTACATAATTGCTTGTGAGGTGTGTGTTAGGGACACACTCATCCTACACCCAGGTCACCTTCCAGGATGAGCCTGATCCTCCTCATCGCCGAATGAGGAGCAGAGAACAACCACTTTCCTAGGGCTGGACCCTCAGATACATGAACTGGGGGGATGGATTTGGTCCTGCATTCCCAGAGTGCAGCAGAGTTGTGTGTTTATGTCGCCCTGATACGGTGTGTGTCCTGCTGTGCCCTCTGCACCAGCACTGATGGTTCAGCAGAGCTTTCCCTTGCACCCTGGGCTGCATCGCTGCCTCCTCCCCCCCACATTTTCACCGGGCCAAGGACATCACTGCAACTTTTTTGTGGGGCTGAAGGGAGGGGGGAAGGCTTAAGCTTTCACCTAAAACCAAAGCTACTTTATTTATATTAGATACCTCAAAGTAAAATATCATCACTTGCAAGGAGAGTGGTGTGACAAGCAGCTTCTCTGGCAGAGAATGCTGTGGGGATTTTCTGATGTAATTTCAAGTACCAAATAAAAAAGCGCTGGGCATGTACTTCATCCACAAATGCTTAAGCCCTGATAAAAGAGCAGAGGGCCCCAGGACCCATCACAGCAGTTATTACAGGACATTCCTTCACATATCCCACACAGTGAGTTACAGCAAGCTGTATTATAAATCCAGCTGTATTTTTAGGTTCATTAGTGGTCACTTGACTACAGCTGAGTCTGGTCAGAATTCAGATGTTTGGTGGAAGTTGTTTTATTCCCCCCTTTCTGCCTAAGAACTATAAACTAATTTTCCAGATATTTGACTCAAAAACCTCAGGGCTGCAACTTCCATCTACTTATTTGGGGGAGTTTATTTCTTTCAGGAAAATTTCCAGAAAGGTTAATATACTACCAAGTAGTTTATTGTATTTCCAAACTACGAAGAGAGAGGCTTACCAGAACAAGCAAAACCAACACCTTGTCATATGCCATTCCTTGTGATACACCAGTAACCTTTGGTAGAAACTTCCCAGTGTCTGGATCAATGATTTGTGGATGGCCAGGAGATGGGATATAAGCAGGATATAAGCAGCAGAGAAACTTATTTCTGCACAGAAACAAGACCAGATACTAGGTGGTTAAAAGTTCTTGTATGCATTAATGCAGCTAACAAGGCTTTATTGTCTTCATCATATTTTCAGTTAAAAACTATGCAACTACAGTCCCTTTGTGGAAACTGTGGTTTCTCACATGGTGAATTTATTCAGTTCTGGGAGCAATGAAAAGTTTGCAAAATCACTCCAGTCTTCAGGCTCCTGTTGTAAGGGAAATCTGCTGGGAAAGGTGCTGTAAACAGAATAAAAACTACCCCAAACAACACGGTCAGTACCTATTTCCAACATCATGATGCAGAGATTCAATGGTATATTATGAAAATTACCACATAAATGAAGAAAAGCTTCTCCTGATTTTTGAAATCTCTCTTCAGCACTTCAAAGTCCTAAATCGTTTGACACATTTAGTCATGTTGGTGTCAGAAAAGGGAAAAACAACAGCAAAGTGACTCAGACATGTAGAATCATAGAATCACAGAATGTTTTGCATTGGAAGGGACCTGAAAGATCATCTAGTTCCAGCCCCCCTGCCATGGGCAGGGACACCTTCCACTAGCCCAGGTTGCTCAAAGCCCCATCCAATCTGGCCTTGGGCCTCCCGTGATTGGGAGGATGACGTGTTTTCTAACAGAAGAGAAGGTGGAAGAAGATTTTGTTTGCAAACCAGTCATGCTTCAGATACCACAGCTCCAACCACAATTTCTCCCAAGACAAAATGCTGCAGGGAAGCAAAGGTGTCACATGTAGTCTGTCTTCGCTCCCCCTCTGTGAGAAAGGGAGTGAGTAGCTACTTAAATTTACATTTTATGCATGCCAGGAAACAAATTGAAGCTAATTGTATCAAACCCACTCCCGGCAGTATTATAGCATATTCCTGGTCATTTGAACTCCACACTCACAAGGTCAGATATATGGCTTTGCTTCTGGACTATATGGTGGGACACAAAAATGTATTTTATACAAAACAGATGAAACACTTAAGCTTCAAATTAAAATTTTAGTCTTTTAAATATCTCTTTGTAGCAAAACATACAGAGTTTGAGGTGTTTTTGTACCTTCAATCAGTCATTTATATAAAAACATGCTATCAGTCATGTCAAATATCGGATCTCCTCCCATATGCAACATGTACAACTAAGATTCTTTTAAGAATTTGTTCTCCCCTTTTTAGATAAATTTAGATAACATCTTCTGACAGACTTAAATACACCAGTAATCAACAAATGATACCTGTAATATCAGTGTGAATCAAAGAAGTCTCTTAAAAGAGTATTTACATTGGGCCAAAACATCCAGTTATGACATACTCTTATCAAATATTTTGGTTCATTATTGTGAGAATTCAGAAAGATCCTGACTCTAGAAGGGATTACACCAGTTATGGGGAGTGTAATTGGATACATCATTTCAGCCTCTAATTTCATATCCAAATGCCTAAAAAAATGAGCAAAAATTTTCAACGGTTTGACTTCAGGCACCAAGATCAGACCGTAATCCTTATCATTTAAGCTTGTTCACAACGTTTGTGAGTGAGTCCACTGCAATCCTCAAATAACCCCTACCATAAAAAACCTGAAGTGGGGGAGAGGTGAGACCACAACCATGCAATTAAGCTGTTCAGTTGCTGATCTGTGTGGAAAGGAATTCCTCTCCAGCTAGAGACAAAGCTGTAGTATAAGACGTGATTGGGCTTGAATACAAGGGCTATGGAGAAGCTCACTAATGTTTCAAAAATGTCCTTACTAAGGGTGTCTTCTTGTTTAAGTTTTAACCTAAATGAATGCACAAGCCAAATGTTATGAATAGCCTCTGAAATCAGTGGAGCTGCTCCTACACTTGGATCAACATACAGTGAAATGCATGAGTAGATGGCAGGGATAAACCACATTTTACACCAGCTGCATTTAGGCTATTTCCTAGTGCTGATATAAGAATAAGACATTTATTTACATTAAACCATGTGTTTTTGCTTGTACATCAACTGGGTGGCATAGCGAGGTCATTTGTTTGAATTATACCGAGAGCTTGCCTGGCAATAAAAGAAATTATATAAGTTAATATATTCTGTAACATTCTTAGAGAGGCAGGGAAGATGGTTTGTATTATCATATAGCCAACCTCATAATATCTGGAGAAACAATCACTGTAAACCAAGATGGATGTCTGTATTTAAAACACAAACACTCTAATCAAAGTTTTCTTTTTTATTTTGTTTTCTAGGTCATTTTCTGATGAAGTTTAAATTTGAATCTCATTCCAAGCATTAGTATTAAATGACTGTTTACATTTCTTATACTAAACTCACAGTGAGAGAATTTTTCATAATACTGTATGAAGTCTCCCTCACACCTGGAAGGAATTGTATTGCTTTTTAATTTAAGCAGTTTCAAATTCACAGCCTAGCTCTAGTACAGAGAGGAATCAAAAGTTATCTATTCTCTGTGGAAGCTAGTTTAGGACTATTTGTACAGTGTAGGGTGGGTCTGTTAATATTTGTAACTACTTGCATTTACTCATTGTCATTAAACACTCCTTTTTGTCCTTAATTTTCTATAGGGGACTGAAGTCTGCACTTAACCACAGAGAAAACTCAGTCTAAACTGATATATTCTGCTCTCCCATGAATAATGAGGTTTCACTTTCTTTTTTTGTGTTTAGTTTCTTGGTACAATCAAATTAGAAATATTTAAATCTTTTGGACTTCATGATATTTTTTAGCCTCCATTCAATAACACTTGAATTCATGCCCAGTTCAAGGTGTTCTCAGAGAAGCTTTCCAGTTTGGATTTTATTTCAAAAGACTTGAGGCCTGATGTTTTCAAAGGGATCTCTGCTTTGTTTCTACTCCTAAAAAGAGGGCTAAGAGAGGGCTTACACATGCATATGAATAACGTGTCCCTGCAGGGCTGAAAGTGGACTACCCTTACCTGTGTTATCATTGCAGTTAAAAATAGTCATTAGGAGACAGATCCCATTATGCCAAGCACAGTGCAAGTAGAGAGAAAAAATGAAGCTTTTTCAACTACTTTACAGGTTGAAAAATAGGTTTATAGGTAGTTTTAGCTATTATTTGATAAGTCCATATGGTATCCATGTATTGTATGATAAGAAAAGTTCAACTACATTGCGTGTTGGCTAATTATCACAAAACTTCTCATTCAGACTAACTGTAATGAAATTTATTTTCTTTAACAGCAACCAATAAGTGCTGAATTATCATTTGCCCTAAGGTTCTACCATAAAAACGAAGTGATCCTTAAGTTTGAACTTGTCTTCTAAAATGGCCTGGCATGTATTTCTGTGAAGTCTTTCAACCTTGTTTAAATTTAGTCTTTGTGATTATCTGAAATGTAAGCTGAATGATAGTGCAATTTATTCTACTGTTTTGACAGAGGTCTTATCAGATAGATTAAATCTCTTCTAAAATTGTTCAGTTTTTCACCTTGGCTCCCACAGCAGGCCTTCCATTTCTAACCACCAAAGCTTGTGGTTGTATGAGAAAGCACCGAGTTGGGTTTAGAACTGGTCTGGAACATCTTGTATTGCTCTGTGACATTTCTGTCACAGCTTAGTTCACTTAAGATAGCAGCCAGCAACAGTAGGCTCAGAAAAAATAGATTAATGATATCTGCATAGCCACTGAACTTCTGGCCTGAGCAAATACCTGTTTTCTAACATTCTTTGATAGCTTTTATTACTCACACCGGTGTAATATGTGAAAGAATCTCTTGAATATACTAAATCAGAGACAAAAATTCTTACTTACATTTAAGGGTTCACGCATTACTTCATTTTTACAGAGGCAAAGATTAATGGAACAGATAGTGTAAATCAGCTTTGTAGTCCAATAAGTTTTTTATTGCAAGGTTATGAAAGCCACCTTCAAACATTTGTTTTCTTTCTGTTTGACACCCTGTTATTCAAAACATTTATTTTTCATGTGTGTTGTGACGTTAAGTTAAAGCAAGAGCAGCCCTGCAGAAAGGGGCCTGGGGTGCTGGTCGACAGCAGGCTCGGTGTGAGTCAGCAGTGTGCCCTGGCAGCCCAGAGGACAAACCGCATCCTGGGGATCATCAAACACAGCGTAACCAGCTGGTCAAAAGAGGTGATTATCCTGCTGTACACAGTGTTGGTGTGGCCGGCCTCACCTTGAATACGGTGTGCCGTTCTGGGTCCCACAGTTTAAAAAGGGTTTTAAGGTACTTGAATGCATCCAGAGGAGAGCACCAAAGCCGGTGAAAGGGCTGGAAGGCATATCCTGTGAGGAGCGGCTGAGGACACGAGGTTTGTCGAGTTTGGAGAGAAGGAGGCTGAGGGGCGACCACATTGCTCTCTGTGGCTTCCTGAGGAGGGGAAGCGGAGAGGGAGGTGCTGAGCTCTTCTCCCTGGGATCCAGTGATAGAACTCATGGGAATGGTTTAAAGCTGCACCAGGGGAGGTTCAGACTGGACATTAGGAAGCATTTCTTTACCGAGAGGGTGGTCAAACACTGGAACAGGCTTCCTAGAGAGGTGGTCGAGGCCCCAAGCCTGTCAGTGTTTGAGGCATTTGCACAATGCCCTTAACAACCATGCATTAACTTTTGGTCAGGCCTGCAGTGGTCAGGGAGTTGGACTAGGTGATCGTTGTAGGTCCCTTCCACAAAAATTCTTTCCTTTCCCCTCTCCTCTCCCCTCTCCTCTCCCCGCTTCTCACAGGAGCCACTCCTGCAGCCCCTCCCCTGCTACCAAAACCCCACCACACAAACGCAAAACACTTATCTAGCCTATTTTAGTAAAGAGGTTGTTGGGCTGGAGAATAAATATAGGCTTTGGCATTCCTGGGGCATCTTAATTTCTGGTTTCAAATTAATTTTTTTCCTCTGTTTGCATTCAAACACTAGCCCATGAAGGAGCACGGAAGTAGATTATATTTTATTTCAGAGATGTTGAGAACAATATCAGGCCCTACATAAGCAGGCATTTGTGTGAGTTTTGCCACATTGCTTTGCTTTCATGGGCCTTAAATTTACTGATCCAAATTCAATCCAGGCTCTGGAATATTCTGAGTGACTATATGGCAACTTTCCAACAATGTTAGTCTGAAGCAAAGGGCAAAATTTGTTGGGAAAGGTAAAATCCTTTATTGGGAAAGTTTGGAATTGGCTTCTAGTAAGTAAAGATACAAACAAACAAAACTGTAGGCCTTTGGAGAATGTCCCCTGTCACACTTTCAGAGTTGGATATCCCAAAGTTCAGCACCCAAACAGGAACCAAACTTTGTCTTCAGCCAAATAAATATCTCATCACTGGAGGTTAACAAGTGACAGACATCATCTTTGCAGAAGTGACAAGTTACCTAAATGTGGACATAGATACACAGGTATTTATCTGACTTTGTTCCTACAGTGTCTGAATACTGCACTGTAAAGAATTTGTCTTCATAACACCCTTATGAGGTGAAACACACAGTTTTTCTGCCTTTACAGTGGGGACGCTAGCACGTGGGGCCCCATGGCCTCACTGCAAGCCTTTAAAGGCATTGAGGTAATTGGAAACAGCCAGCACTGGGACTAAGAGGGAATTTAGGTCAGGTGAATCCACGCCTTGCCTAACTGAGAGATTTTAAAGGTTTTGAAATGTGGGGACATTACAGCAGTGGAGTATTTGTGCAGATGCAGCAATATCAGCAAAATGTGTGCCTTATGCAAACGATCCCTCCAAAGCCAAACAAGATACAGCAATAAAAGCTGGCAGAAGCCTCTAGCCCATATGCAATTTTGCTGGGCTATTTTCTTCACCTCCAAATGGAGCAGCAGTTATATCAACTTGTCATTGTCTCCAGGACAGCTGTCCCAGTATTTTGGACAGGCTGCTCTGGGGCTGGCTGTGCAGTGGGAGGATGCCCTGCCCCGGCTGCTGAGACGATGGGCACTATGCCACTGGGCCAGGAGAAGGTACTTTTGGTAGCAAGCAGCTGGATTTCTCAAGCCTTACTCTGAGCAGAGCCTTCATGTTTTGGCCCAGATCAAACATGAAGTTTCCAAAGACTCGGAGGCAGGTGTCCAGCTCTTGGCACGCATGCCAATCAAAACTTTTCACTGCACTGGATATGGCGCCGGATATGTTTCAGACTCTAGCCTTATCAAACTAGCTAAGTATTTCTCTCCAAAATGAGTACCTTACTGCCAGACCTCTTGGAAGCCTTCTAATAGCACTTCACCTTTATTTTTAAAGTATAATGTTTGTCTTAGTTTATTGGTTTTTTTGCAGATGTTAATGAGGGACATATTTCTGCATATTAAACACAGTAGCCCAGCTACAAGGGGTGGGCAATACTTATACGTATGATGTGCAAAAACTTATCAAAAAGCATAGTTACACATTAGACATACGAATGATAAGATTATATAAGTAGAACTTGCTGCAACTTATTGGGTGTGTATAACTTTGTGCTTAGAAAATGTCTGTGCCATAACCCTTTTGCAGCTATAACCTGGTATCCATCAGCGAGCACAATGCTTCCTTGCAGTCCCTGCTCAGCTGTGCCTTAAAAAAAGAGCCACTACTTCTCAATGTGAAACTTATAAAGCATGTTGTCGAGTCCACATCAGCTCTAGACTGCATTTCTTCTGATTTCCATGGGATAAGTCAAACCTTCGGGGCTTGCAGACCCTTACTTAAAGAAATTAAAACAGCTCATGAAAGACAGGATTGTATAAACAGAGTTTGAAGGCGCTCTGTTTGAAATTAGGCCAAAGCAAACGCTGTGGCCAGCTCTTCCTTTCCCTTTGGTTGCCTCTCCCCCCTCGGCGCCACTGTGAGGGACACCTTTGCCAGACGGTTCCTGACCTCCCCCGTGCCCCTTTCTGACCCTCAGCCTCTCAGCTGCTTTTAATTGCAAAAAGTCAGTGCGAAGTCCTTCAGCATGTACTTTAGTGGCATCTCTCCATTTCTTCTGCTGGATATATTTAAGGGTCTGCTCAGTCAGCTGGTGGATGTGCCCCTCCACCTCTTGCCCCATGAGCCCATTAGGGAGGGGACTCCACAGCCATAATCTTTCAGAGGGGCATGCAAGATCCAAAACTGGTGACTGGGAAAAGGATATTTTACTTCTCAAAGATAATTTTTGTTTGCTTTTGGTAACTCTATCAAAACCATGAATGTATTAGAACACACTTTATATTAGACAACAAAACAGAAAATCAGTTTGGTGACTTTTGAATTTTTTTGACAGCTACTAGAGTTTTAAAGCTATTAGACAATAATTTGCAAAATGGCTCTTATCAAAGTAGGACAAATGAGTCTACTTAATTGCAGAGAAGAGAATAGAAAACCAAAGAAAAGGTAAAGTTCTTACCACCCACCTCCATAAGCAATTCTTTTGAAGCTGATCATAACCTGGGAGCTAGGGTTGTAGGTTTGAATGTAATACCTGATAGTAGGTGCAGATTTCTCATCCTAGGATTGGAGGGACTGTTAGAGTGATTGATTCAATGAGGTTTAAAATGATACTACATGGTCTGTTGTGTATTAGGGCTGGACGATTTCTCTGTTAGGCTGCCTAGCAATATTTTTAAATTCAGCTTTCATATGGTGACCATAGATTTCTGGTCCTGTTATTTTCTATTTCTTTGCAGCATTTGCCTAATCAATTTCTAATGAGCAAAAATTATACTTAATATCATAACCAAAGGGATTCAAGATTCTGTGGGCAAAACTGTTGAATCATCTGGAGGATTTGAATAACAAAATCTCATTACTTACAATGGAAACTGAGCAGTCCAACCACATAGAAATCTGATCCCTTAAAAGTATTTTTTTTCTGAATGATTTTATGTCATTATCCGGGTACACAGAGGCGTGACATACCAGCTTTTTTTTCGAGCTCCTAGTTCACTGCGCACAATATTAGGCCTATTTAACCAGCATCTATAATGGTTATGGCTGCAAAGAAAAAGGCCAATGTCTGAGCAGAATAACAGGTGCAGAGCACCTGGAACAGTAGCACTAAGACCAGTGAACTGCCCTATTCATCCCTGTGAGCCTAAGGTGTAATTTTACGATACCCCTGAGCCACTTTATGTGCAAACTGTTCACAAACTGGCCTTGCTCTCCTCCACCATTTCCTTTGAGCCAGCTCTGGCGTCTGCTTGAACATGGAGTAAAGCACATCAGGGAAATGGCACAGAAGAAGATTTGCCTTCCAACCCGTCTCTAGCCCCTAAAAGAGGGAAGGAAGGAAGAAAGAAAAGACTCTTTCTCGTGGGCTGAGAGGGTGAGGAGAAAAGGCTTTGCAATCTGTAGCCTGGAAATGTAAGAATCTGCCAAGTTATTCCTCTCCTTAGGTAAGGCTCAGTACATGATTAAAAACCTTCTAGTCATAAATACTAGTTACACCTTGTTAAAGACCCTTGAGCAAGCTCTGATGGTGCTAACATACCTATGCTGCCCTGGAACAGGTCCCAGAAACATGTTAGCCATGGCAGCATTTTGCTACTCCCAGGCCCGAGAGCCTGCCTCCAGCGAGCAGCCTCAGATGGAGGGGAAGAGGGATGCAGCCACCAGCAGGACCACGCTGACGTGGGACCTCACTTGGGACTTTGCTTGCTTCTGGGCTGGCATGGAGATTGCTAGGCTGCAAGGGCGTTTTGGGGCTGACATGCTGTATGCTGCAGTTCCCTGAGAGGCCTACACCTGTGATGTCCTCCTTCTCCCCAACCAAGGGTGCTCACTGCTCTCCTGGGGAAATACTCATGCCCATTGCCATATTCACCCAGTCAGGAGATGCATGAGCCAGGGGAAAGGACAGGGCAGGGCTGGACAGGACTGGACTGGATAGCTCTTTTTGGCACCCTTAGATGGGCTTAAGCCCATGAGAAATTTCTAATGTGTGCAGGAGTGTGTTCATGGCATAACTATGCTGGCAACACTTTCTAGACTGGCCTGGCCTGCTTATTGACAATCACCTTCCAATGTGGTGTCCTACATTGTTGTCATTTAGAAGACTGACTGCCCCAATTTGCTTATGACCCAAGGCCGATGGGCCAACAGAGTCCCTGGACCAGAGCCCTGTGAGAGTAGTCTTCCATGTACGTCATTTCACAGTCTTACATGTATGTCATTTCACAGTCTTACATGGGCAGAAAATGGGAGGGGTCCACTATTTCCCCCCTAACATACCATTTGGGCTATCTGATAGGATAGTTTTTCTGTTAAGCTCAGTAATAATCAGAATCAATGACCACCAAATAGTAGAGTGAGACTTACTTATCTCCATTCTAAATTTCATATTTCATATAGTGACTCCACCATAGCATCTTCAGGAAATCAACCGGTGAATGAGAAGCAGCTGGCACAAGCTGAATCTGGCAGGAATGCAGTGATTCTGGTCAAGACTGAAAAAGAGAAATGCTTCAAAAAGTATGTGGTGTATAAACATTATCTTCCCTTGCCTCTTTCTCTGCTCATGTCAGCATACAGGTCCTAAATCATGCTAATCCCATAATCAAGTTTAGAAAATCCTTAGAGCATCAGCAAAATATGCCTTTGACTTCCCTTGCAAGCAAAGATCTGATCTCAAACTGTTTCATCATTCTTGATGCTAGAAAAGTGGGGGCAGTGGTGAAGAGTCTCATTCTGGCAGAAAAATGCAGCCTACCTGTGCTGGCAGCTGCAGATGTCCCTGCTGTTCAGCCATCTCTTTGTCTTCCAAACACTGCTGGTCAAATTTCAAAATTTAATCTTCACATTCCACCGTCACCTCAAAATCCACCTATCTAATTTCCCAGACTAATTATACAAGATCTAAAGAAAGCATTTCTCTTATCAAAAGGAGTTTAGTTCTCACAAGCAGAGACTGTGGAATAAAGTTTTAGTATTTAAAATTGAATTAATCTACCCTTAAAGCATTCCTTATCATTTCCTTTTGGACAAAGATTTTCCCCTTTAATATTATGTGCATATTTTCATTTACGTAACTCCACTTTTGCTCAAGGCAGGAAAAGAAAAAATTTCCTGAAGCACAAACAAAAAAAATAATTTCAAGCATGATCCCCTTAAGGGAAAGGCAAAGAACAGTGAACTGGGGATTATTTACGCTCATAAATCTGAAAAAAAGCCATATAACTTCAATACCATAAAAATCCAGGTATCTTCTAATATGTCCTATGAATAAAAATTATGAAGGCATCATATTTTGATCTGGATGTGGACAGTGCTTTACATGAACATTAGGCCAGGTTTCTGTTTCAGGAAATGGGAGATTAGTTTTACACTAAGTCGATGTAAAATGATGGGCTATGTTGCTGGATAAGCAGAATGACAGCATACCTTAGTTTCTTTACAAAGAGTAGAGTTTGCATTTTACTTCTTTCGAGAAGAAGAAGCATTACTAGTTTATATGTCTTTTCTGGTCTGTGCTGTATGAATTAACCATTTTCTGTGAAAACAGGCTGACCTGTTTTCCAGAAATGCAAAGCATAGTGAAAAGAACCCATCCCAAGCATTAACGTTGAACACTGTCTAACCCATGCTAATGTTTTTAAACAAAAACAACCATTGTCAGGGGTTTTTTGTGCTTTTTTTGTTGTTCATTACAACTAAAGCAGTGGCTTTCCTAATGAAGAAATCAAACCGGAATCCAACGCTTCAGAATCAGAGTAACTGTAGAGAACAAAACTATAATGAAAACAATATCCTTAGACCAGAGTTTCACATGTGTTAGTGGTTACTATCGCTGCCTCTCTCAGTACTGCCTATCTACATAATCATGGTCTGCAAAGCGAGTTCAAAGGGCTTTTCAATGTAGGAAACTACGCTGCTTTAGTTGCAGCACAGCACATCCTCACGTGGACACCCAGAAGTTTAAAGCTGAAGAGAAGACCTCAGCTTGCTTCTGTCCTAC
The DNA here is from genome assembly GCA_026212715.1 of Elanus axillaris. Taxonomy (NCBI): domain Eukaryota; kingdom Metazoa; phylum Chordata; class Aves; order Accipitriformes; family Accipitridae; genus Elanus; species Elanus axillaris. The sequence goes on along the minus strand of JANZLQ010000078.1, from coordinate 7,034,912 downwards.
AGAAAAGCAAAACTTGGCTAGAGCACACAGAAAGATGGACCAACGCTATTCTGTTGGCTTAGCTGCTTAATTATTTTGTCAAATCAGTATTAAATACTCCAACTAATTCAAGAATTCTCTGGGCCCCAGATTACTTGCCCTGCTGTTATTTTCTTTTGCAGGTGTTGTTACTGCTTGGCTGCCACAGGCAGGAGGATCATGGGCTGAGCAGGATGTAGGTCTGGTATGATACAACTATTCTTATATTCATGTGGTGATACAACTCTGTATTTAGACCAGGGATGAATACTTGGCTCTAATCCCCTAAATTATACTTTGCCATTAACTTCAGGTGGTCCAGGATTTCACCTCAGACCTTTAAAACCAAACAACGCTAACTGGCAATAAGTTTCAATTAAAAAATATATATATTCTAGATAAGAATGTTAAATAAAGGAGCAGATCAGCCTTATCCTTTAACAACCTCCACTGTCAAATCAATTCTGACCCAAACTATCCCATATGAAAAAAAGTCCCTCAGATGTTTCACTGGAAAGTTAAGTGAAGCAGACATAATAACTATCATACTGTTTCTTCTAGAAGTCCCTTAAAATCCATTGTGCTGCTCCTGAAAAGCGGATGGCTTGTGCTCCCTCAGCTGGTTAAGTCATGAACATTTCCCAGAGCTACACTATTACTGACAGCTGAATTTTCTGCAGCTCACTAACATCTTTACATGTGCAAAGTTACTTGCCTCTATAAAAAAAGCTTACCATAGTGATAACAGTATGGTGTGGAGAAGCAAGAAGAATGACTCTTAGGGCCCTGCATATTATCTTGAGTTATCTGACAGTAGTATCAAAAGATATTAAATGAAAGCAAACACTGACTCTTCCTCTTCATCTCCACACACTTAATTAGGCTTTACCCTGACAAAACCCTATACTTCAAATAAACAACATGAACCTATAATTCTGTGCTCTCATATAGCACTTCATATAAAATTGTAGTTAATTCAGGAAAATAATGTTTTCTACTATGGAATTCCCAATAGTATTTCTTTACTGCTATTTTAAATGGATTTTTATTATTTAAGCATTGCCCTCTCAGTGAAAAGCATGCAGGACTGACCACATGCTCTCACATATGCAGCCTGTGGAATCCATTCACTGTAATAACCCAGTGTCGGCTTAAATAGACAAGTAGCAAGCTTCTCATCCGCCCATCTGTGGTTCGTTTGAGGTTTTTCTTGGCATACCAGGAAATTCAGTTTTGTCTCTGTACCAGTTTTTTTACCGAGGAAAATTATTTGCCATTATCTTTTATTCAATTATTTCCTATACTTATAACTCTCTCTTCTTTGCCTTCCTTTTTAGGCAAATCTAATTGAAATGTGGTAGGCCTACTTTCTCTCATTAAGTTACTGTAAAAATAAAATGCAGCTTCAGTATGTTTAGTGAAAACATGTAATGAAGTGTCAGCAAAGGAAATGTAATAATTCTTTTTAATTTACACCTTTTGGGTAGATTAAGGTGTTATATGCTTTCAGTGTAAGTGGAGGTTTCCTTTAGATGCCAAGAAGAAAAAGGGCTTCTAGGAACTAAATTTCTCCAGTGAACAATTCTTCCATTACTTGTGTTTCTTTATAAATAGCCAGGTATATTAGAGGTGTCTTTCATGAAGAGCTGTGTTGGATTCTTTGGTCCTTTTTTTAGTAGGGATCTGATATTTGCCTGTGCTAGACAAGTAAGTTGAAATAAAGTCAGAAGAATCTTGTTATTCCATCTACCCATGCAAAAGTGGCACTGAAAATTGCTTCTACAAGAGCAGCTTGCTCATATAACACCAGCCTGGAAAAAGGAAGCATCTTTAAATTTTTTTCCATATCTGAGATACAGGTAATGTTCCACAGAAATAGCACAATGTTTTGCTTGTAAGTGATTCAGTACAGGACCTAGAAATCAAATTAGGAAAATTTCGCAGGTGCAGTTGAATTCAGAGGAACATAGCCATATGCCAGAAACCCCTATGGACACTGATTCCTGATTCTACTTAATTCCAAATTCCTCTTTAAATTAATGAATAAGGAATTGAAATGTCTTCAGAAGGGACTCAGATTCTTTTCAGAGTTTCCTGAAATGCCTTGAATCAAGGATAAGGCCAATTTGGTGCAGGAGAATAATACAATGTCAAAGTGAATTGAGTGCAACTTGATAAAGGAGACAAAGTAGCAGCCCTGGCAAATGAAGAATGTCATTTTCCCTGGGTCTGCTGAGGCAGTGGTGAGACCAGACCGTGGTCAGACGTGTCTCAGCTTTTGCCTGAAGCTCCTTAAGGAGCTTCAGCAGGAGACATTAGCTTCTAGTCAGCCCTGCAATGTGAGCCAAGGCAATGCTCAGGGTGCAAAACGTGGTGGTTCATGGGGGTGAAGGCCACAAAAAAGCTAGACTTCAGCTTTTTACCTAGATATCTGTCATTGTTTCTAAGGTCAAACAGTTAGATAAAACACCTGTACACCTCTAGGCCACCCTTGCATATAGTCACATCATAGAGTTTCTCTAACCAGAGAAAGGAAGATCAGCAAAAGTCTTGAAGAATACACCTTCCCTGTGGAGTGAATGATGGAAAAGAAAAACCTTCCAACTGGTAGAAAAAAACTGTTTAGGGAAATTATTTCCAAAGATAATGCCTAGCAGCACGTTCTAGAAAGCTTCCAGATGAACTCCAGGACTTGGTTACAGGGCAATTTATTAATTTCCAAATACGGTTGGGAGGCTAGCTTTAGAAATCCGAGTTTCAGGATCCAAGCTTGTCTAACAGGAGGAGCTGTTGCCTGTTCTACCAAAATAGGAACCCAATGAAAATCTGATAATATTGTAAAATCTCCAATGACAGTTTAATGGACTTCTTGTAATAATGCATCCCATGAAGGGGCTAAAATGAAAAATATCTATTCCAGGCAGGTCTCTAATCTTAAAGTATAAATCCAGCGAGTAACAAAACAGTAAAGGAAAGCTTTATCTAAAATTTATCTATAATAAGTTCGAGGAAGTTGGTTAATAATCTATCTCATATACTTTATAAGTAATTTTAACATGCACTAATAGGCTGTTTCTTTGAAGTAATTTTCTGAAGGAACTGGGGATTAATGTGTATAAATAAGAAAGGTGTATATGACTACTCTTCCTGCGAGGTATATAGAGAATTTATGTCCCCTCTTTTGTCAGGTGGTCTTTTACTAATCCAGTAACAAAACTGAAATACACCAATAGGAACCTTAAGAAGTGGAATCTGATGCAGAGAATTACACTGCATTTCAAATGTTTCATATTCACCTAAGAGAATGGAGACACAGGATTTACAGCAGAAAATTATTCCTACCCCTCTTTACCATAGGAAGATCCTAAATCTTCCCTTTCATCATTCTGCCCACTGGTCTCTGTCATTGAATGTAAGGCAATGAAGATTTATTTCTCGAGCTCCCAAGTAATTATAAAATGGCATAGTTTCCAGGGACTGGGGGCAGTGTTATCCAAAGTAATTTCTCCAGTAACATAGAAATCATTTTTCTGGTGCAGAGAAATCACTGGGAAAACTGGGTAAATGTACTGGACCATAAATAAAAATACAAATCAGGCTTATATAGGAAGTGTTCACCCAATTCAAGCAACACATTTTAAAGTATATTTACTTGAAATACACAGCAGGGTTCCATATAGACTTTGCAGGTCATGATTGTTTGGATTTGTAGTCTTATCATTAGAAAACTCTTTTTACTAGGTTTGTGGCACTTTAAAAGATACAACTGTCTATTTACTTGATGTTGAATATATAACTCCAGCCTGAACAGTCATCTCATCCAGAAATCACATAGTTTCTGGGAAATGCAGCCAATACTAAAGGACATCACAGGTCACAACATTTCTAAATTGACCTTTGGAGACAGCAATTTTTTTGCAGCAAGATGGTATTTAGAATTTC
>JANZLQ010000078.1:7000137-7030942 GCA_026212715.1 Elanus axillaris | reverse complement strand
TGGCTCATTTGAAGGAAATTTGCATGGTGTCCATGCAAGCATTAAAGTTGAACTAAGTTCTGTTTTCTTAATTCTGTAGCTAGCCAATAGATATCACTCAGTCTCAGTGGAAATGGGATATGACAGTTTTCATCTGGTGAAGCTATAAACAGTATTGTTGGAGGAAACAGATCTCTCCTTTCAAGAAGACAAAGGGAGGGAAGTGTAGCTGGCTTTGGCTTAAGCCCTGGCCATAAAGAGGGCTGTTTTCTCTCTGAAGTGCTGTATGTACCTCCCTGGTTACAAGGAGGCAGTAAACATGTTTAAGGTTGGAGAGAACAGTCCTGGGGTTATGAGTGAGAAAAGTTTGTTAGTCTTGGTGGCAACCATCAGCAACGACTGAGTATTTCAGTGAAGGAATGGAGGGCATAAAACTAAAAATGGCCCACCAGCCCTTAATTTCCTGTAGCTAAACATGCCTTTCTGGAAATTTTAAACTTGCCTTTGCTTTCCTCTCAGTTCTAGGGAAGGGGACTGTGTTAGGGAGGGGGGAAGATGCCTGAAAAAAATGTGAAACCTATAAAGAGACAGCTGAAATCAGTTTTCTGCACTAGCCTTTGATTAGCTGTTCTCCATCTCTAAACCCCTGAAGCTAAAAGAACTAAAAAACCCAGCCATAAACAATGAATGCTTTGAATTAGCTTCTCTTCATATGTCATGCAAGAGGAGAGGAGTGACATGCCTGCAGTGAATAGCCACACAGAAGGTCAGCTGGAATCTGCAACAAAATCCAAGGGTGGAAACCAATAGCCAAAAGCATCTTCAGGACTCTTAAGAAGATGCATTAAAATCAAGATGTCTGTTAATTAAGCAAGACAGACATTTATTAATGGAGGAGAACAGCCACAACGTAAACCCACCTGAACATATGGGGATGCTGGGGGCTCCAAACTCTGTCCCTGTGCAGCCAACACTTCTGACCCATTTACTTCAGTGGTCAGCCTCCCCTAGGATCACATCTCACTGCTCAGAGATGCAAGGAAACAAAAGATCTAGAGGAAAGTAAATATATCTAATACAGGAAATTCAATCCATCCACTAGAAGATTTTGTTCCTCAAAACAGCAGGTGACTCTCTGCTTCAACTAGGAATGAAAAAACCCCCAAAAGATCTTACTAGTTGATAGCAGGCTATCCATTCTGAAGAAACCATTAACACTCTGAAATCGTGGTCTTGCTCTGAAAGCCATTCAAACAAGCCTGTAAAGATCCAGGCTTCAAGGCCACAAGTGGACTTTTCACACAGTGTGTTTATTTAAACAAAAAAATCAAGGCAGATGCTTGCAAGCAAGCTAGCGGACAATTTTTTTTTTAAGAAAAAAGGAAGCATTTACACCAAGGTGGTAGAAGAGCTTAAAGACATAAACTGGACAAATCTTAGGATTTTTTTTTTTTTCTAGAGATAACCTGTTCCAAGCCTTGTTTGTGGGAACTAGGTATTATGAAGATGAATTATGAGGCAAGTGATTTTCTTTTACCATTTTGAATCATTATTTAACTATTCACCATTATTTTTTCCTTAAGTTTTCTATTTCTGATTTTCTTTCAGTTAATAATTTATCTTACAGGTATTACAGACAATTTGGTGCCCCAGAGAGATTTCTTAACACCAGCGATTATCACTAAAAGCAGTAACTTCTTCATAGCCCCTTTTTACATAAATTTCTTTAAAATGTAAAGGAGAAAAATATGAACTGGAAAGATTTTAGAAGTAGCCCAGGAGATGTTAGCAGTACCAGCTTCTGGAAGCCCAGAGGACAAGTGTTTAAAAAAGAGAAATAATATAATCAAGGAAGCAGCATTTACCTGTATAAAACCCTTCCCACATCATCTTCATTTACCATACATCCTGTTGCATTAGCATAACTAAAGCTAATCCCAACCTAACAATGAAAGAAAATGTAGGATGCATGAAAAAGAAAAGCCTGCTCCTAGCTCTTCATCACTAACCCTACTTGTAGGGTTTTGCTCACTTTTCCTTTTACCATCTAGGAAAATAACAACATGTTGCTTCTTGAAACTGAAATAAATAAATCATACTTAGGGCCACTAAATTTTAGAGAGTCAAGATAAACTTAACATTTTTTCTCATTTGGCATTCTACACAAGCCCAAGAAGTAGGGCATCTGTATTTCATTTTATCAACCCTTCTTTAAAAAGCAGAAAGAAAAATTCAGACTCCATTGGGTCACCTGTGAATTTCTGTCTATTCTTTGGCCAGTATGCTCACCATGCTCCAGGAGCACAAAGTCTTCCAGAGGCTGCAGACTTGCATAGCTTAGGATGCTTTTTTTTTTTTTATGATTTCTCTAGTAAGAAAGAAAACGTATGTTAAAGTGAAGTTGCTCATTTAGCCAAAGTTGTGCACAACAATTGTTTAGATGGTAATAAATAGATGTGTACTTTTATAGATGCAAAAGCATATATGCAGCTGCCATTTTCCCTGTGCATGCACATGGTTCAAAAAGCTCTCTGTCTCCAAAGGTTTCTTTGTGTCTTAAGAGCCTATTGCTAAAGTGTAGTTGGCAAGTATAGACCATTTACTTTCAGGTTTTGAAGGAGGTAATACGTATTCAGTGTTTGCACTTATAAGATTATCAATGGTAAGCATGGAAAACCTGGATGTACAAGGAAACTTGTTTATTCACTGTAAAGAGATTTTTTTTTGTTAGCCCTGGCTCTTTTTTAGTAAAGGCATTTTTCTAGGAAAATGCTACTTCAGAACAATATAGTAGATGTTTCCTGCCATCCCCCAAAGCTAGAAGTTTCCCTATTTTCCCTTACATATGCCACTAATTTCAGTGGCACATGTTAGAAATAGCTATAATACCAGTGTTATAAAATTAATATGGCTATGGAAAATGTGCACAAGAGACACAGCAGCTACTGGATATTCCCAGTATATTCTGTATTATATGTGCCGGACCCTTTCCATTATACGACCTGTTTTCAGTTGCCTAATTTCAGCTATGTTAAGTTGAAATTTTCCATGCCAGCGTTCTGACCCAAGACAATTTAGGGGAGAACATTTTCAGCTCTAATTGTTCCATCATTTCCAAGTCATCTTAAAGCATCCTGGTGATCTTCCCTTTCACCAGGTCCTGTGTTTCTGGATTTTGAAGCAAGTACTTTGGCTGGATGGTTACTCTGTTCACGATGTGCCAGAGGAGATGAAGCCAATGTGAAAGGAGTGAGGATGGGGGAAGATGGGATGGTGGATGGGGAAGGGAAAAAGAATACACAGGTATTTGGGATGAGGACAGTGGAAGCACTCCTCCCTGCTAAGGCTGGTTATGGAAGTGTCTTGGCATGGAGAACGCTAAAGCTGGAGGAGAAACTGCAGGAGGGAGAGCTTGGGAAGGAGGTAGCAAGTGGGAAGGGGAAAAGACCAGACAAGGAGCAATGCTCTGGGGGAAGGCGGAGGTGGCAGAACAAAGTGCATGAGAGCAGCTGGGGAGCCCAGAGAATGCTGATACCAAACTGGGAGCACTAGGGGGGAAATTTCAGATGGTAGGCCTGGAAGGATTGGGTGGGTGTCGTGGTTTCAGCCCAGCCGGTAACAAAGGACCACGCAGCTGCTCGCTCACTCCCCCCGCCCCCCTCCGGTGGGTTGGGGAGGAGAACCAGAAAGGGAAAAAAAAAGAAAGAAACCCAAAAACCCGAGGGTTGAGATAAGGACAATTTACTGGGGCAACACAAAAAGAGAAGTTAGAACAATAAAGATACAAATAAGAGAATACACAAAATGAGTGATGCACAGCGCAACCGCTCACCACCCGGAACCCGGCGCTCCGCCACCTCCCCACCGACAGCCGAGAGACCCCCCCAGCCTGCTCCCTATATATATACTGGGCATGGTGTCACATGGTATGGAATAGCTCCTTGGCTAGTTCAGGTCAGCTGTCCTGGCTGTGCCCCCTCCCAGGTCCCTGTGAAAATTAACTCTATCCCAGCTGAACCCAGGACAGTGGGTAAGAAAAATTATATGGGAAGCTGGAAAAATGGGGAGGAAGATACAAAGCTGGGGAAGAGACAGGCCTGGCACAGAAACAGATGGGAGGAGAAAACTAGAGCAGGTCAGACTTGGAGCTGGAAAGAAGTGTCAGAAGAACCTATGCTTCACTGGGAAAAAAAACCCAGCTGCTTTCTAAAAGAATGTTTTTGTCAAGTGAAGGGCTCAAAAGCTAGAACATTTCAGATTAAGGCTGCCTGTGTAACTCTAGCTCAGTCTTTTCTGGGGTATTTTTATCACAACTCTCACTCAGATTAGCAACTGTTTGCTTTCATAGCATCTCATCATTACAAGGAAATAAAAAGCAAGGCTGAACAAGCCCTAATTTATTTTGCTAGAAGAACAACCAGACAAAATAAGATGTCTGAACTTCTTTCAGCTTTAGGTAGTCTCCTCTGCAATGGTACCTGTTCCAAAATGCACCTAGTACCAGCTATACCAGAAGATAAATGTTCATTTTCAAAAGACCTCAAGAAGGGATATGAAACATTATGATTACCCAGGTGCAGCAAAGAAAACACAAAGAGGAGGTAATGTTGGTGAAAACATTTTTTAAAAGTGTAAAAGTAACAGAGAAGCAGGCATTAGAGAGTTAATTGCAAAGAAAATGCTACAGTATACTTTAGGTAAGTGGAAATCATCAATAACATCTTCCTTTCCTGAAAATTATATACTAGGAAACAACCTGTATCAAACAAAAAATAAACAAGCAGCACACTGGAAGGCAGGCAGAGGCATATTGCAGGGACATCTATCTGAGGGCAAAATGTAACATTTGGAGGGAGGCAAAAAAAAAAAAGTATCGTAGAGCTAGGGAAGTTTAACAGGCTACAGAAAAGTACAGAGAAAATATTTAAAAGCATTATGAATATTTAAGATTTACATCAATAGCCTATCTATTGGGACCATCAGGATTCAAGGCCACTATACAATCAGAAGAAAAAGTCCAGTCAGGAAATTCCAATATAAAACAGCAAGGCCAGGAGTTACAGGGAGTATGGGACACTACTAACAGCAAAGATTCAGGAGAAGAAAGTGTAGGCTAACTTTTCTTCAGTTGTTCCTAGTCAAATTCACTATACTTGCACTCAGTGTAGCAACATGGATGCTACCAACCATGCTGTTCTCTCCTTTATGGATGCAACAAAACTCTACAACTAGGATTCTGCCCAGCTAATAGTGCTCTTTAATACTGAAAGGCAGCCTGTTTCAATATAAAGAAAACACAGGAGTTTCTGAAATAGTCTGCCTTATTTCCCAGAAACTTTTAAAACCTTCTAAATCCTATTGTCAATGGTGACTGCAGTATTTAGAAGTTCCCTTTCCCATGGCCTTCTTTCAAATCCTCTTCTGATAGCAAGACTTTGGAGGATGAATGTGTTTTAAAATCCACTCTTTCTTTATCAAGCAGCCTGAAGACCCTGAAAAGATGCAGTGAAATGTTATCCTCTATTTGCATAAAGTGCATTTGTCAGCTTTTTTAATTTAATGGTAAAATACTTCATTTAAGGGTCCTATTGATAGTTACAGAGAATGATGTTCAGTGTCCATTGAATTCTTTTGATGCCCCCTGCAGGCCATGCTGGGTAGGAAGCCTAATTCCTCGTAGGAAAAAACCCTGTAGGTAGTATCAAAATACCTATTTTATTAAGAAATAGAGCTGCTTCCATTTTAGCTTGCCTCACGAACTTACTGATACACAGTCCTTCCTGTTCCAACATGCACAAGCAAAATGCAAAACAGTTCTAGATTCCTTCTCGCTGACCTAATTAGGCAGAATAACAAAGGCTGATGGAGCAATGCAGCATGGAGATGAGTAACACCAAATATGGGGGTAAAATTGGAGGCACCTGCGGTACGTGAGACTGGGAGAAGTCTGCTCCATCCTTGTAGGGACATGCAGCTTTGCTGTTTTCTAACCTAAAGATACCAGTCTGTTGTCAAACACTTCCACCTTTTGGTGATGGTGACTCATACAGATGAGCAAACTACTGAAATTAGTAAATGGCAGGGCTAACGCAGAGTCAGTCACCTTCAAGAAGCTGAGTGCTTCTCGTTGTGGTGGCTTCTCCCTACTAAATGCCCTCCAAAACTTCACAGTACCTGCCTCAGGGTCAGTCATTGCTGGGCTCTCTTCTCCAACTTGGGGCAGGGTATCAGGATCCTTGGGGACAAATGTGATAAAACTGCACTAGCTGGTTATTTTTCAGTATTTTCCATTTTAACCTTGGATACTGCACACATTATACATTTCTCATAAGGGATCTATTTTGCTAGCAGTTTGGAAAAGGCTGGTTTTCTGAGATGAAATATTCTACTTCAGTACTCAGGAGGAGGGAAAAAATTGTAATCACACATCATTAAATGAATCACCCCACTACCCTAGCAGGATGTAACAGGATACAGTGTGCTGCAAAAACCTGCTTTAGAAAGCTAAAATGACTCTTTCTTCAAAAAACAGGATCAATCACCCATCATTTTTTAGAGAAAAGAGACATAAGACCTGGAAGGCATGAGGTGAATATGGTGGGATAATTCCCAGCTAAAGAATATTAAGGGGATGGATTAAAGAAGAAACAGAAAACAGAAATTTCTAAAAGATGTTTGTGAGATGTGTTGCAGGGAAGAGAATAGCAATGAGAATAGATAATTAGCAGTGGGAAATTAGTACAAAGGAATGTAGCGTTCTCATAACATTTTTGTTTCTGCTGTCATCTGGTTTTTAGGGGGAAAAAAGCCCCCTGAGAGAGGTCATCGAAGGCTGATGGATGTACACAAGCTGATCTGGGATCATTCTGGACCTCTTAAATCAACCCGCAGCAGTTTGGAGCCAACATGCAGCTGAAGAGAATATGACGGGTAGGAGAGAAAGGACACGAGGTGCAAGCAAGCCTCTCCAGAGGAATCACTGCTATTATCTGGTCTCCCATTACACAGATGTTAACTCCAAGCTATTCTGTGTGCTTGTTTGATAGCTGGTGTCTAAGGTATAGTGCATTTCTTCTGAAATGTCATCTTCCTATTGTGAACAGTGAAAGAACTGCCATGCTGAGGTTTGGGGGTGAGTTGTTTTGTTTTGTAGGGTTTATCTCTGCCACCCTCTTGTGTGATAACTCTGCCTTGGCAGAGTACTCAGATTGCTGTTTCAAGTCTTGCTTAGTTTTGGGGAAACTGAAACAGCAACTGAAATTTTCACATTTATTCCTTGGAGAAGACCAAGCAAACTTAATTTCCTTCCCAAAGAGCAAGAGGAAATTAAAACAAGTGTTTAAAAGGAGTGGAGTATATTCTCAAAACTTTTGTGAGAAAGTCACTCTCAGTTAACACACACACACACTATTGTGATAAAGCTTTCAAGGCATCATCTATTTTACTTATACACTGAAAATTCAGTGTATTTACAATTCAAAGCACTTCTTTGTACACAACATTGTTCACCTCAAGACTTGTTCTGATTTATTCTGCTACTTGAGGTGATAGCGCTGATTCAGACTTCTTCACACCACAAAGAAATGGCTGGGTGAGAAAAAGCCCTGGTTTCAGCAGACAGTAACAGGCAGTTGTTCGCCTCCACAGAGTGCCACTGGGCAAACACAGGCCATTCAGTTTACTGAATCTGTCATTACAAGGCATGAACTGATAGACAGAGATTTTTTACCCATGATGAATGGAAGGAGAAAAATAAGAAGGGTATAGACCAACATTGTGCATCCTATTCTCCGAGCTAGTATTACCATTTGAGCATCCACATTTAAAGAAGCTGATCCTTTCTTTAAAGACTTTAAAGAAATGGGGAACAGGGGAAAATCCACACCATCATCATCTTAATTTAGGGTAAATGCCATGAGGGCTTTTGCTCCTGCTCCAGTCTGTGGGATACCCAGTGCAGTGCAAGAGTTGCACTGTGAGCCCTTAGGATACAGCTGAAATCTCCCCCAGGAATGCACGATCCAGAAAAAGTCCTGTCCCTCAAGCACATCACTGGACCACTGTGGTTATTCTCCTTACCCGGCCCAGCTCTGACTGAGCATATGTGAGCTGAGGTCCAGAAGGGGAATAGAAGTGATTCTCCCTTAAAATAGAACATGTAAAATGGGGGGGCAGTGAAGGGGGAAGGTAATATAACTTACTAATGATCTTATTTCTTTTGGCATAAGGCATTTCACTTGAACTAGTTTTATAGGATCCTGGGTTTTGCTAGGTACTTAGTAGTAATTTGGAAGATGTAAGCACTTTTTAACTTGTTATGAGAGAGCATGAAAACAAAAACCTCTTTGGTTGATGCAAATTGTAACTCTCATGATTTTGTTTTCCAAATTTTCAGAAAGTTTTCAGAGCAGAGATCTCATGTTTCCAAGAATTCCTTTAAAAATGAATTGCTTAACAGTCCATCCAGTAATATTTCAAGCACCAGCAGAGTTAATGAACTCTGCTGTTGCCATATGAGCAGCACATCAGGCTATATCTTTGCAGTCTCATTTAATCTCTTGCTTTGATTCTTAATTCTTGCAGCTTCAGAAATTGGCAGTGACAGAGGCCTCTAGATCCCTAGTGAAGGCTAGGCAAGGAGTCTATAAAGTTGTTTTCACTGGGTTGCCATTTTCAAAAGAAGGGGTAAGCAAGAGCAGCTGCTCTGGATCTCCTCTTGATGGCCTGCAATCCTTGATTTCTTTGAACAGAGGCTGCTGCTGACTTCTAAGGTCCCACACCAGCTCAGCAAAGCCAGCAGAGCTGTTGCTTTAGACACTGTCATTCTGTCATTTAATCATCCAAGGTAGGAAAATGTATCACAGATCTGACACAAGAAAGGAATTTGCTGCTGTGCTTACTTTGCTTTGCTTAATGGTCTATCATGTCATTTCATTTTATCCCCGTCTTAACACGGTATGAAGAATCCTCTAGGCACCCTTTATCTAATATCTCCTGCAGAACAAATTGCTTTCACTTCTTTAAGTTGTTCTCACTTTCACAGTAATACAGCAGAGGAAAAGAAAGTTTCTGATGATTTACGGCAGGAAGCAGATAACATGCCCTCCTGGCATCACCGAAGGAGAAGCGGAAATCTTTCATAAACACTTTTCTAAAAGGCAAGATCAGAAGCAGTACACTGCAACTTCAGAAAGGCCCCAGCTACAAAGTTTGCATTTATGTCCTGAACCTCTTGCACTTTGGGATTATTCAGCTCTTAGATACAGATCTAAGGCTGCTTTTCCATGGTATTACAAGCTAATTCTGAATTTTAAAAACCATACTTCTAAAAGGTTTTATGTGTTGCTGTCACAATTGTTTCCTAAACAATGGGAAATGAGAAGGAAAAAAAGCAACAAAAACTAGGAAGGCTAAGAGTGGCTGGAAAGCTGTCCTGTGGAAAAGGACCTGGGGGTGTTGGTCAACAGCCAACTGAGTATGAGCCAGCAGTGTGCCCAGGTGGCCAAGAAGGTCAATAGCATCCTGGCTTGTATCAGAAATAATGTGGCCAGCAGTACTAGAGAAGTGATCACCCCCCTGTACTTGGCACTGGTTGCACCTTGAATACTGTGTTCAGTTTTGGGCCCCTCTCTACAAGAAAGACATGGAGGTGCTGGACGGTGTCCAGAGAAGGGCAACAAAGCTGGTGAAGGGTCTAGAGCACAAGTCTTACGAGAAGCAGCTGAGGGAACTGGGGTTGTTTAGCCTGGAGAAAAGGAGGCTGAGGGGAGACCTTATCGCTCTCTACAACTACCCAAAAGCAGGTTGTAGTGAGGTGGGTGTCGGTCTCTTCTCCCAAGTAACAAGTGATAGTACGAGAGGAAACAGCCTCAAGTTGCACCAGGGGATGTTTAGATTGGATATTAGGAAAAAATTCTTCACCAAAAGGGTTGTCAAGCATTGGAACAGGCTGCCCAGGGAAGTGGTGGAGTCACCATCCCTGGGGGTGTTTAAAAGACATGTAGATGTGACACTTAGGGACATGGTTTAGTGTTGGACTTGGCAGTGTTAGGTTTACAGTTGGATTCAATGATTCTAAAGGTCTTTTCCAACCTAAATGATTCTATGATTCAAGCTATTCAGGTCAGAGTTGTCTTTTTCTTCTGTGTATGCAATGTCCTACAAATCTGTTCAGAACCTTGGGACTGTGGGAAGAACACTGAAGGAACATTTTAGGTAGAAAAAATCTCCCAGTAAAAGCCCCATGGACTTGGTAACACCAATATATTTTTCAAATGTATGTTGGTTTCAAATAAATATTCACCTAGTACAGCAAAATAAGCTCCATCATTTTGACGTTATCAAAGTAAAGGAAAAAAAAGTCTAAACACAGTTTCATCTAAACCTGAAACTTTTTTTATGACTGTTCAAGAAATTCCAGCAAATGAAAGAAAACACATATTGTGTGGAGCTTGTTTTCAGATGTTGTTCCAACAAAGAATATATAGTAAGCCTTCCTTGAGGCCTTCTGACATTAGATTTTGCAGAGGAAAAGAAGTAAGGAGTTCTCCTAAGTTCATTTCTATTTTTATAAGGATTTAAATAGTATAATACAGCAATAGGATACCAGGCCCTGTAGCAGGTCCAACATTTTCACAATTCTGGATTCGGGGAAAGGTAGACCGCAGATGGATGTAGTTCCAGAACACCATATGTGCAAAGCTGGCAATAAAAAATAAAATCTGCTGTTCATTTGAAGACAGGATCTGTGGTGAGGTACAGCTGTTTGTTTGAGCTAAAACACTGCAAAATAAACCAGCTAACCAACATCACAAGTTTGCACCCACACCCTAACATGTCCGTTCAAGGCTTTAATTGCATTTATAACAGAGACCAGAAAATATGCTACAGGAGGATTGGAACAAAGACCAGCTTCTGTGACTAAGAGAAAACAGACATATGTGTTCTAATGCAAAGGACCAAGAAAACTGTGTGAGGTTGGAGACGATGGGAAGGAAAGTGGCACCAGCCTGAAATTAATATTAATACGGCTCTGTGAATAACTGAGAGTCTTCTGGAGATTGTTTGAGTCCTGGGGAAAATGAGAAGGAAAAGATATTTGTTATTGCTGAAATGAAAATCTGAAAGAACTGTTTGGTGAGCAAGGTCACTCGGTGGTTTTGGACACAGGGTAGTCCATTCAGCCTCAACCCTTTTGGATCTGAATCAAGAGAAACAATCTAAAGAAAGGGCTGGAGTCACACAGTTGCTGGTACTGTTTAAATGACTCATTAGTTAAAACTCTAAGCCATCAGAAGAGAGTGCCGGATTTTATTGATTCTCCCACTTTCAGAGGCTGAAACCAGTATGGCTTGTTCCCCGGTAGAGATCTCTTCTGATTTTCCTGCCCATACAAAATGGTTACTGCAGGCTGCACTGAATGCTCCATGCTCTAAAATAGTTTACAAGTGAGTATTTGAGTAAGAAAACAAAAGTCCAAGTTTCCTCTCTTAACTCCATGGAGCAAAGAGACACCCCAAAGAAAACAAAGAAATAGAAGAGCTTCTTCACTCCTCTACAACTCTATTTTACTGAAAATCTTTACAGATTTACAAAATATTGTAGATGGAGCCTCATTCATGCAAAGGCTGAACCGTATTACAAGCAAAGCTGTTTCTCTCGTGTTGTTCTTTATAGATTATGCTGTAGGCCTAAACAGGTTAGACAGAGGCCTTGGTTAATCAGTGGATTAATTTGGGTTCAGCAGTTATGTCGGAACAGAGCTCTTTTGTGTTTCATAACCTATTGCAGTATTCATCTGGACTGTAAAGGCTGTAGCAGAATTAAGTTGGTGGTTACACCTACAGATATTTCTCAACCATCAGAAGAGGATGAGCTTAAGCTGTTCCCTTGATCTGCCTTTCTAATTCTAACCTTAAAGAAAAACAATGCAGGAAAAAGCAGCTGAGTTGCAACATCGCTAAAACCTGAGAAAAAGCTACAGTTTGCTCCTGCGTCTGGATTATTGGAAATTATTCATTTGAAGATGATACTGACTGTTCGGTAAGCATTGTTCGCTCCCTGACTTCTTTACAAGGCAGAAATCAATGGGGAGCATTCACCAAGCACATGTCATTACATTTAACTTACGATCACATCCTATTTCCCCACATGAACATTGCAGAGACTGCTCTGAAAAGATATTTCATGCTATGTCCTTTACCAGTGGCTTAATGTTGATTGCACTGCACAGGTCATGGGAAGAAGACTCTTAAGAACAAACCCTTGTGGTAGGACTTCTTGCAGCACAGCGGCAAGAAAGTAAGGCTGGGAATCAGTTCCCTGGGATTTCAGTCACACGTGAAAGCTTAAAGAACCATCCACTTCCTGACCAAACTTCTTATAGTGCTCAGACTGATTTTGCTGATCCACATTTCCACAGAAAGCTGCTTTTGAAAATTAATGCCCATTGAGTAATTAACTGGTATTAAAGGAATTTGACAGCAAAAGCAACCTGCTTGGTTCCTCTTGACCACGGTCCAAAGATATACCGCTCTGGTTACTGTGATTAGTAAGACATCATTAACCTACAGCTATACTGCAGAACTACTAGACCATATTGTTGCCTCTCTCATGGAGCAGTTGCATGCAGATGCTATGGATAAATGCTATCAGTTAATATCAGTTATTATGATCTCATAACAAAATCATACACTGTGAGGGGCGGGGGGGTGAACCAAATCACTCACTTGGACATCATCAGAGAAAGCTAATAATGTTACATGTGAAGGGAAGGTTAAAGTCAGACTTTTGCAAAAATAACTGCTATAATTCCTAGTAAACGAATTATCTTTTCAGGTGGTCAAGAAAGCTCAAGTGTGTGGTAAAAAAGACTGGTTTTATTTCTGACAAATCCTTGTAAAGACACAGTGAATACGATGGAGCCAAATACTTAGTACTGTAAGCCAGATTCTTCAAATCAGAACAGCTACTTGTGACTCTGCTGCTAGGGTAGTCTATTAAGCAGTCTTAATCTGACAAATGAAGGACAATGGCATTGTACTAATGGTCTTCCTATCCACTTATAGAGCCTGCAAAGGGGCTCTGAGGACTGTCACTCTCATCACACCCCAGAAGCAGCTATACAGCTCTCCCTCCCTGAGCTCATTGCAGCTGGGTGTGCAGGACAGGAGCAGAAGATCTGGCAAAGCTGCACTTCCCGTCAGCTCGAGCACACACTGAGAGCAGTGTGAAGCATTGCTCAGCTACACATCAGGATGTGGCTATTGCCTTCCACTTTGATTTGTCTCTCAGAAAGACCGAACTGGCAACGTGGCTTTCTTACACTGGCAATGCTAGAATTCATTTATCACGCTGATTTCAGTTAGGGTGTTAGTCACTCTGCCAGGACAGTTGCCAACCCTCAGTCATTTTTCCTGTATGAGATTCCCAAAGGCTTACTTTTAGACCACGCATATGTGGGTCCAGTGCTTATTTTTGTTCATCTAAGCATTTTTAAAATTCCTCCCCAGTTCAGCATGGTGATACCTGATGAAAAGCAGGTGAGCAGAAGGCTGTTTAAATGCCCCTGACCCAGCTGTGCAGCAAGGCTGTGCTGCTTGTAGTCTTCTGCAAGTAAAGGAGGTGTAATGGAAAATAACACTAAACTGTACTTTTGCAACAGTATGAGAAGCACAGTAGTTCCACTCATATAAAACCAGTCAACCTGCAGTGACCAGACTGCCTGTCACTGGGAGTTTTTCAATTGATTTAAACAAGGAGACAGCAGGAAGGCTCAGTCTTGAAAACACAGATTAGTGACTGGACAACCAGGGCAGCTCAGGGCCACTTCCAATATAAAATACCAGCGAGTCACTTCTTCAATATTCTCAGTTTAATCTGGTGTGTGGTGTTTCAGTCATCGCTCTGCATTATCCTGGGTGCAGCACTCTGAAAAGCCTGGGAAGGTTTTGTTTCATGGCCTTTGCCTTTTGGATGGCTGGGAGGATCACAGGCGGGACTTCTACATCCCTATCTGTGGAAGGACTCACTGAAAACACAGGATTGCACTGAGGGGTAAATGAATGCACCAAACCAGAAATTAGGTGCAGTACCTTGTTGGATCAACACAAGTTATAGAGCTCCTTCCTTTTAATCCATTTGGCACTGCTACAGCTTTTTGACTTAGGAAGAAAGGATTCAGCAAGATGTTTCTGCTGAAGATGTTAACTTTTTCTAAAGTTAAGTCCCTGATGCAAAGTTGGGAAACAAGTGGAATTCACATCAAAATGGGAGCCCTTGGTTCAGCAGTCTGCCTAAAGACAAGCTTTCTGACACGGGTAAAATGTGTGTCTAATATGTCAGCTAGATACTTTGACAGCATGGTGTTTGTGTGTTGCTTGTGTTTTAACCATCTGGTAAGCATATTAATTCCTCCAGAGAAGGGAGAGACAGCAACAAGCACGGCAGAGATTTACACAGTGTACATTACGGCTTTACACCCGACCGTGAGGTCGCAGCTCTGCGCCCCTGGAGTAGAGTTTGGCAGCAAACACCATGGTGTCAGAGGAGACCAGCCACAACCCTTGCACTCTCAAGAACCTCATTTCTTCCTGTCTCGGTGGCTGACACGGATTTGAGAGAAGCACAAATATGAGGAAAATAACCCTGAGCAGACCATCCGTGGGAGGTGCCATCAAGGCTCTTGGAATTGCTACCACAGCACACCACGATGTGCCAGCCTAGTTCAGTCACTGTTTCCACAACATAACAGGAGCAAGCCACAGGAAATTGCGTGAAAGGAGCAACAGCATAGAGAGGACACCAAAACCAACTTGAACACGGGTTTGGGGAAACCAACAATAATAAAAGCTGGCAGGCTGTATCCAGCAGGGTAGAAGATCTGCTTTCAGAAAACAGACAGGAAAGGTGTGAGGGAACATAACTTCCTTTCCTAATTGTCGGTTCTCCTACCTTGGCACAAAAAGAAAGCACGCAGATTTTATACTCTGATTGACTCCAAGTCACTGGAACAAAACACTTCCTTTAATTTTAAACACAACTGTTAAACAAAATTCTGTTACTCCTACAAGAGGGGCTGGTAGATAAGCTTTCCCCTTGTCTGCTCTGAGATGCTCACAGAGGAATGCATTGGTCAGCATGACTGGGGATGACACAGTCTCTATCTCTTTTTTGGCAACGAATATTTTTGCTCTCTTTGGTTAACCTCATTTAAGCTTTTGCATGAGGCAGAAGGGTCAGTCCCCTAACTAATGTCACCCATGTCTCCCCATTCTCTTCCAGTGTTGCAGCCTAGAGTTGTTTATCAGGTCAAAGATGTTCAGGTGTAAAGTAAGGTGCATCTAAATTCCTTCACTCTGGTTTGTCATTGCTTCCAGTTAAAGCAATTTTTGGCTTTGGCAGGGTCCCTTTAAGTCATTAGAAATTTCACTCCACCTCAGCAAAAGCCACCAAGTTTTTTGATAAGCTGCACCAAGGTGACTAAACTGTTGATATTCAGGTTTCCATATCTCAGAGTGCAGGTGCCAGATGAGTGTTATAGAAGGATCAATTAAATGACTCGCAGAAATAATGTTTGGGTCTTAACTATTGCTATTAAGTGACAAGTAAATGCTCTGAAGCTACAGTTTAGCAAAATGATAAAATTCCTCTATTCCTATAGGTCTTTCAGATCAGTGCAAACCAAAATACTGTTATGATAGTAGGCAATAGACATTGGGTGTAGTCTGTCCATAAATGACCACACAAGCCTTTGTATTCCCAAAACGCTACACTTAAAGACAGTTATTTTTACTGTTGTTTTTATGACTATATAGAAAGGATGGAAAGACAACCCTGAGAGACATGTCTTATGAGCATTTCTGCGAAGGTGAAGAGGGTAAGAATTTGGCATCCAAAACTGTTCTAACTTTACAGCATCTCTCAAGATAAGGCAAGCCAATACAATTCTTATTTATGTGAAAGTTGTTTCTCAGGAAATAACTAAAAGCAAAGGTCTTGCAAGAAGCTGTTTTAATGAACTTCAGATTTTCTATATCTTTCACCTACAAATAATAAGCTTACAGAGAAGTCCTTGGTTTTCCATGTGAATGACAGACTATTAACTTTTAAAATGAAACTTCTGTTCAAAGTGGATATGGCACAATGAAAAATGGGTAGGCATGCTGCACTGCCATCAGTTCACAGCTCTGACATAAATGTTATTCCCTTCACTTCCATCCACAGTCCTAAAAAATATGAAGAATCCAGCTTACAGAAACTAAATTTGTATATAGTTAAATCCACAGCCATGGAGTTTGATACTGCACTGGAAACCAATTTGTTTCTTTTGGGAAAAAGCCAAGTATGAAATTTCATCATACATGTTTGTCCCTGCAAAAGTACTACTATAATTAAGGAAGGATCTCGTGGTTAAGACATGTGACTAAAAGGCAGGAGTGATAGGGCCTGTTTACAGCTGCTCTACAGCTTACAGAAGTTCTGGTTTGAGTCTGCAGAATGAGGATAATTTAGTCATAACATAAAGTAGGCAAGTTAATGTGTATTAAAATCCATCTGCAGAAATAATTTATAACTGTGCATTATACCATATGCAAACACAGAGCAAGAAGCCATATTTTATTTTATTGAAAATGCATTTTAAACATTTTAATGAATACTAAAAGCATCAAGAAGTTCAAGGCACTGCACTGGCACTTGATTTGAAAACTTTCCTCTAATACTGAGTATTTTATTTAGAAGGTGTTTTGTTTCTTACTTATCATGTAAGCTAGAGAAGTTTATAGTACCGCTGATAGTAATTAATACATTCTGATTGTGGAAACTTCATGTTTCAATGTATGCTCAATAGTTAGAAGGCTAATATTATCACTGAATATGCTTCAGCTGCCTTTAGAGTAATTAATTGGCTTTAAGGAGAATGAAGTTAAAATTCAAGATTTGGTTATAAATCCAAGCATAGCTGGTGGACAGAAGGCAAGTATAGATTAATCTCAATTCAAGAAAAAAAAAAAATTGCAACTCCTCTCCTGCACAATATACTTGGCTGATAGGCCTCTCCTTCGAACAGCTTTAACCAGAGGAATTCCATATTACCCACATGCATATCAACTGTAGCGAACCACGACTTACAAATTAGAAGTTTATTAGACATAACAAAGTTAAGAAAGTAATCTTTCAGTGTAATACGTCAGCATCATTTACTTTGCCATTTTATCTGACAGCAGCTCTTGATGCCTTCAGGAAAGACTGAAATAATTCACTTTTAGTGGCTACTATCAACACACACGGCCAATTGATCTTCTTGAATGAGGAAGTCACAGTAGCCAAAAAATCATTCATAAACACAACTGCACACCTTTATGTCCTCAGCATAAACATGAAAGCCTTAGGCAATGAAATTATTATATATTTCTGCAGCAAAATCTCCTGACAAGTTTTGAATTAAGGTCACAATAACCAAAGAGTTCACCCCTCAAAGAAAACTGATGATGTTTCATCTTACCTGTTATTCTGTTTGAAAAAAAATCTGCATTTAAAAGATCAAAAAATTACATAGACTGCTGCTTGCAAGGGCTGCAGCTACAGGTGTGGTATTTGTTACCAGCTTGCGAAATATAACCGCTATGATAGTGAGAGTTCCAGAGAAAATAGCTAAGTAATGACTAAACCAGGTGCTTACAGGATGCCAATATAGTTGTTTATTCCTAGAGCATAGAACAGGATTTGGCTCCTGCGCAGAGCTCTCGCTTTCTGCCCCGAGCTTGTACCCACTTTCCTTTACTTAAGGAGTCATTCTGGAGAGCAGATACTCTTTAACAGGAAAGGGCTAATCAACCAGTTGTTTATTTTAAAACTGCCCACTTTCTACAAAGTGCCAGGATTCTTTTCTGAAAAGTATCTCGAGACAGTGACATTAATGGAGACATTCCTTGCCAGCACCAGCTTAACCGGTGTGTTGGCTTCCAGACTTGTTCCAACGTATCTTTATGGTAAATTCATTTGCAGGTTGAGTTTTGCCAGGGGAGACTAAGACAATACTTTCCCCTTAAGCTTGTAATAGATTTGCATTCTGGGATTTATTTGCAAAGTCAATTCCACCATAACTTTGTTTGGAAAAATTTGTTTGACTTCTGTTTTATTTTGAATGCTAAAAATGCTAGAAACATTTTCTTTTAAGGAAAGCTTAAGATTCATGAATTCATTCTTTCACTTGCAATGGTATGAAAAAAGTGCCGGGGAGATGGAACTCCAGTGATGGTGTGGCCAGAATTAAAGTGGAGAAAAGGAACTATCTTCTCTCACCTCACATACCCAGGCCTGAGAACTGTTGGACCCAGAGATCTTCACAAGACTTGGAGAGCACCCGAGAAAGTCCTCAGCAGTGACTGTATTGGAATGACATTGAACTGGCCAAGAATGTTGCGCTTCCTCAAGTCCAAGATCTCAGCACCTGCAGGATTCTGCTTCACTGTATGTGGCACAAATCCCTAAACAAACAGATTTAAATAGATTAAGATTCTTCTCAAGCATGGAAAAGGCTCAAATAGAGGAAATAAAACTGAACAGTACATACCTTATCTCTGTGATGCTAAGAACATCACAGGGCAATTGCCTGAAACAAAATGCAGGATTACCAAAGAGAACAGATTGGCCTAGTAAAACAAATCCCTCATTCTAATCCTTGTAAACCAAGTGGACAAAAAGCAGTAAACCAGATCTTATATCTCTGGGCTAAAAAAGCTAGAATTTAATAAGATGGAAGATTTAGAATATTCATTTTTGGGAAAGTCTGGGTAGGACTCAATTTTCGATGGGATTCAGTTCCAGCAGAGCAAAATCAGTTTCTCACTCTGAAACAGCTACCTATTACCTGGGCAGCTGGATGGCTCTTTAAGATCCACTGATGGTATTGACGAAATCAACAAAATCTTCATTGACTATAATGGGACCTAAGTCACTAAAGCATCCAGGTGCCTAAATGTAGGTGTCCTGATATTGTGGATCCCACCTACTACAGGGTGGCTTGAATGGTTCATAGCAAATCTCCTCAGTCAGAATCTCTCAGACAAGAGCACTGAAGGACCTAGAAGGCACACTGAACTCCAGATAAGCCTGAAAGACATTCAGAAGACTAGTCAAGTAGCAAACATAAATATCACTATTCTTTATATCTGTTTAGCCCCAAACTTTAGTTTTGACTTTCCAACATGTTTTGAGATATACTATTGCAATTAGAGAGAAAAACGGAGACAATCTGAAAAGTACATCTAGATAGCAAAAAGATTGTATCTTGTTTCAAGTCATAAAGACATTATGAGGCATAATGAGTTTAGAACAAAAACCAAATTCCTACACCTTAGGACAGCTAACTATAGTTTTGAGAAAAAAATGGAGTCTAAATAGTTTATGAATTGCAGTGAAAAACTGCTGTTCATGTTACTAAACACTAAAAGAAAGAATACTAAAAAAAAGGTACCGATTCTGGATTTTGGTAAATCTATTTCTTATTATACCATTTCTTCCCTAATAGTTTGACTATCAGTTTTTCTCTGATAATACTGGCCTGATTCCTGCATCAAGTAACTTCACTGACTCCAGTTTCTTGACTCCATCTATGGCACAGCCATAAGTTCTTTTGGCTTCTTCACTTTTCTTAACTGTAGCTTAAAGTTGACTTCACACAGGTTTTATTCAGTAGAGTTCTGTCAAATTATTTTCCAAGAGCGTTGGAAGACATTACAAGATGTTTCTAATACTACAGAAACCCCCAGTCTCTCAAGTTGTAGACATTCACCTGTCTTGCATCACTTCTGGGACAGGTAGGAAGATGTTACTGGCACACTATTCCTCTTCCATTTGCCAATGCAGCTCCATCTCCAGTTCTGTCCTAGGAAGTTATAATGCTTAATCATTCTCTGCTTCTGAGTGATCCACAGGGGATGCAGCTTCTGAGAAGATGGTCCAATTTTTTTGATGTCATCATCCCTCAGGGAATTGCATTTACAGCTGACTTGAATGTTAATGTTCAGCATTCCATATTCTAAAAATGTCAAAAGGTCTACAGAATAATCTCTGTAGCTATTTCTTTGATGCAATGTCAAGGATAAATATTAATAGGTCTGCTATAAATATAAGCATTTGCCCTACAAAAAACACTTCAAAGAATATAAAATCCATCCCAGCATCTTATATATACCAAATCATGCACAATAATGACTCCCTGTATAACGATGGTATTAAACTGCAACTCAAATTTGTGTCAGTGAAAATTCATTTAGTAATTTTCACTTACAGGCATCAGAAGAAAATGAGTTAAGACAGTCCTGATACAAGCTGTGACACACACATTTGTCTTCCAATGCTTGTAAATAAGAAAAAAACCCCAAGAATTGATTGATAAAAATTTGACTGAATAAGAGCTAGACATTTATTAGTATGAAGTAACAGCTACTCACAGATCTCATCTGTATTATGCACCATACTGTGAGAAAAGGTTTTCCACCCAGCCTAAGGATGAAATCAATAGTCACAAAGCCATACCAAAGCTGATGCTCAGCAGTCCACTCAAGTTCTGACTGAGGCTTTTGACAACTGTTTCTGATTCTAGAAGAAGCAGGATAAGGTCT
Source organism: Elanus axillaris (assembly GCA_026212715.1). Lineage (NCBI taxonomy): Eukaryota > Metazoa > Chordata > Aves > Accipitriformes > Accipitridae > Elanus > Elanus axillaris. The sequence goes on along the minus strand of JANZLQ010000078.1, from coordinate 7,010,336 downwards.
TTTATTAAGAAGGAAAATAATTTAAGATTCATTTAGTGACTAATGTTCTCTGTTTCCAATACCATGAGAACAACAGTATGTGAGCTACTTTTAACACGTGGAAAGAACATTTAATTTTATCAGAAGGAAACAACCAAGAATCTAATTTATTCTCCACATGTGTACATAACCCCCCATTGATATTATTAAGAGTTAAGCAGCCTATCGAGAGGAAAACGGGCCCCCACATGTGGCAAAAATGTTTTAAGAAAATTATCTGCAGCTTTCTAATGACCACAGAAATTATTTCTTTTTCTATATCAGTGGAGAGAGAAAAAGGGCTTCATATCCAGCCGGTCATGAAATGTCTCTGGCTTTCCCAAGGCTATAGGTATGCGAGCAGTGGTACACACACACTTACAGATGTATATACGGGTGGTATCCCACATAGTCACACAAGCACATCCTTCTCAGCCGTTGCCTCTTTCCAACCAGGCTGATCCATGGCATGGAGCTGTCGGAAATTCTGCTGCTCTTCCCACTGGCTGCCCTTCCCAACTAGGGATAAATTTTGCTTGATTCATGTATTTCTTAAATCTGATTGTTTAATGTGCTGTGAGAGGTAGCTAATGGGACCAAGAAAGGCTGGTGAACAACCTTATTTGCCATGTGCCACATTTTGCCTTAATTCTGCTAACCTTGGTGAGCGTGGAGGGTTAATCTTGGTTAGTCATCAGCAAGTTTCCTCAGCTCTGCCCAGCGGAACTCCCACAGAGGGATGTGCTGTGACTTCATCCTTAACATTTGTACCAGTAATTCCCATTTTCTTTTCAGGATGAACTTTGATATGAGCTATGGGTCATTAGCAACTCATTCCACCTAATTCTTCATTCTTCTGAGGCATTTCCTTTTGAAGACATACAAATACTTTGCTGTTTCTGTGGTGGAGCTCTTTCCCTTCATTTTCTGAACTTTTTTGAGAGCATAGTGCTCCTAATGCTCTTGGGCAAAACAACCATTGCTAAATGGGACCTCCATAGATCCTGAAAAGGTCATCTCTATTGGTGTTCACAGCAGGAGTTTAAATGAATGACATCCAACTTTCTTTTCACAGCATTCTCTGGGGAATTGCCCAGGCCTTGAAATCCTTCACTGTATGTTCTCTGTAGCCAAGAACTTGTAATCTTGAACCCAATCATCCCCAACACATTTACAGCCCTCATTCTGTCCAGCTAAGCTCATGATGTATTAATGCTATTTACACAGAGATACTTATTTATGGCCCTTTTACATACTTTTCATCCGATTTTATCTTTAGTTTAATGTGCAATTCTAGAATCATATCATTTGAGGCACTTGTCTCTGATAAAATTCACTGCAATTTGCATTTCACTCAATGTTTTTGCATGTTTCAAAATGTCAGCATAATAATGAGAGCAGGACTTCCAAGGTTTTCTTTTCTTTTTATATCTGTGGAATGAAAGGCAGGTTGGGCATGGGCACCTCTGTTTACTTTCCTTTTGAGTTATAGACAATAGGATCTTCAGTCGTTGATGAAAGCTCATTTGTGCTCTGAATGTTTTCCTGCCCACTTAAGCTGATTTTATATAACACACGAAATGACTATTCAATATTCAGTTAATTATGCATCAAATGGAGTAAGCCAAAGAATTAGCTTAATCAAGCATTCTTTTTTCCTTAAAAAAACCCACAAACCAAACCAACCAGAAACAAACCACAGAAGAGCTATGACAGGTATTACAGATAGGCTCCTGGCTTGACTATCAGGAGACATTCATTCCCTTCCTGGTATTGTTGTTTACCTCTGATGCTGGTTTTACACTGAAGACTTCACTTCACCTTCATTGACTTTGTCAGCTTTTTCCATTGTCAGTCTCAGATACTTACTTAGTAAGGTTCTATTCATTATATAGACCATATATATATATATACTTATAGCAAACTGTCTAGGGTATAGACATATTCTTTACTACCTTCTCATTAAAATGTTCCCTCAGTTGTGCTTTTATCTTTGCAGGCTCAATATGCCCCCCAAAATCACAAATAACGAGTCTGGCCACAAAGAATTCATCGAAGTACTACCAGGCATTTCACAGGGGGAGGTTTTGATGATAGTGAATTTGATGAAGGTTTGGTTTTAACTGCACTGGGACAAAGTCCTGGCCTTCTCTTCAGGGTCAGGGCTGTCATATACTTAAAATTGGACCTGACTTAGGAAATGGAAAGAGGTCAGCAGCCCAAACTGTAACAGTTCCCATCCTTATTGCCCAGTATCTCTATAGATCTGTATTCTTTACAGTCTGCATACAAGATAACTTTATCCAGTTCTGAATGGGAGACAAAGCTTTTTTTTTCTTTTTTTTTTTTTTCTGGGAATTTGGACAAGAATTGGTTGCAGGATACAGGCAGTTTTATTTTTAACTTTTTGGTAGAACTCCATCGTATCATCTCCTATGTATTTTGGACTGGATGCTTAAAACTATAGCAAAGGATCTCAGGCAGAAGATACATGCTTGGAAAAACTGAACTAAATAAGCAAGGTAATCCATGATGCCATATCTTAGAATAAAGCTGAACTTACTAAAATCTGGGACTCCCCAGGATCATGCTTCAATACCTAATATCTACAGGATTTCGTTGATACTGTCAAACCCACTAGAGCTCAAAATCCCATTTCTAACCTTCTTTGTGACTGAGAAATTATAAGAATAGATTTGTTGGTAAACCTGTGCTTACCTGACAGCTGCCCTTGGTGGAGTGGTACTAAGCAGGTATATGGGGGTTTTATTGCCTGAAAGGATGTCTTTTCATTTATAAATACAACAAAACCTGAGCTTTGTGAGTAGGAACATTTGTCTCTCCTGGTTTATTTCCTCCTCCCACTACTACATAAAAATATATATTGACATTGCCTTGTGGCATTACAATTTTTACTGTGGTGCATTGTAGTTTCCAAAGCACATCACTTTTTATGATACATGGTAGCTTAGGGGGAAAAGCAGTATCCAGTAGGGAAATGAAGGGTGAAACACTGGCCTCTTTGAAGTCAGCAAGAAAAACTATTACTGCCTCAGAAGAGGCAAGGTTTCAGTCCAAGCATTAAGGGAGAAATGTGGACCCATGTATTGATTTTATCTCTTAGGTAAAACTGTAGAGAAGAGCAATGCCTTCATCTGGAATCTAGGATGCTTAGTATCAATAGGCCTTTAGGAAATCGCATTGCATAGCTGAATAGTATGTTGGTCCAATGAAACATCTAAACTCTCAACATTTGACCTATGAGTCTATACATGAAGAAAAAACAATCCAACGGCAAAACCATTATAGCCTGTAAGATTTCTGTTTACATATGTAATACAGAGCATCCGTATCTGAACATATTTAAGAAGAAAACAACCAAGCTTAAGGCTAGCCCAGCCTATATTAGTAAATTGCAAAGTACAGAGAATTACATTTAGACAGAATTCTATAAAGGGGAAGAAAACATTTATAAAAAAAAAACACATTAAGATGGGAATTCTCCTCTAGTGGCTCCCCCTCTATCATTTAAAATATTTGTAGCTAATTAAGAGAATCTGCTATCACAGTTAAACAGGGGATATATTGAGATAAATAATTAATGAAATTCTGAAGTAAATAACTTCTAAATAGATATTTTGACTAATTTACTTGGACAAATAAATGAGCAAAGCTTTGTTTTTGCAAGAGTCTGATGAATGCAATTTTCAGTTCTGTGTCTGATATAAAATTTATATTGGACAACTGCCGATTTTGTTTCTTAAGGCTCATAACACATGACTTAGATAACAAATCATGGAGCCCTGCCACTCTTTGTGAATTTTGAGTATCCAAGTACATTTTTGCATTGAACAGTTGTCAAACAAATCCATTAGCCAAAATTTGTCAGTACCAAGAAATGCAGTAAGGATACTGGAATAGCAAATAAATTTGTAATTAAATCCTTGTAGGCTTGCATACAATTCACATACAAGGGAAAAAAATGATGGAAGAGTTAAAAGTAGCTCTGCTCTGAGACTGCTCTTTCTTTCATCTTAATGAAAGAGTAAAGCTGAGGCTTTGATATCACTGCATTGTGATGGTAATTGGGAAGCTGTGAATTCAACATGACGACTTTACTGTAGGTTCAAGAAAGAGGAGATGTTGAACTATGAGGAAAAGAATTTATGTAAATGTCAGTCTAGATAAAAGGCCAAACAAAGGTTAATAAAAGCTATGCATTGTACATCATGGATCTTCCTTTTAAGTATGATCTATTTGGAACAATTCTAGAAGAAAATCTCAATTTAGTACCAGTAGGCCCATATTTCATACTGAGTTTGTTAATATACAATAACATGAGAATTAGAATACTTAGAAAAGGAGACTGATTGTTGCTAAGTTATTCAAAATTGTTTCTATTCTTGTTTTTCCACCTCTTCACCTACATCAAATTATGTGGTAGTGCTATTGTTTCGAATAATTACAGAAGAGAGGTTGAGAGTGGCTTTTATACAAACATGACCTTCAAATTAAAATGTGATCCATTCTGTTCAGGGAAAGGTGGTACAGAAACATGGAGAAAATTCCTCTTTTTCTCTATATATTGGACTTGTCTGACACTTGTTGCCTGTACTAACAAAAGGCTTCACTGTCCAAAATTATGAGTGTTTATGGTTTGGTAAAAAATTAGATATCTGCTTAAATATTTAGTAGTCTTGGGTTCCATCCCTGGAAAAATTTAAATGAAATGCCATCATGTTCCAAAGTAAGAGCTTGATTGTGATGTAAAGAACTATACTGCAAGCAGTTTGGACTTTTAAATTCTGTTCTCTAAGGCAAAGGATTTCAATGTTGCTGCTTATTATTAAGAGAGGAAAAACACACTAAAGTTCAATATCACCAGAAATTTTTCTGTACGTTTTTTTTTTCTTCAGACAGGTCTAATGGCAGTTACATAGTTGACTCTAGTAATTTCAAAATCTTTATCAGCTTCCAATTACAGATTAGAGCTCCACTGTATAAAAAACTTTGAAACTTTGAAAACAACATAACAAGGAAATTCTCTGCCCTGGTAAACTCTCCATCTGAGATTTAATTAAAATAGGATGTATGAGACAGGAAGAAAGAAGAAAGGACAAATAGCATTAACGTTCGTAAGATTGTCATAGCAGCAGGTTTAACATTCAAAAGTGACGACCAGCCTACTTGCTGTGTTTTTTGCAGAGCTAATAAAATTCAATAAATCCCTCTAGTTTGTTCACCAATTAAAGGTGCAGATCTAAAAATTGCACCAGGTGTTAGGGGTCTCAAACCTTCCTCTGGAGTATGAGGCAAAAGGTGAGAAATCACAGAGCATCTTGAACTACACTACCACCTGCTGTTGCAACCATTATGACTCACATAATTTATTTATACCCAAATACGGTGTGCATCTGCTATTTATTGATATTTTGGTTTATTTTTCTTATTATGGCCTGTGCTTATATTGAGTAAAACTTCCAAGTACTGCGGAGAGTGTATAAATATGGATTATACATTGCTTATAAAGGCCTTTCCCTTTCATAACATCAGGGAATGAATAATGCATTTCCTCCCTTTCCAGCTAAGCAATAGAAACATCAAAGAAAGGATTAGCATTTTAGGTCTTTGACAACACTAAATCTTTGTGTCATATGTCTTGCTGTCTTGTGCAGAACATTTCTATTTCTATACCTGTTACATAATCAGAGCAGTGGGCCAAACATCTTTACTTTCCTCTAATATGCATAATTAATTAAACCCCCAAATTTTTGCCAAGCTATCTACACTCACACTGAAGTAATAACCACCAGTTTTCATCCTGAAATAAATCAGTTAACTAGGTTTCAAACTCCTGTCCTCCCTGCCTGGCGAAAGTTATGGCTCACAGTAAGCCACTGCTACTCCGCTGTAATAACCCAGCAGTGAGATATAGCGGATTATGCCAGATTCCATAAACATAATCTGAGATGCTGTGACTGCAAAACCAGCAGGGCTTTAAGGGTTGTACTGCAGCCATCTACAGAGGCTTGGCTGATAGATGTCAACATGAAGCCTGCCTGCAGTATTGGATGGGGAGGGCTTATGGCTGGGGAGACTCAAGGCGCACTGATTTCAGGCCAGATTCTTTAGGAGGGCTTTTATGAAATGGGTCCTGTATAATGGAGACTTCAACAGGTGGAAGACAGCAATATAACTGCTGTCTGCCTTAGATTAATTTCTTTCAGACTGAGTAAGCCAGGCTGATGCAGAGATTCATGCTGCTACTGACCCTATCTAGTGACCCCCCTGTTGCTTTTTTTAATCTATACTTGTATTTCAGATACCTTTTTCTGCAGCAGGAAGCATTCTGCCAAGTCAGTAAAATGAAAGAAGTTCTAAGCAGAGGTCTTTGCCTCCACAGTGAAAGTGCCTACTATGTCTGAAGTTGAATGAGAGGAAACCAGGATGTTAAATATGTGTGGATGCTTAGATATGCAATAAGCAATTTGGTCAAAAGGGAAAAATCTGGCTTCTTGAAGGAAAGCAGCGCAGTTCTGCCTGCTTTCCTTTATTTGTTATTTCTAGGTTTTCATCCTGCTGTCCAGGGGAAGGGAGGCTTTCTGCTTGCTTTTATCACATGGCAACATAAAAACCTATTTATCAGCTAGGATTTGCCTTGCCTTCACATAGTCATTACAAGTTAGGTATGATACTCATGACTGTGCAGTAGGCAGGTGGCCTGTCTGCTCCACAGAGCCTTGGTTTTGAAATAAGGAGACAAACCAGTACATACCAGTTGGCTAGGGAACGAAGGCCACTCCATAGCACAAGAGCAGCGTAGACATGCCCTCAGCTGTCAAAGTCACTATGGTTTGCACCAATGGCTCTCCAAATGCAGGTCCTCATCCTGCTTATACCTATAATTTTACCAAAACACATCATTCCACCAGAGTTCATGTGACAATGAAATTGTGCATGTACCTACACATCAACAGGTTCAGAATTACACTGTGAAAGAGTTACTTCCAAATGTAATTTCACTTAGTTTTCTGTTGGGTTCAGTAGGTCTTGGGCTGTAAGACTTATTATTTGCTGTAATTCCATGGTATTTACTAATTTTTGGTTATTGGAGAACAAAATGTATGTAAACTCTACCTTGAATAGGAATCCTACCATGCAAAAGTATGGAAGTGGAAAATTAGGTACAGAAATAACTTGGTACACTGAAAGTTTGGAGAAACTTTTTAGATATTTTCACAGATTTCTTTGGAAACAAGCAGCAATTCTTCTGGGTTCCTTTAATCTTCCAGCTATTACTTTGGGATTCTCACATCTATCGGCTTTTGGAATACAATGGCCTCTTCTGCAGTGAGTTTAATGTTATTTCAAGTACCGTGTTGCTAGCTGGGCTTTAGCATGAGGCAGGCAGTCACTTCTTTGGAATTTAGGTATAGACTGAGGACTGGTTTGTTAAATCTTCTTTTGTTGACAAACTCCGTAGTCTCTTCCTTAAAAAAAAAAAAAAAAAGGCAGCAAAACAACCCACCCCAAACACTGAAACTCTGTCAGTAAAAACTGCATTGAACTGCATCTAGAAGCAAGGAAATCTTCAAGGAATCTTCCCCAGGAATGAAAACCAGAAAAGCTTTCAGATCTTTCTCATGCATAATGCAAAGCATACAGTTTGGTATTTTTCATTTGCAAGTCTCTGTTAATGTCAATGGCAGTGTCCATCCATGGGGGGTTTCTAAGGTCATACATAAGGAAATGTGATTTTTCTGGTTCCTCAAAACTTTTGGAAGCTGGGACTTCTGATAAAAGTGCAAATAACATGCAATCAGGCACTACATTTAGTTCTTTAGGGACCGCAAAGTGGAAAATTTTTATCAGGCTTTATATATGAAGCATATGCTTCTGGAAAGCCCAGGAACAGTCTACATCAAAGAGAGCATCTCGTTTACAATTTAAAGTTTATTCTTGTTATCTGAGCATTTCCGCTACTAGTAATGGATAAATCTGGGCTCTGCAAAAAATAGACTAGGATAGAATCTTTTCACAGTTTCTGTAAAATAGAACTGAGATTTGATTGCATTGTCTTCGCTTCCCACTTTTTACACACAACAAGGCTACATTTGTTTCTTTTAAATTTGCTTCCCCTTTGATCTAGTAATTTCCACTCCAATTTCATGGCTTTTATGTTCTTTGCTACTAACAAGAAAAAGGCCATCCTGTCTTGCCACGTGAAAGAGTTTCTTTTAATCTACAGTACATTTCCCTTAACTTTATTAATTTACATTTCAATGTTGTGGAAATTACACAACCTCATACCTGCCATTATCACAAAGATTATCAACAGTTTCCTGTCCTTCAATGGTACACCTGTTCATAACCAGACATATTCAGACTCACTGACTTTGGACAGAAAAGAATTCATTTGCAATTATTGGAATACCTGGAGTAGTCATTCTCTGAAGAAATTCCTCTCTTGCTTTATCCAGATCTGTAGCTGCAAAGATAATTGAAAATTAACTATGAAAATTCTTTCTTGTCTGCGAAGTCTCAGCAAAGTGAGGGGTTTTTCTCTCTTTTAGGTTACTTACCTCTTTCCCTGTGGATTCTGCCAGTGTTGTATTTCACCAGTCATCTGAGACAGGTTTCCAACAGTTGCTGGAGAGACATGAGGGCAAGACAGCGCTAGATTGTGGAGGGAAAAATGAAGACTTACAACAGACTACAAAGAGACAAATACTACAAAGAAAGATATAGCAGAAGGAGCAGAAAAAACAAACATGCAGGAGACTAGCAAATACCACTTCAAGACATCACATACTCTGCAAGTGGGGAATTTACTGTTACAACCTTTACCATATTACTACGGTATTTTCCTATATCCCAGGTATCAGCCTGGTTTTATGATGTAATCCAGGACTTAAAAGAACTTTCTGCCTTTCTCATTTTGCCCTCAGCATTCAGTCTTTAAAATGCGCGACACGAAACATTTGGCCAAAGGCCAAAAAGCAGCGAGACGCCCGTCCTGTTTTTACACCCATCACGCGGCAGTTTACAGATTCGGTAAGAGCTAGTGCTAAAGCTTGGTTTAAAGCTCGTTCCTCCTCGTATGGAGCAAGCCGTCACTACAAAATAAGCCCCGGAGAAGCAAGCTGGCCTCAGCCGCGTCCCTGAAGCTGCCGCAGGAATCCCACGCGGGGCGTGGGACCCGGCGGTCCCGCCGGCCGCGGGGACCGCTGCTGCCGGTGTCTCTGCCGCTAGAGGGGGACCCGGTACCGGTTTTCCCCAGGAAAAAAAGGGAACCGACTGCAGGGTCGGGGGAGCCCGGGTTGTCTCTCGGCTCTGGCAGGAAGGGAAGCGGCTGGGTGCGGGTTGCAGAGAGGGCAGGCGGTTTGCACGCCCCTTTGGGACGCTGTGTAGCTGGGTGGGTAAGGCTTAGCCTGCCAAGGAAACTTTAATGCGCTTCCTCGCTTGCCCCGAAGTAACTTTGTGTTACAGACTCTCGGTTGCGAAAACATGGAAGGCCTTCCGTAAACCGTCATCAAGGCAAACTGGTTGTAGGCTTCTTAGGGATCCCGTGCCAGCAAGGCTTTGCCATGCCACTCGGCTTTTAGACATGGCAGCTGACCACCTTCCTGCAGCCTCCTCACCCTCATTTTATAGAATGGGATGGAAGTTTTGGCTTTGGTACAGCCCTGCGAAGGGCAGTCAACAAGAGGAAGCCTCCAAGTGATGCTTTCTTGGCTCTCCTCTTTCTCGCTTGCCCATTAAGACGCGGGGCAGCGGCCCAGCCTGGTCTGCCGCGGGCCCGCCGTGCCCCCTTTGGGCGGCTGGCAGCCGGCCTGGCCGATGTCCCCGGTGTTCCCCCAGAGCCTCCGGGCCCGGGAGCGGTGCGGAGGCCGGGGGGGGGTTGGGGGGAGCAGGCCCCAGCTGTGGCCGGGCCGGGGCCCCGCAGCACCCGCCGCTTCTGCTGCGCACCTGGCAGGGAGAGCCCGGTGTTGGTCTGTTTATTTAAGAAAGCGGATGCCAGGAGGGAGGAAACCCCCCCCAAAACCAACCAAAAAAAAGGGAGAAGGGTGAGGGTGGGAGCGTGCCAGGCGGGAGGAGGAGGAGAGCCGCGGGGACGGAGGCGGACAAAGGGCGGCGGGGGGCGCAGCCCGGCTCCCGCGGGGGTCTCCGGCGGCCCGGGG
>JANZLQ010000078.1:6982509-6999087 GCA_026212715.1 Elanus axillaris | reverse complement strand
GGTGGGGGTGGGGGGGGAAGCAGCGTGCCTCCGGGCTCGGGAAGGGGCTCGCCCGGCGCCCCCCGCGGCCGGCAGGTTAGCGGGAGCCCCCGGGTCGGGGTTTGGGTGGCCGAGGGCATTCGGAGACCACCTCGCCCTGCTGACGGGCGTCCTCCGGCGCGGCCCCCGCGGGGCGGGACCGGCCCCGCAGCGCACCTCGGCGCGGGGCGCTGCGCGGCCCGGGCGGGGGGTGCCCCGCCGATGGGAGGGAGGCTGCCAGAGCCGCCCCTCGGTGGGAGTCGTGGCACACGGGGCGCTTTGATTACTTCAGCGGTACCGGGAACGGTTAGATTCCCCATGCGGATGACAGATGCTCCGGGCGAGAACCAGCCCCGGGGGCCGTGCGCGGGTCTGAGGGGGGTTTTGGGGGGGTTTGGGGGTGCTGGGGTGGGAGGCGGTGCGGTGCGGCGTGCCGTCCGCCTGAGGGGCAGGGCTGGCCCCGCTGCAGAGCCGCAGGCAGGCAGAAAAGTTAGGGCGCGTTTCTGAGCCAGGCAGACTGAAATTGAAAGCAGTGGTAGAATAGAACCACCGCCTGCTTCTTAGCTCAGTTGTTTTAATGTTTTCGTTATGAGAAATTGGCGGAGAGTGATATCCTGGCATTTTAGTGGGCTGAATGAGTACATAGAAGGATGAACAACTTTGGGGTTCAAGGGACTTGTGACCCAGTGTTTTATCTGAGGTGCCAGATTGAGAGTTTCCAAGAGCGCTTCTTAAGCATAGCAGTATGTGCTGTGAAAAGCAGACAAGCTCCTTTGACTATCGATATGACTGTAGAAAAATAGAAATAAATTTAAAAGGCAATGAGCAGCTGTGGTTTTTTTAAAGAGGGTGTATGTGACTGACACAACTTATCCTAGGTCACTGTTCCAGCATGCACACTTACAGCCAGACCCAGAGAAAGAACTGGGTCCTAAAAATAGTATTTATTCCAGCTCTTTTAATAAAACCCACAAACATTGTGAGCCCTAACTGCCTTAACTAGAAAGTAACTGAAAGAAGTAGGCACGAGAAGGTCTGCCTTGTCTTGGCGTTCACGATGCAAGAGTCGCAATACCAGAAAGAAAACAAGCAAGAGTGAACCCAACTCAATAGCTTGTTAGTTAAGGAACTCGTTTGGGCAATGTGAATTTTATTGTATGAATAATTTGCTTATTTTCACATCTAAGTTATTTGATAAACCCAGAAACAACCCTAAAAGCCTGGACTGGAACCTGGGACTCTCTTCCTTGGTGCTCTAACCGTTAAGCTGCAGAAGCATGTCCCCCGTCTGCGTGGCTTCCTTGCTCCATGAATCTCAAGGTCTTTCTTGCATACTCTTCCAGATTCTGAGAAAGGATGCTGACTGCATACCTCTGAATCCCCTCCAGCTTTGCTGAATCTGGGCTCCTGGATCTGTCTCCTGAATTGACAGATGTGTCTCCCTTGCAGTCTTGGTTCAAATGCCTGAACTGCAGGAAAGAGTGAGAGTTCAGGCACATCCTTGGTCCGAGCAGGTGGTATCAGCTAACTCCCGGTGGCCTCCTGCTCAGCAGGTGACTCTAGCACCAAACTTAACATCCAGCTGAGGAACTGAGCCCTGGGCTTTAGAGGTACATACTCAAAAGTCAGGGGTTTTGGCACTTGACAGTACCCTGCTTTGTATGAAGCCCTTAGCTACAGCCTACAGCAGTTTATGGTTTATCTTTTGGTTTGTATTTTTGCAAGGATGAACACAGCTGAACCTTGGCCCATGCTTGGGGCTCTTAGATGCCACAGTAGTACAACTAATAAATATAGTCAAGAGCTTCATAAAATAACTGAGTGCCCTTGGCTTTTGTAACTTTCAACCTTGGAGTGGTTTTTGGTTTTGTTCCAGTGCATTCAGTCTATATTTCTTCTATGCACATACTAATCAGAAGTAAAAATTGCTGCAGCATGATAAAGTTTCCAATATTAGCAGACACACCGTATCTGACTGTGTGCAGCTGTATTTTGGCTGTCTGTGGTTTCAGTTCTCAGAACTCAGCAAGGCTTAGAGCATGTAGTTTACATAACCTAACCAAACAGTCTTGCTTTTAAATTTCATTTGGTAGAATTTATATGTATGCTTAACTTACCAATATAAAGACTTCCAAATAGTATAATTATTTCTATTCCACAGAAGAGGGAAGGTTATAATATCACAGTACATTTTACTAAGGGAAAAGGGAAGTGGAGTTTGTCGTTGAGAGCAGAATACCACACTACAGGACTCAGCTCCACCATTGACTTGATGCTTGGCCTTGATCAAGCTGTGTAATGTGTTGCTGGATCTTTTTTCCTGTCTTTAAGAGCAGTTTAGTATTTGTTCACCTCATAGGGAACTTCTGAAACTGAATTAAAGCATTGCTTATGTAATCCTTTCAGATCTGGAAATAATCTAGAAACAATTACTGTATTCACAAATGCATTTTTAGGTTCAGCAAAACAGGTCTTTTTTTTTTTAAAGCTCATATACAAAAATTCTGAGAAGAAATAAAGGTGTTCATGTTGAGACCATATAAATAATTCAAGTCTGAGAACACTGTTAGGTTTTGTTGTTGTTTTGAGGTAACAACAGATGTGCCATGCTTCTGTTCTCAGTGTTTATAGCATCCAAATATGTGGTTGGGTTTGAGCACTAGGACATGATACTTGAGAAATTATAGGTGACTTGTTTGTTTTAAGAACTTCTGGAGGTAATAGCTGACCTGCATATGCATGAGTACAAGCTGAACTGGTTGATAGCCAGATTCTGGCCCATCTGAACAGAGTGTGGTATGGAGCATCTTCAGGTTCCTTCTAGTCACATCAAGAGTTTGGTTAGCCACTATTGCCTGTATGGAAACACAAGGGTTAGTAGGATCCATCTTACAAGGAGTAAAAAGGCTTATTGACTGAGTGATAGTAGTTGAAATTAGAGTTTGAGTGGCAGATGGGAATTTTCATTCACTTTTTTAAAAGGGATGATTTCTTTTCTCTTACCTACCTTTCTTAAAATACAGATAGTTCTCCTTCCTTAGACAGAGTCCACCTCTACTCTTCTTTACAGCTGAGCACGGATGTGTTGTAGGAACAAAGTAGTTAGATTAGGCCTTTGGGGGGGTGGGTGGAAAGTCTGCTTGTGAATACTGACTGCTGAAGCCTGAGAATGTGTTACTGCAAGTGACCATTTGCGATGTAACATTTCTGTTTCAGTTCCTGTCGATTTGTGTCAATGAGAAAAAAATGTTGAAGAGTTCAAATATATTTAGTGTGAGGAAGCTGCCCAAGAATTTTATGGTGTAGATATTCTGCTTGCCTGCGTATGTTTCTGTAAGTGTGCAGGTGGGATTTGCAATCTTCACCTGAACTTGGGTCTACATTAAAGACCAGAATTTGGTTCTGTCCTGGTGCGGTCATTTATAAGCACTACCTGCACAGTGACACGGCCGGGTGGTTAGGTGTAGCTGTTGTACAGATGGGGAGCTAACATGCACAGAGAGCTGTGACTTCAGCTATCAACTAATGGAAAAGCAAGTATTTGTACTTCGGAGTCTGTTGCTGCTTTGCTCTCACCGCTAGAGAACCTGTCCCTCCTTCAGAGCTCGTGGTCTGTGGTCTGTGTACTCGTCTCAACAGCCACTGTGAGGCTGTTAATTGTAGGTTCAATAATATCAGGTACTTGTCACAGGTCCCGTCTGACAGGACCCTCTGAAGGATTTTTTTCAGTAAGCTGGCACCCACTGATAACAAACCCTGCAGGAGCGCCATGGGTATTTGTATTGTATTTCTTCATATGTAGCTCTCTGCTTTTTGGTGACAGAACTTAAGCTTCTCTGACTACCAACAGTTGTGTTTGAAGGTGACTGCGGGAGAAAGAGGTATGCCGTTCTGAGGGAAGAAGGGTGGCATAATAAGCAGTTAAATTAAGTATTCTTTGGACCTTGGGTAAATCTGCACAGCATATGAAGTGCTGAAATTGTAATTACTTCCATTGGGAATTCCACTTAACTTTCCTGTAATCTCTTCTATAGCACATGCCCAGGTGATCTATTAGCTGTATTCCTTGCAAGCCCCTAAATTTTGTTTTTCTCCCTAGATGAAGTGCTGATTCAACCACAAGCAGCATCTTTTCTTTCTCTCCTATCCTCTAAAGGGGACTGTGCATGTTTCTGTGCTTTCCTTCATGCTGCTTTCTCCTTAAAATAGACATATTCCCTTGCCACTCCACATCTTAGTATTGACCCTTATTCTCACTCATTCTGATCTTTCTTTTTTTAAACTTTTTTTGTCATTGAGACTTTTCAGCTTTTTCCTGGCAAACAATTTACCTCTCCCGCTTTGTCACCAGCTGCCTCCAGTTTCCTCCACCCAGTAGCCAAATCCTGATCATAGACAACTGATGAACTTGAGGGTCTGCTTTCTGGAATGTAAATACAAGCTTAAGTGAAGAGACCTTTGTGGCTGTGCCTGCTCTGCTTCTCTAAGGAGCAAAAAATCCAGCATGCTTCCCAGCTGGGCTCCTTGCAGCGGCATTCCTAGGCGTCAGATATCTCTGCCTCTGCACAGTTGTGCCATCCAAAGCTGGTGTGAAGTGGCTGTAAATGGCAGCTGCCTTTAAGACTTTGAGCTCTGCTTGAAAAGCCTTCTGCCAGATATCCACCAGTTACAGGGAGGCTAGGTTAGATAGCTTGGGCTATCTATTGGGTAAGGGTCCACACTGAAGGCAAATGCAAATACGAGTCTGCTAAACAATTGCTTGTCATCAGGCTTTCTCCTCCCGCAGGACCCAGACTGTGCCAAAACCTTTGCCTGGGTCTAAGCCTGTACTATGAGAGTGGTAACACTGGGAGAATTCGGGTCAAGACCCAAGGCAAACATGTAAATGTGTGTGCCAGTGTACCCAGTGTTTTGTATTTTCTGCAAGCTCCAAAGATGAACTCGCAGGTGTTAGGGTGAAGGGATAGCTCTGGACCTTTCTGCTTCCCATCTGAATTGATGCTTCTTCATGTACTGTGTGCGTTTCAGGTAGTACCTGTTACTAGACCAGATGATGGAGTTGAAACAGATAGGCAAGCTTTCTGCTGCAGGCCTGGAGAAGGGCTTGTGTGTTTCATTGGGGCATTTTTGCTTTTCAGCTGTGTCCACTGCTCTGATAAAAGATACTGCTTTTCCCCACAAACTCCTGCTTTTGTAAACTCAGAAAGCTATGTAGAAGATGACTACCAATCACCAACTAGTGATTAATGTTTTTTTTTTAATTGAAAATCAAAAACTGTTTTCCTGTCCTGAAGCTCAGGGGAAAAGGCCTTTAAGTATCATTGAAGCAGTGATCCTCATTTAATTAGTAATGAAGTTTGTGGTTCATAAACTAATTCTTGTAAGAAATTGAAAGGCAACAAATTTTATTTTGTAAATAGATCAACAGAGATATGTTGTTTAAAGGCA
This sequence comes from Elanus axillaris, assembly GCA_026212715.1. Taxonomy (NCBI): domain Eukaryota; kingdom Metazoa; phylum Chordata; class Aves; order Accipitriformes; family Accipitridae; genus Elanus; species Elanus axillaris. The sequence goes on along the minus strand of JANZLQ010000078.1, from coordinate 6,993,621 downwards.
GCGTAGTTCTCAACTGTGTATTTTCACACACACTCTATGTTTTGAGAAGGATAAAAAAATGCTTACTGAGGTAAGAAGAAAAATCTTTGATGGTTCCAGTAACTTAACAAGGTCAAAATAAAATATTAAAGGCTCATGACTCTCTGGGGGTCATGAAGGTGCTATGATGTGAAATAGGCAGATGTATTATAAAAATGAAAGTCAACATAGGCTGATTTTAATTAAGATGCAAGCAAGTGAGAAGAAATGAAATTACTATTGTACACAGATCCAGAGAGATTCTAATTGGGAAAAAGATTAGTAAATGAAAATAGATGTTTATTCTCAATGATTTAATAGAAATAGTGTTGTGAAAGTGGCACACGAAAGCATAAATAATGCTGCCATTATGCTGATAACGTACTACTTTTGATTTTTAAAAGGGCAATAAGAGTGCTTTTTATTTCTGTTCCTCATGCCAAGCTTCTGCTGGCCAGGGTGTTCTTGCCCTAAATTAAAGCTGAAGTCTTTTGTATTTGATGATTATAAGGAACTCGCCATTCTTATTAAAAATAATAAAAATTCAAAAGGGAAAAATGCCAAAGTACCCCATTCTGATATAGCGATTGGTTCAACAGTTAGTTACTGAATGTGTAGACTGTGATGCCTGAGAATAAAATAGCCTGGAAACTAGCACAATGCATGTCTGCTTCCCAATTTAGCTTGTATTGGTACTCTGTGAAGCAAAAGTCTTACTCTTCTTACGGATCTGCTTGTCTCAAAGACATATGTGGAGGATCAGACAAACAGTATTTCATGCTGTCATGATGATGACCTTTTTGGATACCAGTTCAACTGACGAGTTCTTGCCTTCTGTTTGATGGTTCTAAGAAGGCTTAGATAAGCCAAATGCTGAGTGACTGTAGGCAGGAATATTTTATCTTAGTGAGCATTATACACAGTCCTCTTGTATGCCTGTGCCCAGAATGTTTTACATGTTTCAGATTATAATAATATGGCTATTACGGTGCATAGGTTAAGTCTTAGACCTGGTGTTTTAGACAAATAATAGATTTTTTTTTTTTTAAGTTGCTTTGTTTATATACATACCTTGGCTAAAGGGCAACAGTGGCTGGATTCGCCTCGCTTGCAACATGGAGTGCTGGCAGAAGGTGTTCCCATGCTGGGGAGCCAGTCTGTTGTCGCTTGTTCTTCTCTGCTACTAAAGGAGGAGATACTTAGGAGATTAATATTTGGAGAACTGTGTGTTAAGGAATGGCACATTAATATTGCATGAAAAAGCTTTTGTTGCAGGGAAATGTAGCAGGATTTATACAAGAAGCTATAAATCTGTAATTCTGTGTATATCACATTCTTCATAGGTGTAGTCACAGTTTGTCTAAGAATTATATACAGTAGCTAGTGTAAATGTATAGTTTTAACTGCTATGAATAACGACCCATTCTTGCTGTCTTTTTCTGACCTTTGATTATGAGAATGTAAATTTGAATTTTACATTTGGAGGTGGTTATTACTGACTATGAATCATGTGCAATTCAGCAATAATAGTTTCATCACCCTGTTTTACTCAGCAATAATCCAAATCCCAGGGCTGGAGGCTGAGTGTATCCTGGTAGAAGGAAGCTGATGCTGCAATGTGCCCTTGTAACTTTAACATGCTTCAAAGTTTGCCTGTGAATAGGTTGAAACTTGACAGCACAGGCTGATGTGTTTGGTAAGGTAAGGAGAGGTTAAAGGGGTTTTAACGTTCAGAAGAATGCACAAGTGATGCAGACCTTGCTTCTGGTATTATTGATCAAGGTCATCACGAAAGAATTAGTTCAGTAAATAAGACATCTGTTCTGAGTATATCTTTATCAGGCAGCCCAATTCCCCCAGGACAAGGTGTCTCCAGTATGATATTATTACTGACAGTGTAGAAAGTACTAGGTGGGTGCTTTCTTATCATCAGTAAATCACGTGTCACCTGCTGCGACCTGTATGTCAAGTCACATTTCTCAGTTTCTTCTTAGAAGCTTGTCACGTAGCTATTCCTCTCCTTCCTTCTCACTTTTGTGTTGGCTGTTTAAACATTGCTTGTAGCTTTTAAACAACCCAACGTGTTATGAAGTGCATTTTTGGTGTTATGCTTTTTATTTCATCACAGAAGAAAATTGAATGTTAGAAGAGATGGAGACCTCAGTTTGGAAATGAGGTTCAGCTTGTTGAGCAGATGTTTAATTGCTAAAAATTTGTCTTATCTTGACAGATCAATTGGTTAAATGTTTGGCTTCGTGTTATGGCAAGGAAGAAAAATGGCAAGCACGCATCATGTACAGGCATACTGGGCACAGCCACCGCGAAGGCAGGCAGCTCCTGGGAGAAGGTGCTGCTTCTGCTCCAGCACTGTTCAACGTGCCAGAGGGCCTGTGCTGGGTTCAGAAGCGCAAGAAGTCCAACAGCTCTTTCAACATTAAGTTTGCAGTCCAAAGACACGGAGTGTCTGTTGTAATATTTTTCTACTGTGCGAAGCTGCACTGGTTCTGCCTTAATTCCCCAGTAAACTAGATCAGAGTGCCCCAAAGGAAAGAGGAGACGATGGGGGATCATGAGAGACCCAGAGAGATCCTCCATTTTCAGCTTCTCCAAGGCATCTATGTGGTTGCTGTTAAAGGCAGTTGTATGGTGTTTTTTGTGTGGCTGAACCCTACCTTTGTGTGCATGTAGCACTGTGCTCTTTCTGTGTATTATACAGTGCTGTGGCCCTGCAGGTGGTGCCAGCCATTGTATCTCCCATTTTGAAGCAGTTATATTGTGTGTGAACATGTTTAGCTTAATAGTGAACCACATCCTATCGTGGTTAAGAGTTCAGGGTTAGGTACTTCCTAGCACAGAGACATACGTAAGCTGTGGACCTCTTTGGCATGGGGAATTAGGGATGCTAGTGACTGCTGTGGGCTGTTGGCACGTTTAGACGGAGAAAGATCCATCCGCTGCTGTTAAAACACAACAATACGAATTCTGTCTCAAAGTCCCTGAGCTGTATGCAGGCTGGAAAACTGATGAAATATATACGCCATATGCCTGCTGTATCCTTTTACACTTCTTTAGGTATCCACTGATAGTCACTGTGCGAGATAATCTACCGACCTGACCTGCCGTTGCTGTTATGTATGTGGCTGGTAGAGTTACTGCTGAGTCAGCAGGCCATGAATTCTAGGTCCTGCTTTCTACAGCCAAGAGCTGAAAGAGAGGAAAAAATTGGGGTAGGTGTGAAATATGGAATGTTGACATGCTGTGTTGCAGGTTAAAAACAAAACAAAAACCCACCCCTGAGTTTCAAGGAGACCAGATAGGAAAATCTTACTAAAAGTACGCTGCATAGAACAGTATATAGATTTGTCTCAAAGCCTTTCTTCTTTTGATTGAAGAGCTTTTTCCTTCTTCTCCTTTGCTTTATGAATGTATGACCCAGCTGGATTTATGATCCAGCTACAGCTGGATCACATTTAATTCTTTTTGATTCCAGTATTAAGGCTAGCAATTAATGAACTTCTAAGAGCTAGAGCAGAGTTTTTCATATAAGGTTCCTCAAAGTTCCTAGATTTAGGGCTTTACAAAAAAATTGAATGTTGCAATCAAATTTCTGTAGTGCACAGAAGTGTCATAAAGCTGAATTAATTATTTTTAAAAGAGTTTGTTTTTCAAATGAAAAACCCTTTATGAGCACAAGGTATTAAGTCCTGGCCCTTCAAGCTGCTTGGTACCTCCTGTTCCCACTGCACTGAGGTAGTAAATCAGAAGTTTGCAGGACTGGGTAGTTGCTTATCTGAGTATTTTTATGCAGCTTCCATTAAAGCAATGTCTGCTGTTATGATGGAGCAAATTATTATAGGCTACATAGTAAACCTCCCCTCCTCCAAGTACTGCTACATAACATATTTAATATTCAGTACCTTTACATCATATATATATATATATATAGAACATGTCAATTTATTGGTGATGAATTTCCAAGGATTATGTACAAGACTTAAATTACATATAATTTGTATAAATACCTGCTTCTTGAGGCAGCATACTCTCTGTAACTCCTGATCTCCTGCCAGGCAGACGAAGATGATGGACAACTTTTAGCATCATGCTGTGATAGCTCTGTATACTGAAGCACGTAGTTAGATTGTTTTGTGTTGATGAACTTACTGAAAGAATATTGAACTGTTTGATGTCTTAACAAAAATGGAAAGACAGATTTCAATTCTAAGCTTCCTCATGCTCATTTGTGTCTAATGTATCAGTGTATGTTGGAAATTTTGCTTAAGTTTAGAAAATAATAGTAAATAATGACTTAAATAGAACTGGCTGTTGTGGATGAAACTTCAGTGCTCCTGAGTGAGCGCTTGAGGCTGGGAGACAAATTAAAGCTATGGAAATAGTGATCGACAGGCATGCTTTTTTCTCCTGTTCCATTATGACACTAAAAACAGGGTTAAATCAGTAAACCATTGAGAAATAAAACGGATGAACTGGAGGATGGAGGTAAGTAGATGTCAAATCGGTGAGAATTTACGAAATGACGTAGACAGGAAAAAGAAATGTTTTTATTGATGTTGTATAGAGAGGATACAGGATCCTGAACTCTTCACAAAGTGGGTTGCTATATCAGACCATGTTATTTAACAGAGGGAGAATTTTACAGGTTTGTAATGTAGAGCCTCTGGCCATTTTGATAGTAGATGAGTATGTCTAAGCGTATGGGAGAGAAAAGCCTTAGGTTTGATACAAAATATTGAATGCTGGGTTCAGGCCTTATTTAGTGTTTCTGAGTGAGCACACAAGCAGGGGAGCTCTAAGGCATACCTGAAAGCACCAGTTGCTGGCCTTGAAAAATTAGGTAATAAACTTTTTTCCTCTGGCTGAACCAACAGTTGACTGTCAAAGTGAAGAAGCATCCTATACTGCAGTAGCATTTTAGGGACACACATGATACAGTATGATTTCTAGGATAGGAGGTTTCAGGTTTTTATGGAAGTCTCCGAGAGCTGCATTTCCATTGATGCAGCGCCTGGAGTGACCACTGTGGCGGCTTTCCATATTGCAGTTTGTGTGATTTCTCCTGCAATTTGAAAAAGTATCATGAACATAAACCGAAGAGGTTTTCTGGGCATGCTGTTGGGTAGCATTGCTGGGCAGCGCTACTGCGCATTGCTAAACAGTTGTTTTATTTCCTTTCAGAAGTGATGGATTAGTTCATTCAATAAGCTCCAAGAAAGAAAACCCAAGAAATTCTCCTCCCAAATCCATTCAATTGCCTTATACCATTGATTTTAAAAATAAACTGGAAAAAATGAAACTTAAGTGCAACCCAAAGAGTTAAGTGTATTATTTTTAATGATTAATGTAACAGTAAATCTTTAAGCACTGGCCACTTAAGAAATCAACACATACTGTGTGATTTCTTCTAGAACTACAAAATTTGGCAGATGTGTACAGATTATATATGGGCTTGTTTGCACATAAAAATATTCTTAAAAAAGGTCTTAAGAGCTATAATGAGAAAAAATGTTCAGACATGGAAATAATATGGAATTGTTATTCTGGAATAGCTATTCCTGAACACTATTCAGTTAAGTTAAAGTAGTGTAGATCATTGACTTGAAAGGTGCAGAGATATAGTATTAATTATACTTATTTGTTGAGTAATGGTAAGCTTCTCCTTTCATTTTTGTTTCTGCTCGATATATTCTCGAAAGCTTGTTGCTCCCTTTTTTTCAGAGACTTAATGCATTCTTGACATCAGAGACTTAAAACTGAACCTGCCATTTTCAAGGGTTTTTTTCTTTTTTTTTATTTTTGTGTTGTTTAGCACATGAGCTGATTACATGATGGTTAAACTATAAAAGGATAAAATGATGTGAAGATAAAGATGATTTATTTTGGAGTAATACTTTACTAAACAGAACAGTTCACTAGTAGTTAGAACTGTTCATATCATGCACGTAAGAGGTGCAGTCAGGATTGGAGGTCTACTTTGCTGAATGTTGTTGAACAGGTTATTATAATTACTGTTGTTTCATTTATGCTGACATACATTTATGTAGAGATTGTGTGAAAAGGCCACAGGGAGGTTGGTAGCTGTATAAATATAGAATAAATGACAGTTTGGAGCCCAAAAATCTTGTAACTTGAAGAATGGTAGAGGCATGAGGATAGTGGGTGTAAACTACAGTCAAAATGGTGAAGAATGGGCATGCTATTGTTAATTACAAGTATCAAAGTGTGTGTGTATGTTTAAGAAAATAACAGGAATTAGAATGTTTAGGAAAATAGCAGGAATTTGCCCCCCTGCCCCCACGAGCTGTGTCTTCTTTAATTCTGCTAACTAAGAAGGAGGAGGCATGTTGTCTTCAAAGAATTGCTGCAGAGGGCTTTGGCTCATGAAAGTCTTTTCTGTCTTTTATTTGTTTCAGATCCTTTGATCTCTTTTGGTTTGATGAGTACGTGTCATCACTTGGTATTGCAATTGCTTCCTCTTGCTCAGATATGACAGTAATAAATATATTCACTGAAGAGTGTAATTTAAAATTTATATTATTCACAGTTATTGGCAAGTACTGTAGCCTAAATGGTGAAAATGAGGGGGAGTCTGGTTCAGGTTGATTTTTTAAAATAATTGATTTGTCTTATCAATATGCATAATAAGCTTATCAAAACAGACTTCTCAAAAGTTAAGGAAGAAAAAAATCAATATAAAATGATTGTAAGTGTAATTGAGTAGTGTAATTTACTTTCACTTTACAGGAAAAGGCTTTCAGGTTTACCTCTTAAGCCGCTTTAGAAAACTGCACACTGACTCCTGGCAGTAGTGTATTGATTGAAAGCATCCCAGTGTCTAGAAAACATAAGTGTACACAAATTCGTCTGAACGGGATGTTTTATAGCAAGAAACTCCATCACTGTCCAGGGTTCGTAAGTATGTTAACTTCAAAAGTACTGGATATACTATATCGTGAAGAGCTTAACAGCAGGATCTTTTAAAAAAAATCTTTTTTCATCATTCTATAGACACTTAACTAATCCTCACGGCACCTGTTTCATAACTGGGAAGAAACTGGGCAGAAAAATGGAACCACTCAGCTACTACCAGGGACTAAAATTAAATCAACATGGAGTAAAAATAGAAGATTTTTCAAGAAACATTTTCAGTTCATTAGAGAATGAATTGAGGTCCTCCCTTGGACCTCATTGGGAGCTTTGGCCCATACAAGGGATGTATTTAGGACTTTTTTCCTCAATGAGTATAGTTCACCTTATTTTTGTTTATATAATAGCGTGTCACAGATTTGTCTTAGATATTTTTGCTTCTAACTATAAAATCAGTTTAGGACATGCTTTGTCTCAGTAGAACTTAGGTAATTTCTTTTTGGTTTTCCCTCCTTTCTTGTATGTACTCTCTCCCTCCAAATGTAAAGCTTTGCTGTGCTTAGGCTTGGGGTTAGGTAGACTTATGCTTAAACCAGTTAAGTAACTGCAAGTAACAGCAATGATGTGAACTGTTATCCTGGATTTATGTTCTGACAGTTACTTAGTCTGATACTGACTTTCCCCATCCTTGATGATCAGACTGTTCCCTAGTAAACATTTCAGACCAGATTTATTCACTGCTACATACTTAAAGAAGTTGATGCTGTTCATTTCTGGGGCTGTTGAGCACCATTTGGAATAGCAGCTGCTGAGGTAACGATTTGGATGTGTCCCCTACCACCCTTGAAAGGAGAAACATCGTGGGCGCAGAAAACCTTTCCAAAGTATCAATGACATGCAAGCCTGAAAGCATTTGCATATTTTATTTTAACAGATTTTTTCCCACCATGAATATGTTTATCTTGCTTGCAGACACTGAGTCTGATTGTGTCATGTCAAGTAGGAATGACTTCCGGATTTTTTGTGTATCTTAGGGTCCCATAAGCACATGAGCAAGGACATTTTCTTTCTGATTACCTGCCAGGTTGTGACAAACTTAAAGAAATACAATCTTATGGGTAAGGCTTAGTAGTCAGCTCAGTTTACTGTATCCTGTGATTTATTGGAGCCTGCAGTCCATGTAATGGGAGATGCCAGCTCTCATTTGAGGGAGCTCTGAGAAAGAATGAGAAACTTGCCTTCAGGCCTGGACCAGCTTCTGAAATACTGAGAAAAAAAGACTTTGGTAGCAAGGTTATTACTTGAAACCAAACCAAATTTTAGGCCAGTCTGTCTTCATCTCATTCCCACTGCTCCTCCCAAAACAGCTGAACACACCAGTCTTTGTAATCTGTGATCATGAGGAACCAAACCTTGGGGAAATTCCACTGCATCGCACCATCAGAGAGTCTGGCTTTAAGTTTTCTATGAGAAGTTAAGTTCTAGGACTAGTTGACCTGTTAGAGCAGTGTAAAATTCCCATGAGTGCAAATGGGAATCAAAACAGACACGCTACCAAATGTCTGAGTCTGTAGTATTACTGTTGGGTTTATACTGGACAGCCTTAGTAAGAGGAAAATAAAAATCAGCCTTACAATGGTACAAGTATGAGGAGACTACCTCCAACCCTTGGCATCACTTTCTCAAAATGCCTCGCTCATGATGGTCCTTGCTTTCCTTGCCTTTGGAAATAGCGGGATAAATCTAGCAGAAGATAGGTGACCTGAAAAAGTATGAAGGGGGACGAACAGTATTCCTGTAAGATGACTTTGTGGCTATTATATTTTCCCTGGTTTTTGTCACTTTGCAAGATATTTACCCGTGCTGGGCAGCTGGCTAAAGCATGGCACCCCGAACTGTGGCTAGAGCATGTGTGCATCGGAAGAGCTGTACAGCTTTGGCCACAGGCTCAGCTGCAGCACCCCATCTTCTTCCCACCTGCGGCCACCAGCAAATGCTGAGGAGAAAGTGTAAGAACAGGATGAACACGCAGCCTAAACTTCTGCAGAATATTCTGTCAGCATCCAGAAAACTGTGACTTGGGAACTTCCTGAGACAAAGAGTTGGATTCTTAACTTTAATAGATCTACTTTATCCTTACATTTTATTTCATCAATTTGGCTAGTTGTTCTGTGGACCTGTGTAAACTTGGAACATCCTGTGTCAAAGAGCTCCGGAGTTGAACCTGTTATGCAAAAAGATACCTTTTTCACTTGCTTTTGAACTTGTCATTGGCTAGTTTCATTTCATACACTCTACCTCTTTTATTGGAAAGAACAGTGAAAAATCTTTTTTTTACATCTGTGAAATCATAAGTGGCATAGAGCCCTTTATCATAGTGCCACAGTCAACTCTTTGCCAACTTGAAGAGTTACAAGGAACTCGGCCAATCCTTGTGTGGGATAGCCCACGTGTCTTTGGTCATTTACATTGTCATCTATTACTCTTTTCCAGTCCTCATGTAATCTCATAAAAATGGACCAGAAATGAAAACAGTCATCAAGAGATGGATGCATCTTATATTTATTGCACTGGAATTAGGGCATTTTGTTCTCTGTTACTTAATATTTGCTTTTCTGTTTCATTCATGGTATTTTCAAACTTTTATGAGAGCTGTGTTGACTTGCCTAGTATAACATATTATCATGTGTCTGTTAGTATTGTTCTTTCTAATAGTTTCTACCAACTTGTCCAGTGCAGGTGTCAGGCTACCTGAAATTTTTTGGCTTTCCCTTGGGGCCCTTTATAAAATTGGCATGATGTTAGCCATTTTGCAGTCCTCTGATACTGAGGCAGTTTTAAAAGAGACAGTTAGTCATACTGCTGTTTCATCCATGAGTTCCTTAAGAATGCTTTTGTAAGTATCATCTGATCTATACAAATTGTTATTGTTCATATGTTTGTCCTGTAGCCTCTTCTACCGAAACCTCCGTTTGAAGTGGATGATCCAAGCAGTCCCTCAAAGAAGTGTTCTGAAGTGGTGGCTTCTCTGAGCTCTGTGTTCTCTATATGTAGAGCTCAAAATTCTTGATTATTTTCTGCTATGGCCTGTAAGTGCTGCTTTTATGCCTTGATCATCTATTGGTCAGACTGGCAGGCTTCACAGTGGGACGTGAAAAACGGGTTGCTGTTAATTTTTATGTCTTCTGCTAGTCATTTCTCAGGCTGTCTTCTGGGTTGCCTTGTTGTGGTTTGAGTTAGCTTTGGGTTTGTTTTTGGTTTTATTTATTTAACCTGCAACAGCTCATGAGTCTTTCTACTTCCTTGATATGAACATGACTCCAGCTTTCAGAAGGATGTTTTCTTGCTTCTGGTAACCTCTCATACCCTGCTGTTCAGCTACCCTGGCTTCCTTTTCCACTTTCTCAAATCTCTTTTGCTATGTGGCATGTATTTGCTCTCAGCCTCCAGTGTGGTATCTCTGTTTACCATACTGCCTGCAAAGGTTTAACTCTCTTAGCTTCTTCCCCATTTAGCTAGCTTCCTTTTAGCAAGATTTAATGTATCCCCCGGGGTGACTTAAAAATCAGATTTCGAAGGTTTTATCAGTCCTGTCAAAATTTCCTAGTATGTGTATCAACATACCTACAGTTACAAACCCATTAAAAACGTCCAAACTGTAAAAACTATGTGTGAATGTGTAAGCGCATGTGTCTGTTCATCCTAGATAGGGAACAGATAATCATTCTTGACAGGAAGAATAATTCTACATGTAGACCCTAGGCAGTCAAAACTGGGTTTTGTTTGTTTTTATCAGGCTCTAAGCTAGCAGAAACTGTCCCTTCAAATGCAAGGCTGCCGTCTTCAGCACCTGTGGCTGCTTGAGGGCCAGCCAAGCTGCTTTTGCACCCAAGGAGTCTGGGAAGCGAGGTCTCGGTTTTGAGCTACTGCGGTGTGGAATTTGGATTGAGATGGTTTAGCAGGACAACTTTATACAATTACACGTATTTTTTGGAGTCAAAGTAGGCAAGCTTTCTTCCTGGCAGAATCTGGAGCATTCCCCTAAAATGGCATGACTTTGTCAGAGCTGACTGACAGATCCAGCTGGGGGGTCAGTAAACCATTAATGAAGAGCCTTAATAAGTGTGGACTGATAAGTGTGACGGGTTGACCATGGCTGGATGCCAGGTGCCCACCAAGTCGTTCTATCACTCCCCCCCCTCTTCGCTA
>JANZLQ010000078.1:6940034-6972796 GCA_026212715.1 Elanus axillaris | reverse complement strand
TTGGGGGTGGGGAGGGGGGTTGGGGTGGGAGAAGGTTGCTAGGGATTAGGTTTCCATCTGCCACTCTCTCATCTGTCCTTACCCTCGTCCTGGGCTGCCAGTGCTCCCCTCCTTTTCTGCCATTGAAAAGAAGGAAGAAAGCATGGGCTTTTGTTTGTTTAAAAGCATGAAAGAAAGAGGGAATTAAGCTCATTAGTCCTCCCTTATTAGTCACCATTGACTGTAGGGAGTAAGCTTGAGTAAATGGAGGCTTGCAAAATGGTGTAACATCATTCAATAGCAGCAGTTAAGGGGAAGCTGAAAGTCCATTTTTTTTTTCTGTAAAATTGAAAAATACTGAAAGTAGATGATTTTACATCAGAGTACCAAAATTAAAATCTGACATATGAACAATTAACTGTATCACCAGTTGCTTGTTTCCCTCTTACTGATTGTCAAAAGAATCTAATCACTTTTGAAACAACAATTTTGATTCATGCTTTAGTTGGCTCTGCAGTATGTGTTTCAGACTTGTATTGTACATAGCTGTATGACTTCTAAGAGCAAATTTGTTACTTTATATGAGTGCTCTGAAGTAATATATATGAATACATATATCTGAAGTACTTGAACATTCTCAAATAACTATTTGTGTTCAGTAGGATGTTGTTTTATTTGGGAGACAAGTTTCTATTTTCCTCCTCTTGGCTTTATCTTTGATCAATGCTGTGCTAGCAAATAGACCTGATATTGTGTTATCTGCTGTGATAAAAAATGATTTCTTGATTTTCATCGTAGAAAGAGAATTCCTGTTGACAAGTTACTGGGTTGACCATACTTAGAAATTGCTGGGTGCTGAGGGTGCTTAGTTAACATAATCTTTATGATACCAAATGTCTAAATGCAGAATGTAAGTCATTTGTTAGGATATTTTTGGATGTACCAAACAGGCAGCATTTGACAGTGAAATAGTGCAAGTTTTCAGATAAATGCAGAAAACAGGTGTAGGTAGCCTAAAAATTCACAGGTAAACTGATGCCTTTTACTGCTGCTGCTGTTTTGGTGGCTGCTGCTACTAGTAACCACAGAAGGTATTAACAGGAAAAATTATCTTGGGAAAGCATTGGGAAAGTACATTCTCAGCACATTTACGTGTTTGATGAATACAAGCAGTGTAGCAACCAGCGTGATGTATTACTAGTATTACTAGTGGCATGGTACTATTCTGCCCTCTGTCCCTTACCATGCCTACATGCTCTTGCAGAGGGCAACAAGCCCAGGAGCGTTTGGAGGGATGGCAACACGTTCTTCAAACCACAATCCCTCTGGTCACCCTGCCTGTTAGATTAGAAAAGCAATTGTGCAGCCTCAGTGAAGTGCTGTGTGCTTGTAGCTTCAGCAGTGTCACAGCAGTAGGGCTTTGGCACCTCAAGCAGCAACCCAGGCAGGCCTGGTGTGATGAGCGGCAAGTGCAAGGGCTGGGACCCTGGGTCACCATCACGGATAGCTCCAGTGCTGCCATTCTGTGTCTGATAATGTCTTCTCAGCTGCTGGCAAGATTTCTCTCTAGTGTGTGCATGTGGGAAGCCAATTTGCATTAAAAATTCTGTTAACTTGGGACGGTGGTTAGCAGGTGGAGGTGGTCTCTTGTAAGTAGGACACGTAGAAAAGGAAAATGAGCACTAGATTTCATCCCATCGACAGCAGTACAGTATTCCTGTTGTTTTGTTTTGAAAGCAGTCACTTTTAAAGATATAGTATAAATGAGGTAATTCTTTGAAATGATGAGCATGGTTGTGGATCATTATGTCCCTATGAGCTCTATTGTATTTTTATATGATTTGCTTGCTCTTGAGGGAACCAGTTTCAGGGAAGACATTTTCACATAGGGTTTTAAGACAGATAAGAGAAAACAGTTGTTTACAGTACTTGTAACAACACCTTCATTGATAAGTCTCATTTTTTAGTATCCTTTTATCTACATGTCTAAAATGAAATTAGGTCTCCATTACTAAAATTAGAAGAGTCATTGGATTAGAAGTGCTTTCTTTCTGATTCTTAGCTGAATGAAAGGAGCTTCTTTTGATAAAACTGTAATAGAATTAAATGCTGTACATCTCATCTCCTGAAATATTATGGATGGAGTATTAACTTTATTATAGCCAGACTAAAAACACCTTAAAAGGTGGGACAGAATTTTCTGAACAGGGAAATAAGGTTCATGTGAATAAGAGAGATTAGTCATTCAGCCCCAGTATTACCCTCACATACTGGATTGTTGTTTGAGGTAGCCATTCCTCTCCACCTTACACAGACAAAACTTCTATTGTATTCAACACAAGTTTTGCTTGTTTGAGGTAACATGCATGTCATAAACTTAAGTGGATTACACTGGCTTTTAATACAGAGCTTGGGCGTAAGTATTTTTACTAATTAGGACCACAGCATTCAGCATCATTGAGCTCTGGCATCTTAAGGGCTTCAGGATTAAATCTACTTCTTGGCACTATTAAGCAATATATGTGTTTTGTATGATTAAGTATTTGTATGTTTCTACAGTGCTTTCTTTTCTAGTCCAGAAATCATTCATAGCTGAATCCCAGCCAGATTCTTCTCTGCTGAGGTCTCTGGCTCAGAGGCATTGACTGAAATCTTCAGCAGAAATGGTGTAGGGGAAGAGCAATAATCCCAAAAGCATCTATGCATTTAACAGGTCTGAGCTTGTGGACTGAACAGAAACATCAGAAAATCGGATGCAAGCTTCACATTTCACAATGAGATATGTCCTGTTAGCTAGCAAGCAATTATTCTAGTATTAAAAAACAATTTAATCTTTCTTAGAACCACAACAAATGGCTACATTTTCCCATGATTTAAAAGTACCAAATGCCTTCAGAGCAGTTTAGCATAGCTTGTTCTTAGGAATGTGCGAATCCTTCAAGGTTGTTGCAGACTGTGGATTTATTTGGTGTGAAACAGACTCTCTGCAAGGCCTTTTAGCTGCTAATGGGAGGCCCCGGTGCATGGCATTAAGCGGTGGGTGATTGAAAAGTGACTTTTTTTCAGCAATTTGACTCACAGTCTATGCCAGTCTCATGCCCTGAGGTTACTGGGGGGCTAGGATGGTGCAGCAGGATATAGGATGGGAAGGAGTTCTCTTTGGAAACAGTTAAGTTCCTTACCTATGGGGAATGGCACGGGACCACTGTTGGACCCAGCTGAGTTTCATCTGGACTGGGTATGTTCAAGAGGTGCCTGAGTTCTGCCCACTTTTTTACAGACAGACAGTACTGCCGTGGAGTGCCAGGTCTCGTTTCTAAACTATTCATCCAATCTTGCCAGAGCTAAGCTCAAATTAAGAGGACTACGCTTTTGTGTAGATAAGCCTGTTATGTAGCCATATCTGCATGTACCCTAACATTCAAAACCAGAAAGTAAAGAGAATAAAAAGTCATTTTGTTGACACCATTTCAATTGTTGAATGTTTGTTGGGGTGTGAAATTTATACATCTTAGAATTTACTTATGAACTTGCCTTTGATAGGTATAAGCATAATCAGCATTTGTTCTTCTGAAAAACTACATGACATAGGAGAAAAAGCTGGTGTTTAAATTTCTTTACTATGATTGGGTCATTCCTCCACAAAGAAATTTTCTGACTGCACCGAGGTTATTTTAGCATGACGCAATGGATTCTGTAATGTGAGCAAGTCCTCATGTCTGATGTGTTACTCTCAGAAACAAAACGGTAGATGAATATCTTTGAAAAATGCTAAGATCGTATTTGCAGTTTTCGTGATCTTCTTTTATTAGTGCCTGTTGAAGCTGATAGATCTTGTATGTCAGCAGTTCCCAAACTTACCTGCTTTGGACTCTTTCCTGCCTTCCAGCCTTGGAATGGAGTTTCCAGCTGCAAGTTGCAGTGCTTTTCTGGAGTTACCACATCCCCTGTAACCCTGATTCTGAGTGTCGGGATCCCACCTGGGCTTGCGGACCTACATTCAGACTCAATGCTTCGTGCAGTAGTGTTAAAGCCTGGCTGGCCTTGCTTTAAGCTGGCCTTCACAACGGGTAAATAATGTGAGATTTATCCAGCATAAGAGGGTCCAGGCCTGTGTGAAGAAGGCAATTTGCTGTCATTCAGAGAAACAACAGGCAACTACTAGGAATACAGAGAACCTCTAAGGAAAGGTTTGTAGGGAGAGGCTGACTGTGTAACGGTGTTGGTCATCTACAGAAGCCCAGAAAAGAGTGACGAGCCGGAGCTTTGAGATAAAAGCCTCATCTGCAGCAGGATAAATGAACTGTGGCCCATAGATCAGGAGCAAGTGGGGCTGTAGAAGTCATGCTTCACAGATTACATGAAGGAAGTCTTCAGAAAGGCTGGCAAGAACACACTTGTGTTGGAAAATGTGGTTAAAGTGAAGGGCAGGTAGACCTAAACATAGATAAAGCAAGCGTAGTCCTCAAGTTATGTAGGTGGAGTGTAGTCTTAGGCTGAGTCTGTCTAATTTTACATTTGGTTTTAACAAATAAGCTGGGTTATGGCTTAAACCTTAGGCGAACTGCTAATTACCGAATGTGAGGTTACTCCTATCATCTCTTTTTAGGTTGGAAGAGGCTTGAAGGGGTAAAGGCCAGTCAAGTTCACCGGGGGGCAGGATGTGACTGGGAACACTTCCTTGTGCGCAGTGAAGCACTGATCTGGACAGGAAGTGTTTGAAGGGTGGATAAATGTCTGCGTGTATATTTAGCCAAAACCTCTGTGCAAAGGGAAGCAGGGGCTGGAAGGATTACCAGGACCTTGGTGCGCCGGAGAGGTGGTGGAGGAGCCAGCTGCTTGGAACAAGGCAGCACCCAACCTTCTGTCCAGGTTGGGTGCTGACAATGGGGTCTGACCTCAAACAGTTCCTCTTATGTGCCTGCCCAGTGTCATTTCAACATCAGTACAAGTTAACAATTTAAATACTACTATTTTTCACATGTATTTCAGTGAAGGCTATCAAAGCCTTTGCAAATACAGCATTTTAACTGACCTGCGAAATCTGTGAGGTCTGCCCCAATACACTTGCTTTACTGAGTTACTGAGGGACATAAATGTTGTGATCACTTTTTGGAGGAAATGAGGGTTGGAACTGCAGGAGGAATTAAAAATCCAAATTCAGTTTTTGTTAATTCAGGTGTGTAAATTGGGCTTCCCACCATAAAGGTGTTGAAAAGGTAGCCTGTGAGCTAAATAGCTCTGTTTACAAATAGAATGTTCTGTTTATTGTATATGAAATATGTTTTTTAAAAAAACTTTCTGACTTGTGGATTCTTCATTTGAGGAAAAAAAACCCTAATTCTAATGTTTTAGAAAATGCAGTGTTTTCTGGAATGCTTGGTTCAGCATATACAAAACTGTTTTTTGAGAAACTTACTCCACTTAACTCGATTAAAAGAGATCTGAGCATCTGGCAGTGTAATAGTAAAATCTATAGTGCATTTCTTCTCAAAACGAAGAATGAACAAATGAACACAATCTTGCCCCTCATATTTTTGATGAGTATCTGATAGCTAGATCAGCTATTTCTACATTACTCATTTTGACTAACTTTTTGATGGGAATTTTCCATGGAATGAATCTTTCCGTAAACACATACTTAATAAATTAGAAGTTGACTAACAGGCAATGATGACTAAATTATAAGGTAGGAAATATTAATATGACAAGAATTCATGTATCTTAAGAGTGATTTGAGTTTGTGGTCAGTTTGCATATGTTGCTGTTAGCAGCAAGCCAGCCAAGGAACAAACAATCCATCCCCTCAGTATATTTTTGCTAGTTTCCAGAATAAGTAATGTCAAGTGAAGAACTACACACTTTGGTTTCCTGAAAGCAGCTTTGCCCTCCCATAGAAAAAAAATATTTTGGAAAAAATCTCATTTAATGTAATTAATATATCACAAAAGCATAACAAAAAGTATCCATCGGTACTTCTGCTAGTTCTTGTGTTGGGTCTTCAGTTATTTGTTGTCTTTCAAGTGTCATTTTCCCCATATATAAATCATTTCTCCTCTTAGAGCACCAAGAACATACATATGCTGAAGGCAATATTTGACATATAAAAATTTATGTAAGGATAAAAAGCTTACCAAATTAAACCAGGGTTCAAAAATGCTAAGGGATGATAAGATGTTGCATTGCACTTCAAAAAGAAAAGAGGTTTGGTTTGTTTTTTTAATAAGAGCACATGTTAGACAAGGCTTTTTTCCTGTTGAAACCTATAGTAGGCTTAGCAGAAAAGGTAGTGCCATTCGAGCAATGTATATGCTAATTTCTGAACGCTTGAAGTTTATTCCTTTTTCCTCCTTGCTATGTCTTCTCAGTTGATTAGTAATAAATCACTTTTAAGCCAGGGCACAGAGGACTATGGCACAGAGGAAAATGCAAGGATGACAGGCTCATTTACTGGCGTAGCACACAAACATGTTGGGCATATTGCCATTAGTCATCTTGAGTTTGGAGTTCAGTTCAAAGAGATGCTTGTCAATGCATTTCCAAAAGTATACGTTATTAATTTCCATAACGATGCTGGTGGTGACTGCATGCTCAGTAAAAGCTACGAAGAAACTGGAACTTCCTCTTTGTTCGTGTTTTGACACGGGATATATGGTTTATACAAACTATGTTCTATGGTATTACAATTAATGAATAATTGTACATTGTTTTCTGGCTAGAAGAAAGTTGAAAGCAAACTTTTCAAAACACCCAGTGCTGCCCAGACTTTGTTGGGTACATCACCAAGGAGACCGTGTCCTGATTTGTTGGGTGGATCAACCTCATCTTGAATGGACTTTCTGGGGCCATAGCTGGTCAGAACAGACTGAGGAAACAGGGAAGCTGAGGAAGTACTGGGCCCTTGTAGGTGGCACAGGCCCTGGCACATCTGTCCGCCATCCTTAGTGCCCTCCTCTTAAAGAAGGGCAGTGTCAATGAACTGTCATCGAGTGATGGCTCCGACTAAGCCTTGACAGAGTGACAGTTCCAGAGAGGTTCTGGAAGGACTCCTGAAATGGATGTAAATGCTTGTCATAGGGAAAAATCTGAAATCCCAAAAAATGAATTTCATCCTGTGCCCCCCAGGAGAAAATGTTCTGGCTCCTTTTCTGACCTGCTTGCCAGCATGAGGTGTTACGATCATCCTGCAGGAGAGTGATAAATATCCCTTTTAAAGAGTTACTGTGGTCAATGGCAGAAAGTGGTGATGCCATCAGAAAGCATTTAGTACACGCTCTTTCAGGAAAAAAACACAACTTCAGTTTCTCAGAAGAAAGATTCCTTGCCAAGGGAGAGGAAGGAGTGGTTATAGACTGAATAGATTGAGGAGGAGAAATCCTGATAAAATCCTCTCTTTTGCTAAAGGACATTTTAACAGGTCTGATTCAGCAGCTTCTCAGTGGCCATAATAGTCACCCGAAGTTTAGCCTTGGGGCCCTAAGTATTCCCATGAGTTAGAACTGAGCAAGCCTGTAAACGCACTTTATGTGACCTGTGTACCATAGCTTATACTTTAACAGTTTTATTCTACTTGCAAAAGAAATCTTGCTAAATGAAGTAAACTTTCTAATACTTTTTCAAATGTGTAAAACTAATTCTGTCAAAATCAAACTCTTTAGATAAAATTCTGTCTATGAAGTCTTTTTTTCAAAAGTTTTTGAAAATCATATCAAATTCTGTCTTCTTCTAATCTTCGTACTTAACACTTCATTTGTAGCACTTGTATCTTTGTTTTGACATCAACATTTTACTACCACTGAGCTCGCAAACATTTGTAACTTCCCTAACAAAATTAAGTTCTTCTATTAATGAAAATTATTTTTTTTTCCCTGTAGGAGCACATAATCAAAAATTAATTGTACCAAACCGACTAAAAATTTCCACAGGAGCTTGAATCTGAAGAATTCCCAATACAGAGAATGGAAATCAAGTGCAGCTAGATCAATGTGATTCCTGTTCGTAGTTATTTATACAAGTAACAGGAACTAGGCTATGCTAATAAGCAAGTCAGCCTTTGAAGTACAAAGCATATGCAAATGTCTTAGCCAAAATTTGAAGTTTGGAATGTAATTAAGTGAGCAGAAGAAATACTGAGGATGCAGAAAAGTTACGGGACTATGGCCCACTTTCTAAGTGGAATATACTGAATTTTTTTAAGTCTGTCTTCATGTCCCAAATCTTTTTTATTCTTCTGATGGTAATTTCAGTTGATAAGTGATATTGTAAGCTATTGCAGTTCATGGATGGATGTTTTGCATGTTAATGTTCATACATTCTTCCTGCTGTTTATGTAAATAAGGGACTTTTGCATTTACCTTTGCATTACTTAGATCTTAACAAGCACAGCATTTTTAGGAATGCTCAATCTTAGGTAATTTTTCTCCTGAATTTCTCTTTGCTTCTTTCCAGCAGCAGCATTGAGCCAATATGCTCACCAGCTTTAAGGGGGATTTAAAGGGAAAGGCTGGTACAGACCTAGGGATATGAAAAAGTGAAAGGTGAACACAGGGAGTTTGAATATTAGGAAAATGAAAAAATTTACTTGTGAATGGATATAACTATTTGTAGAAGGAAAAGCTAATAGAGTGCAGAAAAGGGGAAAAATAGCAGAGCAAGAAGGGAAATTTTGAACACTTCAATAGTAGCAGGAAGGAGTAAATTAAATTAAAGAAGAAACCTATCATTTTAGTGGTAAGAAGCTGATGTGTACTTAGAATCATAGAATCATTTAGGTTGGAAAAGACCTCTCAAAGCATCCCAAGCCATGCTGGCTTTTTCTGTTTGTTTGGGGGGTTTCTACATTTTAGTTTTTCTTTAAAAGCTAAAGTTCTTTAGCTAAAAGTTTTATGTTTCCTAGTGCCCAGTTCTGAATTTTTAGGGAACATGCTACAAGAGGCAGTTGGAGGGTGGCCCTGCTCTGATAAATAATGAAAGTTAATGAATGAAGATGAATACTCTTAATGTGGGATAGAGTTCATTGTTTGCTATCCAGAAGATGAGAGAAGTTGTTCTGGAAAAACAATGTTTGTAATATGCAAACCCACTAATGGTATTGTTCACATGAGCAGCTGTTGCAGCATTAGATGTACACATAAAAAAAAATAAGGATTGGGTTTGAAGTAGCACTATGAGAGTGGTACCAGATTGAGTCAGAGTAGATGCTTGGTTGCTGACATACCAGTTTAGATTTCTTAAGCGCATTGACCCATACACTTCTGGTAGAGTTTAGTGACAGATTTTGAAGGTAGCGCTTGACTCCAGTGAAGGGAATGGCTAGGGGAACTATGCCTTTGGTGCATTAGCCATCTTTATTTTGCAAGATGGTTGATGACAAAATACTGGTGTTTTGGTTTATGCTATAAGGTTTCTTATACCACAGATGGAACTAATTAAAAAAAAATTAGAAAAAGAAGGTAGCACCTTATGCAAGAGGATAAAGCTACATAGCATACCTTGGCACTTCCCAGGGTGGTTGCTCTTTCTGCATTTTGTTTTCTTGATAAAAAAAGAAAGCTATCGAAACAAATTTGAAGCATGGATTAAGATGTGTGCCCTATGTATGTCTCCTGCTTGTTTAGGAGGAGAATGTATAACAGTAGCAATAGTATATATATATTAGTAATTGCACAATGTGAATTACAGTTTAAATTTCTAAAGGGGAAATCCTCCATAATGGTAAGAATCTTCAGAAACTTACTTGGTTTACTGAAACTTAAGTATCAGATGAAAATCTTTTTAACCTCCAGAGGAGTCAGGTGTTCCAAATTCATAATTTTTAGAAAGACTTCAACAAGTATAGAAATCATATAAAACTAGAAATCTCAGATAGTAGAAAAGCATAATTTTTTAATAATATTGAGGGCAACTTACAAAATATTGGAAACCAAGATAAATACATTGGTTTTCATATTTATTATTAAAAACCTGATTTGAATTCTCTGTATTGCAACATTTCTTAGCATTTCATACTTCTGATTTTTGCTTAGCATGGGTCACAGAAGTAGCTGGTGGAGCCTGACAGGAAATGATCATGTGCAGCCCCACACGCTTTCACTCCCCTTATAAACTTTGTTTGCATCCTGTTTTTTATTTAAAACAGGTAGTGATTAAATGTCTCACAGAAAAAAGAACTTGGAAGTCGTGGTACTTTAGCTTTGCTTTAAAATATTTTAACATGCACATCTTCTTTTCTAGGACTGGCAAATTTTTGACTAGCCATGTCAGTCTAGTGTTTTATTGCCATACTGCCCGTAATATTCAAGCTGGGATTGGGAATTTCATGAGATAATCACTGCATAAACCACCATTTACCCCTTCAGAAAGCCTTATTCATTCTTAGTCTACATCCTGAGTAGTACAGAATACTTTTGTTGGCAGAAGTGAAGACTTCAGCATGTTAAAACGCCGTCTTTAAAGATTACCCCTTTTATGCAATTTCTTGCTTCCATTTGCTCTCTGCTCAGCAAAACCACCTGGGGGTGAACTGCGCAGTGTGGCTTCAGCCAGTCATAATTCTTCTGCTGAGGAAAGAGATTATTTACCAAATGCTTCAGGTTTTTCAAGAATGCGACTGAAACCAAAGAGTAAGTTGAGATTTCTGCTCACATGCACAGGCTGTGTATTGTTCCACTACGGAAAACGTGATTTTTGTGTGTTACAATGCTATTTAGAAATGGCTCCTGTGTTACCTGTACTCCAGGAGTGACTGTGGATGGCAGTAGGAGGGTTGTGAGTGTAGGGAATACACATCAGAACCATTCTGCACAGATCTCATTGCAAACAAAGTACATAAAATATTGAATTGGATCTGCACTGACAGAAAATGCTGAAGGTCTGTGGAAAGCTGCAGTCATCACTGATGTCCTCAGAATTAGAATGAGATTGGAGATCTGCTGGCTTAGGCAAACTGTCTAGTCCACATGGATAGTATTTAGGTTTTGGGCTTATGATTTTTTGGCAAATTTCATCTTGAGAAAAATGTTAGTTGGGCTTGATGTAATTAGGTAACTTCATGTATAAAAAAATTACAGTGATTTCTGAGAACATTTGTCCAATAGCAAGTTTAAATGCTGTTAGAGGACAGAAGGCCAAGATAGGTTGTAACAATTGTCCAGCCAGAGGTTGTTGGAGCGTTGGAGACCCCAGGGCACTCCAGAAGTCTTTACGCTGAAGCAGCCTTCCCTCACATGGTCTAGGTAGATCTACAGTTGTTGAATAGATCAGCAATAGAGATGGGAGCTGGTGGGATGGGAAGAACAATTTTTATCTTCTGTTAGAAAGGAGATGATCTTAGAGACATTGTGAAGAAGTAGCACTGCATGAACACTGCTTGGACAGGGGAGGAAAGAGAAAGTGCCTTCAGCTTTTTGACCTTAATTGATAGGGTGGTGGGTGACACTAGGAAATGGCAAAAGATACAGAGCAGAGAGGGTTTAAGAGACAAGGAGTTTTACATTTCAAAACAGAAAGGTCTTTTTTGAAGATTAAGTGTCTTTTAGGACCTGTTAGAACTGGGTGTGTTAAAGACTCTATCTTTCTTTTAATGAAATAAGACCTGAATATTTTATACAATAACATACATTTGCATGCTGTGAAAAGTGATTTTTTTATGTTACATGTATTTATTCCATAGGTTCAGACAAATGCCTTAAGGAATGAGGCTGGCATAATCAACTTCAGTATTAACAAAATTTTCAGCAGGGAGGGGCTGCTAAAGCAAGCTTAAGATGACAATTTAGAACTTTTTTTAGTAAGAATTCAGAATTCATCCCATACATTGTACATATGGCTAGAAAGATATTTCACTGTATGCTGCTGTACTTAAAAATTGGGCAGAAAGAAATCAGTGGTTGCCCATCTCTAGACAGATGCCTCAGCACCACTCCCAGCTTGATCAAGCATTCCAGATTCAGTAACCCAACTCAGAATGGTTTGGCACAGCCTCATCCTGTGTTCAGGGATGATTTACTGATGGACTTGCTTACTATTTGGGGGTATGTGAAGCCATAACAGTATAACCACAGTGGGTCTCTTGCACAAAGTGCCAAGACCATGACAAATCTCCAGCTGCTATTAAGTAATTTCCTTTATTGGACATGAGAAGTGGAAATAAATGCTTCATTCCTGGTTTAAAATATAAATCTAGGTAATCTGTATTATAATAATTTGCCAAAATCGGGTCACACCAATTCTGGTTTACCCCTTAATATGGTGTTACTGCGGGAGTGATGTTTCTGTTTCCCATTCTACTTGCCATGTAGTCAGGAAAACACTTTTTTATAATAGATTCACTTCTAGTTCCATGTCCCTGTGAAACTATCATTTACATTTAAGTCTATAATTTGTTCTCTAATGTCTATTATAAGGAAGCAAGACATGACTATATGACTTTGAGAGATCAGAAGTATAAAGTGTTGTGAAATAACCAACCCAGAGCTGCTAATTGCATTTCTTTATATCATGCTTCCTATGTTTTTTGTTTATGCTACACATGAGGATTTTTTAATAAGGAGCTTGATTCTGAAAGTGGTGGAGCATATCAACAATGAAATAATTGTTTTAAGAGACACTGTAAAGGGCGATAGTCCCAAATTTTACTTACATGGTTTTTGTTTACTTTATGGGCTTGATGCTAGTCTAGACCTGCCTCTGATGCTGCTAGCTTCAAAGTTTCTTAGGTACAAGAGGAGCCTCCCTCTGCCTTTTTTTCCTGCGGCAGTGTGGTTGTTTGAAGCTGCTCCTTTGTTTTCAGCCTGTAACATCATAATGTTAGTCTGCATATAACACAGCCATTCAGGTTCTTTCAACTCTATGTAGTAATCACATGTGTGAGAATGGTGTTAGGGTTGTAGTCAAAATGTTCATTGATAGTGTAAGAGGATGTTGTTACTTTACATGTAACTTTCAACTCAGACTTGAATGGTGGAGAGTGTCCCCAGTAATTCAAAATGCCTAAAAGAGAAGATTGAAAAGAATCAAAGCCAAATACAGAATACATTTTGAAGACTATAATTGAGTATACTTCAATAGTGAGGAGCATCCAAGTTGAGGCAGTTGGCGAGCCTGCAGTGATGCTCTTGCATGGGTATTTCGAGTAACTAAGTAATTGAACTTTTAGGGTCATCAGCATACAATGAAGAAGTTCAGTGATCAGCACTGATTGTATATGGAGATTTTCCTTTCATGAAAAGGAGATAAAAATTTGACATCAAGCTCAGACTTCAGTAGTAACTGACAATTAATGTATCCTAGTTTTAGGTGAGCAGCTTGATACTCTGAGAGAACCTGGTTGGAAGTTTCTAAAGCTGAAAAGTTAGGACTCAGAATCTCTTTTGAAAATGGCCAAAGTCCCAGTTAACCTCAAATTTAAAGTGCTAAGTTCTTAAGTATTTGAGAAGTATGAACAGTTAGCATTGTGCTGATGCTGATAGGAAGACAGGACTTGGAGAAGACCTCATTTTTAATGCTTGATACCTGAACAAAAGTATTTACATGTATTTTCCTAAGTAAACACTCATTCTTTATAACACAATTTTTTGGTGAAAGATTTGCATGTTGCTTTTCTTTTTATTTGGTTCCGAGTTTTAGTTAGTTCTTAAATGTCTTTTAGTATCTGATTCAGATATGCTGTTCTGTCATAGATTGTTGACTTTGAGTGTGATAAGAATCACTTGCTCTTAATAATCAGGTATAGGCTAGAGAGTATACAGAATACTATTTAAATTTATATGTATTTACTGTATCTTCATTGCCCAAACAAAAATAAATAAATAATAAGAAAGGAACCTGGCAATTCCTAACCATGAGTAACATGGCTGGCGGGTTAATTGCAGGCTTAGGCATGAATATGCAAAGGTGCAGATGATTCATAACTGCAGGAATAAAAGGACAATGAATGAAGTCTTTGGCTAGATGTACAGTTATGCCAGTGAGTCCTGGCACCAGAGAGGATGAATATAATACTTCCTCGATTGGGCAATCATCATGATGAGGATCAAGTTGTTCCATGAGCAGAACTGCAATGAAACCTCGTTTCCTATGGGTTTGTAACACACCCACTGCGCTGCATGACTTCTCCTCACCATGTGCTTCACCCCAATATCTGCAGCTGCAGTTCCCATGGTCTTCAGTGCTCCCTTGTCTCAAAGCAGTTTCCCAAGCTCTCCCCCCAATAACATCCCTCCTCCCCTCATGGTCCCTTAACTGCCAGCTGGGCTGGAGGCAGTATGCATTGCTCTTTAATTTAACAAACCAAACTCTTAAGTCCCTGCTGTGGCCTTTCTCGCTTTGGCAAGTCACAAATTTTACCTTCATTCTTGAGAATGCAGCTGATAAAATGTAAGGGTAACCTTAAGACACTATTTAGTTAGGAAAAAAATTTGAGATGTTCAAAGTCTGAATTCAGACTGAAATTTTGCAGCTTGAAACCATATTTTATATCTATTGGACTGCAGGATCTCAGTGACTTTTAAAAATCTCTAGTCCTTAAGGTGCAGAGAGGCCCTTGACTAACTCCTGATTAACTCTCATGAACTTAGGAGGAAAGTGAAGAATTATCCTTCCTATCAATTATATATTTATTGATGGGCATTTAAGTTTTACCACTTCTTTGGTACCTTGTTTCCTTCGCTACATAATGGATTAGAAATGCTCTTTTAATATGCCTGTGTTGGATAGTATGAGCGGTGCACTCTTGTGGATTTGTGACCATAAGGATTTGAAAAATGCTCATCTGCAAGGTGACAGAGTACTAAAATGAACCTGGACAGTCTTCCCACACAACGTGCTTTTAGCTGCAGTAGCACTTCACAGTAAATCTGTCATGAAAGGTATGGCACTGGCAGTATTTGCTGTTGTTTTAGTGACTACAGTTGCATTTCTCCCTGGTTTTGCTTTATGCGCTGTGACAGTTGACTCACTTGGTGAGTGTTGATGAGCTCTGCTTTTTTTTGTGGCTTCTCAGATAGCCTGAGTAATGAAAAGAGCTGGAAGAAAATGGGGCATTGGCTGTAGTTTTGCTTCTTTGCTGATTTCCTGCAGATTTTTTAAATGTAATTTCAATATGAAACAGATTATAGTGTGGTGATCTGAATAGGTTTGAAAAGTTATATGACATTTACCACAAAGTACTTGTGAGGAATAAAGACTGAACTGGGTTTATGGCTGTTTGGGTTGGAGAGGAATGAAGCTTTGATCAATAATCTTGAAGTACACAAAATTGCTGCTGACGTCTTTAGTGGATGTACATAATAAGGAAGACAAGGCAGTTGTATGGATCAGTATGCTCATCTGGACAAGCTGAGCCAATCAAAAAAAACCTGTAAAGCAGTTTCTGCTTTACAGGGTGCTCTCTGATTGACTGTGTCAGAATGGGGTTACAGTGTCCCAGCAAGCAGTGACTGGTATTTTTTGAAGGGTGATAGTGAAAATGCAACTCAAGAGAAGCTTTGACAAAATGAGCTCATAAACTCTGAGAATGCCTAAGTAGGACAGTAACCGTCAGGAGCAGGCTGATTATTTACAGTGTACATGTCACTGGTGGAACTGGTACTAGAGTACTGAGTCAGTCCTCCTCATCACCTTTGAAAAGGTAGTTGTAAAAGGTAACAGCAAATGAGACAGACACCAGAATGATATGGGGCCTGAGTAATTAATGTGTCTTATACAACGAACTTAAAAAACTCATCAGGCTCGTTTTATGAAAAAGGAGTTTGAGGGAGAGCTTGATTGCAGCATAGAAATTCCTCCACAGAGAAGAGATAGGGAGTGCTAAAGGCTTTTTTTAATTTAGTGGAAAATGAGTAATAGAAACAGAAACCAGATAAAGTCAAAGTAGAAATAAGGTACTTGATTTAATGTGAGAAAGGATGAATGAGTGAGGGAGATGGTGCAGTCTCTATCCCTTTATTTCTTCCATTCAACACTGAATGCTTTTCAAAAAAGTGCATTTCCATAAAACATTAGTAAAAATAAGGATGTGATACATAGGACATTATGCAATGTCAAGCCTGGTGTCCGGTGAAACTTAATAAAATGACCAGATCACTTTGGCTGAACACACTAATATAGCAGTTAATCCACAAGAAGCCTCTATTTAAGTACAGTTCTGGTGCCTGTCTTACACGCTGACCTATTTCAGTGCTGAAGTACTTCAGTGGTTAAGTTCATGGTGAGAATTAGTCACAAACTTATTTCAGTGTAACGATTTCTGTTTGTCTTTTAAACCTCTTATCATCTCACAGCACTTTTATTTGTAGAGCAGCATTACTAATTCGTATACACATGATATTGAAAACACTGGTAGGCAAACAGTAGCTGAAGAGGCAAGAGAGGAAGGGTAAAATCCTGGTTTATTTGCAATTCAGAGTAATTACTTGCTTTTCTTGAATGAATGGCAGTGGCCTTGTGGATGCAGAGCAAAGTGTGTGATGCCATTTTCCTAAAAGTTTCTGGCTTTAGGAGTATCTCAAGCCTGGAGAAGGGGAAGCAGGAGGGCTTTTCAAATGCATTAGACAAAAATATTTCAAAAGGTATTTTAGGGTTAGATGATTGCAGAATTAATACTGATGGTTGTTAGAACAACTGCAAGAACTTTTTAAAATGTTCCTATTTATTCTGAGTTCATTTTCTTCTGAAGAAGTAAAGATTATAGGACTTTGAGGTGTAAATTGATAAAATTTACAGTGCTGGTTTTGGGAGTGAGGAAGCCTCTTCGGTAGCAGTGCAGAGGTCAGAGTGATTTTTAAAATATAATTTAACTTTTTGTTATTCGTAGGGCTTTTTTTGCTTAGCTGTATGGCCTTTTCCTTTCTTTAAAAGGAGCTGCAAGGAAAGGTCAATTGAGGGAGCGCAGCTGATGCCTGTGGGGAGGGGGACATAGCTTGGCATACAAAATACCTGGTTATTAGGACCCGCCCCAGAAGGATCTGAGTGCTGTAATTAAAAGCAGTGCTATATCTTTGTATGCAGCTTCAGTTCTGCTAAGTGCCAAGTGCCCTCAATTTTAACTGTACTCAGATCTGAAAATGATCAGTCGTTGGAGCAATTCATGGTTTTACACGATCTGGACCCTGTACTTTGTCAGTCTTTTAATGACATCTATTCTGTGTCTTGACCTTCTACCCCTTGCACACTGATATCTACAAAAAGGACTAAAAGACTGTTCTATTTAATAGAAAGGACATAGCAAGAAACACTAGATGGGTCTGAAAGAAGAGAGCTGTCAGTAATACATGGGATTTGATTCAAGATCAGGTACAGTGCTCCAGTATTCTATTTTCTCTATTTCGTTCTTGCTCCAAATGTTGTACTGTGTTAAGTGCAAAGTGAAGCAGCACGTCATTGTTCTTATTTTTGCATTCCTAACCATTTAAAGCTAAGTTTGGGTCAGGAATGAGAATAATCTTCTGTTTCCTTCCCTGTCATCAGTGGGGCTTTGAGCACTGAATGGCTTTTCAGGAGAGTTACACATTTCCTTTTGTTTTGTTCCCTGGTAGAGTGGAATAAGCTACAGGCTGGTGAATTTTATTTTACTGAAGCTTTCCTCTTGGAAAATAAAATGAAAGCTGTGCCACAAATCCAGCCCCAAGTATCCAGTCTGGGGAAAGGCCAATGGGTCGGTCGTGTGGCATTCCCGTTTGCTAGAGCCATCTGTGTGAGGATAGCCTGACCTTTGGCAGACCTGGGAACGGAGAGAAGAACATCTTCAGTAAATGGGTATCACATGAGAGGAAAAAGTAAAACTTCATTATTGTCACTGTTCAGTTCACTTGAGGAAAAAACATGTTCTGATATCAAAATCAGCATTGCTAATTGTCATTCAGTGTCACCCTTCTCAATTTTCTTTGTTGAAGCATGTGCCCACTAAAAATGAGCAAATGTTCCTAGTGAAGGGAACTTCTTAAACTCAGGATTTAGAAACTAAAACAGTAATTTCCTGTCTCACTGTCAAAAGAAATCATTTTAATTATTTACAATTCTGTTCCCATTTCCTACCTTTGTTTTAAAAATGGTCAAAAGAATTCTTAGCTGAAATAAGTACAGATACAGATAATTTCTGAGCAGAGCTATGCAACAGCTGACATCTAATTTATAAAACACAGATAATGGGGCTGAGTTGCAGGAGGCTTTGGGGTTTTTTCTTTATGTTAGGTATGTTAAATTCCTTTGGCATGTTTTGCAGAGGTCCTAATGTTAATAGGAACTTAAAATATGCAGCAAAATTTGATATTGTGGATTGGAAATGAATTTTCCTGTGGTGATTTCACATAAATTAAAACTGTCGACTGACAAATTTTGCACTCCCCTGAAAGCAGTTTGATGTGTGTGTATTCAGTATTCACCCAGGGATTGAAATTGATCCCATGAGATCTTTTCTCTATCAGCATTCTCTTAATTCATGTGGGCAACAGGATTTCAGTTTTAGACAATTTTGGAAGCGCAGTCTTGCTCTGAGCTATATAGATAAAGTCATGCATATGCATATATGTGTTGTGCATCTCCTTTGTGCATGGACACGTTCAGGACCTCTTCATAAACATGGATGAGAAATTCTTGACTTCAGAATAATTGCCCTTCCAAAAGTCTGATGTTTTTATCTAGTATTTCTCTTTTATTTTCTCTTCCAGCAGACAGTCACATAGGAGATTCTGTGGTGTAGAGGTGGAGATAAAAATAATCTCAAAACCTCCCCTGTGATGAACCACTTGTCATATGGTTCTGAAATGGCTTCTCCCCTATGGCAGGAGTGGAGAGATGTAGCTGCCTTGGTGGGAGGGGAAGGAAGCAGAAAAGGGGGCTTATTCCATCCATTTTACACAGGACTCAAACACACTTGGAAGCATCTCTCTAGACTGATAATTAAAGTAGCCTAAATAAATAGCTGAGACTAGATGCACAACTTCTAGATGGCCAAGACAAATCCCTAGAAATACTTCATTATGCTCACTCTGTCCAGGCTTAGTCTTTGGACAATCTGAGGCCTGACAGGCGCACCAAACCAGTTTGTCTCAGCAGCTTACCAATAACTATTGGGTTTCTGTCCAGATGTCCCAATGTACAGGTATGTCTTAAGTGTGGTAGAGGCTGGATCAGATTAATCTATTCTAAATAAGTGTGGTAGAGGCTGGATCAGATTAATCTATTCTAAATAAGTATCACTTATATGCCAGTTTGACCTATCATTTCTTTGGCAGATTCAGGCAGAAGATGATAATGTTGATTTTATCTTCTTTGGAAAGAATATACCAAGCACTGCATCATGTGGTATCCCTGACTTATTCTTTGTGGCTTTTGACAGGCTTTCAACCACTGGATTGTCTCTGCCAGTGGCACACCATCAGAAGCTATTAGCTAAAGTTTAGGCTGTTCTTACCTCTTCATCCACCATCGTAACTTCATTTTATTAGCTTTGCACTCTGTATAACCATGTGCGTTGGATCTTGACTAATCAGCTAATTGAATCTTGTTAATCAGCTTCTAAGCTGCTTTTATTGGACACTATTGACTGTGATGTTAAGACTATATTCAGTATGGCTGGTATTTCTGCTTGTATATAGTGTGATAAATTTTGAACTCCACATCTGATGAGTTTTACTGTTTGAGAAATGTAATGTGTGTCAGTGAGCTGGACCTGCCTGTTTGGCTGGAAATCAGGACAAGACATGAAACTTCTTGCAGCTATTTGTAGAGCCACTGCTGGGAGGTGAAGAAGGTATAGAGCTCTTGGTGTGCTCAGGGAGCAATCCTGGCAGAAGCTAGGAAGCGTGCAGCTACTTACATAGCAGCTATTCCCAACACTGAGACATGTTCCAGCCCATCCTCAATTGCTTATCATGTCTGTCTTGCTGGAAGTAACTATTTTCTCAGATCTTCCCACAGATATGCTTGTTTAAGATGTTTCCTGACCTTGTTCTGTCCAAAACAAGCTTGGTTAATTTATGCAGCCTAAAAACCGTGGCTTTGTTTAACCCTACCTGCTGCACTCTTGGGAGCTGAGACATCTGGCAGGAGGGCTGTGTGAAAGAGCTAGGCAATAATATTTTCATTGAATCATAGTAAAGTTGGTTGGAAGGAGCCTTTGGAGGTCTTGAATCAGAACCATTTCCAGCACTATATGAGGTGAACTATGGCTTTGTCTAGCTTAGTCTTGAAAACCTCTAAGAATAGATATTGCACCGTCTCTCTGGGCCTGTTACACTGCTGCCCAGAATTTTGTTTAATTATGTTTGTCCAGTCTGAACCATCCAAGCTGTAGTTTGTGATGCTTGCCACTTGTTGCATTGTCTGCTACTACCAAGGAGAGTTTGGGTCTGTCATCGCTCCAGCTGCTCTTTATGCAATTGTATGCTGCTATTAGATTGCCTCTTGGCCTCCTCTTTGCCACACTAAGCCCAGCTCCCTTAACTTCTGATTGTAGGTAATGTGCCTTCTGTATGGTTTTTGTATGATTCGTGAAGAAAGCATGCTGTTGGTTTGTATTCAGTTTGGAGTGCAACATGACTCCCAGGTCATTTCAGCAAGGCTGCTACACAACCAGTCAATTCCCAGCCTTCAGTGATGTATGGAGTTAGTCTGCCTCAGACACCAAACTCTGCACTTCTGGTTGAACATGATGGTTTCTGTGGTCCCAATACTCAGTTTGCCAAGGTCCTTCTGAACTGAATCTCTCAGGGAGAAAATAAGTTAAATGGTCATTTATTATTGTCCACAAAGTTGCTGAGGGGCCTGTCTTACTACTCAAGGAGTTGATGAAGATATTGAACAATATCAGCCCACTATTGATATTGGGGTACTCTGCTAATTACCAGCTGCAAAGCAGTTGTAAAGCCATTGATTATCACCCTTCAGGACTGGCAATCCAACCAAACAATTTTCAACTGATCTAAGAGTCTGTTCTAGCCCTTACTTTCTCAACTCCCAGATGAGTCTAGGAGGGTCACACTGTCAAAAACCTTAATAAGTCAAAGTCTATTGCATCCACCTGTCTCTCCTCATCCACATAGCGGGTCATTTTGTTACAGAAAGCAGTCAGCTCGATCACGCATGGTCTGCCTGTGTTGACTGTTTTTGATTGCCTTTTTGTCCTTCGTGTGCCTGGACGTGTTCTCCAAGAAGCATGTTCCCTGCCCTGTCCACGGACTGAGGGGAGGCTGAACGGCCTGTTGTTCTCTTGGTGCTCCTTCTTACCTTTCTTAAAATAAGCATAATCGACATTTTTCCAGCTGCTGGGTACCTATCCTGATCATGTGCATTTTTTCATACAATGGCCACACAGTCACATCAGCTGACTCTTTCGGCATCCTTGGATGAATCCCATCCAGCCCCAGGTATTTGAATAAATACATCTAGTTTTGCTGACGAGTCCCTAACCAGTTACTTCCCCACTATCAACTGCTCATCCTTTTCCCAAACTGTGGAGGTACATGCAGAGGTCTAGAAGCAAGCTTTTCCATATTGTCTGCCAGTGGGTTGCCTACCCCATTCATCTCTGGACCTGCATTTTCCCTGAACTTCCTTTTGCTGCTGGCATTGCTTGCAGAAGCCCTTCTTGTTTCCCTTTGCATAGCTCGCTAATTCAGCTGTAGCTGGCCTTTGGCCTTCCTGATGTTAACTCCTAGTGACTGAGCATTGTGTTTATACTCCTTCTCTGTTGCCTTTTTAACCAACAGAACTGCTTCTTGGAGAGGATGTGTATCTGCAGCTTGGGTGTTCATTAAAGCACAGGGAAGCTGGAAGTGCACAGACGGTGTTCCCGTCGCTCTCCCTCCAGGGCAGAGGAGTGCCTGCTAAAGATACCATCTTAATATTTACACCATTTCAGTCACCTGCTTTTGTACACATGTAGCAGGTCATGAGAAACTATTACTTTCCATATCCCTGATGGCTATTTACAGTATGACTAATTTATCTTACCAGGCACTCTAATATAAATATGTATTGTATTAGGATACTGGTGTAAATGGCCCTGTTGTTCAGAAGAATTGCTCTAGTTCAACATAATACTTTTACAGTTATACTACGGTGTTACTGCTTTTGAATTCAGTGAAGTGTCATAAAATTGAAATATAGGAAGTGAAACTGTCTACAGTTTGCATTTTTTTTTTCTTACTTCAGAGACCAAATAATGGTAGCTGGCAACATTCGGTATTTTGAAGTTAAGAAAAAGCAATGCATACATAAAACTTTTCCTGTGGTTATTCCATGTGGGCACTGGTGTATGCCATGGGATTGTTTATGTCCAAAGCACTCCAGAGTGAGTGGGTATGATGTAGCTCTGATGATGTCATATGGGAAGGAACCTCCTTTAGCTTGGTTGTCCTGCTGTCAGACTCTTCCCCTGAGCCAATGTTGTTGGCCATTGTTGGAAATGGTGTGTCGCGTGAGACGGGCATTCGGTCTTCCCTTGGTATTGCCACTTTTTTGTTACCATGACTTTTATATCTTGATACTTTTAGCTTTCTCTTATACATATTCAGTTCAAGTGAATGTGTTTTCTAGTACATTGTATTAGTAACTAGAATTTGTCAGTAGGATGGATAAATAAATACTGTTGTGAAAGCTTTTTCAAGTCAAACTTTCAGTGCATCTGTTTGTTTTGTAATGCATTAATGGCAGCACAAATGTCCACTATTTCATTAATTGTATTTCTTATTAAGCTGAAATGTCTTATTCGTGGATTAGTTTCTAGCACCAGAAAGTAACAAAAGAGCAGTTGACTTTGACCTTAATTCAGTTTACTCAGTGAGACATAAATGCGCAAGGTCTGCTGCACAATTGCATTTCAGAATTATGTTTCTTTTAAGAAGACATCTTAAAGGTTACAAGAGGCACTTCTTGAAAGATTTTCAATAACAGCTTGTTTGCAAGATGAAATTCCAAATCAGTAAATGAATAATGAATAGAGCTGGAATTGGATATATAACAATAACTTTTAGAAGTGGGTAAAGTAGACATGTCCTTGTTCAATTTGAACAGGAAAAAAAAAAGTACACGACTTGAAATCAGAAGAGACAGCTGAACTGTAGAGCTATTTGAGATTTATTTTTTTTTCCTGGATAGTTCTGTCTGTCCCATCATACTTGGGTTTTTCTTTTTTTGTTTGCTGGTAACTTTTGTCTCAGTACTTCAGTTACTTCCTGCACTTAACTGCTCCTTCGTGGAGTTAGGGAGTACTTTGTTATTCTTGAGGAACTAAGTCAATCATCACTTTCTCATGTCATCTTGCATTGCATCAGCTTCCTTTTTCAGATTAAATGGATGGGTGTAGCTCTCTACGGAGTTGCAGGCTTGTTTTTGTGTGGTGGTTGCTCAGTAGTAGCTTGAACATTTAAACATTGCAGTTAATTTATGTTTATCCCTGCCAGTGCAAGGCTTGGCATTTAAGCACCATTGGGGTAAATGGGCATTTTTACTGCAGTGATGTTGTACCATTATCCCTACAGTCATAATTGTAAAGATTTGCATTTTCAGTGGAGCTGGGTAAGGATTAAGAGCATAAGCAGGAGAGAGGTGGATTGCAGAGATATAACTAAGAGCATAATTTGTCCTGCCAGCATCCTATAATTGCTAATGATGCCTTAGAAGAACTTGGGATTTTTGTTTGCAAGATTGCCAATTAATTTGTTTACTGGGGGGGTTGAAGGGATATTTTATGGAGTATGAGAACTGCCACATAGCAAAAAATACCTTATAATTTCAGTTTTAAGTTTCAGTCTAGAGCTGCATTCAGGTTTGAGTAGAATTGAAATTCTATTGAAACAGAAAAACAGACTTTCTCCAATGCACTGTATGGTCTGCTCTGCTCTGATTTAGTTCCCCGACAGCGTAAGACTCTGCTACCTAAGTTAATACATTAATATTCATTGCGTAGATCAGTATTGCACTGTTGGAGCCAATAAATTTTGGTTTAGTTTAAAATCAGAGGTGATATTTTATACATTATGTTAGCACACAGTTTTTATTAGCATATCAGACTGTGAAAGAGTGATGCATTGCAGGAAAAAGCCAAGTATTTCAAGTTAATTGCTATTCCATTAAGTAGAAGTGGTGGTTTCAGCTTAAAAGAGTGTAGAGAAATGTTTGGCTAATGAAAAGAGTGCTCAGAGTGATAATAACTGTTTGATGCAGTGAAGATGCTGACTGAAAATACTTGCTTCAGCGGTCAGAACTGAAGGTCCTCAGAAGCAGGTGGTGAGACGGGACTGGTCGAGCCGGCAGAAGCACTTACGGGATGAGCCTAAGAGGCAGCAGTGCCCACCGAGGCCCCATCACGCTACTAAAAATAAAGAAAGAAATAAACAGCCGCCAAGACAAACATTCAGCAGCAGGTTTTTCTGACCTGACCTGCTCTTTTTGTCCGGAACAAGTAGTGCCAGAGCACAGAAACCACATTAAAGCCCTCGGTTAGAGGGTAGCTGGTAGACACGGGTGTGATCCAGCAGATTCTTCTGCGCTGTGCCGCCGCCGCCGGGGCTGTGCTCTGCCGGCACGCTGCCAACCTGCACGGACAAGCGGCTCTTCTGGCAGGGGCCATGGCGAGGGCAGGGAATCAAGGCAGGCCGTTTTCTTTACCTGCTTTCCTTCTCTCCTGCTCAGCCTCCTGCTGTGCTCTGGGCAGGTCTGGAGCCATCGGTTTTTGGGATGTGCTACCAGGTGCAAGCACAGCCGCTCAAGCTCCTTCTTGATTTCCATCCACACCCTACAGCTTCTTAATTCCTCTTCCATGGAGGGGTTGTGGGTGAAAGCAGGGTGGAGGGAGGGAGTTCAGCTCCTGCTGCCTGCTGTGGAGATCTCCATTTGGAAATGTTGAAGGAAAGCTCCTGAGACTCATTTCGACTCATAATGCAACAGCAGTTTTCTACCCTGTACCCCTCTTCAACGATGCTCTCAGCAGCTACCATTGATTTCTGTGCCCCAAGTGGAGCACTGCGGCACTACAGGGCTATTTTTGTCAGATTGGAAATATTTCCTCCACTGAACTTTGCACTGAAGATTGTATATGTTTACTTCTGCCTCCCCCTCCCTCTACCTTGCCCCTGCTTTGTGCCAGTGTAGAGAGCCACTTGTTTTTGAAACGTGTTCTGTTATTTGAAGCATGCTCTGATATTTGAGGTAGCAGAAGTATTTGTGGCCCATTTTATGATGATGTCTAAAGGCCAGATTTGAACTGGGATTCTGCTGCTGCAGAAGGCTCGGGGCAAGGTGGCTTTGTCCCCAGGAAAGCTCACAGAGACTGGGAGAAAGACTGCATTGTTTTTCTCTCTCTTACAGGGATGGATAGTAACACAGGAAGCATTTGGAAGAGTTAGAAATTAAACTCAAGGTCTGAAGCTTCAGTACTGTCCTTTAATTGCAAACCCATCCTTTGTCATTTCTAGATGTCAGGGTGTTGCTTCCTGATACGTCCCTGAGCTGTGTCACTGGTTTGTCTTTTGTCTAGCTGGACCTGTGAAACTCTGAATAAAAAAATTGGTAAATCCACATTTATTTTGGAAGTCAGTGCAAAAAGGGAAGAAAATATTCTGATTGTTTCATGTACTCGTCTATGAAAAATCCACTGAAGCCTTAAGTGATCAAAAGAGCTGTAGTAAGTGTGTGAGATGGAGTACACAGATCCCACTTGTAGAAATAAAGACTGAACCTTAATGAGTATATAGAGTAGAGAAATCTACATCTATATGGGCAGGTAAATATGTATGAGCATATTCAGAAACAAGATGGACCTCACTGAACTTGTTCAGCTATACTAGGATGTGGCCACTGGAACTCATTCATTTTAAATCTGATTGTATAGTGCTGGTGTTTGGTCAGGGCTGCTGTGTTTTACTTTTGTTATAGGTCAATATTCAGGTTTCAGTTCTGAAATAAGGTTATCTTTACAATATTTATGGATGAAGGAATTTGACTTAAACTGGATTTGAATTAAGAAGTGTTTGATACTGCTTCTAGCCTAGGATTTTGGTAGGTTTTTAGCTTGGCTTTTAAAAAGGTTTTTAATAGGGTTGTTTTTTTCATCAGGTTAGATATTTATTCCAGCAATGAGCAGAATCTGTGTTTAAGCAGTGGATAGTGTGAGGAATATACTTCTGTAGGTCAATTTGATCTTTACTACTTTAGCAGTTCGTATAAATTCTGTCGTAGAACAATACTTCTGTAGATTTGGACATGGGTGCAAAAATCAAGTGCCCTTTCAGTGGCTACAGTTTTGAACTGTGGGATAAATCAGAGAGCTACTATTACAGTGGGCTCTAGCTACTATTACATAGCGCATGAATAAAATTATTATAATTGATAAACGTAAGTTTGTGACACTTCAGTGTGGAGGACCTTGCAGTCACTGGTACTGAGCTTACTGAGAGGAACATGAGAACCATCTGCTGGTAACATCATGGCCACCGGGTTTTCTGAGCTCATGATGCTTATATATAATTCTGGACAGCTCTTTGGCCAAAATAAATCACTCCCACCCTACTGAAATCAACAGAGCAATTTTAAGTTTTATAAATCAAAGTTCGGCACTCTCTGATATACAAATTTTTATTGAGTTGAAATATCATGGGGGTCTCACTCAGTTGTAGGCTGCATTAATTTTTTACCTCCTAGGAGGTATTCCTTTAGTACTGATTATGCTACTTTATTCCCACTTACATTCACTTTTTGATAAATTTAAAGCTAATTCATATTCTGTAGCACTTTTTAAGTAAACCATGTGAGTATTTGCAACCTATTGTTCAGAAGACAATAAAGATACTCATTTAGATGCAGAATAAGTGGTGCAGGAATGTAGTGCGCTGGTCTAGGATATGCAAAAAGTAGTATGCCTGCTAGGCTAACGCTTCTGCACAGCAGCAGGAGCAGTCAGGGCACAGCTCTGAAATCTAGGTTGGAACTAGTGCAAGAAGACACTGCTAGGTTGAAGGACATTGCAGCTTCAAAGTTGAATCTGTTTTAAGAGAAATCATAAAAGCTGCAAAAGCTTTCTTCAGAGCTGGCATCAAACCATTTTGGCACCTAATCAGTCATCTTTTCCATTGTTACAAAACCATTGGAACATTTTTGAGTGAGTGTTTTGAGATTAGCATTTGTACAAGGCTTTTCTGCTATATTAAAAGTGCCTGCAATGCATTTCTTGGGGAGGTGTGATTCGCTGCTAATGATCACAAAGCACCACCTCACGTTTGTTTTTTGTTAGTGCTTTTGCGCATAACCACTGGGTCATTAGTTGGAAGCTCACATTTCATGGCTCCTTTTAGCCAAGGGTTATGTCATCATATATTGTCTGCGGCAGAACTTGGTGTTCTCCTGAATTTCACTGTCTAATGGCACCAATCGTGTGCCTCCTGGACCTCATCAGATATACATGACTGCTCTCAAATCTGGCCTTCTCACTCTGGTGGGGACTGAGTTTTGGACCCTAATGAGTGAGAAGCTGGGAGGAAATGTGGTTCTTCTAGACAATAAATTAGTTTCAGAAAAGAAGCATTTCTGTATTGAAAATGTTTACCATTTGGGGACTCTGGACCAGACTTTGCACAGCAGCGGTGTAAGTAAATTGACTGGCATCAGATAAAATGATGCACTGAAATCAAACTGCCGAGCAATAGAGTATAGGCATGTCTTTGAAAATACAATGAAGTCAGGTGCTATTCTCTGGTGCACCTTAAGCAGGGAAGGATATGCTCAGGGTGAGCTGCAGTTTGCTTTTGAATAATTCACTCTTCAGTAGAAATAAGTTATTACAAAACCTTGATCCAGAATAATTTTATTATTTATGTGATGTGTCACTTCAATAAAAATGTAACATAAATGCATTGAGGTTGCTTTTTCTCATGCTTGCAGAAGGAACTAAATCTCCACCATTTTTCTTAACATTTATAAGCAAAGCTTCCTAATGTAATAATAAATCAGCTGAAGTTATCCCTAGTGTGTTTGTGTGATGCTCTGTGCTTCTTAAATTTTTTTTGTTTAACACTATCTTCTTCTGTTTTCTAGCTATCTTTGCATTGCATTCAGATGAAACTATTCTCTTAATAGTTAGGGGAGGATGCTGTGACTGGTACTTACGACTCTGACACGGATAGCCCTCCTGTAACCCTTTTGCTTTTCCATCACTTTTCCTTTTATCTGTTGGATGCTAGCCACACACTATAATCATAAGCACTTTTAGGTCAGCAACTGCTGTGTTTTATTTTTAAACTGTACTTGTTAGCAGTTGGACATAACACCAAACCTGATCTTGGGTTCCAAATGCTGCCATAATGGGAATATTTAATGATAATAAAATGCTTTGCTTCTTTCTCATTTGGAGTTCCACCTAATCTGACTATGCAATCAGCAGTTAGTAGGCAGATCTAAATGAAATATTATTACGCTATAAAACTGTTGACGCATAAGCATTTTCCAACATTTTGTCTGTTAGGCAAAGTATATATGCTGTAGAAGAAGCATTTATTGCTCGCTTGTAAAAATAAAATATAGTATTGGTAAGTTAGCTGGAAGCTTGTAGGTAGCCTAAAAAGATGACAAGGTAAGCTAAGCAGTAGAGCTAAGCTGAAATTGCTCTGGAGGTCTTTCTGAATAGCTGTCAGTTTTATGTTCTCCTAACACAATAAGGCACTCCCAGGAGGTGTGAGTCTCATGGGATAATTATTCTTCTGAGGTTTAGATTGGTTTTGCTATGCCTTTTCCACAGATGGGTAAGACTGTCTTATAATTATTCTTCTCCTCTTTCAGTAGATTTTTCTAATGTAGAAATTAATAGAATTAATTTTGTATACATGCAATGTACTTATGTTACCTTGCATATTAATGAATTTCAAGCAATATAGAATGCTATCAGATGGCAATAGTAAGTGGTCCATTTAGCTTTTATCCTCCAAATTGGATTTAAGTCTCACTGTGCTTGCCTTTTGAGATGTGTTCCTTTTTAATATTCAGGTCTATTTTCTGCTGTCATAAGCAGGCATATTTATTCTCTTAGCCTGGTTTACCTTTAACTATCCTTGAAAATAACAAGCACAAGAAGTAAAAGTTTAAAATGTATATTTTATAATTGTTTAATATTTTTATAGTTACTGCACGAAGCTGACACAGTTGCTCACTATCTCTCTTTGAGCATCAAATAATGTTGATGAAATGAAGCAAAAACTTGGCAAAAACTCAGCTTCGTTTGGGGTAGCTTGTAGGGCAGTACACTATCTCAGTAATTAGTTACAAACCTTTGGTGTTGCCAATAAACCCGCAGACAACCAGCAACCTCAGCCTCTGGATTCTCAAGAAAATCTGTGTTTTGGGAGGTTTAGCTTCTAGGATGATCTGACAAGCTCTGACAGGCTTTCCCTTATGATATAACAAACATACAGGAAAAGCAGGAAAATCTTTAAAAGAAAAGTTTCACATGGATTGGTGTCTTTACAAGATGAAATATCCTTTCTGGCTCTGGTGGTGTTGGAGATGAGAGCATTAGCTCATCTTTTTACCCAGCTTTCCTGTCCCCCAAATTGGAGCAGAACTGGGGAGCGATGGTTGTTACTACGCCTTGCAGTTCTTGCTCAGCACCAACCCTTCCCCTTAGCTTAAAAAAATTGCATCATGGTGCTTTGGAGATTTGCCAGATCTTTCCAAAGGAAAGGCTTGCATTTGTTTTGGTCTCCCTGCTCTGTGCTCCAGAGTAACATTAGTCAGTTTTGAGTCTCTGAGCATGTAGACACAAGTTTATTCTTTGCAAGTCAAAAAATACCTGAACGTGAACCTTGTTTAGTTAGATGAAGACCTGTACATTATGAGAGGAACAAAGCTCTCCTTAGGTTCATTCCTTGGAAGCAATTGATGGAAAGCATCTTTTTTGTGTCCATATCTATTGATGTGGTAGCATACTGGTACCTCCATACATGTCCTGTGAGCTTAGACACAGGGACAAAACGGCTTCTGTAATTCTGCAGTGCATTTAGCTGGGTTTCATTGTCAAGGCTGTGATTATGTCCCAGCATTTAAAGAATTCTGACTCATTTGCTGTTTAAAAGGAGGACTTTGCTGGGTCATAAAGATCAGCTGTTGATTTTGGCCTACAGAAAAAGAATTAGGATATCTGACATCTAAACTTTATCATTTGGGGTATAAATCACAGTAGAAAGTGTACTTGCTTACTGGTATTGTATTGAATATTGGTTATTATTTAACTGCTGGAAGCTTATAGCAAATATATTTGCTACACTTTTGATGAATATTGTTTCTTTTTCCTGCGCCTCTGACATGAAATATATTAAATATTATTGTGCCAAAACCATAGCCTTATTCATAATTAATTGATCTTACACAAAGTGTTTTAGTGGGATGAGTTAGAGAGTTTGTTCACAATTGTGGCACTTGTGAGTGTCTTTAAAAATAACTCCAAGGAAGATGATATTTTTTTCTTGCTGTACTGATTTTATGATCAAAGTTCTGACAGATGAGCTTTTAAGTACTGGCTTGACTGTCTTCTGAGAGTATCTGCAAGATAAGTGGGGTATAGTGGGGTAAGAGACACATTTTCTTTGTGATTTCTATAAGGGTAAAAAACAATTCCAGAGAAGTTACTGAGAAAAATTGTGCTTTCTCCTTCCTTTGTAATTTATTTGTGTAAAAATAACCAGCCTATCTCTGATTATACAGAAGTAAAGTTCCTTTTTACATGGGAATTACTGCTTTCACTGTATTTGATTTACTTATCACATATAAAGAAGCTTCCTGTGTTCTAAGACACTTAAATACAGTATTATTGTGTTATGTGCATCTTTAAAATTTGCAGAGTAGGAAATCAGGATATTAGCTGGGCTGCAGTTGCATTTTCCTTTATACATTACAGGTGGCTAAATTCTGTCCTCCCACTCAATGTCACTGGAGGCATGCATACATCTGTGCTATGAGCACTGGTTTGGATTTGGTTTAATTTGACAATGAAAGTGCTAGAGAGACGTGAGGTTTGCCTCATATGACATGGCATTAACCAGTGTTTCTCTAGGGAAAACGCAGTCAATGCTGCAAGTTGCAAAGCAGAATTGTCACCTGTGCCCAGGCACGGGGATATTTTGCGCAGCCCTGTTGGTTGGTTTGATAAAACTTGTGGAAGACCTAAATGTACTTCAAATTTTATAGTGTTTCATACAAGGTATTTTGCAAATATATGACACTATAAGAACTCATTATAAACTGTAAAAGTGCCAGGCTGTAGTAAAAAGCCCTTGGAAGAATTACAGACTTCCATAAGGCAATTAAAATTCCTCCTGAGTAAGGAAACAATACATAAACCATATTCTTCTGAGGGGAAATAGTCCATGATAATTTTCTAGCAATTTTAAATATTGGTAGTAACTCTTTTATTGCTAAGATTGCAGGGAAAAAAGTGTAGTTCCATAGACCTTTCTAAGACATAAGAATCTTGTCAGTATAAACATATTATTATGGAACCGAATTTTAAGAAGACAAACATTTCTCTGTCATTTAGATCCAAATTAATAACTGCAGGAACAGCAGTTATGGGGAAGCTGTTAAATGGTGGGTGGCGATATAATAGGAAAGACTTGTGAAGTGCTTGTCCATTTGTATAAAATACTTGAAGAGAAGGTGGGTGCCTCAGTAATAGCTGACATTGGTTAATCAAGACTATTATTTTAAAAGAGATAAATTGAGGATCCAGAAACTTAACTTCACATAAAATAATAATTCAATTGGCCTTGAATGTAGTTGACACACTGAGATAAAGCTGTCCACCAAAGAATGTAATTAAAAGAAAAATGTTTTTGTAACAGTGGGAGTACACAGGTACAGTATTGCTTCTTACCCTCGGAGCCCTGATTATTCAGAGTTTTATCAGAGAGCTGTGGGAATGATTAATATGCTTTGCAGGTGGATGGTGGTTTTCCTGTTTTTCATGCTTTAATGTGTAGAAGCAAATATTGCAGCAATACTACAGGACCTGTAACGGAAGCCGAAGAAAGGTCTAATTATTTGCTAAACTTGTATTCTTCTGTAGGTCATTATGCATGCTCGGGATGGCAGAGTAGTTCTCACCTCCGATGTCCAAGGCTTGAAATTGTGTTTACGCTGCAGAATTCAGTAAGGTCCCTAGTACGCGAGTAGCCCCTGTGCCGAGTACAACGCATCTTTTGGTCTTTGTAAAGTTACGAATGTAAATTCTCTGAACCACATGGCTTTGCCGAGTGAGATGAATTACTGGGTTTCCACTTGATTCCAAGTCTGCAGTTTTGGCCTTTCAAAATACTTCCATTTCTGTATCCAGAGAAGGGCAAATGCGGGGCTAGGTGGGGAAGATGGAGGTGATCTTTGAGAAGCTGTTGAGCAGCCTCCACAGTCAATTGCTGGACTAGGACCACCTCATACCCTTGAATAGTCAAAAGCAAACACTTGTGCCCTTGCTTAGGGAGATGAGAAAATGACACATTTCAGAAATAACAGAGTTACCAAAAGCAGTGATTTGGATTTTGCTAAAGGTTAATTAAGTTTTCAGGGAATGTGCTGGCTCCTTTGACAAGCCAGATAAACGGGCACCATGTCAATGTATGAGTGCATTTCTGGAACGGGGAATGTGCTGACACTACTTCAACATAAATGCTCTAATTGAAATACTTCATGGTGACCCTTTTAATGCCATTTTTTTTGGCATTATTGCAGTTATTACAGTCACATGCTTTTTCATACAATGCCTGGACTGCTTTGCTGAGTCCAGGGATCATTGGCTGGAGGCGGGG
>JANZLQ010000078.1:6822030-6930171 GCA_026212715.1 Elanus axillaris | reverse complement strand
AAGCCACCCCTGTAACAACCCCACCCCCCCCAGCTACCAAAACCTTGCCACAGAAACCCAATACAATACAATGTAGGATGCCAGTATTGTGGTAAGGACGAAGTCAGGGCCTCAGCCTCTGAAAACCATGCATGAATGACCATGGAAAAAGTTACACAGCTCCAAAATGCAGAAAATAGTTTA
Source organism: Elanus axillaris (assembly GCA_026212715.1). NCBI lineage: Eukaryota > Metazoa > Chordata > Aves > Accipitriformes > Accipitridae > Elanus > Elanus axillaris. The sequence goes on along the minus strand of JANZLQ010000078.1, from coordinate 6,929,988 downwards.
AGGTTACAGAGATTTACTGCTGACTTAGTCATAGACATGTGTTTTTCATTGCAAAGTTAGGTAATGTATGCTTCTTTACTCTGCTAGAAAAATCCCAGTCTGGTAAATTAATTATAGAGGTTATGTCCAACAATAGCTTTAGTCTATCATGCAATCTAGTGTCCTGTCTCATCACAGTTTTAACTTAGTGTATGTATTTCACACTTAGCAGTTTGTGTTTGCTGCCTATTTAACTAATATTTTCAGTGTATTTTAGCTAGTAAATTTTAAAGTTTGCTAACATACTATTAAGATACTTTGCATGCAGATTTGATTTCTTTTTTAAGTCCTGGATAAATTTAGGTGTACTGTGTTGCATTTTATTGATATCATGATCAAGGCTTCAATTCTTCTAGCTTCTCAACAAAGGCAGATTTTCCTGTTCACGCAGGCAAATTATTCAAATAAACAGTATTGCACATATCCATGGGCAAATGCCAATCAAAGTGTAACAGCTTTCAGAATCCAAGCCTTACTCTTTGGCATAATGTACAAGCTTGTTTCAGCTCTATTTGGAAAAGGTGGACGCTTCTAATGCAGAAGATCCTCACTTATGAAAAATTGTTAGAAGGTACATAGGTTTCACAGATTACAAGGTTTTTCAGACTTCTTCTGATAGCCCTAGGACACAGAGAATAAAAGAAATGACGGGAATAATTTTGTATTACCAGGAAGGGACTTCAGGAGAAAAATCTGGAAAGTCACTAGCAGCCTGCAGTCTCCAGGCAGTGGATTTGATTGCATTTATACCCGAGTAACAGATCAACAAATAAATATCCCGTAACATAGTTCTTTTTGTAGTCTGCTGTATGTTAGGAATGTTATACAAAGTGGCATTTTGCCTTTTTACCATCACTGAGGTAGGAAAGAAAGGAAGATAAGAATCACAGACATGTGGGTTGGCAGGGACTTCTGTGATGAGCTGATCCGGCTTCCCACTCAAAGCACGACTGTTGTCGGCTCTAGAGCAGAGCAGCCATGGCTTTATCTAGTCAAGTCCTGAAAACCTTCAGGGATGGAGCCTCTGCCACCTTTGTGGGTAACCTGCTCCACTGCTGCACTGCCCTCTTAGAGCAGAACCAGCAATGGTAACTGCTTCATGTGACGAGTAGGCAATTGTTTGACCGCTGAAACGGCGTAGTCATTTTTGACTTCCAGCTACAGCAAGTACATGCTTGAATTTTGAAGAGATATAAACCCACTCTTTTTCTCCTTTTACCACTCTTGAGATTGGCATGTGCTAAGCAAGTCTAATGTCAATGCCACTTCAATGTTTACTTGCATTATTTAAGATCAGTACGCTGCTGTGAAGCAACGTGGCAAGGCGCAGAGCATCAGCTGATGCCGTGCTTCCCCTCCTCACAAAGTTTCCCTGCCTTCTGCCCTTCATCAAATAATAAGCACAGTGTCTGAGACTCAGTTTTGTTAGAAATTAAGGCTTTATTTCAGCCAGGCACTTAAGTTCCTAATTAAGCATGTGAGAAATCCTGCAGAAATAGGACAGCTCATATTGTTCAAGCTCAGCACGTGGATAAATGCCTGACTGAGATGAGGCCGAGGAGGTACAACTAAGGAATTCTATGAAACATTCTCAGAGGGAAGGCAGTCTGTGTCTTTGCTGCTTTATAAAAGCAATGATAGGAATGTTTCCTCTCCGCTGGAGCATCAGTGAACACTAGTCGTAGGTGAGTTAACAGAGAAAGCTTGAGTTCCTGACACACTGCAGAATGAAAAAAGTATGAAGAAATTGGTGATAGTCCTTCTTCCCTGGCAGAAAAGGAGTAAGTGTTGATTTTTGCATGCCATCCCTTTGTTTCTTAGACAGATCAGATTTTGGAATTAGATCTTTCTAAAATATACTGTAGAATTTCCCTCTTTCATCCCCTGAGAGAAGACTTGTCCTTTAGCAGGAACAAAAGAGAGATGTATATTCTAACTAGTTACTTTACATCTCAAAGAAATGTTCCCCTAGAAATTCAATAATAAAGTTTTGTTAACTTTTTAAGTTCCCAGGTGATTCTGATACTATGAATGCTGGCAAACTATCTGAATTATGAAACTGATAAACATGTTCAAGGGCTGATTAAAAGCTACTGCATTTTTCTATTGCAGTGCTGCATTTTGGTCTAATATTTAGTGTGTATTATTACTGTGCATTTCATTTGCATCTGATGCTGAACAAAAGCTACTCCCAGTCTGATGCTGTTCTCTAAGCAGTAATAGTACATTTTCTTTTTGCATGCAGTTGACTTTTTATAAGGTTAATTTTCTCAGGACTAAAATAATAATGCATCATTATGTTCAAGTGTCTTCTTTTTTATGATCACAGGGGGTTTGTCTTTAACCTGCCTGTCAGTTCTAAATACTCCAGTAGACTGGGCCAGATGTCGATCACTGCAAATAAGTGTGTTTTTCTATTATTTCAGTTAACCATATCCTTATACATTGGATTCTGTTTTAAGATTTTCAGAGGTGGGATGGGGAAAATGAGGCAGAAAGGCAAGGCTTGTTTGTCATTCAAGCAAGTAAGTGATGGGCATGTGCTCTCTGAACTTCTTACCATCCCCTGGACTCTGGCTGGGGTCTCAGCAATGTCAGCCATTGTGTAAGTGCCCAGCACTTTGGAAAAAGTATATAATGAAATAGGGCAGAGCTGCAGGATGTTCAGCACTTCTGAAAATGAGGTCACTTAATGAGGTGTCTACGCTCATTGGAACTTAGCTGTAGGGCACATTTTTCTCAAGTCACCTTAGCCATAATACTGCACTTGTATTCATAGCCTGTTAGCAGGCTTTCATATAGCAATCATTTGAAGCAGAAACAGGAGAGAACCTTTCTAGAGAAGAACACAGCTTTTGGTAGGGTCACACTTGCTTTACTCCTTAATACCTTAGTCTGTGAGATACTGCCTTTTCCTAGTTTTTCACTTAACCACACTTTCGCTGTTTTACCTCCTCCACCTTTGCCTTGCTGTGGATCTTTTCCAGGTATCTTTGGCAGCTGTGTGCCTGTCTGTCTTTTCTCTCTTGGTTGTCTCCCACTGAACTGCTTGGCGACCCTTACTATGATGCCACTGGTGGTTCTCAGTCTTTTCTTTCTGTTCCTGATCTGTCTTCTCTCCCTCCACCTAATGCTTCTGCATCTCTCTCCGGTAGTTCCACTGGATTATCATTCTATCAGTTTAGTGTATTTCAGTTGAAAGCTAATATGGCCAAATCTGAATTCTCTATCCTTCCCAGGAAACGATTTCCCATTCATGATGTTTTCTGTGATTACTGCCATTCACAATCTCAATCATGCTTCTTACTTGGGGCCATTTTCTCATCCTGCACATTTAAGGCAGCATATAGTCTATTTTTATTACTTTTTTTTAATTTGTATAGTAATACTCTTACTATATTTTCCTTTTACGTCTTTCTAAATGAGGTATCTTTCTCAGTTCAGATTATTGTGCAGATTAATTACGCATGCCTATCTGAGAATGACGGCAACCTTTTCCAGTCTATTCAAAATACAGTTGTTAAAATGATTTGTCTTCCTTGCATTCATCATGAATCCCCGCACTGATTCATCCCACTGCATCCTATCAACATCCAGATTTTTGTGTTTGCTTTCAAATCATTCATATATCTGCCCTCTCCTGTTAGTCATTTCTTCCTTTGTTCTGTGAAATGCTGACTCTTCTCCCCACCCTTGCTTCTTTAGTGCTATCAGCCTCAGAGATCCTTTTGGTCATTTCACAGAGCTCTTTGCTGTTCTCATTTCTTATAAAAGTAGCACAGCACAAGATAGGCTTCTTGAGTGTTCTTCAGACCAACTTGTTTTGCACCGCAGCTATCAAGGTTATCTTAGAAACAGCTCCACTAGCTTAATTTGCTATGTCAGTTAATATTTAACAGGTTTAATTATTGAAAAATAGGATTTTTATGAAGTATAATTTTCAATTAAAATTGAAATGGATAAGTTGAGGAAATAGATCTTTTACTTTAAATGGGATGCAATCATACTCTTGCAATATTTTGAATCCTTAGAGTTCCTTCTCTCTACTGCAAATGTATGGGGAAAGAAAAAAGTTACTATTTTCCTCTTGGATATGTCTAGTATTAAGCATCAGTAACTTCCTGAATCAGTGGTTGTGCTGGTTTCAGACATTCAGAAATGCTCACTAAAATCATGATATCGGGCTCCAGAATAATCAGGGTTTAAAAAAAAAAATCCATGATTTTGAAGCAAAATTTTCATGCTTTGCTTGGCAATTCTTTTGGATACACAACTCATCTGATCACAAAAGAGTAAAAGGAAGGCTTTGAATCTCAGTCACACAATTGCAAGAGGTAAGAAAGACCACAAGTTGTCATAATCTTATGCAAAAGCAGTGGGAGATCTGGCAGTGCTGACTGATGCAGGCAAAATCCAAAGCCTTGGTACAAATTCAGAGCTGGATCACATCTGTATGCATTAAAACTGATAGGAATAGAAGAAATCATGAACTCACTTTCTGTGCTCCTCCAAGGAACCAGAGATGAAGGTGGGGTTGGAAAAAGGAAAGGTTACTTTGACGTTAGCAGAGAAGAGAAGCCCCCAAAGCTTTCACATCCCCTGAGTGACAAACTTGGGTGCAAGCTGAGGACTTCCCCACTTCCCAGATTTCATCGCTCCTAGCCCCATTTAAAGAGAAGGTGCAGAAGGTGGGAGAAGGTGCTGAAGAGTAACAGTTACGATTTCAATTCACTTTCTGCAACAAGACTTCTGTGTTTGTCAGACCTACAGGCATTTATATTCCTCCCATAACCTACCACCTTTCAGGGCATAATTCCGAGCTTCACAAGCATTATGAAGAGCCCTGTCCTAGAAACTCGGTCTTATAAAGAAATTCATAGACACAACATGATCTTTCCAAATACAAGAAGGTCAGCATACAGAAGGCCTTTCTCGAGGGAGGCAATCCAAACCTCTGGGATTTTTACTGGAGTTACGGAGAGACAGTCTGTCTGCGCTGGAATTGATTACTGTCATTGCATGTCAGCTTCTTCTCACGACTCTGGAGTGGAAAGGAAGGAGACAATCTCATTAAATACATGCAGTGAAGAGGCTGGGGGCCAGGGTTCAGCGACTATCCCTAGCCTCAGGTCTCTCTCCTCCAGCCCTCCAAAGATTTGCCAAATTGATCCAGGGCCATTTGAATAGGGTGTAATTGCTCTGAAAGGACTGTTTGCTTGCTCGTCAGTAAATGCCAGCAAATCTTGAAATAAGTGATGAGATTGTGGTGTACCCTTTCAAACATGCTGAACTTTTTCTTGGCCTATTCAGAAGAACACTGGTGTTACTGGTAAGCAATCTGTTATTGAGTTGTTGCAGCATGGTATATGCAAAAGAGAGGTTTTATCCTGCAATACACCTAATAAATATTTCCAGGTAGTCTTCCCTGGTATAGAAATGTAATAACAAGTACAAAAGGAGATAATACTTCTAAAAGTTAAACCCATGATCACTTTAGTTACTTTGCAGGTCAACAAGCGATTTTCATATAAATGACTTAGATAGGCTGAAATACCTTCATTTGCTGTCCTTTTCTTTACATTTGCATTTTTCTCTGCAGCCTCTGGCTAAAAAGACTCATCTGAATAAAAGTTTGTGTATATTGCCATCTTTTAATGATCTGTACATTTTTGTGTTTGACAGTGTATCAATTGCAACAAGAGGCACCACGTCCCAAGAGAATCATCTGTCCTCGGGAGGTCAGTTCTTCTTTTGCTCTACCTTGTTAAATCTGAATTATCAGCAGCATATGATTACCAAAAAATCTTGTGTACAGTCTGTGGGTAGTATTTGCTTTAATTTTTCTAAGCCATTATTTTATATAATCATTTGTCTTAAGGTTGATTAATTAAAGCAGATTAATATTTGCCAATTAGGCATGGAGGCCTCATTCTACCACTAGGAGCCCCCTCATTAGACAAATGCTCATTAATCATCGCTTAGTGTGCTTTTCTGTATACTACCTAAAGTTTTGTGTTTCCTTGTCAAAGTGAAGCTGTATTTTCTTCCTGCATCTGCATATTAACATCTGCGTGGTGTGTTTCAACACAATACATGTAGCTCCAGTTTGTTGAATGCATTCTGCCAAGGATTATGTTCAAGTTAAAATACTGAAGTGGTAGCTGAAGCGCTTAGTTCTGTCACAGAAACTGTCAAGATTATAGGATATTTAGAAATCCATAGGGCTGCAGGTTTGGCTGAGTCATCTTGTCTCCCTGTTTTCTTTTTCTGTATTTCTCCATTTCTACTTAAATATGTCAGTTCCTCAACCTGCATGGCACAATAGGAACGGAAAACATATGTAGATGTCTCTGCTCAATCAGTAAAACTGTGATAGCTTTATCTTCTGTAATGGCAGGGACAAATTTTGTGCAGATAGACATGTAATAATAGTAACAGAAATACTAAACGCATGAAGTGATTGCACAAGGTATAAAAGATGATGTGAAAGAAGACAGAAATTGTGGTTCATCAGCATGATGTATAGCTCTACCCTCAAACATCATCCTGAGCTCTAACCTGCTTCCCACACTGCGTACCTGTTGAAGGAGAGCCCTAGCACAGCATCTGTCAAATATTAACAGATACAGTCTCAAAACAGTTTTGCATGGGGCAGGAGGTTTTCTACTAAGGCACAGGTAGTTGCCCAGGGTCATGAAGAAGATCCATTGTGAAGCCAGGAATTGAATCCAGTTTTCCTGATTTCAGCCAGCACCTTAACGAAAAGACTATTGCATTTTTCTCTCAAGTGCCATCTACCAGTTGTTTCAGGGCAGGGAGAGCAGGGTCTTGGCCTCAGACTGAAAGTCTTCAAGCCCTGTCAGTTCAGGAGGATGCCAAGACATATACACAGGATGCCAAGAAGGGCAAGCAAAACACCAGAGTGGGCGGACCCTTGTGTCATCCTTTCTCACTGTCAAAGACAAGGCTTGGGCAGAAGGAGCATGCTGTAGTCCTGTGAGACTTCAACGCACGTGCGCTGAAGGGTTTTAACAAGACCTTCCTCTCCAAAATTCTCATGCAAAACAAATGACAGGTAGGTCTCTGTGGCTGGTATTCTCTAAAGAAGAGTACAGTAAGGTTTTTACTAAATGAATATCATGTATCAGGTATTAAACTAGTAGTGGTATAGTTGAAAATAGTTAAGGTAGACCATTTATTTACTTCCGGTGTAGCCTTAGAGGAATTTCTCACTTTGTTTGAGGTAATAGTTTATCTAAGGTGTTTGGGGGTTTTCTTGATTCTAGTTTGACTTCAGTGTAACCAGATGATTGTATAGGCTTGCCTCACTGAAGATGGTGTCTTACTAATCCTAAACTTGTCAGCTACATAGAAAGATCTCAAAGTCTAGTTTTGTGTCATGCATGTGAAAATATATTAATTAGCCATATGATAGTTATGTAGTATGCAACGTGATGCTCATCCAACATCTGGAGAGCAGGTGTCAGCAGGATGTGTGACTGACAGGGAAAGGTTTATCTCTCTGTGTGTGTATCATAGGAACTGGACTTCACTGAGGGCGTTCTCTTGTATCATTTAGGATTCAAACTGCTTCAGACAAATTTTAAAATGGCAAACAATTTTAAATCCTCCCTGCTTACCAGAAGATGTCTTTCATTCATAATTGCCAAATTCTGCACTGTTAGCAAGGAAAAGGAAGCATCTGCTGCAGATCTTCTGCAAAATCTGTAACACCAACAGATAAACTTGTGAAGGGCTGGAGCTTTTTTTTGCTCTCACCACTTGGCATTTTCATCATTCCTCCATCTTTTCCATTGCCATCTTCCACATTCCCTGCATTCATTTGCTCTTCCATTACCTCTCTTTTACTCCGTAGTCACAGAGGTTTTAGCCTCAGATCTCTGCAGTTCTGCTGTCTCATTTGTGTGGATTTCTTGATTAACTATACTGTGGAGACAGAAACCACCTCTCCTAATACACAAACTACCATACTAAAAGCAGAGACTGTAAATAAAACATGAACATTTATATCTTTGTGTCTTTGAGCTTTGCTATCATGATTTTCCTTTTCTTTTATTTTGCCTGCATAAATATCTTGTCAGCGAAAGCAGGTCATTCCTGCAATGGGAATCATATTGAATGAACTGTTAGGGCTTCAGGTATCTAACGGCTTTTAATTAATCACCACTGGCAGCAGGACTAGTGTGAATATCCTGCCTTCCCCATAACATTGGATTTCTGCCAATATCCTCATTTGTAACCATATTCCTTCCAGCAATGTTTTAATGATTTATTTTTTAAATAGAGAAAGGTTCATTTAAAAGCACCATTCGGGTAGAGGAGTAGCTTTTAAATAGTGTGCAAGTGTGATGATAGGCACCAAAGAATCAGATTTGTGTTGTGAGGAAGTCATATTATAAAGCATCTTTTAGGTTTATTCTACAGAAATCCTATAAAAAAAAATGACATTCTCTGAAAATAATTCAAGCATTCAACTTCCTGGTTTTATTTGAAAGTAGCATTTTAAATCTTAATTTTAAGAAATATTTTAGGAGTAGACTATTCAAAGTTAAAATATCTTTTAAAGAAATGGAGGCTTCAGCAAATTAAGAGAATTAAGGAAGGATGGTGACATTATTTGGGAATATTTTTGGTTAAACAGTAAGCTTGTTATAAATGTCCTTTGAAGGGGGAGTGAGTCTTGCCCATGAGTTTTTGGATTACTTGTGTAGAGATATTTATAGCTGTGAATGCTATTCCCGTTCTGTTCCAAGAAAGCCTTAATTGCTGACAGCAATTTTTGAGGCTAGTGAGTTTGTCTGCATTAGATCTTGCATATTCCTAACAGTGCCTTGGCCAAGCCAGTATCAGCAGCAGTGAGAAACTCATCTAAATTTCCCTAGTGTAGGCAAAGCCTTAGAGCCCTAACTTATATTATTATGTAGAAAAATGGCAGTTAATTGCCTTCCTCACCATTCTGAATTCCAAATAGGTTGTGTCAGAAGCGGTAGAAATTATTGTCTCTGCCTTTAAAGCATCAAAATTATGGTTTCTTGATTAAAAGGAAATATGATTACAAAGGGGAGACTTTTCCCTGAAAAAATAATATCTCTTTTTCTTTTTGCTTAAGTGATTGGAAGAGACTAAAATAATGATGGCATATTCAGACTGTACCGCTGAGAGTCTTTCACTCTAACCATCCAGAGGGTCAGGAACTGTTTTGACCCTCTGGGTGTCCATTACCCAGATTTATCAAAACAAGTGCATAGATAGTGGCGTTCCATAGAGCATAACTGTTGAAAAGGTCACTAGCAGGTTTGTAATGATATTGCCATCTTGTACATTACTAGCAGAGAATATACAGGATCATTGCACATCTCCAAAAACTGAACCACTGGGCATTATCTTTACTCGGTTATCCTCAAAGTTTCTTCCGAAGCATGGGATTCAAGCTAGGAACAATGCAATCAGAAGAGTATCATTTAAACAACAGCAATATTGAAAAGTTCTTTAAAAATGCTGGTTACTTTTTTCATTCCTTCTTTCAGGTACAAAAATGTTTTATATGTAAGAAAAAGCTTGATTAGTTAAGCCTGAGCAAGGTTGTTAAAATTTAAGCCTTAGTAAGATGTTTGTGGGTATATCTGACTGGATAGTAAGTATTTAATCATTGCCATAAGACTTCCATGAATTCCCTTATTCTACTCACTTAGTGACCTTTACAAGCTGAATATTTCCTCCTTCTCTCTGCCCTCATCTTTCTAAGAACAATGTCTATACTGTGGTAAAGTACTAGAGAGCTGTAATAGGCATTGAAATTGGCCATAAAATTGGTGGTAAATAATGGGAGTAAATGGGAATTTTCATGGCACTTGTTCAAATCACTCTACTGCAAAAAGTCAGACACTACCATGAGAAGGTGTAAGTCCTGAGAGCTTATCTAAGATGATTCAGAATATTATATTATCTTTTCCTTAGAAAGAAACCTCAGAACAAACACAGTGACACACCAAGAGACCCCATTAGCCAGCAATTAAGTGCAAATGAGCAGAATTGTTCTGAAACCTGTTTTCATTAACAAAAACATTTGTACATATAAGACTTAATGGAGCCTATATCTTCAAATTCTTATAATATTGCTGCTGCTTTAATAGTGGTTTTATAATTCTGTCTTTATCACAGAAACAAAAAGAAACAAGGAGGACACAGCAGTAGTCTGTGGCTTGCAAATGAAGCTGAAGAGCAAGTTTGAATAGGCATTGACAAAAGGAGGAAAGTTGTTCAGCTGAAATCCCTAGCAAAAGTAGAAAGCCTGGCTGCACTGGAGCGGGCTGAAAACAGTTGAAGGCCAGGAAGGGTCTTTGGTTAAATTGGTGCAGAGGACCTGCAGAAAGTTGAAATGCATTGTATCCAGCATCCCTCTAAAATGGCCACGTGCAAGTTTTCCTATTAGGTTTAAAATGTGGGTTTGCACCCAATGTCATTTTTCTGTGGTATCTCCATAGTGAATTAAGCTCCCTTATTCCTATTCAGACTTTGCAGATAGCCTGACTTAAGAGAAACATCTGTGGTTCCCAAGTACAGAGCAGAAGTATTCATAAAATCAACAACAGGAGATAAACTGAATTAATATTATTATTCCTCCTTGGATTTTTGCTTTCATCCTTCCCCTGTCCCCATGCAGACAGAGATGTTCTCCCAGTGTAATGAAATGGCAGCGCATCTCACACCCCACAATGCTACGCAGGGACTTGTCTAAGGTCCCCTCCTCCTCATTTTCCACCTACCCCATCCACTCTCAGTTCTGATGGGTTGTTTCCTGATTTTCCTTCCATACCTCCAGCCTATACTCGAGTTTATAACCAATCTCCAGCAGATTGGTTATGAATGTTCGTTTGGCACTTCACAAACGCATTCATTAGGCACCTTGCTGAAGGGCTACATGTTTACATCAAATAATAGCAGTGAGCTGGTTAGGAAGCATGGCTTTTGGGGATGCATTGGGGTAGGTGACATAACACGGATAGGTTTGTGCAGGTGTACTGTGGACTGTTGTGGCATGTGTCATAGGAATGTTTTAGTGCTTCTCACTGGTTACAGAATTGCAAGCAGCATTTAGAGCATTGATGTGGCTTACTGCATTTATCTGCTGCTGTTGAGGCTATTTTTTCTCCCATTTAAATGGCTCGACACATTATTCATGAAAAAAGGGAGCACAGTTTACATGCTATATTCAAATTTTTCATCTTGCATTCAAGGTAAAATTGATATTCCTTCTTACATTTAATGATGCCCTTACTGTATGAATGGAAGCTGCATAAAAAAAGAGATGGCTCCTGCATTTGCTGTTGAAGTTGTTAGAACCTGCCACTGTCTCCCTTGACTATTTAGCAGCAGCCTTCTTGATTAAGGTTTATTTAAAATTATCTTAGCTCATGTTCAGGAGCACATTATTTTCTTTACTAGGTGAGAAAATACTTGGTTTTTCTTTTCTTGTTCAAACTTTCTCTTTTCTGTTAGAGCTAAGTATAAACAGAAGTATATTCTGGTTTAGTAGCAATAGCAGATGTCTGTGTTGGGAGAGATTTTTGTTACCTTCTGGAGTTTATAGTGTTTTGTCTCGTATATTGATTATTGGCTGCTGGACAGTTTGCTCAAGGTCATAGATAGGAAACAAACCCAAGTTAAAAATACCCTAATAAAGGATGCCTTAAAGCAGCTCTTTTGAAAGTTTGGTAAAAAAACAATTAAGCAAACAAGCAAACCCAATTCTTCTAAAATTCTTTATCTTTAAAAATGATAGAAAAAGCCTTGATTGAGTGGAAACCAGCCTGCAGTAAGTGCCACAGTAACAGTCAGAGCTGCTGAGCTTCCTGTGTTTCTTTGCAATGCATTATCCTTCTGCAAGAGGGTCATTATGCATCTTACCTTCTCTGTAGGTTACAGCACGTCATCAGAGCAGAGGAGTTGTGCAGCTTTGAGCAGCAGTTAATAAAAGCATTCTTTGTGTTCTTTGCTTTTGTCTTCCCTTTTATATTCTTCCTAGTAGTGAAGAACTCCACTCTTACCTTTTCTCCAGTGCTGTAAATTTTACCACAGTGTATTTTGTTAGAAGATACCAAACACAATTTGGTGCTTTGCTATACTGATAGATTTAAACTGAGTTTTGTTATTTAGGTAAGCAGTGACCCGTTTATCTCTTGAAGGTTTGGCTTTCTCCTCTAGAACAGTTCACTCAGTCCTACCTTCTCTCAGCTGCCTTCTCTCCTGGGCGCTTCACAGAGGTGAGCAGAAATGCGGCATTATTGCCACTTTGTATGTGATCTGTGCAACCTATTCAGTCTGCTCCCTGCTAATCCCTGTCTCCTGAGAGCAGTCCAGGCAGAGATAAGAAATAGGCTGGATCATGGTATTTCGGGGCCAGAAGAAACTCAAGAGGTTGTCATCCCTGCATCAAGAAGAGCTGTTTGCATATCCTCTTCTTAAAGCCTTTCAAGGTTGAAGATTTCATGATCTCCTCTGCTTACTTAGTGTTCAGTTATTTTTAACACTTTCCTAAGATCTAAGCTGTTTTCTTTTTTGCAGTTGAAGCCTATTACTTATTGTCATGTCTAGGAAGAGCAGAGAACAAACTCTTTTATTTCCTCTTGAAAGCAGCCTTTTTCCTGCCTGTCTCCTACAGCCCCTCTCTGTCTTTAGGCCAATCTCTTTTCATGTCTTTCACAGTTGCTAAATCCCTGCTCACTCCAGTTATTTGCTCCAGTCTTTCTTGAGTTGTGGTGCCCAAACCGCCACTCAGTATTCAGCTAGAGGCTTTCTGAGTGGACATTGCAATGAGAGGATTACTCTAAGGTGTCCTGTTGGCTGCACTCTTGTTTTTATACCTTGGTATGATATTCAGGTTTTGCCAGTTTTTGCCACAGATGGCATCAGTGATTCATGTTCATTTTATGATCTGTAAAGATGCCAGGATCCTTTTCTGCAGAGACCAGTCTGGTCATTGCCCCTCTAGTATTAGTGATTTTGACATCTTGCTCCCAGCTACTTTTTTGGATGCACCATAGTCCCTTGGCATCATGTGGCTGAATGTGCATCCATCGTGTGGCCATAACGCTGGTATCCCCATGGCTCTGTGACTGCATGACGAAAGGAGATGCAGGCTTCCAAAACTATTCATGTCACCTTTCTAGAGAGCCTCAGAAACAAGGGCAGCGCAGGTGGAATATGTTCTGGGAGCTTGTGCATTGCTAGTTTCTTTCTGAGCAATGTTTGTGCTCCTCCCTCCTCCCAAACAGGCAAAGTATGTGAACAAACTCATAAAGTTATGTGTGTTGAATAGGCTTGTCATAGGAATCCTGTCCCATCAGTCATGCTGAATGCCGTTGACTGAAAATCTTAGGGGAGAAGACCATCTTTTCATTATGTATGTACATACTGAGTGTCTCTAATTGGCCTGCCCTTGGCCAGGGAGTACAGATGTTACATTGATGCTAAGAAATGCTTTCCTACTAAGAAAATCAACAACAGGCTTTATGATACGATACTTCTCGTGAAACCAAGAGTTGCTCCTCTTTGAAAACACTGGTGCCAGAGAGCCTGATAAGGTAATAATGAGAAAGTAGTAAAAAGGTAGTAAAAAAGGTAGATAAATATTTCCCTTCAAAAAGCATGTTCTCCCAACTTAAATTGCTTAAGAGTCATTTATGTGAAATAATTTGTCCTATTTGGAAGGAAAGTTAGATGCCCTAATTGGTCTAAGTAGAAATTTCTTTAAGAAAAATTTGGAGGCAAAAAAAGAATATTCTAGGAGTAATGAAATACAACATAGTTTTTTACTTCATTTCATTTAATGGGGGCTTACAGTCTTCCTTAATCCTTTTCGGTTGTTGACTGTAAGGCTAAAGTTTGCAGTTGGCTTATGATAATTCTGCCGAAAGCTGAACAATTTGGACAATAAACTCCTTTTCTGTACAGTCTGATTTTACTGGGCTTGCCTTGAAAGCTTCTCTTCCAGCTCTGCTATTTGTCTTTATGTCAAACTGAGCTGAAAAATATATTTATATCTAGTCAGCTAGAATTACTGAAAAATAATTAGGATTGTTCGAAACAGAAAATATATGAGGTTGAACTTCCTTTGGGAAAATGCCTCACTGCCTGCACATCGATGTTACTAACTCTTGGATCTTGTTTCTCTGCTCTTTCTGTGTACTGGAGGGAAGAAGAGAGAGCCAGGTGCAGCTACTCACCTTATTGTCCCTTTCCTTTTTGTATTCTCTTCATGGATGTATTAAGGCAGTGGTTGAAATAGGTAGATATACAATGTTGTGCTGTGCTGGCTCTTCTGAATTACAGACAGATTGCTGTCCTAGAGGGATTTCTAAATTTTCATTCCAACATTTCTAGATTTCAGCTTTGGCCACTGGATAAGGAAATATGTCTTGTGCAATGAAGCTGAAGAGAAATTAAATTTTTCTGAAATTAGGGTTATCTTATTTCTGTGGTAGTACTTACGCAGAAAGAATTCTTCAGGGTATCTTCAAATCTTTAGTGCTGTGTGGCTTGGATGTCAATGCTTGCAATGAAAATCTATCACATTAGTGGATGCTCACCTCCTGCCTGCATGATTCCCAGTAGTTTTGTGATGAGTTATCTTGCAGAGTGGTATAGGATTTTAATACAATAATCTGTACATTAGCAGGAGCATGTCATGCCAGGGCTAAACCATCCTGGCCAAAAGAGGAGCCACAAATCCCAGGACATTAAAATTCAGTAAACTTAAAAATTGTGTAAACCTACTACATTGAATTAGCTTAGATAGCTAGTGTACTTTTTGAAGAAGACTTACTTCCTTCTCAGTTTTGACTTACAAACCCTGGTACAACTAACTCCACACCTTGAAGAATATGCTGTAACATTGTAAAAAAGCTTGTAAAACTAGACTAAGTGTACAAGTCAGGGTTTTTTTTGGGGGGGTGGGCAGAGGCAATCAGGTTTGGCAGGCTGGGAGTCAAAGCTGGAGTATGCAGAGTCTCTCAAACATGAGCTTCCAAAGGCCTTTGGAGAGTGCCAGCAGCACTGTGCTGGGTTTCATTTCTTTTTGAGCATTCTTCAAGATCTGATGTCATTGAATGTTACTGGCTTTATAAGAGTACTGGATCAGGAGTGATTTAGGCTGTTTCACCATACATCTTATTTCCTGATCAACCTGACTTTAGTTTTTTAAACAATTTTGACATTCACTGCTGATTCATATTTTATACAACTATGAACTTCAGTAGTAATTTTCAGCATTTTCCCCATCGTTTCTGGAACTGTGTCCAGAAGTACCTGCTCTACAACAACATTTTTGGTTTGAGATTGGCAATAATACCTTTTTCTAAGCCAGAAAATTACCGTCTCACATTTGAATTGAAAGCTGCCACTTACTTTTCGTGGAGAGACGGAACCCATTTAATTTATCCTCTGTATGGGAGTAGTAAAAGCAAGCTGTGGATGTCTCTAAGGCAAAACATATTTTCACTAGTGAAGACCTATTATTTGCCGTATGTAATTTTCCTCAGTTTTGTACTTTGTTTTTGTCTATTAGGATAAGAGTCCTAAATGATTCAAACCCTCCGATCTCTGCCCTTGCTCAATGTCTAGGGAGATGTGCCAGAGTGATGGAGAAAACCAACTGGTCACCTGGGAAAGGTGGCCCTTGTTTCAAGAAGGAAATTGTGAAGGCTGTACTGAAAGTGATGAAAGTGTTCTTCATAGCCATTACCTATAAAAAAACCCCTAAGTGTTTGTGTCCTCAGAATAAGGCTGGTTATTCTGGGCTCCTACCACCAGGAAACAGTTACTTTTCTACCTGCAGATTTTCTGTTCTTTCCACCACTAAGAATTCTCTTAGGCAGACGTACCTGACTTTGTGTGTGCAAGCCCATTTACAGCAGGAGAGGGAAATCTGATCCCAGCTGAATTTCAGTCACCTTTGCCTTCTGGGATATATAGAATTTCCCTTGAAGTTTGTACCGAGTCTGCGGTTGGTACAAAACAGGCCTGCTGGCTCCTTTGATACTTTTAAGCCTCTGCTCCATCAATTGTGCAAGCTTTTGTGGAAGCTTATTCCCAAGTTCAGTCCAACATTCTGGTTTTGATCTGAAGACCCTGATGTTATTTTGATCTTGTATCTTGCTGTAACTTTGTTTCCTTGTGTTTGTTCCTGGTGGTGAAGTTGGTTAGGAGCAAAATGATTATTTCAGGCTAAAGGTTGTGGTAAGCACAGGAGAGGATTTTTAGATTCTGGGGCACCTGGATGGTCTGGCAGATCTGGAGCTTCATTTCAGGAAATATTACAGTATCTTTCTTGCCTAAAGGCAAGTGCTGATGTGGTAGCTATTTTAGACACATGGATGCTAAAAGAGGTTGGAGTGAAGGTTTCTGTTCCACGGAAGAGGAGGAAGAATATAGGATTTGATGGGCTTTGTGTGGATTCTCAGAAGAGCAAATCTTTTACCACATGAACGGCAGGAAAAGTGGAAATCGCAGTGTCCAGGGCATTTCAGTCAGTTGCTAGTTAAATGATAAAAATTTCACAGATAAATTTGTATTTTTGTATAAATGGTGTTGTGAGAAGGATACAAAATGTGCCTCCATTTGCTCAAGGATTTATTTCCAGATTGCTTTTATGCTTTGTGTATATATTTATTTTTATATATTTTTATATATATATATTTATATTTGTGGGGGAACTTGTGCTTACAGGTAATTTTAAGGTTGAGCGCTAGCACTGTCAATTCTTTTATCTTTCTGAGGTAGACTGAAAAAGTTTGAGTTTATTCTGTGTATACATACAATCAAAGCAAATCCATATTTTTAAATAGAAGCAGATTCTGAATCCTAGATGAAAGTCATGCTTTACTTTCTGTGATGTAGAAGTTTTATTTGGCTTTCTGTGGGAATGAAAGTTTATCTGTTCTTTCCTTCACCATTTTCAATGTACTGAGTAGCCTTTGTTTCCATGAAAGAGAAGATTGCATGTGGTGGTCTTACCTAACCGAGCTTCTGATACCCATTTTTTAATTAAGTTCCCAGCTAAATATATGCTTTGAGGGGTTATTAAGGTCTATTAGGATGACGGGAAGGCAGCAGAGTTCCAAGATAATAAAGTCATGTAGCGCTACTGAAGATGAACATACGAACAACCTCCTTACTGAGGTAATTTGGCTTTTTCTTGATTTTTTTTTACTTATAAAAATATGAAGTTAAAAAAAATTGAATTCATACACTTTCTTCTCTCAGTTGCCATATATGCACATAGAAACACAGCACCTGCACTTGGCGATTCCTCTGATTTTGCTCTCTTCACTTCAGCGTTTCCTTTTTCCTTTTATTCCTGCCCCTCAGAGCTCAAAAATGTTTGTATCAAGGTATTATTCCTAGGCAGGAGTTTCAAGGGCATGATACCGCTATTGTTAGTGCCATGCTAGAGAAGAAATGCCGAGCTGGGAAAGAAGCACAGTAAGGACTTGATTGAACTCCCCTGGGTCTTCCATTGAAGATTCTCATTATCTTGTACAGACTTTTGTTCATCTTGTGTTGTACTGTAGCCTTAGTGACTGCGGGGGTAGAAAGTCAGCTGCTCCGGTTTAGTGCATGGCATATAGATTATTGAATCAAAAAATGTGATATCTATGTGTGTACTACTCAGAAATAAAAAAAAACCTTCATCAATTTCAAGTTTTTATGAGTGAAATAATGAGATATAATCAAAACGAGAACAAGGGTGCTTGTTTCCAGTCAGATAAAATGGTGAAAATTCATTGGTTTTGTACTAACGGATGAAACAGTCTTGAAACCACAATTTTTCTATGTGTGTGTCAGTATGTGTGAAGCAGTAATTCCATTGATCTGGGCAGCTTTACTCTGGTATGCACTCACTCAGATAGTGTTTTTTTTAATAATCAGGAGACTTTACGCATATCTTGTATTAAGTTCTGTCATGCCTATGCATGAAAACGCTGGCTGACGCTGCAGCCCGGTAGGATGACACTATTGGTAAGCGCCATAGCTGGAGAGAGCATCTCCTTATAAAGACACGTAAATTAATGCATATATATATATATATATATATGAATACATCTGAAAAAACTCTGAAAATGAGTTTGTGGTCGTCAGGTACGTAATAATCGAGGAAGCCTTGGGGCATGGGCAGGGAAGGGGCTCGCTCCGCGCCAGCCCCGCTGCGAAAGCCGGGGCAGCCGTGCCCTCTGCCGGCACCGCCCGGCCCTGCGGCCGCGGCCGCCCGGGGGGCAGAGGCGGCTGGAGATGGACGGAGTCGGGGGCTGGGGAGCTCTCGCTTTTGGGGAACCCGTCGGAAGACTGGGGTCTGGGAAACGACTCAAAGTGTCAGGCGAGCCCAGCGTTTCTGGCTAAGGGCGTGACATTCCTAAAACTCGGGTCAAAGCTCTTTAAAGTAACTGGGAGTCCTTCCAGCAGCTTTCTGTGGACTTTGGGTCAGGCCCACAAATTCTGGAGGCTTCAGGGAGTTTAAGACCAGGTCTAAATCCAGAAACACTTTTTTTCCCCCAGGGTATTAAACTTTTTATCTTCAGTCAGCTGCCATATATAGGCAAACCATGTTTTTAAGAAGCTAAAGGGTGTATAAGAAAAATAGTCTCACTTCATATTTTAAATACCAGATGGCAAAACTGCAGTAAACTATTCTTTATCCATTTGATCAGATTTTATACAATTATGTGTAGTTCTATTTTTCCACCACTGATACATGTTATTCTTCCCAGAAACCCATCAATAAAAACACCTCTTCTGTTTTCCTTTTTCTGTTCTTCTGTATAGCCATCTTCTAGTCACAGTTTTGAATCTGTAGAATTTCCTCACTTGGATGGCTGCAGTAGTCCTCATTAATAATCAAGCATAATTCATTTTTAGGTATTTTATTTAAAATTGAGTATGTTGTTAATATTTTTTTCCTTTCTTTCAAAATTTAGGTGGAGAACAGACCAAAGTATTATGGAAGAGAGTGAGTATTTTCCTCTTTTAAGTGTCTGTTGGATGTATCCAAAAGTTGTTGTTCTAGAATTAAAAAATAAGACACAATGGCGGTCTAATAAAATATTTTATTTTAACTTTCACTTCAACTGGGAGTTAAAAATATTGAAAGCCTAATAATTTAGTTATGCTACAGTCCAGTAGTGCTCTTCACAATCCATGGACTGTGCTGCTGTGTGAGCCTGCATGTTTATTTTGCTTTTCTCAGGACAGTTTGGGAAAAAGATATTGTCTGGAGTATTTCTTGCTTTTATTTTGGTTGTCGCTTAAACCTCCCAGTGGTCCTGCAATGGCCTAGTGAGGAGAGAAGCAGCTTGCCTCTCTCACTGCCTTTTTGTGTATATTCCTATACTTTCACCACCCTACATGGTTGTGGAAGAATGTCTGTATACTACTGCAGGTGTAAATGCTGTTCTCCCTGCTAAAGTTACGAGGTCTAAAATACCCAAAGAAGAAGTATATTTTTGTTGTAACAAAAATAACGGACCACTAGAGTATAATTCCTTTGTGCTCAGAAGTCTTCTTGCCAATAAATAGCTTGAAAGGGGCTGGATCCTGCATTGCCATGGAGATTTGGGCAGGTGAAGTTGAAGGGCATAGCTGCTGCAGCAACCACCCAGATCTGGCATTTGGCCTTTACTAGAGTAATCTGCTGAGGACCTAGCCCTTATCACTAGCTAGATTACTTAGATCCCATGTTCTGTTTTTGATTCCATCCCAGACACATCGTCTGTGTTTAATGATCCTTTTCTGCTATCAAAAACCTCAAGAGCCAGGAGCTTTGCCCCTAATTATTGAAGTTTCATTTTTTAAATACTAGCTTTGACAATAGGGAATTCAGATCTAGCCACTAGAGTATAACAGAGCTGAAGAGGGTACCTACCTGAGTAACCCATCACGCTTCTGACAGCAGGACTTGTAAAACCATTACTGCAGTCTCTTACCCAGGAACCTGCCAGACTCTTGACTCTGGGTTTGTGGAGCAGCAGGGCTGGCAGGAACTGTAAGAAGTCACCTCAGTGAACCTGCCCAGGCAAGATCAGATTAGCTATTATCATTCAGAAAGATTTCAGAACCACTGGGACAGTCTTATAAAATCAATTGACTCAGTGCTCAGTGGTGCTTGGAAAGAGAATCAGGAATTTCTAGGGAAAGAAACAGAAAAAAACATAATTATACTATTATATAAATCTGTGATGTGGCTGCATTTTAAATAGTGAATGTAGTTCTGGTCCCACTCTACCCCTTCCTCCTCCTTCCCTTTTAGAAAGATTATAGAAGAAATGAAAGGTACAGCAAAGTGCAACAGCCATGGAGTAAAGGGATGCAGCTTCTACCACAGGAAGAAAATGAACAGGTCTTCCTCAGTGTGGAGGACACCTCAGGGTGTCCAAGAGGGACACGCACAGTGTCCCTCTCAAGTTCATTGCCAAGGGGTGCTGCAGAGGCCAAAAGCATAAAGTTGCTAAAGGGTTTACATGTAAGATTCTCAGATTCATGAACGGTAAAGTCACAACTGATGGACACAGTTTCTGGCTAAACCAGTGGTGGGTGGATAGGGATGTGAAGTGAAAGAAATATGTCACTGCTTCCTGTACTCTCTCTGTAAGCATTTATTTTTGGCTGCTGTCAGAGACAGGTGTCTGAGTTCAGGGCACCTTGTACTCTGTACAAGCTGGTTTATGCGCTTACAAAAACATACCAAAAAATATCCATGAGAAAGCTTGGGATTACCCAGTGCTTGCCACCCATGGTTAAAGAAATTTCACAGGTGCCCCAAGTATTCTGTCCCAGTGATTTCTTAAATTGATCGCCAGGAGAGCTTTTTTCATAATATCTAACCTGAAGCCTGCTATATTTTATAATGAGCTTCTGGTGGTGAATAGCTTATGCTTATTATTTTTAACTAGAGTTATGAATTGCCATAAGTTTACTGGTAAAGACATGCTTAAATTGTGTCATCTAAGGGATGCTCATTTCAATTTGGATGTGGCAGTAAATAAGTGTGTCCCCCACCAGTACAGACAGAAAGTATGAATCAATTTACATCATTTTGAATAGAAAGTCACTCTGGAAATATCATCTAAACCTGGTATTTCCAACATGTATTAGTTGTGAAAAGACAATGTAAAGAGAATGGAACAACAATTGCATTTATATCTAGTGTGTTTTTCTTCTCTTTCACTACCAAGCCAGAGGCAGTGTTAGAAATGTGCCACTTCATATGTGTTGTCAGAAAAGAGAAAATGCTGAAGGCCAGTACATTTTAGTGCCTTTTTTTCAGACAGCAGCAAAAATAGAAATTTTAAAAACCTCTGAGGAGGTCCTCAGAGACTTATCAGCTAGCAAAATGTGTGTGGGAGTTAATACTCAAACTGCTGTAAAGTCTACATTTGTACTTTGGAAAGATAACCTCTAAATATTGATTATCATAAGGTTAATTGTGCATCCTAGGGCCTCCTTCTTTCTTAAAACAGCAATGACAAAATGAAAAAAAAAGTTTTTTCCAACACTGAATGAGGAACTCATTGAAATGAAGAAAACTATTTTTCTCAAGGCTACTCGTATTTCTTCGACTTCAATATATGCAGAATAGAATTTTGAATAATTGTTGCCATTTTTTGTCTCAGTTTCCTTTACAAATTTGAGAAAGCAATGTTAATATAAAAATAAAGCAAACTGCTAATACAAATGACCTCTCGTTTTAATTTTAAATCATATCCATTAAAAAACAAATTCCTTTGTGCCTAGTTTTCAATTCTGTTGTAAGGCCTCTAGAAAGCAAACAAGGAAGAGGGGCACAGACTGGTACAGGAGAAAAGTTGTGAAAAGACGTGGCATTTATAGAAAATAATCTTTGGGTGCAGCTGAGTGTTATACTGACTGAAACTGCGTATACAGTGTAATTTTTTGTTTGCCTCTATGCTGGACTTGCCCAGGCTGGATGGCTGTCCTGCCGCTTTTAGATGCTTGGATGCTGTTCTGATGGCTTAGACCACAATGCTTTTCAGTGCAGAAGTTTTCAGATGGTTTCTGGGGTGGAGGAGGAGGTGTTTCTGATCAGATTGTTCTCTCAGTCACTGACATGTCTTCCCTTAGGTTTCACGGGATAATTTCTCGGGAGCAAGCAGATGAAATACTTGCTGGCGTAGAAGGAGCATATATTCTTAGAGAAAGCCAGCGGCAACCTGGCTGCTATACTCTTGCTCTCAGGTAAATGCTGTTTTAAGAGATGCTTATAGTTCAAATGTAAATGTGTTTAATGGAGGAGATTATGTCAGTCCCTTCTGAGTGAACTGTGTGTCCATTGTTACTTAATCTACTTCATGGTGTCAGAGTGATTTTACACCCTCTGTCAGCAGTTTGACAATCACAGTGCTGCAATATTCTGTCACTCCTTTAGCACTTGGCTAGGAAGTCCCTTTTCAGACACTGACCATGCCCGTTTTCAAAATTTTTGCCACCTAGAATTGAGTGTTGTAAAGATGGAACTTCTCCTTGAAAACTGTGTGAGATGTGACTACAGAACAGGAGAGTGTCCCAGCAGAGGACACAGTCAGGTTGTCCTCTGAGCTCAGTGATGTGTTGTACACGCATCAGCAACTGTTGGCGATAATAACCCTGGATAAACCTGGAAAATTATGAAGTCCAGTTACTTACCAGCTGTCAAAGGCAGCAAACTGGACTTCAGTTTTCTTCCCTAACTGGAATTCAAGCTTGCTATAGAAATACAGTGTGAAGCATGGAGTGCTGCTGCTGCTCAAAGAAGTAAGAGTCTGCTATTCAGCTGAATTAAAAATTCAGTGGGAGCCCAAGCTGCAACCTCACTGCCCCTCACAGGTGCCTTTCCTTGAAAATACAGCTGCCTGTGGCTTAGCTGTGCCATTCAAAACCTGCCCACGCAACAGTCTTAATGCTGTGCATTAGCGGCAAGAGGACAAGATATTCTATTGGGTTTTGACAAAACAAACTCCCTGGCAATATTTTTCAATTTTTATAGCATTATTACTTCTGTGAGATATACACAAAATAAAAGTCTGCATTTTTACCCTTCTGCTGGTAAGCGAGTAGGAAAAATCCTTTAAGGAGTTTTCCCAAGTAGTTGTGATACAGTGCTGAAATCATCCTCAGAATTCTTATTGAAGTGCAGATGGTAGAGCTGGAAAAGCTGGTGAGTCATGCCAACTAAAAAGTGGTGTAAATTAAAAGCAACTTTTGTCGGCTGAAAAAGAACAAATGTAATTTTTTAGGGCTTTGGAAAGACATTTCAAAATAAAGAATAAAAAGAACTACCAAAGGATGGGGATTATCGCAAAGCATCTGTTGGTTTGACACAACAGCATGATTTCTAAATCTGTCTGAATAATTATTTGTAAAATCATAAACTGAATTTAATAGTAAATTGGAAATTCATACAAAAAAGTGGACAAAAACAATAAGAGGCTTAAACAGTTTGGTTTGAATGCCCAAAAAAGAATGCAGAGATGTGCTCATTTGATGCAATATAAGGACCATTTAACCCAATGTCATATCTTTGAATCATAGAATGGTTTGGGTTGGAAGGGACCTGAAAGATTATCTAGTTCCAGCCCCCCTGCCATGGGCAGGGACACCTTCCACTAGACCAGGTTGTTCAAAGCCCCATCCAACCTGGCCTTGAACACTTCCAGGGAGAGGGCATCTACAGCCTCTCTGGGCAACCTGTTCCAGTGCCTCACCACCCTCACAGTGAAGAACTTCTTCCTCACATCTAATCTAAATCTACCCTCTTTCAGTTTAAAACTGTTACCCCTTGTCCTATAACTAGAAGTCCCTCTTCAGCTTTCTTATAGGCCCCCTTTAGGTACTGGAAGGCTGCTATAAGGTCTGCCCAGAGGTTTCTCTTCTCCAGGCTGAACAACCCCAACTCTCTCAGCCTGTCTTCATAGGAGAGGTGCTCCAGCCCTCTTATCATTTTTATGGCCCTTTTCTGGACTTGCTCCAACAGGTCCGTGTCCTTCTTATGTTGGGGGCCCCAGAGCTGAACACAGTACTCCAGGTGGGGTCTCACGAGAGCAGAGTAGAGGGGCAGAATCACCTCCCTCGACCCGCTGGTCACACTTGATGCAGCCCAGGATACTCATCAACCAACACCCCCAAGTCCTTCTCCTCAGGGCTGCTCACACAGCCTGTATTTGTGCTTCAGATTGCCCCAACCCATGTGCAGGACCTTGTTGAACTTTATGAGGTTTGCACAGACCCACCTTTCAAGCCTGTCAAGGTCTGTCTGGATGGCATCAACTGCACCACAAAGCTTGGTGTCATCGGTAAACTGGCTGAGGGTGCACTCAATCCCACTGTCCATGTTGCTGACAAGCATGTTAAACAGCACCAGTCCCAATACCAACTCCTGAGGAATGCCACTCATCACTGCTCTCCTCTTGGACATCAAGCCGTTGACTGCAACTCTTTGAGTGCCACCATCCAGCCAGTTCCTTATCCACCAAGTGGTCCATCCATCAAATCCATGTCTCTCCAATTTAGAGACAAGGATGTCATGCAGGACAGTGCCAAATGCTTTGCACAAGACCGGGTAGATGACATCTATTGCTCTTCCCTTATCCACCAATGCTGTAATCCCATCATAAAATGCCACCAAATTTGTCAGGCACGATTTGCCCTTAATGAAGCCATGTTGGCTGTCACCAATAGCCTCCTTATTTTTTATGTGCCTTAGCATAATTTCTAGGAGGATCCACTCCATGGTCTTGCCAGGCACAGTGGTGAGACTGACTGGCTCGTAGCTCCCCAGGTCTTCCTTTTTTCCCTTTTTAAAAATGGGGATTATGTTTCCCCTTTTCCAGTCAGTGGGAATGCCCCCGAACCGTCATGACTTCTCAAATATGATGGAGAGTAGCTTAGGCACTTCATCCGCCAGTTCCCTCAGGACCCGTGGATGCATCTCATCAGGTCCCATGGACTTTTGCACCTTCAGGCTCCTTAGATGGTCTCAGACCTGATCTTCTCCAACAGTGGACAATTCTTCATTCTCCCAGTCCCTGCCTTTGCCTTCTGCATCTTGGGTGGTGTGGCTGGAGCACTTGCCAGTGAAGACTGAGGCAAAAAAATCGTTGAGTATGTCAGCCTTCTCCATGTCCCAGGTAACCAGGTGTCCTGTTTCCTTTTGGAGAGGGCCCACATTTTCCCTAGTCTTCCATTTATCACTGACATACCTACAGAAGCTGTTCTTGTTGCCTTTGACATCCCTGGCCAGATTTAAATCTATCAGGGCTTTAGCTTTCCTAACCTGATCCCTGGCTGCTTGGACAATTTCTCTGTATTCCTCCCAGTCTACCTGTCCTTGTTTCCACCATCTGTAGGCTTTCTTTTTGTGTTTGAATTTGTCCAGGAGTGCCCTGTTCATCCATGCAGGCCTCCTGGCATTTTTGCCTGACTTCCTCTTTGTTGGGATGCATCGCTCCTGAGCTTGGAGGAGGTGATCCTTGAATATTAACTAGCTTTCTTGGGCTAGTTCCCTCCAGGGCTGTATCCTATGGTACTCTACCAAGCAGATCCCTGAAGAGGCCAAAGTCTGCTCTCCTGATCTCCAGGGTAGGGAACTTTCTGTGCGCTCTCCTCGCTGCCCTAAGGTTCTTGAACTCCACCCTTTCACGGTCACTGGAGCCAAGGCTGCTCTTGAGCTTCACATTCCCCACCAGCACCTCTTTGTTGGTGAGAACAAGGTCCAGTGTAGTACCTCTCCTCATTTGCTCCTTTATTACTCAGAGAAGGAAGTTGTCATCAATGCATTCCAGGAACATTCACCTCCCTCACTGTGGGATGGGGGAGAGAATCAGAAGGGTGAAAGTGAGAAAAACTCATGGGCTGAGGTAAAGGCAGTTTAATAGGTAATGCAAAAGCCACGCACACAAGGAAAGCAAAACAAGGAATTCATTCACTACTTCCCATCAGCAAGCAGGTGTTCAGCCATCTCCAGGAAAGCAGGGCTCCATCACACGGAACAGTTACTTGGGAAGACAAATGCCATCACTCCAAATGTGGTGTCCCCCCGCCCGCTTCCTTCTTCATCCCCAAGCTTTATGTACTGAACATGATGACACGGTCTGGAATATCCCTGTGGTCAGTTGGGGTCAGCTGTCCCAGCTGTGTCCCCTCCAAACTTCTTGTGCCCCCCAGCCTCCTCACTGGTGGGGTGGAGTGAGAAGCAGAAAAGGCCTTGGCTCTGTGTAAGCACTGCTCAGCAGTAATGAAAACATGTTGGCATTATCAACACCCTTTTCAGCACAAATCCAAAACATAGCCCCATACTAGCTACTGTGAAGAAAATTAACTCTATCCCAGCCAAAACCAGCACACTTATGCCCTGCTGTGTTGTCCCTCCAACAGATATCGGGGTGGTTGAACTTCCCCATGAGGACCAGGGCTTGTGAACATGAGGCTGCTCCTGTCTGTCTATAGAGGGCTTCATCCACTCAGTCTTCCTGTCCAGGTGGCCTGTAGCAGACCCCCACTATAATGTCACCTGTCCCCTCCCTCCCTTTAATCCTGACCCATAAGCTCTTGGTCGGCTCCTCATCCATCCCCAGATGGAGCTCCTTGCACTCCAGCTGGTCCTTTGACATGGAGGGCGACACCCTCTCCTTGTCTCCCCTGCCTGTCTTTCCTAAAGAGCGTGTATCCTTACATTTCAACACTCCGGTCATAGGAGCCATCCCACCACACCTCTGTGATGCCAATAAGATCATAGCCCTGCAGGCATGCACATGTCTCTAACTCCTCATATTTATTCCCCATGCTATGTGTGTTTGCATAGAGGTGTTTAAGTTGGGTCCCCAATGAAGCTGACTTACTGGCTGGAGTGGCTGGAATTCCTTTGTGCTGCTCTTCAGGTGCACTCCTGCTGACTTGTGATCGCTCTTCAGGCTCTGGGCATCTATTGGTGCCACTGGCATCAAACTGGTAGGAGTGGGATGGATTGAGGTCCCCCTTCCCCAGCAACTTTAGTTTAAAGCCCTCTTCACCAGCTTGGCAAGCCTATGACGAAGATGCTCTTCCTTTTCTCTGACTGATGGACTCCATCAGCCCCCAGTAGACATGTTTCTCAAAGCAAGTCCTGTAGTCTAAGTAGCTGAACCCCTGGCTGTGGCACCAGTTCTGTAACCATTTGTTGATTTGCCAGGTTTGACTGGCCCTTTCAAACCCCTCCCTTTGACCAGGGGGACTGATGAAAAAACTGCCTGCACTCCAGAGCCCCTTACCACTGCTCCCAGGGCTCTGTAATCCTTCTTGATACTCCCCAGACTGCTCCTGACTGTATCACTGTTGCCCACATGAAACAACAGCAACAGATAATAGTCAGTGGACTGTATGAGGCTTGGTAGTCTCTCGGTGACATCCCTGATAGGAGCCTCCCAGTAAGCAGCACGCTTCTCTAGAGTGCATCAAGTTGGCAAACAGGTGCCACTGTACCTCAGAAGAGAGTTGCCCGCTACTCTCACCTGTCGCCTTTTCTTAGCTGCGCTGGTTGCTATATGAAGAGCAGATGGGGCTGCCTTACTCAGCTCCAGCATCTCTCCTGATGTGACCGGTCTTTCCTCTTCAGCCTGCAGAGCAGTGAAGTGGTTCTGCAAGGGCACCTCAGGCTTCGGGGGAAGTCTCTTCGCTGCAGGAGGTCCTCTACCTGGGCACAGCTTCTGCAGGCAGGCCTGCTGCCCTTCCCTGCCCCAGGGGAAAGGTCTAGGCACCTCCTGCAGTGAGGCCTGCACTGCAGCCTCTCCCTTCTGCAGCTTCGTCTGGGTGGGGGCATCGGCCACCGCTGGGGTAGATGGTGCAGACCCCCCCAGCCAGACCTGCAGCCTTTGCTTTCAAATGAGTGCCCACCGTTCTGCCTTGAGGCTCAGGTAGGATGAGTGCCCTTGGCCTGTGCAGGTGGTCACAGAATGGTGCCCAGTTGCTGGGTTATTGTGGACTTCAAGTCTCTCCACTCGGGCAGTGAAACGTCCCTCCTTCGAAGAGGCACCCTCCCGCACCAGGCCCTGTTTGCCCTCCCTAGTCGCTGCGCTCCCACGGGCTGCCCTCTGTGGGAGTGGGAGGTGGTCGCCATTACTCCTGGTCCTGCCCATGCCTCATCAGCCACTGTTCCTCGTGAGAGCTGCTGGCTCCTGCAGGTCTCCACACTCTCATGGGGTTTCCCCAGCTCAGGAAACAACACCTGTATGCCATGATCCCCTGCTTCGCTGCGGAACACACCTGCACCAGAGCTGATCCCCTTATTGAGGCCATCCTTTAATCAAGAATGGGATTCCAACGTTGGAGTTATAAACTGAATGGGCTACTACAGCACTTTGCTTTTTAAAACTCTTTAAGAAAATCTGTAGATTACACCTGCCATAAATAGCTGCATAAGACCAGAGTTATCCCACAGAACTTTGGGTGTTTAATTCGGCCTCTGAATTAGGAGCTCGGTCTCCCTGGCTTCCTGCCAGAGGGTGATTCAGACCTTTAGGATTTTAATTACTTGCTAGAGATGCCCATCTCTTCATTGACCATAAATATGCTCATGGTAGTTAAGCATCCACTTTCTGCACCTCAAAAATGTTTCAGGATGGAAGAGCCCTTAACATAGTTACACATCCTGGTATAAGGTCTTGTCAATGCAAACATGCCTTTCAGATTGCTGCAGTAGTCCCTTTAGGATTTAGATTTAAACCATGTACATCTGGGTTGCATAGCTTGTTGGAGAGCCTTGGCCTCAGTTCTGTAGCCCAGTCCATGTGATGCAGTCAAGTTTGGGTTTGAACTTGAGTTGATCTCTCCACAGAGATCCAGCTGCAGCTATGTGTATATTCCACATGTAATCCAGATACGTAGACTCATCAGCAAAATTACCTCCTGAGTGTTTTGCCAGTATGAATTCTCTCTCTCACTCTTCCCTCTCTCTTTCTTCTCTCCCTCCTTTTTTTTCTGCTATTTGCAGATTTGGTAATCAGACCTTAAACTACAGGTTGTTCTATGATGGGAAGCACTTCGTTGGGGAGAAAAGATTTGAATCGATCCATGATCTAGTTACAGATGGCTTGATAACATTGTATATAGAAACAAAGGCTTCTGAGTATATTTCCAAAATGACAACAAACCCCATCTATGAACACATTGGATACGCCACTTTGCTTAGAGAAAAGGTGTCACGAAGGCTGAGCAGAACAAAAAACGAATCAAGAAAAGCAAGTGTAACAAGTGAAGAAAATACCCCGGTTGAAAAGGTAAGTATTCCATTTAAAATTTTGGCAATTAATACCAGTCTTTCTATCAAATCTGAGAGAAAAAAGTATTCTGTCTAAAGACCTGTTTCTATTTTTCTATACTTCACTAAGTATTACTATCCCACTGAAAAGTTTATATCCTGTAAATGTGATCTTGGCTCCAAACTAATGTTTGATGGAGCTTATGATGAAAGCTTTCTAATAAGTGCCAAATGCAAATGTTTTCACTGTGTAAATACATATATATACTGGCTAACTTAGGCACTCCATCTAAAATTGTTCACAAGTTATGTTTCTTTGTCCATGTATCCTCAAGCATATTCCACAGTAGGATTATGAAACTGGTTCCCACTGACCCTTCACCACAGCTCAAGTTTGTTATCTTTCCATTCACAGTGCAACGCTCCTCTTGTCTGCTAAGTCTTTGGTGGATGGGTCTGAAATTGGGATATTGTGTGTTTGCCTCCCTTTTTTCTCGCTCTTCTCATTTGAAGTGGGCTTTCCTTGATCTTCTTCTCTCATGCGCCTGTATCCCATAGCATTGTAAGGACAAGGACTTATTTACATGGTGATAAATTGAGAAGTTTGTGCAGTTAGCAGCCATCTGAAGATCTAAAATTATAATTTCTTTTACATATGAGAAACAGTCTTGTAAGCAGTGACATGTGGATATTTTCATTTCCTAGGTGTTAAGGCAGTAAGAACTGTCAAAAACCCCTTATTTTGAGTCCAGTGTTTGTTCTGAATTGACTTACTGACATTTGTAAGTGGACTTCTGCAGTGTGACTGATGCTTTTAGTGTTCAGTGTGCTGACTAGCTAGTAGAGCTAGTTTGTATTTAGGAAGCAGGGAGTGAATTTGCCATAATATAGTAATATTGAGCATGAAAAGAGATCACCTTTTCTGTGTGTAACCTTATCACTCTAGGACATTTCTAGCACAGTTATTATCTGTTGTGTTCACATATCTGCATCGGCTGATTATATACTGGTTTGGATTTCTCACTAGTAGTAATTGCTCAAGTAACTGACCCGACGTGTAAAGCTATTCATCCTCTATAACAAATTAATTCCATTTACAATGGCATTTTTTAGGGAAGACATACTGCTGCAGGGAAGTCCTTTGGAGAATGGCACAGCAACAAGTCCTCCATTCAAGTTTTATTTCAAAATGAATCCACTGATGACAATAGGTTTTGGTTCAGTTGGATGCTATTGTAATTTGCAAGAGAGTGGATGCCATAGAGATGAGTTTTGTACTCATTCAGTTGATTTCTGTGGTTGGACACTGGTTGTTTGTGAGTGCTGTAATAGGCACAAGAAAGTGAATTTCAACTTTATTTGTGCCACACAAAGAAATAAACATAGTGCAGCGTGACAGACTTTTTTGTGTAGGTGTTTTTGTTTAGGTAGGAAAATGGCCCACAGGATGTTCTGGAAAAGTTTCTTTTATATCATGAAAATACTGGACCATCATTGGGATGACGGTAAATATTATTACCTGACTAGTGTAATAAAGCAATCATGACAGTTGAAAATCATGCCACATTTTCTAGGAAATCAGAAGAATATTTTTTTGTATAAGGAAAAACACAATTTCAAAATTGTGTTGTTTTACTTACAGTTCTTGCAGTTGAGGAGCAATAGTCTTTTGTATCTCTCAAAGTGCTCTCAAAGACTTCAGAGGGGTTTATTCTAGAATCATATACTTCCTAACAGATGGTGTTTTCTGTTGCGCTTGGGATTGGATGTCATTTTTCAGGCTGGGCAGTTTTGAGTAAGTACTGTAAAAACTCTTTTAAACCAACAGAAGGCAAACTGTTGCTGAAGGGACTCCTGCCCTCTCTCCTTCGCAACCGCCCTTTTGCTAACGTACGGTTTTATGCACTACGAGACACTAGAAAACAGCTCCAGATTAAAACTAACTCAGACAGAAGAAAAAACGTGAATTTTCAGCCAGATATGCTACCTGATTCACCTCATATGAGAGGAAATGCAGCACAAAGGAGAAGGCAAGACTTTTTTTCTGATGACAGCTAAAAAAAGTGATGATACTGGCTAAAAATAAGTGGAGAGCTGGATTCTTAGTTCCAGATAGCTGTGCTTCAAAATGTTTGGACTTGATGTAACTTGCTATCAATAGTGAAAATGCACCTCTGACCTCATTAGTGATTGGATTGGGTCTTCTTTTGTATTGCAGCTGAATGAAATTGGAGTGTTTAGAGTATTATTTACCTCCAAAGTGGTTCATGATGCACAAGGCAGTACCCCAGGTCTTTACCCTAGAAGGATTGATGCTCGTCTAGCTTTCTGTACATGCAGGCAGTAGCAGCCTGCAAGACTGGGCTGCATGACTTCACTGGTGTGTAAAAATAGCTGGCTTCAGCTAAGCCATTACATTGCTGGCAACCTTCTCTGCCTTCCTCCCACTGAGGGGAAGCAGCAGAAGGAGGAATAGCAGCTGTTCCTGACATATTTTTCTTGCCAGGAGGAGTAGGAGCCATTACATGTACAAGAGGAGTGGGGCTAAATAGGCAAGGTGATCTGCTCACAGGCTGAAGACCTGCCATAGCAGCTGAAGCCTCAGTATTGATGATTAGGAATCTCAATGGGCTTCCCTACTGGTACCGGTAGTTTTTCATCATCTCATGCAAATCCATGTGAAAGGAGATGACGTCAACTAAATTATTGGCAACTGAAAGAAATTCACTTCTATATGGTGAAGCCTACCATGGTTGCTTTTGATTCATATGTTCCTGGGGGAAGCTCGTGAGAGGTTTGGTTAGCAGACAGAGACTCAGGGGTCATCATTCCCATTTGTTCCTCAGAGTAACCTCAGATAAAGTATGGACTGGGCTTTGGAATAAACTGGTGAAATATCAATCATTTGTCAGTCATAGCATATAGGGACAAAGGAGGATAAAGGGAATTTAATGTTTGGTTTTATATAAAAGTTAGAAGTCTTCTAAAATGTAAAAATAATGTGGGGAAGTGGTAGTTCAGTGGGAGTTGTATCAGATGTTTTGCTTGAGGCTGTCGTGTTGTACAGTGTTTTAGACAAAGGCCATAGTTTGCCCACAAATCAAAACCTTCACCCACTTCAATTACTCCAGTAAATTTCAGACCCCTACAAAAGTGAATGAATATTCAGTATGTTTTTCTGCAAAGTAAATACTTCGCTGCATGTGTGAAAAATCATTGAATTTTTGGTAAGGTATGTTTTCTTTGGCCAGTTGAACAGGTAAAATGTAATTTTTTTATAACTGAGCTCCTTTACTTGGAAGTGCTGCCTGGAGTATTTTGAATGTTTCGGAAATGATGGGGGGAAAGCCATACGTGCAGGACAGAAACTTCCATTATTTCTCAAGAGGAAGGTGAGAGTTCAGCACTCGAAGGTTTAGCATCAGTACTCCTCTTACAGATCAGGCTTTTTACAAGTGACATTTTGTTTTATACTGAAACCAATTTCAGAGTGTGAAAGTGCAGCTGAAGGCATTCATCTCCTTAGCGGGTTTGTTAACACCATCCGGGGAGTCTGTTCATTCTGCCGCTTCCCATGTTGACAGCAGAGATTATTCAATGTCTTAGTCACTCAGTCACTCCAGCACCGCTGCTTCCCGTGGGGTAGGTCAATGGAAGGGGCCACCAAGGCATGGGCTGGCAGGAGGAGCCAGCATTCAGATGAAAACTCTTGGTACTGCCTGGGGTACCTGTCTGTTCCCATAATGATAATTTCTTTGAGGTTGTAATTAGTGGAGTCATGCCCATTCCAAGAAAGGGGGTGTGATACATGGGCTGGATTAAGCTGTTGTTGTTCATGCCTTTTTATCCAACATTTTTTTGTAACAGGCCTAAGAAAATGTTTATACTTCAAGATACTTGATGCCAGTGTTTCATCTGAAATTTATTTCTATCTGACTTTAAAGAGGTAATAGATTTGTAGACACAGATTCCAAATTTTAGTCCGGATAGTTTAACACATCTTTAATCTGAAAGGAGCTGCAATGATTTTTAGGAATGAAGTGTTGTGGGAGAACAGCATGCTGCAAATACTTTCTTAGCTGCGTAGGCAACTGTCATTTTAACAGGATCCAGCTTCAAAAAGGATTTTGGATAGAGAGATAGTTTTCTGTGCAAAGAACATTTGAAGATTGTGTGTTGTCTGCTTAGGGTTGTGATTTAAGCTTGGACAAGCTGTGATCGCCTGCTTTGTGTTTGCTCTGCTTATGGAATGCTGTACTTGGGGCAAGTGAACATACACTAGAAGATGTAGGGCAGAGAAGTACCTGGTACTGGTACGTACTGTAAATAATTACCAGTAGTTCATGTTACTGGTGAACATCAGAGAATTGTAACTTGCTTTAAGCAATTAATCTTCACATGTAGGAGAGAAAAAAATGCAGTATTCTGTCTGTCAGTGAAACATGTAGTTCTGAAGTGTTTATCACTATCCTGTATCACATTATCCTGCAACTGCTGCCCTTACTGAATCAGCGGTCTTTGTGTCCCAGGCAAGGAGAAAAAGTCTTCCTAAAGTCTTCCTAATCCTACCCCAGGAAATGTAATTTGGGAAAATATATTCAAAGAATTGAAGTGTTGGAAGTAAATACAAACTGGAGTTTCATGAATGCTCTGATCAGGTAAAAGCTGTCATGGTTGCTGATGAGAAACCATCCTGGTTCCCTGCTCATGTACTTTCACTCCCACTCCTCCAACCTGCCTTGTGCGCTACCACAGCCACCCCATGCCTTGAGTGGGACCTGGACACTGTGACACAGTGCCCTGTGTCAGGCAAATGCTGTGCCCCGCACCTTGTTTCTTTGTGATGCTGGTCTTATGCAGGAGCAGTTCCTCAGTCTGGGTTGCCTTACAGCTCCTCCGGTATTCATGTTAGCATGGGGCATGCGATGAGAACAGCAGGCTGGAGTTAAAGAAAACCTTTGGCAGCTGTTGAGCTTAAAGTATTTGCAAAAAATATGATCTTAACCTATCTGACAGAGGACAAACTGTTGGTAAACGCAGTAAAGATGAAGGAAGGTTTTGTCAGTGCCAGGTCTCCGCTTACTGAGATCCTGGCAAAGCTCCCATCAACTTCTCTCCAAGTAGGAGCTGGCTCAGTCAGTTCAAATATACCAGTTGCACATGAAAGATGAGTTTGCTTGGAGCCTGGACTGGAGTGCTTGTTCTGCTCTCTGGTTGCAAGTACGTGCCAGGAGCAGCAAGAGGCATTTAACAATGACAGTCTGTAAAGAGTAGTGTAGCAGTTTGAGCTAAATCAAGAGTGAACTGTATGTGGAGTCTTCACTTAACAGCAGGACAGTGCAGAAAACTGTGTTGCTGCTTGATACGGTAACCTCTCTATCTGTTTTGCTGGAACTCATTACCGGGCATTTAAGTGCAAATGACAGAGCCCATAGTTAATACTGTAGCTAGAACTACAGAGCTGAAATGATAAGCATATTACAGAGTCTGGAAGGTTGTAGATTTTCTTGGCAGAAAATCCCACACAAATAATAGACAGATAAGAAAGCTATTCCTGTTAAGGCACAGGTGACAGAAAAGGAAGGATAACTTTGCTGGAAGTAGTAGGTGGCATTACTGTCCTCATTAGTCATGCGGCTAACACATAGTTGCCCACAGAGGAAAATGCAGGATTTCCAGGAAAGACTGTTTTCTAACATCCCTTAATTGGAGATGTAATCTGGTTATGGAACTAATTTTTTTAGGGCCACTGCAGTTTTCCTTACATCGAAACTGCACAGGAGACAGACTATTTTAAGAGAACCTCTCATTTGGTTCAATTTTTGTAAGTATTTACACTTCTACATTGTTATTCCCGCCACATCCCTTTCTGAAGGGCTTTTAGCCTCATCTTACCACTCCATTTTTGTCTCTTCATTGAATTTTCTACAGGTACTGCTGTTAGGCAATGATAAAGAAATCTTTTCAGTCTTTCATTTATTCATTATTCTTCACATTCTGTAGCTCCTCTAAACCTCTAATGATCTTATTACAGGTTGCTAGCTAGTGTTTAACTCTCTGCTGGCATGTCTATCCAGATGTTGAGCATTTCCTTCCACACGAGGGCTGCAGGGTACTGCACTGTCCCAGCAGCAGATCGTGGGGTTAAGAAGATAGTGAGCAGAAGCATCTGTTCCTGCAGACTCTGGGCTGGAACTGCACTGATAATTTGACATGGTGTGTCTTACATTGCCTCCAACTCCCTGGCTTTTGCAACATGCTTAGTCAGAACAAACTAAAATGCTCATTTCTACAGGGACATTAACAACCTATCACCTTCTTTTACTAGGGGTTACAGTCTCAATCCTATATGCATTGCCACAGAATTAAGGGACTTCTCCCTAGCAGTACTGATTTGGCCTGGAAGATGCTCAGACACCACACCGATAAGCAGCCATATCAAGCCTGTACACGGAGGTGGTCTTTATCTGCAGATTTCAGTAATACATGCAGTGACAAAAGGTGTGTGGCATTTTTGCTGCTAGAAGCAACAAACATATACATCAAAATTACACTGGTAATTAATTGCTTTGATCAGTCACTCAGGCTTGTCCTGCAAGAGTAGTATTCTACACACAGGTTACCACATGTATGTACTATATTGTAACATGCCCTGACACGAATACTTAACTACATGCCCAACTGTCTTCTTTAAATAATTGTTAGCAATTCAGTAGTGATTTTATCTGAATACTCTTTGTTATTATACCACAGCAAGGAGGAGTTTATATGAATACAGTAGACCTACCAGTATAGGTATTTTAGTACGCAGTTTTGTATTTTGAGTGACAAATACCATCTCACTGAAAATATAGCTGGCTGATCATTTTCTTTTGCCTTTCAGTGTTGGCATTCTGTTGCATTTTCCAGCTGTGTCTCTTTACAGCTTCTTTTTTGTTTAAAGCATCATAAATATGAAATAGGCAATCTATAAGAAATAAAAATAGGAAAGTTACCAAAGTAAAATCATGGTAAGTATCTTTTTCAACTCCTTCCCTCTGGCTGTCTATGTTTATGCACAGGAAAAGGGATGCTGCTTTGTAGTTGACTGTGCCATTTCTAACTAATACCTAATGTTTTGCCTGATTAGGCAAGGATTTTTGAGAGGAGTAGTTTGGGTTCATTTTAACGGTAATGGAAATTGAGAGAGTTAAGAGAAAGAGAGGTTCTGCTGTAAAGTATTTGCTTACATTGCTTCCCTGAGCTGTTAACATCTCTCCAGGTTCCTGCTTTATGTTATGTTATTACCGTCAGGTCTAACCTGACTAATTCATGACTTTTGCCTTAAGCAGAATAAGTGATATGATTATGCCTGAAGAGAGCTTGTAAGTTGGAGACAGCACTGATTTACACAGATTACGTGATGCAGTGGATATGATCTGATCCAAATGCTACTGAAATTAATGGGAAGACCCCCAGAGATTTCACTGGGTCTTGGAGCAGTTCAGGGCATTGCTAAGCATATGGAGCAAAGGTGAATGAGAAGTTTATTACCACCAAAGTGTTTCCTAATCCAGTGTTTTAGAATGGTAGCCAAATAGAAGCAATGTGAAAACTTCATACCTGAATACCACAACTGTAGATTGAAATTTTCTCAAATGAGAATGTCAGATTAGTACTGAAAGTGATTAGATACTCCAGAAGGGCTTATAATAGTCCTAAGGCAAATGTCACTTGGCTTTTCAAGTACAGTACTGTAACTGCAGCTAGGCTCTGCTGAAGACATAAATTAATCTTTTCCTCTTGGGTATTTTCCTGTTATGAGCGTATTAATAAGTCTAATAAAGCTAAATGTTTGTTGCATAAAACCCATGCTTAGTTTGATGTACTAAAAATAAAAGCCTTATATGAGGTTTTTTGTCTTGGCTTTTATACTCTTTACATAGTTATATGGTATTAAATTAGTATAAACAAACTTCCACAGGGATTGGGATGGAGCCTTCAGTGTAAACATCTCATTTGTCTAGTCACTGGGAAATGAAAAGCCATTTTTAAAGTAAAAATCTATATGTGATGATCTTGCATGAATCTTGAGACACTGTGTAGGAATAGGCATTAAACTTTCACAAGCACCTCTAAACTGCCATGTTTTGATCTTGGAAGACAAGTGTTCGACTTCTTAAGAATAAGAGAGATACTAATTTCTGTTAGTGGAGGACTTGGAATTAGTTTCAAAAGGAAAGTGTTTAAATAGTGACTAATATTTATCCTATATATTTTGTTTAAAAAGTAAGTGGGTTTAGTTATGTTCTTGTTTATGTCATACCTTTGCTTGGCTAATTATAAGGGAAAAAATAACCTGTCCTCTGTGCTCATGCTGGACATGACGAGAGATGGTAGGCCTGAAATACAGTGATGAACGCTGCAGGTTAGCTATTAAGGATTTAAAAAAAGAAAGAACAGTGAAACACTGGGATGGAGTGCCTGAAGGGATGACAACATCTCCCTCATCATGAAGCATGCAAACATGTTAGAAAACATCTGGGAAAAATGGCACAGGTGGCACTGATATCTGAGGCAGGCAGGAGAAAAACCTCCTAAAGTACCTTCTAGTCCTATTTCTCTGTGGTTTTCTGTGCCTGAAAAAAATATTATTTAGGCTCTGATTTATCCTCCCTAGATGAAGATATCTTACCAATACAGCTGGGGAGCAGTTATGTGATTCCTCCCCATGGGAGGAGAGTACATTCCAGCCTAGAGAAGAGAAGGCTCTAGTAATACCTTATAGCAGCTTTCCAGTATCTAAAGGGGGCCTACAGGAGAGATGGGGAGGGACTCATTATCAGGGAGTGTAGTGATAGGATGTCGTGGTTTAACCCCAGCCAGAAACTAAGCACCACACAGCCGCTCACTCACGCCCCCTCCCACTGCCCAGTAGGATGGGGGAGAGAATCGGGGGAAAAAAAGTTAAAATTGTGGGTTGAGGTAAGAACAGCTTAATAGAACAGAAAGGAAGAAACTAATAATGATAATAAAACAATCATAAAATGACAATAATAATAAAAGGATTAGAATATACAAAACAAGTGATGCACAATGCAATTGCTCACCACTCACCGACCGATGCCCAGTAAGTTCCCAAGCAGCCATCCCCCCCCCAGGCTAACTCCCCGCAATTTATGTATTGGACATGATGTCCCATGGTATGGAATACCCCATTGGCCAGTTTGGGGCAGCTGCCCTGGCTGTGTCCTGTACCAACTTCTTGTGCCCCTCCAGCCTTCTTACTGGCTGGGCATGAGAAGCTGAAAAATCCTTGACTTAGTCTGAACGCTACTTAGCAACAACTGGAAACATCAGTGTGTTATCAACATTCTTCTCATAGTAAATGCAAGACGTAACACTATACTGGCTACTAGAAAGAGAATTAACTCTATCCCAGACGAAACCAGGACACAGGACAAGAGATAACAGTTTTAAACTGAAAGAGGGTATATTTAGATTTAGATATCAGGAAGATATTCTTTACGGTGAGGGTGGTGAGGCAGTGGAACAGGTTGCCCAGAGAGGTTGTGGATGCCCCCTCCCTGGAAGTGTTCAAGGCCAGGTTGAATGGGGCTTTTGAGCAACCTGGTCTAGTGGAAGGTGTCCCTGCCCATGGCGGGGGGTTGGAACTAGATGATCTTTCAGGTCCCTTCCAACCCGCACCATTCTATGATTCTATGATTCTGTGATTCTGTGATTCAATTCTGAATCGTCACTTCACTAGTGAGAAATTGACTGCAGCTACAATCCTAATGTCCAAGGCTTCCGTGAAACATTTAATGCTAGCCAAGATATGCTAAGTTCTTCCTTTTCTATATCCTGTGCACTCTACAGACCTTCTGCCAAGAAACATCTTGGCCAGCTTTGTATGTCCCTACATGCTGACTGGCACTTGTCCCATCACACTTTAGATAGTACCCTTTCTGAGCATAAAACGTGTATGTCATATCCACTGAGCATCTTTTTCTATATTCAGGGTGCAGAAGGTCTCACCCACCCCTGAGGCATGTGGGCACTTGAGTGAAGTCAAGTACAGAGCCCAAGCAAATGTCCTCTGTTTGACCTGGGCTCTTGCCACTGAGAAGCAGCTCAACGGCCTGCACGCCCACCCTGCAGCTGGGATGCTGGGAATCCAGGTGCGGGGATCTCCCTGATCACCTCTGGGCTGGGTCGGCAGCTATCAGTCGGCCGCAGTCTCAGCTGCAAGGCTAGCAGAGCTTGCTGGAGCTGCCAGACAGGAGAAGGCAGCAGCCTGGGCAGGATGACAACTAGTAATGGCCACAGTGAAGCACATGCTGTTGACAGAGGTCTCAGCTAAGGCTTGACTACAAAGGTCAGGAACCAGTGCTTTTTATAACTGCTAATATTTGGAAAAGAGGATACAGTGGTGTGAAAAGTACAAATTGTAACAATGGGCTCTTTCTTGTAATGTATTCTCAGCCCTGGAGAACAGTGGGACTGTGCACAGTCGTCAGCATGGGTTATATAGAATGAATACAGTTAGACTTGATTGCCTTTTTGATAGATTTACAAAAGTACTGAATGAAAAGAATGCAGCAGATGCAGAATAATTGGATTTTTAGCAAAGTAGTACAATGTCTCATGAAATCGTACTCCTGACATTAATTCAAATTGGTTGGCACGTGAACATGGTCACATGGACCAAAAATAGGTAGAGGAATTTCAAGCAAAGAATAAAGATGGGCAGCAGCTTGATAAGCTGGGGAAAGGTAGCTGATGAAAAACTGCAGGGATGGCAGTTTCATTTAAGATTTTTATTGATCTGGAAAAAGTGCAAACAAGACATTACTGAAAACTCAGGATGGTTTGTGCTATGGTGTGACTCAGTATAGGAATTTAATCCCTGGAAACATAATGAATGTCCATGACAGAAATATCAAATAATCTCAAGATGAAGAAAATGTAAGATGACAATTTGGCACGTTTTAAGCGCATGAAAAGGGGCCAATCCACATACATACCTGGAGTATCTCTTCTGTTGAGAGTGAGAGGATTGCTTGCATTTAAACCACTATTAAGCAGAGGCTAGAGATGAGGAAGGAGAAAGTTGCCATAGCCTCAGGAGGAATTATGTTTCCACTGCTTGTCGAGAGAAATAGTTGTTGTTATACTTTGGAAGCCTCTTTCCATGATTTTCTGTTGGTTCATACATCTGTCTAAAGAATAGCTATCACAGTGGTAACTCATTATCCCCTTTTGGCAAGCTGTAAGCCCGGAATAGTGCTTCTGCTTCTCAGAATGACTTTGCCCAGCACCTGTAGTCAGGGCGATGTGGAAAGCCCTGCTTCTTTCACTCCATGCCTGTGTGCTGGACCAGGTGCCATTTGGCTGGTGGTACAAGGCAGCTTTTCTGAAGTCCATTGGGCTTGTTTGGGTCTTGACAGCAGGAGTGACCCCCCCAGGGTCAGTTCTCCATGCCTTCTGGATTGCTCATGGCAGTCTGAGGTGTGGGCTCCTCAATTGAGAAAGACAGGCTGGGAGTATAGCTTGGCCATTTGGCAGAGTCCTTCAGGAGCTAAACAGTCCCTGAGGAGGAAGACACTTCAACGAGAAAGCTGTGGGCTGGGTTTTTGGGGGGAGGGAGGGGGCAAAGGTGAAGAAGGCATCTCCAGATACCTCTGCCAG
Organism: Elanus axillaris; assembly: GCA_026212715.1. Lineage (NCBI taxonomy): Eukaryota > Metazoa > Chordata > Aves > Accipitriformes > Accipitridae > Elanus > Elanus axillaris. The sequence continues at coordinate 6,888,983 of JANZLQ010000078.1, read as the reverse complement.
GCTCTATACCACCTAGACTTGCAAGGAACAGCTTGGGAGGAATTGATCAAGATGATTTATGAATGAAATTGTCCCAATTAAACACTAGGTGGCATATTTACTTAAGAGTTTCCAGGGACCGTATTAGGGCATCTTACGCTGCCGACACCCATTTGTGCTTGTGCGATGAGTGTAGTTTCATGGAAACATGACCACCTGATGACTTTTTTTAACAACAAGCATTCATCTTGTTCTTAAAAAACTTGACACAAAGACACCATTACTTACTTCAACCTTAAAGTTCTTTAGCTTCGAAGTCACTTCTATATTAATACACAGATTATTAAATGCAGTGTGGTAAGAAATGGGTGTGCATGGCAATGGTCCTACAGAAGGTCCAGTCTCAGAGGAATTCTGTAAATAGTGAGAGGGGTTAATATGAAAGACATAGTATGATTTACTTACTTTACTTGGCTGAAAGGCTGAATGTAGGAATATATAATGCATTGTAAAAGTCAAATGAAGGAAACCTAACATTTTTCCCTTATGTGAATGCAAAGTACAGCTTTTGTTTTCAGAGATGGTATTTCAGGGTAATAGAGTCCAGTGGTTTGGGCAAAATACTCAAAGGCAGAAAATACGCCTTTATTCTGTGTCTGTGTGACACCTGTTAAGTCTGATGCTGCTTCTCCGTTGGTGAAAGCATAAATAAACGTAGCTTACAGAAATGCCTTTTCACACACTGCATCCTTGAGAAAACAGCACCATAGCAATCACTAGGGCAGAGCACTTAGCCTCTACCAAAAAAATACCATGTTTAATATGTCTGCTCTAAAAAATTCCTAATTCTTCCTATGGATATTTCAAGAAGACAGATACTTTTGACTAACTGCAGATACCATGACGATAAAGTTCCCTAGCACAGGAGATAGCCATAGTGCTGGTTGTGCAGGCTGTTGCAGCTCTTCCTGGAAGGGAGTTGTAGATTGCTGACCAGCATCCACCACCAGCTGGATTTCTGAGATGAATGCCATCATCCATCAGTCTGCTCTGCTGTAACTCATGTATGGAACTCTGAGTTGACAGAATTGATTATAGCTGTTTAGTGCGGGCTCTTACAAACAAAGTGGGCTGTATAAAAAGGGAGGTAAATATGTAGGACTAAACTGGGGTGTGCTCGTTATGCCAATGCTGAGGAGTGTGGAAAATAGACCTTGCTATGAGAACAGGATTATGGGGACAAATCCTTTCCTTGCCTGACAATGGCTGTGCCCCAGACATGCCTGTACTTCTTCAAGGGAAAAAGAAAGTCCCATTCCCCTTCCCTTTTCTGTCCTATCCTCACACACAAAAAGCAGGCTGTAGCTACTGCATTATCTGATGCCAGGGGATGTGGTGGGGAAAAAGCTGAACATCTTGCAGCTTGCCTTAGGACATCAAAAATGTGTCCAGAGCATCTGTGCTCTGGCATCAGGAGAATCTGGTCAGGTTCATACCACAGTGATGAATTTATACCTATTTTCATTTTCAGTAGTATCTTTTGATGCCCATATTCTGTAAGTTTTTATGTCTATTATTTTCCCAGCTCTCAGAAAAATACTAGCAGACTAGTGTAATTCAGACAGTGAACAGAGTGCTCCCCTGCACACAGTGGCTGGATCCCTGGCCACTGCTGGGCTGCATTCACAAGGCTGTGTTTTACAATATAAGTATACAGAGAGACATCTGTGCAACTCTTTCAAATAAATTAATTCTATTTATTTATATATTTCAGGAAGTAGAAAAAATATATTTCCTTTTATTTCCCTCTTTCCGTCCCTTTAATTTGATTAATCCAGTCAGTGCAGTTTCCCAAATCCATCTGGTCTATAATGCATTGCTGAATGTCAGGCCAAGTGACTTTGCAGACAAAGCTTAAGGCACTTCCAGAATGGCTGAAAATGAAGTATACTGGCAGAGACTGGACTGAAGAGAGTGTATTTTCAAGGACATTGTTCATATCATTTGGTTTCTTGTAGACCTCAAAGTACTAGGAATTAAGGGAAAAGGCTGGATTGTGGTTTCTTTGTGGGCTGGCAGAATCCCAGTTGAATAAAGTCAAGTCATCATTTGATATAACTTGCTTCACAGGAGATGTTGCATGCAATGCAGTATTCATATAACTTCCACATGATGCTTTGTAGGGAATTTTTCCATGTGTGGTTTTTCAATAAGCTCTCAGTTCAGTGGCTGAAGTTTGATTCTCCACATGTAAGCAGTGTACAAGCTATGTATCATCCAGCTATAGACACTGAATTTCATGAGAAAATATATACCTTCTGTAATTACCCTTGTCCTATTCCTCATCAAATTTTATGTTGCAAATAAAAAAAGAAAAGTAAGCAGTTAGGGTACATGTAGCATTTTCTTCCTCTGTGGATCACAGTGTACGCTTTACAGCAACGGCATGATACTGCCCTGGTTGCAATGAGAGCAAGCCTACATAGCCATGGGTCAAGGCACGTAGATGTCCTGTTAGAGCCACGCAGAACTAGAATTGTGGACAAGTATGTTGTGATATACACCACAGAGTACAGTGCCTTGGGGCTGTGGTGAGCCAGCCTACCGAACAGGTACAGTGTAGCAGCTCGTACAGCTGTTTCAGGCAGCTTGTTCAAGACACCAGCCCAAGTGCAGTTCACAGAGTGCATGGGCCAGTGCTCTGACCAAGTTACCTGGAGATCTTGGTACATGCATCTTGCCAGATGACACTAATGGGGAGATTAAAGCACCACACATTAGAACATGGATGGAGTTCAGACATCTACCCGCTCAGTGTCTTTTAAGTAGGATTTTGTAATGGGAATAAATCAGTCCATTTAGTTCAATTTAGTAGCTAGAGTTTCTGCTACACAAGCAGAACATCTCACTTCCAGCAAAATTCAAGATAGAACTTGGGAACGGAGTACTGTATCGGCTAGTGCCTGAGCTATCTATGGAGTAATAAATATTTGTACCTTCTCTAACTCAGAAGAGCCCTCTTTGGTGAAAACAGATAGGGATGGTGAATTTGATTCTTCTGCAAATTATATTTGAGTTAGAAGATTGCAAATAAAAGGACAGTGACTGAAATGTTAATGCGTTCCCATTTTATTGCCTGTCTCTTTTCCTTTTAAAACGTGAGTTCAAATTCTTGAATAAAGGTAAGAATCATGACATTAATAAGAAAGAGGGGATTAAAAATTTCAGCCATCAGCAGCCTTTCTGATTGCATGTATATTGGGTTAACAGTTGTGGAAGTTTGCACTCTAACACCACCTCTTTTTTTGTCTTGCCAGGTGTTGCTAAGAATAATTTAGTATTTTGAATAGTTATCGGTTTATAGACATGTGCAAGAATCCATGAAAAGTCCTTGAATGTTTAATATTCCAATAATCAGATGAAAAACCAAGTTAATTCAATATTTGATACCACTTCCAATTCAACATAACATACTTGAGAAAAGAATATATTGCCATAGGCTTTTGATATTTTTCTTTCTGTAAAAATTTAGCAGCTAAATTTGTGTGTAGAAAACAAGTAAATAAGTCTCAGTATTCCCATCTTCATACTACTTTAAAAAACACAAGTACTCAAGTTCTGTATCATCTTCAGAAAAAAAATACAAATACGATAGAATTCAGTAACAGTATAACAGAGTATTTATTGCAACAGGGGAGATATATTTTCCACAAGACTTCATATATCAAAATTATACTAAAAGGGGCGGTAGAGGGGTGGGAGTGTTCTTGTCCCTGCAAAACAGAAATCAGCAAATAAGAAACTGTTCTATAATAACCCATGTGGGACCGTGGAGTATTTTGGATTAGCTATGCACCATGGGTAATCCTAGTTTATCTTTTTATTATTGTTGTTGTTCCATTCACAGTTCAGTGTATTTTAAGATGCTATCCATGGCCTTTTGGGGTATAATTACATTTTTTCACTTGATCTGTAATTTAGTAGCTGGAACAAGAAGACAAAAGGTTATTTGGAATCAGACCTGACAGCCAGGAGGCTGAAGTGCTGACATTAGTCTGCCGCCTGACAGGTCTATGCCTCATGTTTCATCTGTGCATGTGTTTGTGATATATTTAAAAAGTAAGAAACCCAGCAGAAAGGATTCCCAGCCCACAGATAGGTGCAGACAAAATGCACAATAATGAGCCTCAAACTGTCTGTTTTCTTTTCAGTGGGATGTCTTTTTTTTTCTTTTTTTTTTTTTTTTTGCTTGCTTTCACTGAACCTAATGAAAATAGTTGTCATGCAGAGCGTCAGAGGATGCCTTTTTTGCTCCTGGAAAGTATGTCATTGCCCTTTGTCCTTCTCAGTTTTCTTTCCATTAGCAGCACATATTCTGTTGAACTTTAATCCATGTCGTTGAGCTGGTTGTCTTCCTCACCATTTTCGCATAGAGCAGTTGGTCTGTCAGTGGTCATGTTGCCTGGTATACTGAAAACCTGTTGTGTTGTGTTTGGCATTTGCTAGCCAAAATAACTGGAAATTCTTCACTATCTGCCCTTCACCATTGTAGGGTGAAGTACTGTACCCAGCTGAATTAATGTTTGTATCTCAGCAGTTGGTGAAGTCCCGTCTCCTGGCTTCCACTGAGTCCTTATCTCCGCTGCCGTTGCACAAATAGTCTTACATATACTTTATTCCTTTGATTCACAGATAGGAAGGTGAAAGATGCACAAACAGTGCATTTAGGACAGAAATGCAGATCTGTCTCATTCGAGAATGATGTTTCAGTGGGGTGGCCGTGGTAATTAGAGTTGTTCCGTAAATACGTTCTCATAATGGTTTATTTGGAATAGTAATATTGATGCACAATGTATTTTGTATACCTAACTACCCTCAGAAGTCACTTTGTAAAGGAGGGTGTCTGGTGGGGGGATGTTAAGGAGGCACACTTGCACTAGTGGAACTCTCACTGAAGGTCAGGGTTGTACCTGAGCGTGTGCCCATGACAAGACAAGACAAGACTAGGCCTAGTTGGCATTTTAGACAAGGCCAGTGAGGTGTTGCAGCCAGGGCCTGGGGTAAATCCCAAACAGAAAAGTACAACCTCCAGCAGATTTTCCTTTAATTAACTTCTCTTTATTAATCTCAGTGGCAAATGCAGAAAAGACAGCTATTGTGAAGAAACTACAGAACCATGAGAGACAGAAACAATATCTGAAATAGCATTAAAAGCATTAAAAAAAATTGCTTACTGTTCTCAATCATCAGCCTTTTTCCTTGGACATTTTTCTGTGGCACAATGTCAAAGACAAAACATTTTGCTTTAATCACACACGCTTCTATAGATGTCATGACAGTTGAGACCTAAAAGTTGCAGAATTTTTAATGCATCTATATAGCTAATATTAAAACAAATACATAAAAGACAGTGCTAGAATTTTCTTCAGATCTAGTCTCCAAAGCCTGAATTTTCAAATTCCCCTAACTTTAATGAATCTTCACTCAGATGAGTAGATAAGTATATGATTTGCATCTAAACATAGCAACACAGGCAAGCGGTGAGCTATTAAGTGAATTGACTGTGGACAGTGAGATAGGGGCAAAGGCCAGGTTTAAAAGTAGCAGCTTTTGGCTCTTAGTTCATCCCTCAGTTCAATAGGTCCCACTACCTCAGCTTTGCCATGCTGAGTAAGATTTCACAGTGTGTGCTTAGGAGAGACTTACTAAGTAGTGTGTCCTTTTCCTAGTTAAAACACTTTGCGGCTTTCTCGTCTATGACTGTGCTAACACCTCATGGGTATATCTCCAGTAATGGTGCTTCAAGCTTTACCTTCCTTAGCTTTGGGCCCTTCCATTCAGTCTAATTTTTTTGCTTTTACAGGGCTTTGCTTTCTCTCTCAAAAATCAAGCTTGAGAACTTTTGGTGGTGTAATAAAGGAGTCCAGTGAACTTGTTCTGGCAAAGGAGACTAAGCCAGAAGCTGATGAGAGAGGTTTTAAAATACAGCCTCTAAAAAAAATTAAAAATGTCAACATGGTTAGATTCCACATCTTCTGAAGCGAACACTTCAAAACAAGGATGTATGGCTGAATCTGACCGTGTCGTCTGTATAAGAAAGTGTCCCACCTCAGTAACCAATTTTTTCTCTATTTTAAATCCATGTCACTGACTTTCTAAAAATGCAGGTGCTGTGCTGTCACTTCAGGAGAGGTTCTGCTGCTCTGTTCAAAGGGAGCAGCAATAAAATTTAATATTGTCTTCCAGTACTGTACTCACCTCTGACTATGCTTGAGCCCTTTCCACCAGGCAAGAGGGATAGGAGAGGCAGTGCTCTGTAACTAGCCTGTCTGCACTCCTTAGCTGGTAAGCAACAGGAATATGCAACTAACAGAGGTTTAGAAAGCCCTGTGTACTGACTGCTACAAAGAGTTACCACCAGTTTGTCCCAGGGTAAGAGACACTGAGTTACTGCTTTTGCCAGCCTTCAGCAGAGGGGAAACTCCAGCAACAGGCAATTGCTGATAGTTAGAAGAAGAAATTCAAGTGCCTGGACCTCAGTAAGAGGAAACACCAAGGTTTGTCCTACTGTCCCGTCCTTTGCTTGGCCATGGGATGATCAAACTTGATAAAAATGATAGCTGTGTTGTGGTGTCCGTCCTAATCCCAGAGAAGGAAGAGGGTGTAGCACCAGCTCTCATTTATACCTCTTCCTATTGGATATTTGCAAATATTTCCCACCATTTGGATACCACCCCAAAGGGCAGAAGGTCGGCCTCAGTCTCCATTCTGCAACATGAGTTTCTCACATGGGATGAAATGACAAATAATTTTGGCAAGAATGGGACTTGAGGTTTATTCAGATTCTGTTGCAAAGTGAGGCACACGATAAGAAATGTGGCTTCTTATTGCTGCTACTAAGGAACAGAGCATTAACAATTTCTTGTGACAAGTGACATCACTTCCAGAGAAGCAATGAGGAAAGAAGTAACAATCAAAAAAATGAAATAAAGATCTGTCCATTGGCACATCTTAGTTCTGTTGATTTCTCTTTTCATTTAGACAACATAGACGCATTTCTGAACAACCAATGATCAAAGTTGTGAATTATTGAGGGATTTACAGAAATTGCCTTCTTACGTGTCTGTAATCTTAAGTGACATTGAAGGCATAGCAACAAGTGGAAAGAAGTCTTCCAAATTCAGAACAAAATGGCCATAGCTTACAGATATATACATAATATATAATAAAGGGTTGGATCCAGCTAATATGTAATACTAAGCTACAGTATTCATTTCCAGGAACAGCCCTTTTAAAATATCTGAGAATGGTAATAAATTTAGAATTGGAAGAATAAAACAGAATTGGAAGAATTATTTTTATGGTCATGGTAAAAATATATATATAAAAAAATTTTCTTCTTACAATAATTTAAGGAATTCTATGTCCATAACATTCCCATTTTTTCTAGGAAAGCAACCCTTTTTTTAAATGTGTGTTCACATACACAAATAGTCAGGGAAAAAAGCATTGGCATTGTCCCTCATTGCCCTTTTTTAACTTTCCCAGCGAGGTCATTCAGGCTGGTTGTGGAAAGCCCTCATTGGGGAGTATTTTAATATTTTACATTAGGTGAGTTGCAATTTCAGCTTTTCCCTTATTAACAAAGGGAACTATGGACATCACACTGTGTTGGCCATAGCAGGATTAATCAGAGCGACATCAGAACAGACAGTATCTACAAGGTTGCTCAGCCCTTGCTACCTTCTTTCAGATGGCAAAGTAGAAATGGGGGCTCTGCTGAGAATCTGGAGAGAAGGATGCCCAGCAAAGGTATATCGAAGGCTGTTTACCCCAGTACATTATTTGGTTTCCTTCACTGAAGCTGAGGCTTATGAGGCCTGCCTCCATGCTCTTCTATGTGTAGCTTTTTTGGAAGAGGAGCATGGAAGGGAGAGGAGGAGAACTGGTGACAGCAGGAATCTGGACCAGAAAAAGGCAATTCAGACCTGCTCCATGAAAAAAAATAAATGCATCTGTTCTCTGGGAGCCAAAAAGATTGGCATGACCGGGAACCCAGGCTGCTTTGTGTTTCTCCTCAGCCTTCCTCATTCACTGGTAGCAACCAAACATGTTGAGCCCCAACATTTCAGGTCTCACAGGCAGGGTCCTGTGTTGGGATTCTGCCTGCAAAGTTCTCAGGTGCTGCTCTGAGAAATCCTGGAGAAAATGTCATTGAAGACAGCTTTTGCCCCAGTCGGCTGTGAGAAGGTGCAGCAAAGGTTGCAAATTCAATTGCTAAATAAAATTATTGTCTCTCAAAAGCATTCCCCAGTAGGGATTTTGCCTTAACACTCTTTAAGAATTTAAAAAGAGGGATATTCTCAGTAAAAATGTCACTTGAGAAACCAACAGACTTGTCTCCAATCAGATGCACTGGAATATCTCCCCCTCAACCTGTGGTTTTCCTTCAGTCTTTTTTTTTTTTTCTTTTATTTAAGCTCTCATCCTAAAAACCATCCTACACCACCTTTATTTTTCCTCATTATTTCCCCTCTTGCCTTCCCAGGACAAGAAAAAGTCTTTCTTTTGGCTTTTTCCCACTTTATGCTTCAGAAACCCCAACACAGATACCCTGGTTTCTACCTATGGAGCACCAGCACAGCAAAGGAAAACAGTCACGTTCTGCCGCAGCACAGAAGATGCAAGAAGAACCAGCAGCAAAGGGGTTAAAGGGAGTCCCATAGCAAAGATATGCAATGCCTTGAAATTTTAAGTCCTAAAATCTATGAACACATAAAAGAATAAATCTTTGCAACGTCAGGTATTTCTGGTTGACACAAATCACTCAGAGCCAGATACATAAGGTTTTTTTCTCTGAGCGCTGGAATTGGTGATGCCTGGTTCCCTATTCATTTGTGCTCTATCTTTCTGCACACCTTACTCCCACTTCACTAAGCCCAGCCATCCCTCCAGACCTTTCACGCATCCCTCCCTCATCCCCATTCTTCCTCCTACCTTCTTCTCCCCTCGACATTTCCTTTTCACTACCTGCAAAGGAGGAAGAAGCCCTTGCTGCTGGCCCGGCCAGGAGAGAGAGCATGAGAGCACAGACTGCAGGCTGCATCTCTCACCTCAGTCCAGCTACCAAATTTCATGAAACTCAGACGTCTGTTGCTCCATCAACTTCAGTTAGAATTAGTCAGCTGTTTCAAAAGATAGTTAGGGTAACTGGTAAGACAGATTGACATACACTGCAATTGTGTTTCTATAGGCAACAAGGCTAATTTGAGGCTGATATTACCTTTTATTTTTAATAATAATTTTTTTAAGCTCCATAGGTACCATTTCCAGGCATGTTTTTTACCTCCCTGTGAGTGTAAATGTAATTATAAGATCCACCTCTTCTTTTTTATAGCTCCCATGTTTGTAAACATAACTCTTCTGCAAAATACCTGGCTGCAGGGGCTCCCACTGGTTTCTACCAGTGCCATGCAGACCACTTCTAGGTGTTTCACAGAAAGCTAGCCAGGTACTTTGCAACTTGCCAACTTATTATATCCCACAGATTGGCTTCAGGTGGCTTTAAAAAAAGAAAAAAAGAAAAAAAAATCCAAATTTTGCCTTTTCTTGAATGCCACAGCTGTAGCTGACTGCAATTTCCACTCCTTGATGGCTGCTGGCAGAAGATGCGGCTGTGGGTGAGCTGAGCACTTCACCAACAGCATCTGAGACTTGCTGATTTGAAACCATGAGGTGGGTGACTCCTGCCTCTCCAGAAAGTGACTGGTGGTTTTATATGTGATGGAGAAAAAAGAGGTTTCACTGTAGCTGTTCTTCATGCTCTTGAGTAACATGTGGTTCCCAGCTGTCTCCTTCCTTTTCAGGTGGACAGAAGGGAGGAGAGCAATTGCTGCTGTCTTTAGCACCTGGGAATAGCAGCTTTGGAGGTGGCAAAGTGCCCTTATCTACCTACAGCAGATAAAATGGAGGGAATCTCTTTACCTTGTTCTCCTCTAGCAGAGATCCCTGAGAAACTGCCCATTTTTACCTCCATCCCTCAAAATGGGTGCTCTGGGTGGTGGTCAAGGGGCATCGTCCTTCTGTGGTGCGGTTAGGTCCCTGGCTGAGGAGCACACATTGCGTCCTTGCTGCAATGGCAAGAAAGGCCTCCAGAATGAGTCTTGTCTTTGTACCCGAGTAGACACTATCATTCAGGACAATCTGTTTTAAACAAGTTTGCAACATCCAATTCCCCTGATTGCATTTGCAGTTACGTGTGCTCAGCAATACAAAAAAAATTTATCTCACACAAATGTGCATCAAGCAGTCTCCTGTAGTTTGGTTTGGTTTAGATCTCCAATTAGGCAATTTCTAAAACATGTTCTCCATTTTTCTGAATGCCTCAATTCTAGGAGAGATTGAGTTTCCTTTGCTTCTTTAATGAGACTGTTCCCAGTGAGTTACTGTCGTGGTTGTGCTGAGGGATAAATGCCTGATTTTCTCCATTCAAAAAAGGGCCCCCCCAAAAATGCTTCTGCTCAGCCTCAGCCATTTGGCTGGGAAGCTTCCACATCATGTGTTGAGCTGGCTTTTCTTCTCTGACTACAGAAAACTACTCAGATGAGGTTGAGGGGAAGTACAAGGTTTAGACAGCATGTAGAAGATTCCAGCTGATTGACTTCATTGGGAATTTTTTCTACACAGCATTTTTTCTGTTGAAAAATGTGAGCTCCTGGTGGAGGAGGGTCAGTTCCAACAAATGACTCACTGATGGAGACAGCCTGAAGGAGAGAAGGAGAGGTAGAAGGTGAGGTAGAAGAGGCCAGGCTCAGGCTGGTGCCTGACAGGGGTGTTTGTACCCCATGACCCTCTCCCTTATAGGGCTTAAAAGTTCTGGGTCCGAAGTCTCATCATTGCCCTGCTGTCAGCAAAAAATTGTGAAAATTCATTAATGTCTCATGTTCTTCCCATGACTGGCCCATCCACAAAGTCATCGCCTGCTCCTTGCTAACAGTCGCTGTGCTGGCTTGTACTACAGATGTCTGTCCTTGGATTTTTAAGCTTTGGCTCAGTCTGTGTACCCCAATGTTGTGGACATTGGGGTTCCCCAGTTCATATTTTTAGCTTGGGAAAAGGGTTCACATTGACACAGGAGTCCACAGAAAATAGGGAAAAGAGTCAACACTAAAAGAGCTTTGAAGGCACAAAGTTAAGCATTTGGAAGTTAGGGAATGCCAAACGGAGGCTCACCAGTACAACCCCAGCTGTACATTTACATGATAGTACTGGTTTTAGTTATAGGATCTCATTTCTTTCCTGTGGGGCTCCTGCCTTGCTCAGTGCACCGGAAGAACTTTGCTCAGCTAAAGCACCATGGTTATGTAGTTAAACATGCTGTTGAACCCACATTGGATTCAAGTGGTTTAAGAACAAGAATTTCCAAATTTTGCCTTCCCCTGAACACTACAGCTATAGCTGACTAAAATTTCTACTGTTTCCCCTTCTTGATGACTGTTAAGTCGTGGCTGCGGGTGAGTGGGTGGCTGTGGGCAAGCAGCTTTGCCTTGCTATTTATGGAAGTAAAAGGCATGTGACAAAAAGGAAAAAAAAAGTCTACTGCAGTGATGAAACTGGTTGAAAGTTGCACAATGGGCTGGTTTACATCCCTGTCCAGAGCCCTCATTTTGTGTTGGCAAGTAGCTCAAACATGTTCAGAGGCTAATGAGGCTACTTCTGCTACTGAGTGCACAAATTAGATTCTGCAGAAGTATTCAGTAAATGCAGGTGAAACTAATGAGATCTGTTATCTGAATATAGAAAATAATATAACCTATTAAATGTTATTAAAAAAATGCAAGCTGCAACTCCAATTAGGTGCTAAAAAGGAGAAAAGATTAATATAACGAGTCAGCCTCTTGTCAATGAAATGGGAATAATACCAGCCTTTTGATGAAAATTGTTGTGCAGCATCCAGACTGCACAGCTTCCCGATTCCCTGGTGAGCCAGAGGGCGAAGAAGGGATATAAACATTCAGGATTCGGAAGAGAGTTTGAGAGGAACATGCACGATGTGAACTGGCTTGGAGAAAAATAGTCTGTGCTCATGTAAACACAGACAGCATCGTAAGACTTCAAGGGTCAGAGCTCAGCTTGAATTAAGACAGATCTCTCTTCTTTAATGTTTAGCGTTGTGAAGATGAAAGAAGTATTGCCCTAGAAAAATCAGTTTTAAAATTTGGCTGGATGCTGGGATTTCACTTTAGAAGTAAATAGGGACGTTCTTTTCTTTGCTTTGCACTTCAAAGATTTACATGCATGACAGTGAGTAATCAGCTGTTTGCTGAGTGCAAGTCAGCATGATGGAAAGATAGCCACCAGTTTGTTCCATAAAGTCATGGGAAGAAATAAATAAAACAAATGACACAGGGACTGTTTGCTTTTAAGAGCATTATGTGGCTGAATAGAGCATTTCTTACCACTAAGGGTAAGGCAGTGGTCTGCTAGATTTGTGGTTGTTATAAGCAAGATTTTTAGTCACAATATTGTAATATAAGGAAAGGAAAATGAGTCAGACAACTTTTTCAGAAAATGCTTTGGAGGCTTTCTCCCTAGACCATGCTCACTCCCTCAGTTGTCACTTGCTTTCCATCACCCAGAAGCAAGTATCTGCTCATCTCACAGATATCCTGAGGATTACTGTTAGTATTTTCTCTTCTTATTAATATCTATTTTCTATAAAAGCACCGATGTGTGCTAGGCACTTTACAGGCAAATAAGGAAGCAAGTTACTTTTCCTAGAAACTTGCAATCAGTTGGGGTTTGCCTGAAGTAGTATAAAATGAATCTCTCTGTGCTGTATTTATTTATCTATTACTTGTAACAATTTATCTTGCATGCCTGGCTCTGACAGCTCTTGTTTTACAAAAACTAAAAGCGCGGTAGGTGATCCACAGCAGAATCTAAGTATGACCTGCAGCTGGAATGATGTTCTACTGGGGGGGAAGAAAAAAAAAAAAGATGTTCACAGATCAATCTTGCCTGGTTCTTTTTCTTCCCATTCACCCTCCAAAATCTAGCCCTCTCAGAAACTTGGTTAAGTAGATGTTTCTGTAGCCTGCCAAATTTATATGTTAGAAGGAAACGGGAGAAGTGAAGTTCCCGGTGCTGATGGAGAACCACTGGGGAGAAGTGAATCGCAGGGAGCTCAGCACAGATGCTGGTGCTCTATGCATCCTGTCCCTGCCAAGGAGGTTGGTGGCTACAACCTGTGTCGTTTAGAGCCTCTGCAGGGTGCTCCAGGTTTGATCCTAAACAAATGGTGTGGAAGTTCCTTTACCCTGAAGGTGGTAAAGCAAGGCAGTTTCTTGCAAAGTCTACATGAGAGAAAAAAATTCACATCTTCATTGATATTTTAAGTGATGTGATGTAAGGCACTACTCTTCTCTGATGGCTTAGAAGGGATACTAGCTCTAATAAATTCTGCTAATTGCTGATATCATTTTAGGGAAGGATGATTTATCTTCCTGTGGTAGACAGCTCAGGTTCTTATTTACCAAACACACTGGCTGACAGTAAATGTACACAGCTGCTTGAGACAGAAAGCTGTTTTAATAGTATACTTCCCAGCGCAATCTGTTTTTCAACAGTAACATTCGAAAGGTATGCAGGAAGAAGAGCAGGTGACACGTTTTGCTTAGAATAAAAGCTTTCTTTTGATTTGGTTATGAACTTACATCCATATGAAAAAAATGTGTTCAATCTTTCTAACTGCTATACTTTTCCCCTGTATATCCACTACTACAAAATACAGTTGTATGGGACTGTAATATCCAAAATTGTGATCCTGAAAGTCTAAATATTTGCATATTTCTGATGAAACATCCTGATAATTATATTTTACCTGGACACAATTTAGCACAATGTCTGGTTTAGAGACAGACTTTGGGTACTTGAGGGTGGTGTTTACTGTGTGTGGCTCCAGTTGACATGCCAAGTCTTTCTTTTGCCTATAATACATTTTTCAGTGGCCAACTAATTAAATGTAGAAATGCTTCTATATTGATATGCATATTATATGCATACATATTGTATGTACATAGCATATCAAAAGATATGTACATATGCAGATGTACTAAAGATAAATAGTGTAATGTTCTGTTACGTGAGTATAATAGATTCATAAATATAAAATACTTCCACTTTTCTTTGGTTTCTGTGCAGATGTATGGTCTGTCAAATGGATTAAAGCCCATGGCTGCTGCATAGTGAAGTAGGCAGCTGCTCAAAATTTATTTTTATCTTCATTGCTGAAAAAGTAGACCCACTGCTCATTAAATTAGTCCTGATTCTTCCAGTAAGCACAGTCTATCTCCTTCGGCAAGAGTCCAGGTTACAGATATTTGGAAGCTTTCCAGCAACACCTATTTTTTTATTTTTTATTTTTCAGGAAATGTATGTTTGAGCCTGAAATGTTTCATTCAAAAGAAAAAAAATATTTTACTGAGTCCAAGTGACCATATGTATTCGCAAATCACACCTCCATCCTCATCACTCACACCTCACCACTTCCTTGGATTTCTTTGGGTGTCCTCAGCCTTGATGTAATCTGCCTGATAGATTGGCTAATTATGTTGGAAGTTAATGATCCCTGGGCCTTAGGCAGTCTGCCATTAAGCTGAGAACCCAAAACACAGTCTCCTGTCTGACTGGTGGATCTTCCCCAGACAGAGCAGACCTGAAACAGTGTCATTTTCACCAGAAAACACCTTCCACCAAATGCCCACCACTTCCCCTGGGGTTTAAAATTTGGGGAAAAAAACCAAGACATTTTACAGAGAGCAAATCCCTTGCTTTTTAGCCATGTCTGGTCCACTCACAGTCTTTCATAAATCATCATGTTAATCAGCAACACTTTTATCTTAGTATTTGCCTCTTTCCTATTATGTCCATGGAACGATAGACTCATTGAATACATACATATATATATGTCTGTGTATATATACATATATATATATACATACATATATATATGTCTGTGTGTATATATATATACAAAATTAGACAAAATATGTTGTCTGTAAGTAGGCAGATTCATGCTGTGCCCAGAAGGGCAGTGCTGGAATGCTTCAGATAGTTCTTAGCTTTGGTATTTCTTGGCTCCTAAATGTTTTAGTTTGCAGTCTATTTATAAACTTAGGAAGTTATTTTAAAGATGTATTTTAATGGAAAGTCTAAGAGAGGGTCATTTTGAACTAAAATACTTGTGATTTTTCAGTAGATCTTCTAAATATATTTTAGTTGTGTATGTGTTGTGGACTGCTGCAGACTTTTGCAATAGCAAGGGTTGGTTCTCAGGCAGATTGGGGTTTGTTAGGAAGTACAAAATGGCTTGTAAAATAATCTACATCCCATGATAATATGCAAGGAGAGCTCTAGGTTTTTTATAAATATTGAATAAATTGACTAGCCTTTGTTGTACACATTTCTCTCTTGAACTTGTGCCCATTTATTCTCTGAAGAAATAAGGGATCTAGTTATTCTGGGCAAGACAGGGACAGCACGGAGAAAAACCTATGAATTAAAATGGGGTTTCTACTTTCCTCCTCCTCTTTGCATGTTAATCAGTAATTCAGCACTTAAGTGAAGGAGAGACAGGAGCTTTACTACTTGGGGTATTATATATAGTGCACTTTCAAAACACTTGGGTAATTTACTGTTGTGTCCTTGCTCCAATATTTGCAAATTCTTCTTCACAGGCTTAAAACTTAATGTCTTTGTCTTTTGTGGTTATGTTCCATTTTGTATTTTTTCTTGTGTCGAAGAAAAGTCCTTGTTATGAAGGTGGGGCAGCTTTCTAGACTGTAAGCTCTTCAGGGCAGGGAAAGGTCTCTTACTCAATGTTTGTACAGCATTGCTGTTGCCTTGACCTGGTCAAAGGCTCAAGCTCCTGTGCACTATTGCAATGCAAATAATAAACACTATTGAAAAATAAAGAGTCTGTTCGGTCAATTGGAGTCTTACTCAAGTGTGAACAGAGGGAAATTAAGTGTCAAAGTCAATGCTCTTCATTATGGGTTGTTTGGCACATAGTAACAATTTTAAATAGTAATGGGTTTTATAAATTAGCCATGCAGCTACTTGATAGTTTACAGACTTTAGAAGATTTGCTGATGATAAATATGATGACATTTCTTGTTAACGATAAATAGTGAGACTGTACAGATTTACCAAACAAAGGAAAATTCTGCCCTTAAATCCTAAAGGGCTTCTGTAAATATAAATCACTGTAAACTGCAGAATTGCTAAAGCATACAGCAAAGTACTTCTGTAAATCTACAGTGTCTGATCGTTCGATTCACTACATGAATTACCATATAGTTAACTGTAGAGGACATTTCATTTTTTCTGAAACAAAAATGTTTCTCTAGGCAATGAGTTAATGTGTATTAGTGATTCCAGACATTGTAGAGATTAAAAATGAAACTTTACCAATGGAATTAGCTCAGTAAGTATTTTTCTTATTTGATGCTTCACGTGGTTATGGGAGCAGAGTCATCTCAGCTGAATATGAGCAGGAAATGACAGGAATATTGATAGTATGGATAGTGTACATAAAACTGCATTGAAAATAGTGGCCCAAATGTGTTCACTAGGACGGATGGCCCACTTCTAACGCGAGACAGGCAATTACATAAAGGCAGGAAGCAGAAGGTGGAAAAATATACGGGTAAAAGTGTCATTATGAGATGGCAGAGCCCCCTGTTTAGAGCTGGTGCCGAACTACAGAGGAGTGTTGGCTGAAGATTCACTAAATTCTTCTTCCTTTCAAGTGGAAGATTTTTATCATTCAAAAATAAGAAATAAAAGTACTGCAGTTGTAAGTGGTCTTGGATGTTCTACTTTTGGAGAAGTGCTTTCGACAGATTCCTCTGGCTCCTCAGAAGAGCTTTCTGATTGCCCAGCTGATGTTTTTCTGATAGGGAAAATCTGCCACAATTTCCACCATTCTTTTTCACCTGTAGCATAAACTTCCCATGACATTGGTCTGTGTGAAACCAAGGAGCTAATCTCCTTATCCCTGATTGATCTCCAAAGCCCATCTGATCTCATTTGTGCTAAGCACTTGCTACAGTTTTTAAGTGATGCCTCCCTTTTCTTTGCACATGATGTGCCAAAACCTGGTACCTGGCCCTTACTGGCTGGGTGCAGAAAGCTGGTACCTGGATGGTTCCCAACTCTTCCCCTTCTCAGTAAACATGTATGTTTTCCACATTGTGGAGACCATCATTGATCAGACTGTCAGTGTAAACAGCCAGGGGAACAGCCATAATTGCTTTTTAGGGGCCTTGTTACTAGCTGAGAGCAACCACTTGTTCATTTCCAGGTGATAGTTCTTTGTCCCAGGGGCTCCCTGAGACAGATGTTGCCCTTCGCCTCTGCCCTGCAGAGTCCCTGCAGCGGCGGCAGTACAGAGGTGTAGGGCTTTATCTCGCCAGCACCTGGTTGATTCGCATCACGTGGATAGAGGCAGCGATGTGGAAGTCAGCAGCACAGTCAAGCTCTAGGTAACTTGGAGCTCAATCTGGGTGATGTGATGAAGCAGCCTGTAAGTCTACTGAGGATTACAGCTGATCCTTCAAGTCCCGGTGTTTGCCTGGCTCGTGTGTTGCAGAGCGAGCGGTACGCCTTTGTAAGGCACATTTTGCCAGTTAGTTTGCCAACAAATTTAGGGTGTTGAGGTTTGACCTATGAAGCTCAAGACAATTTGTGAACTGTTGTCTGCGGAGATAACCTTTCTCTTTACAACATTTCCACTGCTGAAGTTAATGAAGATTAGTAAGAAAGCAAAAAGCCCCAGTTGGCAAGGCCTTATCCTACACATCAGTAAACCTCCAGGTCTGGTGCCCTGCAAGTACCATGCAGCACTGGAGGTGGTAAAACTGAGGTGTGAATGAGAAGTGGAGCACAGGGGAAAAGGAAGTGACTGGCTTGCTTTCCATGCCAGGCTTGTAATTCTGTTAAATTACTAAGAACTCATGTTGGCAAGTTGCAAAAAATCGCTATAAATTAAAATAAAACAAGGGCAGCATGTAATCATGATGATGCTGATAGAAGATGGCAGGTCATTTAATGAAATCTCCTTGTATTACAGCAATAGTAAACCAACTTGTTAAACTTCTAAAGCAAATTAGACGGTTTTAAAATGAAGTGAAAATGCATTTAAGTGATAAATTAACTTACTTTCTCTGAATGGGCAATACAGTGCTCAGCCTATTTTTCAAAATGTGGAGCTGACGAGCTGTTATTTTTAATGTTGCAGTGAAAAAAAAAAAAAAGTTTTGTCTAATTTGGAAATTAACTTAATGTAAATGGAAGCAATTAGTGGGGTGTGAAAATGTACCACCCCAAAAGTCATGGTTTTCTTTCAATGCACTGAAGTCTGATTTTGGCTTTTGTCTTACGCACTGGCAAGTCTTTGACTAGTTTGTGTAAACATGAGGTTTAAAATGCTGCATTGTCTGCTCCTGGCTGAGTAAATCCTTCATTAATGCTGTCTATATAAAGTACGGCTGTCCCCTCCACTGGGGCTGAAGTGCGATACTTTACAAACAGCTGAGAGTCTACAACATTCCTTCAGGGGTGCTTCTCGTCGATCGGCCTTTGCAAGGGCACGGCTGTGGCATGGCTCCTTCTTCCCATGCTGGCTAGATTAAGTCTGTCTTTCAGTTGAAGCCCCGAGACAGCAAAAATGAAAGCAGAAGATGGCTGTGATTCACATCAGCCTGCTAAGGCATGAGTCTTTTGTTACTGCTTTTTTCAACCAGGAGAATAAGATTCTTTTCTGCTTGAAATTATAAAGTATTTAGAGATGTGCCTTTTGTTTTAGTAGCAGAAAAGCCATTCTCAGCGGGGCTGGGGCTGTCACTGCAGATTAAAAGAGCCCTGGGGAACAACTGATTAACAGAAAGAAAACGAATGCAAAGCCCCTGTGTCTCTGTATTGAGCTCATACAGGGGAATACAACTTTGCTCAGCAGCCATCGGTAGAGGATCGCCTTTGAAACTAACATTTTATCAAAGCACTGTAGTGGAGAGCTATAATAGTAATGGGCAATTTCTGCACTTCTGTTTTGACTTTGTTCTGAATTGTGATAAAACACTCAACTTTTCATGGCTGAGCATTGAGGAAGCAGGATAAAAGGCATAAAAATATTTGAGTTAGATTGTCTGAAACTGTTCCAACTATTTTTAATGTTTTATTAACTGTTTTTAACAAAGTGTTTCAAATGGAAACAGAAAATTGCTTTTTAAAATATCTCAAACTTAAATGCTTCCACAGTTTAAAAAAAAAAATGGAATCTGGGTCTTGGTCAGAACTTCCCTGTGCAAAGTTCCAGGTGTGATGAGTCACATATTCTGCAACAAAATATGTTTCCCTGAAAAATCTCCCTCCAAAATCAAATACACTGACTGATATACCATTCTACTTTTCAGATTAGCAAAGTAAAAAATGGTGGTACTTTATGAAGCAAATGAGTCTTCCCTCTTTTTTATCATAACCTCTGGTCCAGCTCTGTGGTGTGCTGAATGCCTTCAGGTCTGAATTACTGGCAGTGGAAGACATGCTGCACATTGTTGGTTCAAGCCCCTCCAGTGTGTGCTGGTGCTGCTGTCAGCATGGCTGAGACAGGAAAACTCTGAGCACATTTGATGGGAGCTGTTATGTCTCTTGTCTATCAGCATCATGGTTTTCTGCACTCTTACATCTCTTGTCTCATCAGCATTGTGGTTTTCTGCACTCCCATCCACTGGCTGCAGCTGTGCAAATCCGCTGAAAGCCACAGGTTTGCTCCAGAAGTCTTCTGGACAGAGTTCGTTTGTACAGCTGTGCCCAAGGAGATAATGTGAACCTTACTCTGTGTGGTTAGATGCAAGAAGAAAAAGGCTCAACTTGGTTCTTCGGGCAAACCCACAAATAAACAGTGATGTCTCCCATGGACACCGATCTGCATTTAGGAGTAAAACCATCCTCGGGGCTGGGGCAGGGGTACTGTTGGGTGACGGGTCCCAGCCTCAGCTCAGGCTGCATGGAGGAGTGTGTCTCTCCTGTTCCCAGTCACTCAAGGAAAGAAGAAATTGCTTCAGTGTCAGAAGGTGCTGGGGGCTTTCTTGATCTCAGTAATGCCCATGTGTTGTACTCCCAGTTATCTTGGAGGAGGCAGAGGGTGCTCAATACCTTCCTTTCAGGGAAAAAAAAACATCTTGAAGGAGCTTTTTATTCTTTGTAGAATGGTTTCATTTTCATGTGGCAGCATTCCTGCACATCTAGTGCCTGTCAGTTGTTTCACAGGGAGGGTGAAATAAAACAGATTAGAAAAATAATTTCTGGTCCTTTTGGCAATGTCTGTTGATAGTAACATAAACAGCATGGTGGTAGCTATGTGGCCACATTGATGAGTGTCTTCAATGAGGCATTCCTAACATCAGTTAAATGTAACAACCCACTTAACACAGTGGATCAAGCATGTGCCTGTTTGAATTTTATATTTTAAAAATGTTTGCTGAATTTTACAAATTTTACCGAGCTATTATTATTCCTTATGAAATTGTATTTCTGTTGTGCTATTCCCCCTACACCCTAACAGAGGCTCATGAGTATTAATTCCATCTTACAGAAGCCCCAGGTTCATAAGCAGGCTTGTATTATGTCAGTTTTACAGCTGGAAAAACAGAGGCAGAGAAAGGTCAATTATTTTATCCTAGACTGTGTGGTCAACAGTGTTCCAACAAGCAGAATTCAGAAATTGTGTTCTGATTGCTGATGACATAATACATATCTATGACACTTATTATGTATACTGCACCTTATGTATACTGCTTTTTTCTTGGAGGTTAACACTTTGGAAAGATCTCACTATTATTTCCATTTTGGAATTTTCATTTCATGATTTTTGTATGGTTTTGCTAGGAACCTCATCTGTCACAAAGCAAAAATCTGTGCTCTGCAGAAAAATGTGATGGCACCAAGTACCACACATAGGCAGAGGCCAAATTCCCCTGTCCCAAATAATAATCAGGTAATGTACTTAAGATAATACATAAATTCAGATAAATGCTAGCCAGGTAAACTGCAGAAAATACTTTAGTGGACAAGATCACTGTATACACAGTCAATTGAAGGTATTCATACTTCCCCAGAGGGTCTGTCCTGGAGTTCCACAACAGCTGCCATCCTTTAGTGTCTGGTGATCAGAAAGGAGAGAATTCAGAGAGATTTCATAGATCTGGAGCTCAATTCAAGGCAGAAAAGTGACTACAAAGCTCACTACTTCCAGAACTAAAGTTTTGTGCTATTTAGCTCCATTGACTTAAGTGGGGCTATGAGATACGGATGAAATCTTTTACCTACAAAATGCCTTAGCAGGATTGGTCCTAATGGTGAAACTCATTTATTGTGTTTCATGTTTCCCCAACCATTTGTTACAAACTCTCATCACAAGTAAAACAAAATAACTAAGCTATAGACCAAGTTAATGCAGTTGAACTATGGGCATGGATAGAGGTAGGGTGCGGTGTAAGTCTCCGTTTTCTGAGTACTTTAAAAGTGCCGATGATGATAGGACAGTATCTATTCATAAACAGCTGTTAAGGCATATATATATTAGAGTGGTGGCAACTACATATTGCAAAAGAAATGTCCTTCAGTCTCCAAAATACAAACTTTCTCCTTTCCATGGGCAGAGTCAACTGCAGCTTGAGTTCATGCTGGTGGTAGCCCTGTGGGTCCCATCAGTTAAATCTCAGGCTGGGTGGTGATGTCATCCCCTAGTTCTTTTTTAATCTCCTTTTTGTGCTGAGAGCAGCCATCTGTCCCACTCCAAACAATGACGGAAGCAGCTGTGCATGGTGTGCCATCAGGAACAAAAGCCGCTGCTTCATACCAGAGGGCAGCGGGCTGCAGGTCACAGGGAGTTATAAGGATATCAGGGTCAAATGACACCTGTATGGAACAATAAAACTAGGGTTATACAGCCTTTCTGTGTTCATTCACTAGCAGAGAAGTGGGGTCAGTCTTTGTCTCAGTTTTTCTCTGATGGCCATGGGAATGCATACGTGTTTTCAAGAATAGCCGCACAGCTACTTACTCACACAGTAATGGAGTAACAAAACCAGCTTCAAGCAGTGGGCAAAGCAAATGCAACACAAAACAATTCTTCCAAAGGGAAAGTAAAGTAACTTGGATACATTCTGGTACTTTTTATAAGTTCAAAGTGTGTGATCTAAAGTGCTTTGCGTATCCTATAACACATCCTTATAAAAGCGCAGTGAACCATGCTTTTCATGTGCAGTCTGCAGCACTTTGTGGGAAAAGGGAAATCGAGCAAGGGCGAAGTGCTGCTCAGAAGCCACGTTCAGGAGAAGAAGTTGGTTATGCATTGAACTGCTTTTTCTGCAGAGTGAGCTGGAAGGAGCTGGAGGAGGGTACGTGCTCCACAGGAAACTCGCCTGCAGACAGCTTTCTACTTTTCAACAAGAGGTAGTAGTCCTATCCCAACCGTTCTCTTTCTGTGCTGAGTCCGTAAGGAGAACAGAAACTGATACAGGTTTACACTGTAGGAACCTTTCTTATATACCAAGGGGGAAAGTAATATACAGGGTAAAATTCATGCATATAATGAAATAGGTAGGTCATCACAGCTGAGTGCACAGCCTCCTATCTGTTCTTTAACACCACGTCACATTCATCTGCATGGGTTCCTGCTCTGTTTCTAAGCACACGCATTTTGGAGCCATTAGTCAGAGATATACCAAGGGTCATACAGCCTTACCACTTCTTTTGGGATGACAGGCCAGGATTTGACCCGGTCTGTCATGAACAGGGTGACATTCCTTGAAACTTAATGGGACAGAAGTACTTACTTCATAAACAAGTAAGCTGTAAATACTATATGCTCCCACCTCAGGGGAACATGTCCTGGGACACAGAGGCATTTCTGCTTATACAGCTAGCTCAGGTGAGTCATAAGACAGCCAGGGCTGGCCCAGCACCAAAACCAGTGATCCCCTCCATGCCACAGTTCCACTTATGCGCATGGAAAATAGTGCCCTATTGTCCTCCTTTTTTTTTTCTTTTTTTTTTTTTGTTGTGCGATTCATAAAGGATACTGAAATAGAAGTTCACGGTCATAAAGCACAGCATTTTTATAAAACTAGCATTTCTCCCTTTTTTGGTAAAATGCAATGGCTCAGGCTTGTTAAAAAGTATTCTTCCAACCTGAAAACACGTTGTGTTCTTGTTTTCTAATTGCCTCCTTTGTGCCCTGAATGGCATGAATAATTCCTTTCACCTTGTATTGTCTACCCAGTTTATGCATTTTTGATGGAAGAAGTCACAAGATGGTGCAGTAAAAGGGGACAGAAATACTACAAATGATGGAAAACACATGATTACACTTCTTGATCCTTGCACTGTGTAGTTTACCTGATGCTGTCGTGACTGCTGAGCAGCAGCGTAACTCAGTCATGCTGTTTATAAGTTTGAGACTGAAGCTTTAGAGTTCCTTCAAGCCATCCAGAAACTGCCAAAGCTAGAGAAAAATCCTGTTTGCTGCTTGATGCTGATATTGGCAATGTCCTCCCCACAAACTGCTTTATCATCCCCATCTCCCTGTGAGCTCTAAACAAACAAGAGCATCACACAATTGAGAATCCACACTGCTACTGTCCAGAACAATTTTATAGATTGCCAGTTTTTTAAACAAGTTGATCACTGGTTCATGGATCACTGGTTCATGAATCACTGGCTCACAAATTATTTGTTCTCTTTCACTTAAATAAATCTTTTCTTTAACCCACATTAAAGTCTCTTGGTTTAAGCTGTCTTGAGCTGGGACAAAACTTAGGACACTGCTCTTGATTCTCAAGACTGCCACAGCATACTTTACATTCTGGCAGCACTCTCGGCGTCACTTTACAGCCCCTCCAGAGATCAGCTGGCTCTGCCGAGTGGTTAGTGGCTCTGAACATAAATGCCATTGCTGTCTGACTCTGTGGTTTCTGGGAAGCTTTCCTGAAACCTTTTATCCTGCACTTTTTGTCATGATCCCAGGAGGGGTGGATTTTTGCTTCTCTATATGAACAGAAGCTCTGCCTGTGCTCCGTAAGATTCAGCTTGGAGCATATGCTGCAAGGATGAGTTGGTCTCTCTCCGAGAGAAGTTTACTCCCGCCAGCATATAGTATCAGAACTCAAAGTGAGGAACAGAAGAACTTCCTATGTTTCATTTTTTGTATTGTATTTGTTTCTGTTGTGTTAAATTTTACTGTGTCAGAGCAAATAACTGGTTACTGTATTGCTTTGAGATAATACCTGCCTGTAGGGTGTAGTAGTGTTTGAGACAGAGAAATGAGAATTATCCCAGAAGTGAGTATGTAGGTCTTTGTGTACAATGCTATGTATGTGTTTGGGTGTGTAATGAGGCATACGGTCAAACATCCAGGCCTTATTCCCACCAGCTATACAACATAGTAGCTGTATAGCACTGGGATTTATTATCAAGCTCATTTATTTGATGTCCTGACATTAAAGAGACTTAATGCAGTCTCACAAAACATAGTCCTCAATTTAACCCTGTGATTGAGCATGGCACCCAACCAGCTCCTTCAAAGCACAAGCAGTTACAGTTAATGACAGTCCCACAGGAGTGAGCCAAAAGGGCCCCGAGGGCAGGACTGTTGCACTAAGGGTGCCTCTAGCCCCTTTCCCATCCTTTCAAGGGCACTGCGCTGCGCTCATAGGCATCGCCTTTCTCAGAGGAGACGTTCCTACCTTCTTCTCTCTCCCCAGACCTTGAAGTAAGCGCTTTAACTTTTCCACTTCATTGTGGCAGCTCAGCGGGTTTGGCTCTAGTTCAGGCTCTGCAGTCTCCTTGCAGGGCAGTGATGGTTTTAATCAATGGCAAGCTGGCTTTCGTAAACAAAGTGCTGTTTCTTCAGAAAGCAAGAGCTTCATAGCAAAAACGTAAAAAGATGAACAGGTCATATACATGTATAGCTTAGATGGTGCTGAGCCAGCATCCACTGGGAGTCTGGATAAAAACTATAATGCTTAGGATATTTTTTTAAATCTCTTGTCTCTTGACTAATAGTCCCATATCTTGCAGAGAGCATGAGTCACTTCCCTCTTAATTCAGAGAGGCCACTGTATATCATATTAAGTTCATTATGTTGCTAGACTATTTCCTCTGTGGGTGAAATGTCAAAATACTGGCTACCTATATAGTTAGCACCAGAAATCGGTATTAATTACAGACTGATTCCTCTATTGTTACACTTCTTGAAAAAATTCATCCAGTAAACCCAGAAAAACCAATAAAGGTACATGCAGCTCTGTAACAAATGGTATAGTAAACTGGGTATTCCATGTTTCCAGAGCATGCGTCTTAGTCAGGTCTAAAGTATGGGAAGTATTGATAACCAAACCAAGGTACAGTTATTATTCTATAATTACTTATAGGTATGGCTGAGGCTGATAAAATAAATTATTCCTTATTTAATTTATTCTAAAATTGAATAGATAATAGAAAAATAGAAATAGAAAAGAGTTCAGAGAGAGATTGACCTTACCTAATTTTTATTATCTTAAAGTAAGCTATCTGTTTCTACCTGAGTCATCTAATTCCTTATATGATCCATAAATGAGCTGCAAAGACCCATTTTAAACTTAGTCTGTCATAGAAAGGATGAATCACTGTCTGGAGGTTTCTGTTTTTCTCCTTTGATTATAAAGAGAGACCAAATTACTGTTTCAGATTAGACACCTGCCATCTATCCATCCTTCCATTCATCCATTCTTTCCTTAAATGTCTATTTAGTTGGAAAAATACTGTTAGTTTTGTTGTCAACAAAACCAACGTAATTGACAGAATTACAGGATAACTGCAGATTTTTTACAAATACCAGGTAAATGTTATGTTTGAATTTTGTTTGTGTACAGACCAGATGTTATCATAGATACACTTTAATTTATAGGTGTGACAACAGTACTCATTTGCATACACTGCAGTCAGTCAAATTCGATCATTTGTGTTGTATCCACACAGAGAACAAGAAGTAGTTCAGAAATAATTTCAGTGCAGTTTCCCTGAGAAAGCCCTGTTTGCAGATGAAGCGGCTCCTGCCAGGCCCACTGTGGGGGACCTGGTGCTCCTCTTCCTCTGTGGCAGCAGCGACGGCAGCAGTGTCCAGTTCTGCTCTCATCTGCCCTGCTTAGCCCTCATGCCCCTGCTCTTCCATCCCTCTGCTACTGTTTGGGTCATCAATATTAAGCACAGAGGAGAGGCTCGTGAACTTGGCCAGGAAAATGTCATTAATAACCTTGACAAGCATGGAGATAGATTGGGAAGGATAAAGGAGAGAGTGGGAGGAAAGGAAGTCAAGGCAATAAATAGGCTAGACCTGCTGTTACCACGTTAATCTCTACAGGGTTATTCAGGGGAATCACTGAATTAGTTCATCCTATACCTAAGTCCTTTCCTTATTTCTGGACTATTTCTTCCTTGATACCGACAGTGTATTTTTAATAGAACACATATTTACTACAGTTTACAAAAATGAGAAGTCAAAATACTGTTTCAGACATATTAAACACAACAGTGGATGTGAAATACAGAGCTTAGCCCATTAAGTGATACAATTGCCTGACAACATAAAAGGTTTTCATCTGCCCATTATTTTTTTAATTGGAGATGACTATGTAATTGCATACCACTTGATGTAACCTCCAGTTGTTGTTCCAAAATAGACAATAGTTTATTATATTAATACTCTATAAGAGGCTTACAAAAACTATTATTTTAATAATAGTCTCGCTAGTGCCTTCCTGATTCTACAGCATTTCACCTTTGGCTGTTGTATTGTTTGGTTCACTACATTGTTTTGAGAAAAATAATCACGATGTGTAAAGAAAAATCTATTTGAGAAGGATTTAGAAAGGGGATCCGAAGTTTAAGGGAGATTATATTTCCATTTGCTGTAGGTAAATTATATCTTTTATCTGCGGGGGAGGCAATTGAATACCCTGTCAGAAAGAAGTGCATATAAATGACAACTGGTCACTGCAACGCTAATGAACGGTCAATCACATTAATGTAGGGGAGGTGTAAAGATGAAAATTTTAATAACTTTAACTTCAGAGCGTTTACTGGAGGAGTCCTCCTAAATGACCAGTTCCTTTTGCTCTGAAGTGGGTTATCCTCGAAAGATAGGTGTGATTGGTGGTGATGGAAGTGCACCCAGGCTCTCCAGAATAGCAGCCCAGTGTAGGTAATCTGCTTCCATAAACACTTCCACCGTAGTGTTGACAGCTCCTCAGACTCATGATTTGCAGAGGGACTGGTTATTATTAAAAAACAACGAAGTTGAAACTCCATGGAGTATAAAGCAGAACTATAGATATACCTTAACCCTTGAAAAAAAACTGTGGTGCTTTTTTTTTTTAATGGTGATATTCAGTTTACTGAGCTCCAGCTCACCTGAAAGGAACTTTTTTGCTGGAAACAAAAGACTATTGGGTTTTCAGTGGGCAAGACGGCACCTTGAGGAGCTCAGATGGACCTGTGTCCAGGGGCAGCTCTCAGCGATTGCAGTTGGAGCTCTGTTGAACAGAGGGTGGCAGCCAATTAATACTAATTTTTTTTTCTCTATTTTTGATTCCCTGGGAGCAAGTGAACAGTTTCCCCCCCCAAAAGCAAACCCAAGAGCAGCAGCAGCAGCCCGGTTTCTGTGCAGTCTGACTCCTTTCCTCACCCCGAACTTTGTGTTGTGGAGCTTCCCGGCCCTGCTGACCTCTGCAGTCTCTGTTCACCTAACTGGCATCAGGAGCCTTCCCGCCAGAGGGGTGGTTTCTTAGGAAAGTGGGTTTTGCAAGATTGGTTTGGCAAGTAACATGCAGGCACCGTGCTCTGCTTTGTGTTCAGTACATTTTCTGCTTGGAGCTTGTTTTCTCCCACAGTTTCAGCAGCACGGAAGCCTTTTAATGGCAGTTCCCGGTGCCATGGCAGTGGGAGGCATGGGCTAGCAGCATTGTGGTATGGCAAAGCCCTTTGGCTGACGAGCCTCCTCTACCATTTCCCCTCCGTGCCCTGTGTTTTGCTAAGAGCCAGCTTCCTTGGCGTTGACTCCTGAGCACATCGTGGGAAGAGCTCCGTGGGAGAAAACCAGGAAAAACCCAATAGCTGCGAAATGCCTGCACCATGTGTCATCTCCACGGCGTGTCTGCAATTGAGCAAACATAATCTGTCTGGCAGATTACCGAGTATGCCATGCCTGCAAGGAAACAGGCCTGTCTTTGACCTATGACTGTATCTATGTGCAGTGTTAAGTGTGTTTAGAGATCAGTTAAAGATCAGTCATAGGTTTGTCACAATTCCTCATCATGGAGCAGTCTCCCTTTTGCTCGTGGTGTCGTCCAAAGAGACATGCCCATGCTGCTCCTCTGCCCACCGTAGTTGTGCCCTTCGGCAGGTAGAGCGGTGAGCCAAGGACCCGCCACTCAATACCCCCTCCCTGCCAGCCTGCGTGAGCACAGCAGGGGCTGGGGGAAGAGGAGCCATCGCTCCCGCAGTGTCTCTTCCCACCACGCTGGAGCTGGCATGGAGGAGCCAGGCAGCATGCAGAGTTTCCCCGCTGCTTGCTTCCAGCGAGTCCTCAGCGCTGCCCACAGGACTACAACAGAAATTATGCCACATGTACAAAGCTGAAAGCTTTTCATACTACAATTTGTTCTTTCCTACCCCTGAGGCCTTTGTTAGCAAACAAGACGCCAGTGTTTGAGGGGAGAGACAATGGTGTGGTTCAGCTCACTCTGCAAAGGCGTGCTGGAAATGGCGCAACAGCTGAGTCCGCCCTCTTCCCCCCCCTTTTTAATTTTATTATTCTGGTTCAGTGACATTTATTTTGCTGTAAATGCCCAATTTGCTATACAGTACATGTGTTTTACAGAGAGACTAGTAACTAAAATCATATGTTATGCAGAAATCCTTTGGTCTGAATACACAGACAACCCATATTTGCCTTTCAGCCTTCACTAGCTTAGACATTTGGTGACAACCAGCAATAATATTTTTAGCTGCTGGCATTCTCCTCCTTAGCTGCAGGCTAACTTGATCAAGAGATGCTCTTTAAATGAGTTGACACCATGTGTAGTAAATTTTGTATTAAGAAAAAGAAAACGGATAAGAGAGCACTGGGGTTGGCCTACGGTATCAGTACATTGGAACTGGTTGCTGCTGAGAATTTGTCATTGCTGCTGTCCGCATTATATATAGAGAGGAAAGGGGTTATATATGCGGTCCAGCTCATCTCAGTTTTACAGCACCATTTTAGACACACACCAAACCTGGTAGGGCTTTGTATGATTAAGCCTCTTAAGAGGATGCACTCATTGTTGGCCTTCTGTACACATCCTGCGTTTGCAAGGGATTCCATTTAACAACTGTCTAAACAGGGCCCAAGCAAGGCAGAAAGAGCAAGCTAGGGGATAAATAAAATTTCATATAAGATAAACAGTAAATACTGATCTGCCTTAGTCATATGATCTGGTTTGGCTAAGTTGTCCTCCCCCGAGTCCATTACGTGTAATGCTTCTGTGCAAACACTCACAGTTTCCATTAAATATAGTACTACAGTACATGTAGTACATACATGTCTGATCCCAGGAGGATACTCTGCTATTCCAAAAATAGTTTAATAAATAGAAATTCCAAGATGTATCACATAAGCCTGTAGCTTGAGTATCAAATCTGCCATGTTATGTAAAAAAAATTCATTATATAATGGGATTTTTATCAGTCTAGTGACATAAATACAAATATTACTGCATTGTTAGGAAACCAACCTCTCTCTGACTTTGGATCGGTTATGCTGGAAGTCAGAGAGAAAGTAGCTTCTATATATATAGGGATTTAGGTGCTGTAGCTTCAGAGGTGTCTAACGACTCAGAGCTAGTTTGGGGGTTTTGTTCCAGATAAATGTAAATACACTTAAAATGGTCCTGAGGAAAGAAACTGCAGTGTGATAAGAACTTCAAGCTGCTCCAAAGTTTCCTTTCTGATGGCCCAAACTGAAGCCATTGCCACTGATGGGGTCAGAGATGTCCCTAAATCCAGTCCTCCTCATCTCTTGGAATACACTGAGAGAGAGATGGGGAGCTATAGTCTGTCTTTATCTGCTGGAAAGCAGATAAAGGTCCTGAGCTGGCAGAAACTGGGACTTACTAGCAGGAGGACATACGGAAGAGCAGCAGGGATTTCCTCCAGGCAGAGCAATGTTCATACATACATCACAGCCAGTTGTCACCAGTGGTCAGATAACAGCGCCGAGCCCTGGGGAAAGGCCGGGCAGGCAGCAACTGCTTAAGGAGCAACAGGGTTGTGTGGAAACCCTTCCTACTGGGGAGCAGAGGCGTTGGAGTATAGGAGCACATAAAAAGAGGTGCCGTGAGTTACCTGGGAAAGAAAGGCATTAAGTATGCTATACATACATTAAGTGCATCGTTTTATAACCAAGAAGCTGATTTTGCAGGTTGCACAACTTCTTGAAAACCCTAAGTAGGGCACTATCTGAAATTGCACGGCCTGATGTTACTGATGGCTGACCATCTGTCCCCATGGGCTTTCAAATCAGGAGAGCATTGCTTTTACTAAGAGCTGGCCGTCTATATGGTGGAGGTTTTAGTAAATTAGATGGACCTTCTGACTTCTCAGCTTGAGGTGAAGGCAGACTGAAAAAACAGAGGAAAGTTCAACTTCACAAGTTAACATAAGTGAATTCAATACTTTAATTTCATATTTTCTGGGTAAGTTGAAGTGGAGCACACTGTAAAAGGCTGATGTGGTCTTTAGTGTTTCTAGTTCAAAGAGGCAGTTTTCCCAGTAGTGCTGGTAACCCCCCAGTTTGCTCTGTTGCAGCATCTGCAGCGTTAGACGCACCTTAGAGAATTAAATCTCACAGTACTCTGCTGAGCAGGTAACTCCTCTCCTCCTCTTATGGGTGGAGAATGGGCATGCTCACTAAGGGAGCAGGAGAGGGGAGCTGGAGGGAGGGAACCAGTGAGGAGGGGGCACTGAATGTGCTTCCAGGGGATGCTCAGTGTCGCACATCTGTGTCCTGGGAAGGGGAACTACCTGCCTGTAAAGAAGTGAATCAGGTGCCCGAAATAACACTGCAAGCTGTGGCACAGACTGGTCAGGGTGCAGATCCCTCCTGTCCCTGGGCTTTAACTAGAAATCACTTCCCCTCCAAATCTATAGACACGTGTAACCAGAGTGAAGGACGACTGCCCTTGCTGTCTTGCAGACCCTGTTCTGCAAACAGGGCTGCGCACATGGGCTTCCTACACCCGTGTGAAGCTCCGCTGCTGCCTTCACTCCAGTGCTGCACAGGGCTCGGGGGCTTCTTAGCCTGCATCGTCCCAGCTGGGCTTTCAGCTTTCCCTGACAGTCAGCTAGCTCCATGCTACCAAGTGCACACTGACAAAATGCTCTAGTTTAAAACATGGCATGAAAGTGCTATTAATGCTTGGAGTGCTGCTGGATTTCTCCCCTTGTACAGGATATGAAAAAAAAAAGAGGTTTTTAGCCCTGTAAGATTAAACAATCATCATGGTTTTAAGGGCTTAATCTGCTGGCATGCAGACTGTTGGCTGATAAGTCTCCGAGTCTGAGTGTAATTGGATGCAGCATCGGATTCAGTTGTGTGAGCTTTCCCGGGGCTTTTTGTTTGTTTGTTCGTTTTCAACACGCTGTGGACTTCCAAGTGCTGTGTCCCTGGAAATGCCTTTGGGTGTGAAGCTGTAACGCTGTCACCCCCGGGACAGTATTTTGGCAGCACCTAGCTGGAGACCACCACTTGGGGGGGGGGGGGGAGGTTGCGCCGTGTATGAATTCGGGGTATTGTTCTTCGAGGCACACATCTGCCTTAAGAAATCGCACGGCACAGGCCGTTACTTATTCAGATGCAGAAGCTCCTTCCGTCCCACAAGACGGCCCATTCAAGTCACATGCCAGAGGTCTCAGCAGAATGGGCTGCAGCTGCTTCAAATCTGCTGTCTAACATCAGAAGCAGTTGGACAAACTGTACCGTACTGACTACAGTCAGGCTCCCGGGCGCCGAGGAAGACAGGGAAAAGATTTGGGATCCCAGCGCTATGTTCTCAGAGGATCTGTGGCTGGAAAATGAGAAAAACTGTGCCGTTGTTCACAAGTCGAAGCGAGGAAGGAAGCGCCAAGAGCTCCTGGCCGTGGCCCTGGGGGTGAAGGTGGGAGTCAAGGGGGCACTTTTGTGGCAACCTCTGAAACTCTTTGCCTATTCACAGATCACCTCCTTGGTCAGAAGAGCAGCCTTAACTCAGAACGACAACCACTTCAACTATGAAAAAGCACACAATTTTAAGGTAAGCACAAATTCTTATTCTTTTCAGCTAAAAAGTTCTGTTTAGATGCTTAACATTTTATTTTTTGCTGTGATAGGGTTTTCACGCACCCATCTATACCAGCTCTGAGAAGAGTGTTGATAAAAGCATTTTTCTTTCTACTTGACTGCAGTCTTAATACGCTTTTACACTGCACTTAATCTAAATAACCGTTTCGCTACTCACTGCACTACTTGACGCATTTTAGCTCTTTTTGCCCAGATTCAGTTTTCTTTTTTTTTTTTTCAGAAACAAAAGTACTTCATATTGATTGTCTTTATCTTAAAGTGTATCCATTTTTAAATGAGAAAAAGGCCCCTTTTCAACTATTATCAGAAGCCAGTAGCATTTTAGCAGCAAACATTTTGGACCATTTCTGTTTTCAGAAGAAGTTGAGGGAGCTCGGGTGCTCCCTAACAATAGCACAGAGCACAACGGTGGTATTGTCTCCTAGCTTTTGTTCCACCACCATATGCTAAGGAAATGCTCTCAGAGTCCCACAGAGCTCTAGGATCTGAGCTTGTGTTTGCTTGTCAAACTAAACCAAATAGCTGGACAAACACATGGATGTTTAAATGGATCATATTTTTGCTGTCTTATACCTACAAAATCAGATTCTTCGGGGTTTTTTCCCCAAGTGCTGTGTCTGGCATGCTGCAGCAGGGAAGTGACTCAGCTGTGGAAACGGACCTTCCAAGCAGCTTGTACTGAAATGTTTTGCCAAAAGGACTGTGCTGGTTTCAGAGTATGCCAGCCAGTTACCATATCTAATGCTGTCAAATTGTGGTTTGATGCTTATCAGGGTGTATACAGAGAGAATAAGAGGCAGTAACAAGACAAGAAAGGAAAGCATCTTAGCTTTGAAACCTCAGTTTACTTAATGCTCCTTGAGGATGCTGATCTGGGTCACTGTCAGAATAGTTGAGCTCATTAGGAGAAAGAAATTTCTGATACTCATCTCAGGCCTGTCAAAAAAGGAGAAGCACTGATTAAAATGATTTCAATGTTTTCCTGGTTTAGCAAAAAAGCTTCACTTCTTACTTTTCTACATATTCTGCCATGCAGACATTGCTCTCCTCTGCAGGGCTTCTGCTGTAGTTGGTAAATCAATAATTTAATATTAGTGAGCAAAGCAAATAATAGCATCCCTCTTTTCATTCCCCCTCCTTGACCCAGTCTACAGAAAAGTCAATATTTATCTCACTGATCATCACTGAAGGAAATAGGTGAAATACTCTTGTTTTCTTGCTTGATTAAACTAGCTTTCATTCTTTCTGGGTTTTGCCCTCATTATCATTTTAATATCAAAACTATTTTAGTTTAACTAGAAAATATTTTCTCATGACTGAGACTTCTTTCCACTTTGACCCATGCATTCTTTTCTCTTAAAAATTCCGCTCGTTTTGGCTTTGATTTATAATTGGACATGTGCCCAGTTAACTTTGCGTTTGCACAGTCTAGCTGTTGTACAGTCTCTGTTCCTTTCTGTTTCAAAAGAGTCATAGTTTAAGTGGAAAATCACATGACTAAAATATGTATGTATTCACAAGCTTGACAGCAGAAAATTACTGGTTTTTCCTAGTAAAGGCCATAAAAAACTTACAGAAGAAACATTAAAAATAATAAATTGTCCAGAAAGGCCAGTCAAAAGTGTTACATTTCCTTAATGAACAAATATGTTCACTATGCAAATACAGTTAGATTTCTAAAGGATTGTACTAAAATATGTATAGTTGAACAAAAAATGTGGATAGAATGCTTAGAGTAGAATATTTAGATTTAAAACACGACTAGATTAAAGTCTAGTATCTAATATATTCCACATTCATCACATAAAAGGGTTAAGAAATTATCTAAAAGAGAAAGAATGGCTTTATTGGTCTTGGGGCAAAATTCTTAATGGCTTTTGGCAGCACTCAGGCTATGATGATACGGGATTTATCTGAAGGAGAACGCTATTTTGCAGATGTTCAAAGAGTTGTCTTCCCCATTTTTAAGTGAATACTGACATGTATTGTTTCATCTCAGCTCACAGGGACAAAGGTTATGCGTCACAGTGTCCGTCATAATCTTGTCATAGGCAATTCTTCAGGAACAGACACTCTTTAGCTCTTGTCCTTTAGCTGTGAAGAATCTTTAAAATGAAGGGCACATTTTTAGCGAAACTGATGAGATTTCTGTAGGTCTTACACCAAAGATCATACCTACCAGAAGAGAGAAGGAACAAAAGGAAGAAATAGACTCAAGGCACAAATTCAGAGCAAGGATGGATCTCCCTCCATCCTTTCCAAGCTAATATAAAAATTAAAAAGAAGTGCTGGAGTTTGGAGAGTGAAGGTGCTGGGATATGCCATTCTGAGCAGCCATGCTTTCTCCTTCAGCCTCTTTTCCAAATTTCAAGGCACTCAAGGCAATGAACAAAAAAAGATTGAGGATCCAGACTGATTTGTTAAGCTGGGTTCATCTTAAGTACACAACGCAGTTGCATGGATTTAGGTTTAGAGCTGGCGTCTGCCTGGCGGGACAACTTTGCATAAGCCAGTGTAGACATACCATAATTCAGGAAAGAGAATAAATCTCTGAGGCCCTGTTTAGAAAAACACAGAGGTATTTCTGTAACTATGTGGGTGTCAGCCTAACTGGATCGCAAAGTCCTCTTGCATCTTGTTACAGTTAGGACCCAGCAGGCTCTTTGGGATGTGCTTTACCTGCCAACTTCAGTGGGGTCCCAGCTGGTGGTGAGATCACCCCATGCCCGAGGGTGGCAGCATGGAGTTTGGGGAAGCTCCACACGTTTTGTTCTAGACTGGGAATTCATGAGAGGGCCTCTGTGCTGCTTTAAGTGAGCAAATACAGCTGAATAATGTGCATTTACCACAATATTGTGCCTGTTTGCCATTATAGCATGGGCAAATCCCATTTGCAAGGGGGCTAGTGGAGTAAAGGCAGCTGATTACGGACAAGTCAGAAGGTCTGCTGGGAGAAAGGAGGCTCTGGGATAAATTTCCCCTTGTGTTAATCACTGCAGATAAACACTGATTCTGGGAGACAAAGGGTTTGGGGGAGGCATTTTTTACAGATATCATGAAGATTATGTGTATGTATTAAAACAAAAAATAACAGCAGAGTCAGCTTTTCTTCCCTGCAAAGAGCTCAGGTTCAGCAGGAGTCCACAGAAGAGTACAAATGCACATGTATTCAGGCGGAAGTCTGAAAAATCTCTTGTTTTCTTTGGATGCAAATAGAAAAGTCTTCAAACCCAGTCAGATAAACAAGATTGTCTCAGAAACAGCATCATATAATGCCAATAAAAAACAAGTGTTTCAATTCAGGGCAATTTTTAGTTTGTTTCTGCAATATTGCTTAAGGGGTTATTTTGTTTTGCCACTGTATTGGCACTCCTGAACTTTGGTTGTCATTTCTCCCTCTGTGAACACAGCTTAGACGCAGACTAAAACTGCGTGAGATAGCACCTGTGGAGGGAATTCTGCCATTTGGAATCAAGAGCACCACAGGGCTGAAGGGTGAAGGTGAGAGCACAGGAGAACAGTAAGAAGAGACACACAGTGTAGTATTGGGTGAGATTGTCCAGCAGAGAATCATAGAATCATTTAGGTTGGAAAAGACCTTCAAGATCATCGAGTCCAACCATCATCCATGCCCACTAGACCATGTCCTGAAGTGCCTTGTCTACGTGCTTTTTGAATACCTCTAGGGATGGTGACTCAACCACTTCCCTGGGCAGCCTGTTCCAATGCCTGACAACCCTTTCAGTAAAGAAATTTTTCTTAATATCCAGTCTAAATGTCCCCTGCTGCAACTTGAGGCCATTACCTCTCATCCTAAACGAGAAGAGAGGATGAATGTAATAACTTTTCATTGAAAGAGCTGGAAAGGAAATAGAGTGAAGAAGTTAGGAGTTAGACATTGTGGAAAGAAGATGAAAGACTGAACAAGAAAAGTACAGTGTATAGTCTGAAATGTCATGGGTTTAGCTTATATGAAGAAATGCCTCCCTGTAAATTCTTCTTAAAAGTTGGAATTATGTGTCGACTGTAGCCCAAGCAGCCCAACCCTATGCTATGTATACACAGAGAGGTCTCCTGAGACTGCAGGATGGGGTAGGGACCAATAAGAAATAGATCTTGATCATGTTTCCAAAAATCTAAGCCCAGGCCTTTTGTAAGGATGCAGTTGCAAAGGATGGGGCAAAACGTAAAAACCCATCTCAAAATGACTAAGACCTGCTGTTACCTCTCCTGGATTAAAACAGAGATGAGGCCAATCTGGCAGGCAAAATTCCCATTTACCATTCAAAAGTGTTGTGTGCAAACTTTGGGCTGCATTTGAGTGTTGTGTTCATAAGAACACACCTAATTATTACTTCAAAATTAATGGCAAGCCATAAAAGACTTAGTTCAAAACGGCATCTTAAGAGATTTTTTTCCATCTTCATCTAGAAACTTTTGAAGTTCACCCTTTTTCAGTTAGAGATAGTGAGTATTTCCCTGTTTCAGCTTGACTAGAAACCACCAAGACTCACTTTTCTGAGGGCATTTCAGTTGGGAACTTGCCATTTGAGCTAAAATGCAGATCTGTGAAAAATTGAAGTGAATGAATAAAGAGAGCTAAACCTTTGAGGGCCACCAAGCTGAAGGGAACAGGGGAAGGGTGCACAGTCAGCTCTTCTCAGATGCAGCCCTTAGTCAGCGTTGATGACTGTTTCCCATTAGTGACAGAAGAGATCAAGAATAATCAGCTACCATTTTCTAAATATGCCACAGCGAGATCAGCTGAAACAAGCTTTATGTAAAGTGAGCAAGTAGGCCCCAAATACCCTAGCAACTGTGACGGACTTTAAATGTGAAATGCTACAGTTTTTAAAATCCTGAAAGAGCCGTTACAGCCGCTTCTCACGATGTTAGCTTTTGTAAACTGCTGCAGAGCAGAAGACATAGCTATCTTCCCACACCAGATGATTTCCACCCACAATTAAATGCAGGTTCTGACTTACTAATTATGTGGTTATCAGTCTAAAAATGCAGGCATAATTAGTTGTATCCATAGTTTTGTATCCACCGAAGGTCACGTAGAGCATATGCCTGAAATTCAGGTGGCCAGCTGATGTGAGGTAGGGCCATTTACCCCCACTGCAAGCCATATCTGAAATTCATGCTACCCACCCTGCAAAACAAAATAAGATGAAATAAAAAAGTAGTATATGTCTGTATCTATCCATCTATCTATCTATCTATCTATCTATCTATCTCTAACTTTATTGCAAAGTGTAGTTTCCCAGAGATACACAATTTTCTGAGAGGTAAAATACCGTTTCAAAAAATAAATATGACCAGTCAGACATTCCAGTTTTGACCTTTACTGTCAAAAGGGAGGAAGAATTACTATTGCTTTAAGCTTATTCATGCAATTATTGTACGTGAGTAGTTGATCAGGAGTCATTTGTGGTCAGGCTCACGTTTTTATCACTAAATCAGAGAGTTCTGTATTAAAATCACAATACTTCATCTTCCTGGGGAATGGACTCAAGAGTGCAGGCTTGTTTAGGGGTGATCCTGCAGACAAATGGGTTGAAAAAATTAGCAAGCCAAATGCTTGGCTTAAAACTTCACCAAGTTTATTTGAAAAGGGCAATGACCATTTTTTTACTGTATGAAAAGTAAAGAGCAGCTTTCCCCATCCCGGGGGGTGGAAGTGGCCTTTCAGCCATCCACCTGATGGGTAAACAAGAGCAGAGAGAAGGAAAAGGAAGCATTAGCAGCCGGAGTGTGCATGATTTATGTTTTGTTAAGTTCAGTTAAGTCTCTGGCCGGAACTAGCTCATACCATGTCCATTCACACGGGCATAGACCTCACTATTTATTCTTCTTTTCAATGAAAATGAAATGCTTACTTTACCAGAACATACATCTTAAATAAAAAGGTCTTCTGCCGTAGCCTTTGGAAAGGTGGTGGAGGAAGCAGCAGTGGTGTGCAAAACCTGGCTGGGCAGCCATGGGCTCTGTCAGCACGTGGGTCATTTTATTCCTCCTTATTTACTCATGTGTGGACTGTAGCAAAATGAGGTTTGGTCTACTGAAAAAGAGCCTACTGACATCTTGTCCTTATGTGAGCTCAGTTTACTTACTAGAGTCGGGAAGGGTGTTTTTTCCTTTTATCACTAATGGATTCCAGTGTGCAGAATCAGATCATTACCCAGCCGCTGCCTGGAGTGGCCACACGAATAACTCACCCTGATACACATTTACAGCAATCACCTCAAGCTCAGTTCAGTGTTGTTGCAGAGAAATGCACATATAACACCATAGTCGTAGGGCATTCAAACCTACGTGGTGCTCATAGCACATGGGTCTTGCACCGCATCCGTGATCACACACGGTTATGGGGAACCAAAATATGGTGCATTTGAAGGGAGTTTCTGTCACTGCATTTCCCCTACTTTCAAGTGATCTGTTGAGCATTTGAATCTCAGAAACATTCCTGTTTTGTTTGAACTACTCAAATAAAAGCACTGATTACAGTTCCTTGGATTATTATTTTTACTTTTTTCTCCTTTGACGAGTGAACCTGGTTTCCTCCTCTCATTATAGCTAAAATGTCAGGTAGCAAAAATGGTTTGTTTTCTGTCGTACGCAACCCGGTTCTCTGTTATGTTAAGCCTATTGAAAGATAAACTTCAAGATCAAAGCAAATTTCTGTCCCTATGGTTTATTTCATCTAGACTTCGGAAAGATGTGGGCACTGTGTGCTAAAGATTTACTCCTACTGAGTCTTCTGTTGTTTATCCATTTCAGTTGTTCCATCTGTCAGACCATCTGCCTCGCAATGACCTCTTTTTTTCCCCCCATTTGTATTACAGGTCCATACGTTTCGAGGTCCACACTGGTGTGAATACTGCGCCAACTTCATGTGGGGTCTCATCGCTCAGGGAGTGAGGTGTTCAGGTAGCTCTTTAACATTTTCTGTCATTCTCTTGAAATGCTCAGACATCTTTCCCACCCCCAGCCTGCACTCCCTGCAGGAGGGGGGTGTAGGGATTACTTTACAGAACAAGGCAAGAAATCCTGCCACACAAGTTAGAGTGTTTTCATTTTCCCCATTAGCTAGTTTAGAAATGAAGCCACCAGCCCTCAGTCACTGATGGTGACATCCTTTTGGTAGTCCCTTGGTCATATGTGTGCCTTGGTGTATACATTAAGAATTGATCTTTATGGTTAAGTTATCCCTGAATGTTTTTATGTCATAAGAAACAAGCCCTGGAAATGGCAGAGCGAGCCAGCAACTAGGCTTCATAACTCATCTTTTTGCCACCAGTTGCTGAGAAGTGCCCTTGTCTGCAAAAAGACTGTCACCTGTTTCCTATAAAAATACCATGCATTGCTGCAAGCCTGAAGTATCCCACCTCGAGGGAAAGCAAAAAATGTGACCTTCATTTTCCTAGAAGGATTAATTTTCTGGTGATTCTATAACTCTGTTAGCATTTTAACAGTACTTTAATTATTTTAAATTTGTTTGTTCTCTTGTGAAAAATAATCATCTTGGAAAAATGCAATAAACATCACATCATGAGCTTTTGCATTCAGTCAGTCAAATAGTATTTGCTGCATTGCGAATGGGATTTCATAACTTCTTTCTATGGACCTTCAATCTCTTCCATGTCTCACCTGAATATGCTTCTGTCTTACCTCCCCTGCCCTGACCAGGGCATGCCTGATCTCAGACTGGCAGCAGACACATCTGACCCTGACATCTGCCTTTCATGGGTAGAGGAGGTGGCTGTTACCTAAAATTTAGACTTCAGTTTGAAGGATCAAAAAACCTTTCACAAATCCAGAGTTTTAATAAGTGCAGTCTGAGCTACTGCTACATCTTGTCTGCCTGTAGATGAATAATGGTAACACAAAGAATATGAGAAGGACATTAAAAAAGAGGAAAATGACCAGTAGTGTGCTTTTCAAGCTATATGATATTAAACACAAGTGTGCAAAACCTGACCTCACTCGTGCGCTTTTCAAGCTATATGATATTAAACACAAGTGTTCAAAACCTGACCTCACTCGTGCATGGCACTGTATTTGTTCACATACATAAAATATTAAACTTATGAAAAGACTTACTTATTTACTATGAAACATAATACTCATTAATTTACCAACATTTAACTCTTAAGTAGATAGATGCATTTGGATTTAACTTCACATACTTGGAGCACAGTACTGAAAACAACACAGGGAGGATCCTCACTGCAGCTGCTCACATTTGTTTAGGCTTCACAGAACAATAATGTATTATGCAGTAATAACTGTATGGAGAAACACAAAAAAAGCCACCCAATCCCATTAAATGTGTAGGTGTGTTTGTAGTAATTACGTGATTTTGCTTGGTTAATATTTTATAGAGAATAATACTGAAATGTGCTGCAAATAATGAGAGTCATGTTTACATTTTTAATAGCTCGGACAGTAAACCAACATGAAAAAACAGTAACTTGCTAGTGATGATATTAGACAGGTTAAATTATCCCAAAGGGCACCGTCAGTGATGGGCATGACTAAGAAGGCATTAAAACAAGAATCAGACTTATGTGAGATAATGTAATTCACAATGGTGGTGGTTGCTTTCCTAAGGCTTATAAATTCATTTGGCTGAATATTTGAGTCTATTAGAAAAATTCAATTTGTGGAGATCAAGCAGTGATGTTTAAGTTAATACAAACCCACCCGTGCAACCAAGAGTAGGATTTGACTCTGGAGTAAGACACCAAAAACCATTTGTAAAATGCATCACTTTTTTACATCATGCCTTTCACAGCATTTTATATGCCTAAACTGACCTACAGACTAGACACTGGGGACACTTTAGTCACCAGTGAAGTGATGACACAGGGATGGGGAGGCTGCTGATGTGGCAGAGCAAGCCAAAATGTGACACTGCAGGAATGTGGAAGGGGAAGGGAGGCACACGAGCTCAAAGCACTGTCCCAGTTTGAAAGCTCAGGTGAATCTTAGGTCCTTCGCCCATTAACAGTGCTAAGCCACATGCTGGCCAGCAGAAGACAGTCATTACTCTGCTAATTTTATAAAAAGCTAAACCAAAACACCCAGAAGTTAAGTCCCATGCATTCAAATGCAACACCTAGAGCTACGTGTCCAGTGGTGAACTGAGCCAGACTGCACCAGCGGTCACCTCCTCCTCAGAGGGGTGAGGGACATCCAGAGCTTTTATAGCTTTTTAACAACTCTGCTGGAGTTCACTTTGCTCACCACAAGTTTTTTACAGATTTCCATGCTCATCTTTCTCATCTCCATCTTATTTATTCTAGCTTTGCTGACTGATGGGGAAGTTATATCCCTTGCTTGATGTGGCCTAAGGAGAAAAATTGTTAGACAAGACCTATTGGCATTAGTATTAATTAATTAACCTGGGTAACTTTGTTTACAGACTGCGGGCTGAACGTACATAAGCAGTGCTCCAAATACGTGCCCAACGATTGCCAACCAGACCTCAAGAGGATAAAGCGAGTCTACTGCTGTGACCTCACCACGCTAGTGAAAGCCCACAATACCCAGAGG
Organism: Elanus axillaris; assembly: GCA_026212715.1. Lineage (NCBI taxonomy): Eukaryota > Metazoa > Chordata > Aves > Accipitriformes > Accipitridae > Elanus > Elanus axillaris. The sequence goes on along the minus strand of JANZLQ010000078.1, from coordinate 6,846,964 downwards.
CCGATGGTTGTGGATTCATGCATTCGAGAGATCGAAGCAAGAGGTTTGTGTACTTAGGAAAGCAGCAGACACAATTAAGTGAAGATGACCTGAATTACGTGCTAAGCTAGGACAGGGTAGTATGCTTATGCACACTGAAGACAGGATGAGAGAAGGGTTTTTTTACTGTAGGTGATATATTGTTCTGCATTAACTGGTAAAATTAAATCATGGCATTTCATAATGCAATTTCCTGAAGTGCTTTCTGAAAACATGTCAAAACATGTATTATGTTACACTCCTGAAAGGGGTGAACTTTCAAGTGAACTTTAAGTTCATGTTTATGTGTCTTTTTTCATTATTTTCTTTTAACATACCTAGGGACACTTCTGGTTTCAAAGTAATCAGTTTAAATCAAATCCCTTATTAATAACCTTTCCGGACATTATGGGCAAGAGAACACAAGTGACTGGAAGTGACTCAGACAAGTGAGGTCACAAGCTGTGGTGTTTTTTGTGGTAGGTCACAAACTGTGCAGGGTTTCGCATGATGCTTAGCTACTGACTGATGGATACCGTGGCTCAGGCAGCATGTCACAGCCAAAACACCAGCTTGTGACAGGTTTGTGGTACACAGACATGTGACAGATTGAAGAAATACCATATCCTCTCCAACACAACACAGTAATGATCATGTATTTTTGCTTTGGGTAGCAAATGTATATGTCATGCTGCCCAATAAGCCAAATTTACCTGTTAGTCATAGCTTCAGCACAGAAATCTCATAATGTTGAATTCATGGCATCTCAGTAATCTGCATGGCAACACACTGATACAAGCCATTGGGATTTCAGACCACGCATCATCTACTGAAATGAATCAAAGATTTACAAGTAAATCCCCAGCACTGCTCCGTAAAGCTCTACCAGGATTATATCATCATTGCAGGGATAAATAGAAAGAATAGTATGGACTAAGACAGAAGAGCTTTACTCCGACGATATAGCAGGAAGCTACATTGCATTTGAGATCTAATCACTTACTTGTACATTTATTGATTAGGATAAAATCTGCTGCCCGCTCTCTGTTTTTTTAACATCTTTAAATTTCTTTAATTGCCATAGAACTATGTAAGATACTGATTTTGTTCTTAAGAAAACAAAGTGTATTGGATCTTATAAGTAGATTAGCACTGTGCATAGTCACAATAAGCAGTTCTGGGATTATAATAAATAATGTGTGTGTAACTCTGGTTGGCTAGCTCTGCCTGCTCTGCTGGGCTGCTCTGCATTTCATGTTGGTGTGGAGCAACTGGGGGAGAGCTGTGGAAGTGAGCAGGTCTCTTGTGGTGAAAGAACTGTAGAAGGGAGGTACTATTGTGGAGAACAGTATCAATCACATCTATCAGCTGTGTATAAGTAAAAGCTGACAGCAAAATCGGGAACAAATGTGCTCATAGGAAAAGGCAGTCTCTTGCATTGCTATTTATCATTAAGCAACTGGTAAAAGGGAAGGAGACCTCTAAAGCTTTATTAATTATAACCAAATCCAGGAAAATCTCTCACATAAAATGAATAAATCATGATAACATCACATGCCCCACCATTAGCAAATTGCAATATTTTCCTCTAACATAATAAACTGCATACCTAACAAAATCAGAAAGTATAAATTCTAAAATTTTTTAATCCTTTAAAAAACAATTTAAAATTATCTTGATCCTTCCTTAAATGCTCGTGAGTTTCACATTACAATTAATATTTTGCTATGCTTACTAGATCTGTTGTTCTTGCTTTATTGTTTTTAAGCCAGAATATTTGTTGGTTACTGAAGCAAAGTTAACCAAGAACTTTTTGTTTCAGGTTTAAAGTCCGAGGGCCTCTATAGAGTCTCAGGCTTCACTGAGCACATTGAAGATGTGAAAATGGCCTTTGATCGAGGTATATAATTTTTTAATCTTGTACAATTTTAATCTAAACTTTCAGTTCTAGGACTTTTCAGTTCTTTTTGCATCTGTATGGGTACCATGGTAATGAAACTGGCATATAAGCAGAAGTACAGAAAGCAACCTGTCTTTTCTGACTTCTTAAATTAATCTGTAGTGCTTTTCATAGGAAGAAATAGTATTTCATAGTTGGGAGAAATAATTAAACAGTTACATAAGTAATGGCAGGCAGAAGGCTAAGAGCTCGGGAAACTGGATGATTGCTCAACCTAGCAGCACAGCCTAGGCTCCTAGTCCAAGTATGAGCCTAGATAGTACCAGGGGGAAGTTCTTAGTCCTGTCTTTAGTAAACTCAGTGCTTTACAATACGATAGTCTGAGTTTAAGAAACAGGAACTCCAACTGGGAAGTCATTCTGCCTGCAGCCTTGCAGAAAGCACCGCACCACTGTGCATGTGATTGCATCTGCACAACAGATGAGAGGAGCATTGTGGAGATTGGTTGTACAGCATATTGAAAAACAAATAATTAAAAGACTGCCTGATTACCATCCTAGTTGCCCTTCTAAATTGATTTAGCTGATTACATTGGTTCTGGTTGCGCACACAGTCTTTGCACGCAGGACTAATTCTAAGTATATATGCAAGTGGGTGCAGAGTAGGGCCATTTAAAGAAATGTGAAAACGCATTTTCAAGTACGTTTAAGCAGTTACATAAATATTATTCTCCTTTCCAATAAAGAGTGTTTTCCTTCCTACTTAATTTTTTCAGGTATTACCTCTGCCATGTTAGGGAATAGGTCAGGCACAGCCCAGTGATCGCAAGCCCATGGGGATGAGGCAGGTCCAGGTCAAGCCAGAAAGTCAGCCGGTTGGTCAGGGTACCAATGAGAAGGGTGCACGGCCAGGCACAAGCATGGCCATGACGCAGCTGGAGACAGCTATTATGTCACTCAGGCAGGGACTGGGAGCCCTGGGGCCATGGGCAAGAAGTGTGGGGGCTCCAGGGGAGGCTGGGCAGGGCCAGCGACATCTGTGGGTGGCACGTCTCACACTTACTGTGTCTGAATACTTTTGTGTTTGGAGACAGTTTGTCATGCAGATGGCACTGGCAAAGAAAGTCCAACTAGGATTTCCGAAGTGACTGTTTTCATGCTATACCGAAAAATCCTTTAAAAAATAATAGATATTTTATAATGTGTTGGACACTGCGGTTGTGAACATATGCATATACACACATAGGTCAGCCATGATTTGGGCGAAAGAGATGTACAGTGATATGACTGCTATCATAGGAAGATACATGTTGCAGATGTGCCACATGAAGCAGTGCCACTGCCAGGGTCACAGACCCCATAGGTCCCACTCTGCTCCCTGCAGGTAGATCTGGCCTGGCAAACCCTTTTGGTTTGTGTGTTAATACTCCTCTAAGTGTACCAACCTGAATGAAACCCAGAAGGAAAAGCACAGGTTGAAGAGGGAAGAGTTTGAAGAAAGCAGATGGAAATTTACGTCTGAGCCTGACTTGAATACTGCTGCAGCTGTAGTTCCTTTGCAAATGCTTTGAACCATTGCAGCCAGTTCAGTTTTACAGACAGTGTATCTTTTATTAGTGCCTACACTCATGGCATAATCTGGTGGCGATACACACTTGAATCAGACCCACGGCAAGGAAGAAAGAAAGTGTGATTTACTGGCAAAGAAGGCAGCACCTAGAAACAGGAGGAGTAAGGTCACTAACAGTATCAGATTTCCAAAGGAAAAAAAATATGGATAAACATGGAAGCGGAGAAAGCAAGAACTGAGTTTGCATACAAAGGCTGTGGGGAAAAACCATTGGGCATAAATTGATAAAAAGCTGTGTCTTCATTTTCTTTTAACAATCTCATGAGGGAAAAGGGCTGAGAGTGTTGCCATGAATAATGCTAAAAGCAGTGCAACAGTGAACAAAATCTTGTTATGAGAATTGCATGACTAAACTGTTGCTGAGACCAGAAGCTGAAAACCTCAAAACTTTCTCATTTTGAAAATGTTTTCTCCCTGAACTGAGATGGCAAAGCAGAAGGAGTTGGTTGGTTTTTTTGTGGGTTTTTTTTTTGCAGGCAGGGATTTAAAGAAAACCAAAATAGATTTTTTGTTCTGATTTGTGGGCTGTGCAGCTAGAAGGTGGTTGTCAGCTGGCAGAAGGTTGAATTGGCAAGATGCTTCCAATCTGACAGCTCAGGGCTTGCATCCCTGTCAGATCCAAGTTTACAGAGTCAGAGACCCAAGCCTTTCTTTTGCATCCCAGCCCACACGTAGGAACATCGCTTTTCTGCTGCCCAGTTACCTGCTTAGCCCTAGAAGCCAGAGCAGCAGGGAGTGGACTATCCCAAGGATGTGGAATATCCCAGATGTCTGTCCCAGGTGACAGAGCTGGGAGAGAAGGAGGCTGAGAGCCAGATGGCAGGTCTCATCTCCAGCAATGCCTGGAAGGTTTTGTTCAAATTTCATTTTCTGCCCAGAAAGTGAAGTTTGTGGGAGTTTTACAGAACTGTTGTTTTCACATTCACTACAGGAAATCAACACTTTTTTTTTTGCAAAATTAAAGAAAAAAAATAGGAAAATTCGTGTCTGAAATATAAAATGGAAAATTCCTGATGAGTTCAGGTTAGTAGACAGGTGTTGCAGCAAACCGCCATGTCACTATCCCAGACATCTCTGGAGCATGCTGCATAGCAGAAGGTAAATGTGTTTTAAAAGACCTTGGTATAGTTAGCTGTCAAAGGAGAAGCTGAGAGCAGGGCTATGAACCAGAGAAAAGAACTCTTTAATGGATGGTCTTGGAACAATACTAGAGGATGTACACTGGTCAAGAATAAGTTTAGTTTGCCAATTTAAAGACCCTTTTTTAACCATCTGATAGCAAGGCTTTGAAACAACTTTCTAATAAGAGCAGGGATAAAAACCTTAACTAGTTTTAAAATGGAAGTTGAGGGGTTTAAGAGATGCGTTATATGGCACAGTGCCTGCAGGTAGCAGAGCCCTGCACTCTGGCATTACCAAGGTCCCTCCCTGCCCATTGTTTCCGAGTCAGTCCCCAGACACCTGCCTAGAATGCCAGTATGCTTTTGCAGCTCTGGAAATACAGCTTTTAATCAACAGGTTTGAAAATGAACAAGCAAGGAGTCCTCCCATTTTAATGCGCAGGATGCATCCTTCAAACAATGCCATCGAGCTTTCTGGTTTCCCAAGCTCTTTGTCAAGCCACAGGAGCCAGAAGACAGGATGATGCAGGGATGAGAAGTAGGGGCTGACACGGCCGTAGAGTACCTCTCCTGCTGATTGCATGTGCAGCTGAAGGGTGCAATGAAGAGAAGCCAGCCCTCCCTCTGAATAATTCTGCTTTGCCAAAGGGACACTCACTTGTTGCTTCCCAAGAATTATAGCAAGAACAGAAAAGCAAAGACAGGTTTGAAAGTTAACATGGGACTAGAATGGCATCCCACATAATATTATTTGGGTCCAATGAAGCTATGATATTTGGATTTAAAACACGGAGAAGTTGGTCTTCATCTGATTTAAACTAAGACTCCCGTCCAAAGCCAAAGCAGTATAAATACCCCTACTGTAAATTAGCGTTAGGCTCTCTGAGGCACTGACAATGTTCTATTTTAGTGATTCTTGTAATGAGAAGGAGGGGAATAATGTGGATTTATTTAATCTGGTGAATGTTGGTGCTGTAGAATGACAGTTGCTCTCTGTCAGCATTGTTGAGCTGTGGCGTTGTGGCATCCAGAAAACCCTCATTGTGTGCTTTATCCACAGAGCTGCCATTGTCACCAGTGCATTCTGTCCCCCCACTTGTTTGTATGACTGGCTGGTACAATACACTTGCTAAAAATATTATGCTGTTAAATATTACATGAGTACTTAGAGGCATCCTAACTCATACTCACTCTTTTGCCAGTGTAGCTGAAAACCTGTCAAATGCCAAATCCAAGAAAAAGCACAAAGAAGCATATTAGCATGGCAAAGGTTGTGCAATAAAAACAAAGCATTAAGCAAAAAGGAATTTAAGTGGAAATGTAATTCAGTATTCAGAGGACATAGCTGAGGCTTTAAGAATGTAATACTTATTCCATTTCACTCTCTGATAAACTATTGGTATATTTCTATGGCATCTAAAGTCAGTTGAAACCTTTAAGGAACAGAACAAAGTCTTGCTTTGTCTTGAGGTATTCAGACTTCACAATAATACAACAAAATATATTGAGAGTCAAAGCAACAAGGAAAGAGAAATGATGGGGTTTGGGTAGGATTAGGTTTGTAAAGCTGAAATGAGCTATATGTTCGTAATCCAAAATGAAAAAAAAAAGATGGTATTAACATATGGCCACTGTAACTGTACTGAAAATACTAATTACAATCTGAGAAAAGTTACTGTATGGAAGAGTGAAAAAAATGATTGTGGTAATGCAGAAGGTACCGTATGAAATAGATGTAGTTCATACAGTATGCTACTTTAGAGGATCCTCTGTGAAATTTGTATCATGACTTTACTGGCAAGGAATTAACTTTTCTTTCTTAGTGCTTTGAATTTTTAGGAGTGTATAAATGAAAATAAAAATCCAGGAATTTGGTGAGGATAAGAAATAAGTGGAGCCTGCCAAGGGCCTTCAATTGCTGAAACTAAAAACAAAGAAAAAAAAAGACAATCCAAAATCTACGAAAGGAAAATAAAAATCCCCCTACATACCCACTGCAGAAATTTGTAGGTATATTATAACAGATGTATTGTTATGCTCACTTTAAAATAATCTTCAGCGTATTTCTAATGGATGTACATTTGTCTCTGAAGTGAAGAGAAAAATCTTTGACTTGGGAATTAATGCATTTTTTCCTACAGTAAGTAAATATGTAAATAAGGTATGTTTGAAGTACACTGTAGTTTGAAGTACCTCTAGCTGAAGCGCCCCTTTAAGGAAGCTTGCTAGGCTGCTTTGTAAAAGTACTAAATAAATAACACTTCCATTTAGTGTACTGGTGACCTGGATAATAGATGCAACCTTCTGCTTTGCTATATCTGTTCTGATGCAGCTGCTGGCTCCTTGGAGGTATCTGTTTTCAGTGGAGCGTTTTGTGCTCAGTGTCCATCAATTAAATAGAGCTCTCCACACAAAGCTTTACAAGACTAATGCTACTGTGCCTGGAACGTGTGGATTAAAAAAAAGATTGGGGCAGTGTAAACATCCTCCTAGGGCTTATTGATGCTGTATTAAATTAAATGCTGATGGATGTATTCAGACTGCTCAGCTGCATCAAGAAAGGCTGCTTGTTTTAAACACTTAAGCATATAATCTCCTCTTGATGAGAACGTGTAGTGCTATTAGTCTTAATGAGAATTATGTGCATACATTGGACAGGACGTATCCCTTCAAGATTAATGCCATAGGTTTGTATAAAATGTCTACAATCAATATAAACTCTTTTACTCTGCTGCGAAAGCCTTTATCACCATCTTAGGACACCATGTATCAAGCACACCCACTCATCTGTCTGTATCGGGGCATGTCTACAAGCACTAGTTACTGAGAGACAAGCAAGGCGATGGCTTTACAGTGTGTTGGTGCCTTGGTGGTAACAGCCCAGGCTTGTGCTTGCACCTCCTGGCAGATACGAGCAAACTCCTCTCCGTTGTCCAAGCAAGCATAACCTCACATCACACCACTCAGTGTATGGTCTAATCTTTACCACCTCCTGCAAGGGAAGCACTATTATCCTCACTTGAAAGGGGGGGGATAAGGACTACGAGGTGTAACTAATCTCAAAGAAGCCTGAGATAAAGCTGGTGGTTAAATCCAGACAGCCTAAGCCCCTGCTTGACCAGTGTCCTTCCTACCCCATCTTTCTACTGCAAGATGGCCAAAGACAGGCTCCAGGAGGGGAGGACAGCAGAATTTCTCAGTCTGAAGAAAAATGTGGCTATGAGGGCACTAGGTAGTACAGAACAGATGTAGTCATTTGAACTTGAAAAACAATAGTGATCCAGCCTTGCTGCTAGTTCTTGTTACTTCACTCGTTGCAAGCCATGAGTTGGTCAAGGGCTTACCAGCAACATTTGTAAATGTTAAGCTCGTGATTAAAAGTGCTCTGTAATAGAGTTCTGACTAACTGTGTGGCAAAAAAAATGTGTGTCATTTCAGTTGCATAATTCATCTATTTAGCTGTTCTGCATTACAAGTATCCATATTCATTAAACAAATTGCGATCCACATTTCAGAATAAATTGTATAGCTAAATGCCATAGCATGTCTATTTAAATTCAGATTGTTGCTATAAATAAATAAGTCAAATATTAAGACATTAGAGGACTTCCAGAAAATAAGGCGGCTTTATTACTAGCTAATCAGTATAGATAGATTGGTGCAGGACTTACAAGATTTGGATGTTTACTCTGATTTTTCCTACTGGTCTCCTGAGGGTCATTGGAAATTTATGTTATTTCTTTGTGCCTCTGTTTCCCCAAGTGAAAATGAAAAGAATGGCTCATAGTCCCGTGCATTGATCTGCGGATACAAAATACAACACCAGAACAAGTTATTAATAGCTTATTTTCAGCGATTAAATGGACTAAATTCAATAAATATATTATTAACATGATTTTTCATCCAACATTAAAATATTATGTGTGAGATGGTACACTGCAGATATTGCTGATGAAATCACCAGACCCTCCAAAAGATGTAAGCAAATAAATTGTTTACTAAAAGATAAAGAAACTACCATTCCTCATTCATATACTGTAACATTGGTAGCAATATATTCTCATTAAAGCCTTCCAAATGCTTTCAGGTTGTTTTTTCTTGTCAGGTTGAACACAATAAATCTGAATTAGAAGCCTAGCTTTGCTTCAGTCAAAATTAGCCTGGTTGCAAAAAGATTTCTTCCTCCTCTTCCAGATGGTGACAAGGCTGATATTTCTGCCAGTATTTATCCAGACATAAACATCATTGCCGGAGCACTGAAGCTATACTTCAGAGACTTACCGATTCCCGTGATCACCTATGACACCTATTCCAAGTTCATAGAGGCAGCAAGTAAGTATTGCATAGTAATTTGTACTGATCTTTAATTACATTTCCCATCCATAAAGCTGTCCACGTTACAGAAAAAGGCAAGACAGACAATTGGAAGTAAGGGCATTGTTCTGTTCATTACTTTACTGCCATGTTCTTCTTTCACATAAAACTTTTGCCTGATTGTTAATCAGATGGGACATCGTGCAGGTTAAAAAATAAAAGTAAACATAGGGTATCAGAATAACTGACCAGTTTCAGAAAGCATGGTTTCAGTCTCAGTCAGTGAAGCTACGACATGCCCTGGGACAGAGTTTTGAAAGGAATCGCCTGTTCTTTTCTTGTAAATGACCCAAATTCTGTGCCAAGAGGCAGAATGTCCAGTGCCGTTGCAAGGACTGCATCTGGCACTGGGAGGATCCCAGGGCCGGTGTCACAGCCACAGTGCTGGCTGCCAGACACATGCAAGACAGGGTGATCAGTGAGGGGTCAGGGCTGTTGTGAACAGTGTGAGCCTTGAGGGTGTGTTCCATTTCCCCACCATTTTCCCCATCTCCCATACCCGGGCCTCCTTTGGCAACAAGACTGCGCTGCAGACAAGCACATCCCCTCCTTCAGTCCATGAGGGATCAGAGCAGACACCCCACAAAGCACATCTGCCCCACAGTTCAGGTGCATCCCCTGTTCTTTAAATCCTACAGTATCTAACCTGTCTCCGGATGGGAGGCACGGGCAGTTACCCCCTGCCCAGAGCCGGCAGGTCGTGGGTGCACGCTGTCAGGGAGGGAGGAGGACAGCAGCATTTGTTGCCATAATGTTGGCAGAGCGAGCTGAGATTTGCCTCAAATTCTACTCACCGGGGAGCAGCCTTCCACGTAATGATAGTCCCTAATGAAAACTCACCAGATGGATTGCATCAAAATCAGATTATTAGCAAAGATGTCAAAGACCTGAGGTATCTATGAAGTAGCATGCTTTCTTCTTTAAAAAGTATCCTTAGTAATTTTGAAATGGCACCCCGTATCTCGATAAGCAGCAGGAATGGTGGTCTGTCTGTGTGACTGTGCTGCCTTCCCTTCCCCTCTGGCTTACCCCACCTTGCAGTCCCCATGCAACCACAGATAACCTCTCTCCTGCACTCTCCTCTTCCTCCTTGGCAGAGAAATTACTCTTGCTCGTCACTTGTCCTGTAAAGAACATGCCCAGAGGAAGCAGTTCCTGTCATGTCAATACACCAGTCTCTTAAAAGCAGGACACAGAGATTCTTAATCTTCTAAAATTTTGGGCTGCTGGTGCCATTTGTATGAAAAGTCATGCAGCAAATACAACTCTGACTCAGTTCACAGCTTGGGAATCTATACTTTGCATGTATATGAATGTAAATCCTGCTCAGATTTTTAGAGATTGCCGAACATTTTTACTGATGCTCTCCAATCACAGATACCTACATATTTAAATACGTTCAGAAATCTTTGTTTGTGTAATTCCATGCCATTTCAGTCTCTAGCTAAACTTACATATTCAAGCATAGTCTCTAAAAGCATATATCCACACTCCCATCTGGTTTTGAAGGCTAACAGAAGTAATCTTATGTAAGATTTTAAAGAGTCAGCTCTGGGCAGAGTATTATCAAGCACTTAATGAAGCTCGGGTACTGTACCTATACAAGCCTGTAGATAGAGCTACAGACCACAGAGACAATTATTGAGTGGTCTTTGTTGCTGATTTCTTTGCAAAGCCAGTTTTTTTGAGGATGCAGAAGTTGCTGATAAGCTCCATGTTTATGAGTTTAATATTTATCCCTCCGAGCACAGTCAATGGCTTGTGACTCCGTAATAATAAGTTAGCTTCCTGAATTATTGCTGTTTACAAATGGAAAGCCCTATTAACATTAATCCTGTTTGGTGTTTTTACAGAAATCTCCAATCCTGATGAACGACTAGAAGCAATACATGAAGTGTTGATGTTACTCCCTGCTGCTCACTATGAGACACTTAGATACCTAATGATTCATCTCAAAAAGTGAGTTGATTGGCATGCAGGATATTCTTGAAGAGCTTAACAATTTTCTGCTTTGAAAGAGAGACATTACAGAAAGTACCAATAAAGCTACCATTAGGGGCACTGCCACTAAAACAATAATGTTGCAAATAAGCAGACAAGCTATGTTTGTATAAATGCATATAAGCTATGCACATATATAGTATAGACCCTTTGCTGGCAGATCATTGCAAACCTTTGAAGAGTTAATTGAGATTTGTCTTGCTTCTCTGAGGCAGATGATATCTGCCAAATACCAGAATGGTAGGTACTAGAGATCTGCTAGATGTGCTGCAGTAAGTCACTTGATCATGCTTTGCTTCTGCCTCCCCTTACCTCCTGATTTGTCGTCTTGAACGATAACCCAAAAAGGAAAGAGCTGTCTCTTACGAATTGTTTGCTCAAATCACAGTTAAGCCAAGAATCAAGCAAGGGCTATTTTTATACAACTAGTAAAAGCAATACAGGCCCTTACCAGTTACATCTCTTTGGTTTCTAAACAAAAAAAAAGCTCTGCCTCATTTGATTTCCAAAGTTTGTTTAGGCATACATGACGCATACACAAGGCATACTTAAGGCTTCATAAGGCATACAAAATTTTCAAAAGTGCCTAAATTTCATTTTTGAAAGTGACTTGGGAGTGTACTGCCAAGTTTTCCAAGTTTTCAGGTAGGAAGCTAGGAAAATTGTGAAGTGCTCCAAAGAGGGTGCCTCACTTTCCCTAATTTCAAGCAAAACTGTTTTTCAAAACCATGCTAACTCCACTTTGCTGCTTTGGGTATTTACATGCCTCGGGAAGTCATCTTTTTAAGTTTTTAAAAACTGAATCTGAATAAAGACTGCCATGTCATCTCAAAGCAGACCTTCATTTCAGGATATGTTGCTCAAGATGTCCCTTGACTCTGGTTAAAGTTCATGGTGCTACTTGGAAACAACAGAAAAGGGGATAAGGCAGGAATACAACTACTCACCTTTTATACAGCAAATCCTTGTTCTCTTCTCAATTGTCCCACTACTTGCAACACAGTTGCAAATTTGGAGTATTTTCTGTGTGCACTATTCTGCAGTATTAATGCCAACCTAAAAAGAAAAAGACCTCAATTCACATAAAATTGCATCAGAGAGCTTGTGTGAAGTGCCTTTCATGCTCAATCAGGTTCTCATTATGCAGAGACTTTTCCTCATTTTGAATCAGCTCAGGTCATTACAACCGAGTAATTTTTCCTTTCGATGAGACATTACCTGGGCATGCAGGAACTTCTTTGGACTCTGCGGAAATGAGATGTGCAAATATCCACCCTTGTCAGCACATATGCAGGAACAACTCAGGATGAACGATGTTGGCTTTTAAGAAGGCCCACGGAGGCTATAGACAAGCCACCTGCATACAGAATCAGTACTGTCATGTCCCGGCAGCAAATTTTTCATAGACAAGTATTGACTTGCCTTCCTTCTTTTTCATGAACTGCAGTACAGGCTTTGGTTCAGCTGTTGAGCTGAACTACTGATGAGACAAAAATAGTCCAAACAGCTGATTAAGCTTTCTTTCTCAAATACCTGCAAGTCATGCAATGAATTTCCCCTCCTTTCCCAAATCGTAGCTTTCAGCATCCGCACAGAAATCAAGCACATCAGTTCCTATGGAGAACCTGTTGGAGAGATCTGAATGCCAAAGATGGAAGCTCCTTTAGGTTCAGACTATGCTGTTCTGTAGATTCAACAAAGAGTCCCAACTCCAGCCCCATCGGGCACTTCGTGCATGGAGAAAACATGAGCTGGTGTCAAAGAGTCTATGTAAAAACTGCAGGATCACAGCCTCTACACCAGCGCTGTTTCTCAACAGAAGAGAAACTGCACTGAAGTGTTAAAAGCACAGGAAAATCCAGCAGAGGACAATGTCAGCAATGAAAAATGAGTTTGTCAGTCAATTAATTGTTTTCTTCAGTTATCAGATAACTTTTTGCTCAAGATTGGAGGAAATACAATAGCATGAGCAGTCCCCCCTGTGGTGAAACTCCATCCATGCTGACACTGCAGTGAAGCTGTGAATCTGCTCTGTGTTCACCCCAGGCCATGCAGCAAGCCCCATGCTCCTGCACAGAGGTGCCAGTAAGATGTATGTAGCATTGCATAGCTGTTCAACATCTGTGCTGCATACATCCACAGATGAAAAGCAGAGTGTTATACATACACTTGGACAGAAGTGGCTTGGGCTAGGCACCCTTGCTTTGTCTTTTCTCCTTGCAAAGCACAGCTAACATCTGTGCTAGAAGACGAGGATGTACCTGTGAGTAGGGGCACTGATGGACTTCTGTCCTGAAAGCAAAGAGGAGCAGTGTTTTTCTGTGAGAGAGCCACTCTTTGCAGACACCCAATAGCAGAAGCAAAACCTAGTCATAAAAGGACCTTGCAAACAAGGGAAGATCAGATTACTCCTGGTTTCAGCCTCTTTGTGCTCCTCCGATGGCATGAATGAATCCACTGCTGCCCAGCTGGGAATTACCATGTCCAGGGGTGGTCTCAGTTGTTGCCAGGAGAGCTGGCTCCAAAACCAGATGTGCTCCACCCTGGCAGAGGAGTTGTGTGTGGAGGAGATGTGAAACTTCACCCACGCTGTACTTGGTAACAGCAAGTGACTGGAGGAGATGTGAAACTTCATCCACGCTGTACTTGGTAACAGCAAGTGACTGGTCCATGAGAGACCATGGCTGTCTCTACATTGCAGTGCAAGAGCACTCTCAGGACCCAGCTCAAATGCCAAGGGCTTGCTGGGACAACACTGATGTGATCCAGCTCTATTACTGGGAGGAAAACCTTGAGCACACCTTGCATCTTCCAGCAGGCCTGACTGATTTTCCAGTCTGGGCTGACTTCTCTGCAGCTTGGCCAATCCTGGGTGGTGTTTGTTGCTCCAGCCGCACATAGTCTACCTATTCTTGCATTTACATTACATGACCCATGTCAGGCAACAGAACAGCCGGGGCTCCTTCCTAGAAGTGCCTCTCTTCTCTGTCAAGGATAGGTGGCATTTGCCAGGCTGCTCCAGGATTCAGCCTGTTCCTAAAGTATAACAAGTAATCAGAATCACTCAGCTGTTGGTTGGCCTGAGGCAGCGAGCAAGGCAGAAAGGTGTGAAGGAATGGGTTCCTGCAGGCTGGAAGCATGTCTGGGGGCATGGGGGTCATTGGTAATCAAAAGAAAATCTGGGTTCGTATTCGGGAAGCACACCCGCACCTCTGGTGTGATGCACACCAAGCACAACGTGCCGGAGAACTGTAGTTACTGTAGTGTAGGGCACTGCTCCATACATTATCATTTAAATCGTTATTATGCTTTTCAAAAAAAGCAATTGCCACTAATTCTTATAACCTAATGGATAGCCACATGGAAAAATCACTTAAGAGTTGCACGAGGGATGTTTAAAGGCACTGGAGATCACAGCCCCACCATAGCTGCATTGTACTTGCTGTGGAAACAGTTACTATATTGAGTGAAAGTAAAAATTGTTACTGAAAAATGTCATTATCTACCAATGCTTGATGTGAAGTGGTACTACAGATTAAGATGCATATATTCTTTTCTTCTAGGAAGTAAACAACTACTTACTTTTTTTCTTTTTTTTTTTTTTCTATTTTAGGGTTACCTTGCATGAAAAGGAGAATTTTATGAATGCTGAAAACCTGGGAATAGTGTTTGGGCCTACTTTAATGAGACCTCCAGAGGACAGTACCCTTGCTACGCTGAATGACATGCGGTACCAGAAGTTAATTGTGCAGATTTTAATAGAAAATGAAGATGTTCTCTTTTAGACAGAGAGGTGTATCTTCAAAGCCATTTGTGTTAAAATAATTAGTTTGAAGGAAAAACAACATTTCTTTAAATTTTTTTAAACATAAAGGAAAAGTTCCTTGACTGCACTTCAATTTCTGCAAAGTTGCAGATGGATGCCAAAATGTTTAGGGAAAGCCTATGTCTCATAGACATATGCCTCTTTGTAGAAGGGAAAAAAAGGTCAGAAAAAATCCTCTTACCTTGTATCTTTTGCCTTGCTTCAGATGTATATTTGTTTTGAGAAGTTGCAGACGATTTTATTGTTAACTTATTAAGAAACACAAAACATATTTTAATATGGCTAGAGAAGCAAAAAGGTACTTAATCAGTGTTACTTGTATACACCTATACATTTCCCTTTCCATGAGACATAATTATATATGTCAATTGTGAAACAGAACCTATATTATAAAGATATTTTTACTTTACCTAGCTGAAAGAATGGCATTTTATTTTAGCAAACTATAAATCAATGCGGTGCATTGATTATTTTCCACGTAATTCTTTCCTGCATTTTTGCTATGATATATTGAAAACATTACCACTAATGCAGTATTATCCTGACATACCTCTTTCATTGCAAGTGTTTTAAAGCAGAATTCTTTTCTTGTGTGTATTCCAGCTTTCCTTAGGTTTTTTTTAACATTTAGGCACTAGCATCCTAAGATTGTACACTTTTAGCCATTTGCTATTTCCCAAAACATATAGTATTTTCTCTTTTTTTTTTATTCCCATGTAAAATATGGTATTGAGAATTTTTCAAAAGTCCTGGTGGTAGTATCAGTTTCACATGCCAGATTTTTCTGGATTACAGTAATATGTAAGTTAAGTGATGCTGGGACACTGGATATTTTCTGGCCTTGTTGAAAAGTTAGCACTTTTTTGGGTTACTTATGAAGGATTTGTTTTTTCTGTAAAAATCAAGTTATGTTTTGTCATGTTTCTGTATTTATAAACGTACAGTAAATCTGCTAAAAATGTAGGTATTTATCTTGAATGTGTTTCCTGATGGTTTGTTAAAAAAAAAAAAGAATGTGTAGGAAATGTGGGAGTTGGTAAATTTCATTATTACCAAATTTTAATATTTTTCTCCCCTCACAAACATTGACCTACAGAGTTCATAGTCTAACTGCAACTTATTCCTAATGTTAAAACTGTTTCTCAGCATGAGATGTTTCTGCAAGCATAGAAAATCAACATACTTTACTACCAAACTCAATTTTCAATACAAAAAAAATTCTAATAATCCCTCATCTTGATCATTTGTATCATATGCTTGGTAACTCAGTGACGCAGTTTCCTGAATTATTTCAGGGAGCACATGTTTCTATTCAAATTGAAAAATATGTGTAACTATGATAATGAAGGGAGGTGGAGGGTATGACTGTAAATTTGTTGTCTTCTAGAGAAATAACTAAGGGCTAGATAGATTAATCCAGATTGCAGAGCAAATGCTAAATAGTCTGAGTTCCCAATACTTCCATAGATCCTCCTGCCTTGTACAGGACTATTTGTTGTAGGTTATGTACTACTTAATACTGTCATAAAAATGATCTGGAAATGGTTTTATTTTGTGAAGTGAAATATGCTTTGTAATTTATGATAGTGTAAATGGAAGGAAAAATCCCATTAAATGTGTTAAAGAGTTCTGCTGTCTGTCACTCTGACCACATGGCAAGCTGCCAAATGAAAATCAATCGCTAATTACCATCCTGACATTACTGGAAACTTTCCTACCTGGAAAACTTAGAACTGTTTTACTGAATGTCAGCAGTTTCAGATCGGAATTTGGATGCCCATACTACCACAGCCAAGGCTGTGCACACACTTAGTTTCTGCAGCCACCCTCAACCACCTCTTTGTAAAATGTCCAAGCAAGCAATGAATCACAATATTAATCCAATCAATATCCAAGAATCAATGCTATCAGAGCACTTTCACACTCCCTTGAACACAGATATTTGACTAACGGTGGTTTTCTTTAGTTTTTCTGGTCAGTTCAGTAATGAGTTATTTTTTTAAGGCAGGAACTGTATTTTAGTACCCTTTTTTGTATTTTTGTAGGAAGACAAGCAAGTCATTCTGCCCTTTCCCTCTACCATGGGCATAGTGGTAGCTTTGACATGTCTCACAGTCCGGGGACGTCAACACATGTCCCATCGTAAGGATTCGATGACAGTACAAAGCAGTGTGTTCAAAAATATCCATGCTTAGTGTCTTTGGAGAGCAGAAGTTTCTAATCTGATGGACAGAGGGAAGAGTATGATTCTGCATCTTAAAACACAAATATCTAATGAATTGTGCATGTTTGTCTTGGCTAACTGATTAACCTATGTCCAGCATCCTCAGGGGCATACTGAGCACGGAGGTAAAAGGACACTGTCCCCTCCATACCTCATTAGTGCCACCTTGTGCTGCGCACGCTTCATCTCTTACATCGGACTTACTGTGGCCATCATCGCTGTACCTGGGGCTGAGCAGCACCTCTGAGATCTGATCGTCTCTGTTCCAGATTCACCATTCAAGGAAGTAAAAAGGCAGCAGACTTTTCTCTGCAAAACTGACTGCTAAAACAGAAGAAAAAAGCATATTTATCTTTAATGGAAGCCTATACTCCCATACCTAGGAAAAAAGTGGTTCTGGCTGAATTGCACCAAGTCCTTCCCTTTGCTTCAAAGCATTCAGCAAGAGTGTGATGACTTCTCTCATGAGGCACTACTAAAGAGTAGTAAGAGTCATTTGAAAGATGCTCCAGGAGGCTGTGTTTGAGCTGATGTAACTTCCCTGCTAGGTCATTTCATCTTGAGTGGAATGCAGCTCTGCTCTCCTGGAAGCAGGTGAGATACCTGTGTCTGACTGCATTGGAGCTTGTCTGCAGCCAAATGTTCAGCAGGAACCTTGCACCCCTCCAGATGCTGGAGAGGGCCTCTTTGACAGAGTGCTGTGGGTGCAGCAGCAGTCCCCTACTGCAGGCATCCACCCGTCGTTCCCATGTGCCATTCAGCTAGCCCCATCTTCTGGTGTGATGGGTGCAACTCCGTACCCCCTTAGAGCTGGTCCTTGGAGCTGCCTGGGTGAGACGACTTGCCTCCCATAAAGCAGAAGTGTCCTAGGCATGATTAGTAAAGCATTACATGAAGTTAATGGTTTGTAAGGTATTAACTTTCCTAAGCGCTGTGGAACAGCAGAAATCTCCTCCTTACACCTCTGTCTTTGCAAGACTCATTGCTGTCAGGTTTAAGTATTTCAAGCCTGCTGGGGTAACTGAGCGAAGTTTCCTGATGTGCTGTGTCTGACTCCAAAGCACACATGCACTGAAAAGGCAGCTGGCAGGCAAGACTGAACAGGGAACTGTTGAAGGGTCTCCTCAACTGAGACACCGATTTGGGGCTCCTCCACCCAGAGACCAGCTGTTGTGAAACTTTGTTATCTCTCTCCCACTATCAAATACCATTGGAAATGGACAAATGATGTAGAAGTTACTGAGGACAGAGAAGAATTTGCAAAAAAAAAGAGAAACAAAGAGCATAAGTGCAGATACTGTTTCCTCAGGAAAATTTTTTGAAATGAAGTTACAAAGGAGACAGAGCTTTGCTCTCAACTCACCGCTCTGCGAGCTGATGTCAGTTTAAGCTACAGAACAGGTCTAACAGGGCACAAAACTGGGTGAATTGGTACCACATTAATTTTATTTCTAAGCAAGAGGTAAGACTATACTTTCTTATACGCTTAACAATCTCAAAGCTCACACAACATTTGAGCTTAATGAAGGAGACGGGTCTACAGGGGCACATGGCCCAAGACTCTGGGAAGGAATGTATCAGGTTTGGGACCTCTTCTGAAACAAGGTGCTTGAAAGACCTGAGCTGTGCGTTACTGTCAAGTTTAGGATACAGGAGGAAGGAGGGATTGCGGGTGTAGTATTGGGCAAAACTCTGGTGATAGTGAGACCTTGGAGAGGTGCCAGGGGTCTCTGCAGTAATACATAGCTGGGCTGAAGGAAGGCTTAAAGCCACATTGCAAGGAGGTGAAAGTGTAGTTACTGCAAGTGGTTTGCAGAGCACGTGGAGCAACTGTGTCTTACAATAAGCACAAACACTGCACAGCACAGATCTGTACAAATGAGACGCTGCGAGATGATTAACTGTGTTTGCTCAGGGCCCTGCCTGGACTCACACGTCCGGAGGGAGAGCATTTTCCTAGCCCAGCTAGGCTGCTGCTCTCTCCCCCTCCCTCCCACCTGGAGATGGAGACAGCCGACAGCCTCTGTGTGCAGACAGGGCAAAGACAGCCTTGCTCCCTGATCCTGCTAATGGCTGGGCAGGTGCTGCCCTGCTGTCAGAGAAGAGGCCGGAGAGGGCAGAAGAGGCGATGGGGCTGGGAGGAAGGCTCACAGAAGGCTCCACTAGTGAGCACTTCTCCAGCTGTTCAAGCTCCCCAAAGCAGCAGCAGCTGGGGGGGGCTACAATATTTTCCCTTGATGCTGCACTCCCGCCAAACCTTGCTAAAAGGGCACAAGCTGCAGCGGCCTGTCTGGCTGCCTTTTTCTTTATTGACAGGTACAGAATCAAGGTCTGCAGAAAAGTGAGGAGGAAGATTTGAGTGCCAACAGACACCCCCCCTCCCCTTCCGCCAATAACCAGGAACTGATGAAAACTCTGAGTAGGAAGGTAATTCACACTTACGCAAGGAGAAGAATGCCATCTAACTGGATCTTCAAAGCAGAATTATATTGCTATATCCCCTACAGCTATCTAAAGGGAATGAAGAGACTATAGGGCTCACGGAGATAAGAGTGAGAGCATCAATATGTTTTATGTTCTTTAGCTGTAGAGATTAATTCCTTGATTAAAGTAAAGATCATGGTTAAGATTCAGAAATCTGAACCTTAGGGAACCATGATTATTGCTGAACGCTCTAGGGCTTGCAGATTTAGGACATCAATGGGTCTTACATGGGAGCCATACTTTACATTATCTTTCTCTGAAGGCATGGTATTCTGGATACAATTATGCTGATGCTACAGCTAGAGCCAGGACTGGGAGTTCAAAGCCTGAAGGACCTGGATTATTGCAGGATGTTGTAAGGACTGCAGTTAGGAAGAAAGCTTATGTCAGTTGGAGCCAGTGCTTTATAAGCTAGAAATGAGCAGTAGGTTGTAAGTAGAGAAACTTGTCAGGGTTCAGTTTACAGGAGACTTGGGGATGGCAGGAACCAAGCTTACCACTGGAAGCTGCCTTCACTGCAGGTCTCCGCAGGGCCTGACGAGGTGGGGGTCAAAATATTCTCTCTTTTCTCAAAAGTAGGAGCCATTTATTACTACTAAGATGAAGGTTAGAATGAGGAGTAGGGTTAGCTGTAGGGTTTGGAACTGTAGATCTTGAAATAAATAAATTGCTGGCAATATATGAAGATATCTCATTTTCTGTTCTACTATAGGGCGGGTATGGATATGACCAATGTGCATGAAGTTCTGTATTATTTACCACATGCTGCTTCCCAAGAACATTTGGAGACTGGGGTCCATGGGTATTCATAACAAGGTAATAGGGTTAGGTTCAGAATCCAAATATTGAGGAACCGGTATTGTTACTGCATGTTGCACAGCCCTCAGTATTAGGAATAGGGCTGGTGTCAGTAAGGGACAGTTATTTATGGTGGGGTTTTTGTTGTTATAGACATGAGGCTTACAGTTATAATTAAGGTACGAATTGGGGACAGACTTTGGAAATCTAAAGCCTAGATTTCCAGTTGTTACTGAAGTTGCAAACACTGCAGCATGCTGGTATCAATAATGATCAACTCTGTCTTTCTATTCAGTGTGTAGGAGTATGGATATTGGATGAACTGATTTTTTTTGCAAGGCCTGCAGAGCTAGGAAGGGTACTGGTGTCAGCAGTCAGAAATATCTGTATTTTTCTGTTCTGGTATAGGAACAGGACCTTAGTTTTATCTTCAAATACTGTAAGGGTGAGAGAGAAGATGAGGTTAGAATTTGGAGTTCAAAGAATCAGACTGAGTTTGCTTCTGGATATACAAATGTAAGAAAAGGGCTGGTGTTAGGGGCCTACACTCTTCTGTTTGCTTCTGCTGTACGGATTAATTCGTAGGCTACAAGAAAAGGCTGGTGGCTGGCTGGGAATTGAAAGTTTGAGGAACTGTTGTTTATGGTCTGTTTTGATGAAGTTTTGGGCCTTCCTTATAGTTATGGGTATTGTTAAGGTAAAGTTTCGGAATCTGTTGTGTTCTGAGACAGATTTGTTCATGAAGCTGACCTTCCCATTGAAGGAGGATGAGCACTAGCACTAAGCTAACATCTTGCATTCCACTACGGGACTAGTTCCCTTCAAAGAGCTACTGTTAGGGCCCATTAAGTAAGGCTATTAAGTCCATGCTAGCGTTGGAGGTAAGATTAGAAAATTTAAGACTACATATGTGTCAGTCAATAAAATGGGGTCAAGGCCCTCTCCCACGCCAAATGGTGAGGTCTTGCCCTGTCCACATTACATTGTACTTAACTGAGGTCCTCTCAGGGGCCCATGGCGTCACCTGTGGTCTTTCAAAGCATTTTTTTTTTCTAGAGGCACTGAATCAAAAATTGTGATTTAGCACCTGTAATAATGCAAGGGCTGTGTTGCACCCCATTAAGCTGGTGTTTTCATACTCCGAGGCTGAGATGGTACAACGCATGTCCTAGACTGTTGCACGAGGAGTGGTTTTGTACTGAAGTGTTTGAGGGTGCAAAACCTATCGCAGTAAAGCTGGAGGACTATGGAGGGGGACAGACTGGTGTAGTTTCATCCGTTCTGCCTAAAAGGAATAATCCTTTGCTCTTACTGCCTTGAAATCATGCCTGACCAGTGGGTACTCACTGAGGCCAAAATCGTGCCTGGGAGTCACCACTAACAATAGAGCAAATTCACCAGGTGCAGGGTTCAAACTCATTCCCCGGCTCTTTTTTTTTTTTTTTGGCAGGACAGCATAGCCTGGGTGTGGATGCTGCAGCCCCACAGCCTTAAGGAGCAGCCTGGTGTGAACAGGGAAAATGTTCTTCCCCTTTATAAAACCGTTGGAGTCCTTCCTGTCGTTATAGTAAAGGCTAAGGTTTGAGATGCTGCTAGCACTTGGAAATCTAAAGCTAGAAGAACTGAAGTTACTGCTAGCTTCTTCTGAGTAGACAGCCTGATGTGGATGGGAGCCAACTCTTTATGTGGTCTTTTCCCGTACACAGAGGTTCCTTGGTTTAAATTAAGGTGACATTAAAGCTTTGAGATCTAGGAGTTTCAGGAACTGATTTTAATGCTAAATGCTAAAAGACCCACTTGTGCCAGCAGGTATCACTGTTGCAATTTTCTTTCTACAGGACAATTCCTCAGTTGTATGTTAGGTCAGGGTTAGAGTTTAAGAACTGAAACTTAAAGAATCAAACATGCTGTTGAATATTGCTGGGAATATGGACCCAAGAAGAGCTCTGCTCTTTATTGGTGCCAGCGCTGTATGTTCGTTTCTACAGTAGGCTCAAACATGTCCTTGACCTTAAGGTTAGCATTTGAGAATCCCGAGTTTCAGAAGTCCAGTATATTTGCTAGATGGTCTGGGGCTTCAGGGTAAATAAAGAGATCTGACAGCAATATTCATTAGTCCCCTTTACACTTCTGAGGGCTTCGTTGGATCCCCTTGGTATAATTATAACTGTACTGAATACCAGGGTTAAAGTTGCTGTTATGTCTTGGAAATCAAAAGGTTCCAGAGCACAGCTGGACACTGTGTAGTCCACAGTGTCAGGAAGGCTGCTGTCTGCAGTGGTCGATGCCTCTCTTCCCCTGCAAGTAGAGATGAGTCCCCTCAACACAATTAGGTAGGGGCATGGTTTGGAAATCTAAGGTTTCCAGAGCCCGGTTTCAACTTGAACACAGTAGGGTCTGCAAAGTTGGGAAAAGGAGAGTGGGAAGTGCAACAAACACTCTTTCTTTTTTTCTTTCTTTTCACTGCAGTAACTGTTGCGGTCTTGTAAGATTACTTTGAGAGCTGATATTAGTCTTTGGGAATCTAAATCTTGAGAATACCGAGTTATTTCTGAATTTTGGAGAGCCTGCAGAATTGTGAAGAGACCTGATGTCAATATGGTCCAGTCCTACACAAAAGGAGCATGTTAACATGTAGGAGAAAAGGCCCTGCAGTTTTATTTTGCAGTGTACTGGGGCATCTGCTAGAATCCAGCACATCCACTCTAGAGAGTGAGCGGCTGCGTGGTGCTTAGTTGCTGGCTGGGGTTAAACCACAACACCCCACTGATTGGTAACCTGTCCTCCTGCAAAGACAGAACAGAATTTACCTGCAGCAGTCTTATTAAATGAATATAGTATCTAACTTCCATGCATTGAAAGAGTCAATGGGTTATTTGACTTCCCTTTTTATATCAACACTGTAAATATATGCATACTGAAGGAATGCAACAAGTACTGTTGCAGTAAGAAAGGGGCAGAACATACATTTTCACTGTCAGCATTGTTTTTATATAAACACTAACCTTGGTGACAATCATGTGGAACAGTGTGTTGTGAGTGATTCGTAGCTGTCCTCCTGTGCCACCACACCCGCATGCAGGCAGCACGCTCCCACATGCACGTCTCTTAAAAAGCTTTCGAACCTGCCTGTCTCTTTTCAGTAGACCGCGCTCTCAGTACAGTGTCAAAAAGGACAAATCATTTCCATTGCAAGATTCTTTGAAATAGGCTTAACTAAAAAAACCACACTGATTTGATGTAAGTTTGGTACGATGTGAGCTAAGAGGTCAGGTCTACAGTAATCAAAATAATATAAAAATCATATGGTGGCAAATGTTTTGTGTAAGCCTACAACCAGAACGGAAGCTATAAATGTCAACCAGTAACATTTTTGTGAAAAGGGCTTTTAAAAATAATAATTACCTTTATTTCTCCATAAATTCCCTTTTTCGCAGGCACTTGCCTGGGACACCAGATGAGGAGAGATGCTGGTGTTCTCTTTCTCTATAGATAGAAATGAGTAGTAAAGCAGTGGGTCGTATTCACTAGTGGAAGCTTGACCCTATGGTCAGTTGCTGTCCTTGGCCCAAGAGAGCCTGATGCCCTGGTGCTATGCATGTGAGAAAATGTTAGCTGCTTACTCATTAGGAGGGAATGTAAAGGCCATCTTTTCTCCCTGGAAGTTACCATTTTATTCCATAGGAGAGATGTTTTGCTGCTGTTATTAGTTAGTACGATAGACAGTTTAGAGTACTTTCAGGTGTGTGTGTATGCATGCTTCCCTATCCAAAAGCCTTTGGATTTGAAGAGAGCAATCTACAGGTAGTAATATAAGTGCACACCCCAGGCTCCTCTCCCTCAGTCACCGGCATTCACCGATTTCCATACACCTTATCTTTATGGGCTCTTCAGGGAAGCTGCAAGTAGCAGAAGTTGATCTGCAAAAGGAGAGGAGGCTGAAATAGCACTGCTTTCATGAGCTCCTCCACACCATCATAGGCATCCTTGAGTAACTGACGGTGCAGCTGATGGCGGGGGGGGGGGATTGGGGGGTGTTAGGGATCAAATGCCTGTTACATGGCATACTTCTCCAAAGAACAAATCACCATTTTTAACAGACAGTGTGGTACAAGCAAATCGTTCTTCTCCTTTCTGGATGAATAAAAAAAGGTAAAGGCATTTGTATGGCCATCCATCCATCATCACACAGAAATTCAAAGTCGCGGTTCTAAGCCGGTTCAAGTATAAATATTAGACGGCACTGCCTCTCTTAGCGCGTCAGCTAGATTCATTCTTCAAAGATGGGCAACGAAACGACAATTCTGTTTTCCTCACGGCTACAAAATCTTCACCTCCGCGCATCCATCACGCGCACAAACAAGACGCGTTACCGCATCCACCACCACCACCCGGCAGCCCCGCGTTTCATGACGGTGCCGCCTCACCTGCGCTGAGGCTCCGTCCTCCTCCTCCTCGTCTCCTCACCGACCCCCTCCCCCGCCCCACAGCGCCCTCCCGGCAGCCCCGAGGCCCCGGCAGCCGGGCAGGTGAGCGGGAGCCGCCCCGGCCCCGGGGCC
>JANZLQ010000078.1:6799708-6821100 GCA_026212715.1 Elanus axillaris | reverse complement strand
CGCCGGCGTGAAGGGCAGCTCGGCGGGGCCCTGGTGGAAGTCGCTGACCAGCAAGAAGAAGCACAAGGAAGCGGCGGCCGCCCCGCCGCCCCCCGCCGCCGCTGCCAGCGAGGCCCCCGCAGCCCCCCCCAGCCCCGGCGGCCGGGAGGAGCAGCCGCCCCCCTTCGGCGGCGGCGGCGAGGCCGCGGGGGCGGGCGGCGGCAACCGCCGGAGCCTCCGCGTCTCCCACTCGGGCCGCTTCAAGGAGAGGCGGAAGGTGCGCACCTCGCTGCTGGCCGACAGCCCCGAGGTCTTCGACGGCGGCGGTGCCCCGGGCCGTGCCGCCCAGGGCGGCGAGTAGCCCAGGAGGGCTTCGCCCCCGGAGCCGCGGCCCTGTGAGGAGCCGCCACCGGAGGGGTGGCCGGAGCCTGCAGAACTGGGGTCGGCCTCGCGCGGCCCCGTGGGCAACGTGGCGGCGGCCACCCCAGCCCTGACCGGACACTTTGGGGAGCCCAGCACCTCCGCCAGACGAGTGGATCGCGGGCTGTGTTACACGAACGGCGCCAAGACCCGACCCCCAGATGACGGGACGATGTGATTGTCTTAACAAAATAACACCAATAAACACCCCACTCGCTCCCTGTACTGTGGTGAGTGGACTCGCAGGTGCTGTCCCAGGGCCGACGCTGGGGTTTCTGTACCGTCCCCCAGCCCTTGCTGGGAGCCAAGGTGCCGACTTCTCAGGCCTGCGACCCAGCTCCTCTAGGCCGCCTGGCCGAGGAGGTGCTTCGCTGCTCTCGCTCATCTCACGCGCTGCCTTATCGAAGGAAGGGTGAACGAAGTGCTTGTATCTAACTTCAGGGCCGAGGACCCCGGCGCTGCCATAGGTGCTCCTGCCCTGCTGTTAGCAGGCACACCGTGAACCCGTCCTCCTCCCGCTGCGGGGGCCAAAGGAGAGGTACGGTGAGGGCAGGCGCTTGCGTTCACCCGTGCCCCACATCACGTCGCAGTTTAATGTGCAAAAGGCAGGACTGTGCTGGTTTTCTCCCTCTTCCTACTGTGTAACGATGAGCAGGAGTTTCAGAGGCGGGTCTCCCATAGCTCTATTGCAGAGGCAGGACGGTTGTCGTCTAGCAATTCGCGCTGTTTACCCAGGGAACACGTGATTTTTGCATAATTGGTGGTAACTGGCATAATGAAGCTCCGATGATGAAATTGTGTGATAAAATGTAAATACTCCTGGGAGACGCGACCAGGCCTGGCGAGCACAGGCAGGGTTGTACCCCTAATGTGGAAATAGGCTTGGGCACCGCTGGAAATGTTCTTTACTGTTTACCATGTCCGAGGCTTGTGAAGCAAGGTTAAAAATTCCCAGGATTTCTTTTGGTAGTGAGATGATGTGCTTTAACTTGGGCGGCTATCTGCTCCCTCTAACAGCTCCTGGATTTTTGGATGAAGTAAACTATAAGCCAGATTTGTACTGGTATTGTGCCTTACAGAGTAAACTCAGCTAAAAACGCTCAGCAATTACACGTTTCTTGATAATAGGTGATGTAGCAACAACTGATTTATTTATTTTAAATGCATTCACTATATACTTTATATTGTTAAAATGGTTTTAGGCTTTTTCTGAATGTGAGATGAGATACTACATAGTGGCAGAGACTGAAAATTGTTTCCTAGCAGTCAAGTATTATGCAGTTATGATTTTGTTTGGTTGTAACTAATGATTTAAGGTCAATTAAAAATAAAAAGTGACCTGAAAGGAAATAAGAGCAGAGAGCTGAATTCCAGGTAAAAATAGGGATTAAACCAGCCACTGACGATCACTGAAATGATGCAGTAGGTGCTGGGCAAGTGCCCCATGGTTCAATGTGTGTAATAGTATGTAATGAACTTTGAGAGCTCCTGTGCAATAAACTCAGACAACCTAGCTGGCTTAGGTACTTACCAGTCCTTCACTCAGCTAATCCTTCAGACTCTGACACCCAAAGACAAAGGGACTGTAGCATCAAATCTATTTCTATAAAATCTTTTTTCCACCCATTGTGCAGACATACGCTTTTTTTATTTCATTTAGTAAAACTACACGGTACTGGTTTTGGACTGCCTTTCTATGTTCCTGACTACATGCTGACAAAGCAAAGAGCTGGGGGGCTGTGGGGGGGAGCTCTTGAAAGTTTCTCCTTGGAGATGCTTTTCTTCCATGAAGCCTTTTCAGTCAATGGGCATCTGAAATCCTTCTGCTGAGAAGAAGCAATTGGAGCAAACCCAGCCTCAGACAAAGGGGTGTGAGAAAGAAGGAGGAGAGCTTAAAAGCTGGGAACAGAGAGATGCATGAAGAAGATCCATAATTCAGCTACAGTTAAGCCTGGGGTGGGGGGAGAGGAGGCAGAAAGGGGATGGTTTTGCTGCCAGGGTTGTCATACTGCCTTTGGAAGGCAACACGTTCGTATTTATTACAGGCAAATAAATTCTGCCTGTATATATTCTGGGGCCCAAAGAACCATTTTTGTATGTTTGTGTGCCCAGATGGAAGAACAAGTAAGCAGGTGGTGCACCAGTGTGTTTCTTACTCCTACATCTGGTTTAGTGTGAGCTCTGTGAGGGTCAGATCCTCAGAACTGTCCAGAGGACTGAGTATGCAGTGGTTTATACATCTCATGCAGATGCTTCTCTGCATTTTTAATCCTTACACTGTTGTGAAAATAGTTTCCTCTGTCTCCTGCACCTCCAAGCTGCCTCTTTCTACAGTGAACCTCTATTTGCTCTTTGGAAAGGTCTTGCTTTAGTTGCAAGTCTTTACCTAGGCACAAGATACCTACCAATTTGGGTTTTATTTGAGAAGTTTGGTATGCCATTCAGATGGCTGCTAAGATTTGATATCAATACTGGTTAATATGTGACTAAATATTAGCCATGTCTTAATCCTTGTGTATGGTACTTTCAGTGTGGAAATTTGGTCAGAATACAAAGTCAATAAATGCACATAAAATGACTCGCTCGCAGCCATCCTCCATCTTTATCCTGACCTTGAGCTGTGGGAAGGAGACGTAATTCTATCTTCCTGCTCAGTCAAATCCTTTCTTCAATGAATTTGATAGCAGCCACTGAAAAACTAGATCCATGAGAAAACGGGCTGCCTGCCTCGTCTCACTTTCCCCGCCCTCTGTGTAAGGGCTGCGCAGGAGTATCTTCGGGTTAGCGCTGACCTGTGTACGGCCGTGAGGAGTGGGAAGCCCCGTTGGCCATAACCAGCTTGCAGCACAGGAACAGTCCTCTGGTTTCTCAGTCTGAGCATCAGATATAGCTTTAAGTAATCTATACATACGTAAATGAATTTAGCTGATACAGAAAAAGATGTCATTTTATGGAGCACCTGAGTTAATTTTTTTAACCCTTGAAGTATAGAAAGTTTGACCTTTCTTTTGTATTGGAGAATACTTGCTCAGTATAACAACAGTGCATTTCTGTGCATTGAATTATTAAAAAGCTGTCAGCAGTCTTAATACAGGTATTTTCCTCATCTCCTTTATAAAGATCATGCATCAGAAAGTAAGTTTAGGAAATAAGGCGGCTGAGAAAGTAGGTGCTGTTTGTTTCTAAAAGCAAGCAGTGACATATTGACAAAATAAATGGAAATAAGCAGATGAGGTTCAACCTCAGCTACGTCAGCTGCAGTGCAATTTTCTTAATATTATTCCAGATACTACTAAGGATTGCAGGTTTGGGGCAAAAAATAAATATTGAGTAAACAGAGTGAACCTTTCAAAAAAACTTGCAAAGTATATGCCTGCTTATTCCAGCTCTTGCCAAAACTAAAAAAAACTCTCTGAGTAGCTGCCTGGTGAATCATTCCCTGCTATTGTAGGCTGGTCAGTCTGGACCTCAAAAAGATTATAGGAAGCACCTGCAGAAAATTGTTCTAAATTGGAAACACTGGAATAAATGCCTTGAAAGCCTCAAGACTTTTAACCTCAGGTGTTACGTCAGGGTATGGCTTAAACTGAACTGAACGAAGGGAGGGGGGACTTGACTGGTTTTTGTTTGTTTGTTTGTTTGTTTAACTTCTGTCTTCAGTGCAGTGCAACCAGTGATAGTTTTATGTTTGAGAAATATCACGTCTCTTGTCCATGAACAAGATAACCTCATACAAGGGCTAAAATCTGAAGGACAGAACTTCCAGCCTTGGCATGGCCAGTGCAGCTGGATGCTTCACGTTAAAGCCCGTGTTTAATTTAGCTCATTCAAACAACTAATTGGAAGAAAATCTGTTTCAAGTGCAGGTACAAACTGGAAGCTCATTTTGCTGCCTTTTGGGATCCTATCTGATAGGGTAAAAGAAAGAACCCCAAACCTGGTATTTTCTAAGATGTCTTTTAAAAGCTGGGGTGAGAGAGTGTTGGTTATAGAATGATACCTGAGACCATATAATTACACCATTTTGAAAAACAAACCTTTCCTCTTCATCACTGATTTATTGTAAATAGGATGGGAGACCTGCTGGCTGTGATTTTTCATTTCAGAATAAAACAAAAGGGATAAAGTTGTTCAATTTTATAGACACCAGAAGTAGTGAAATAGTTTATCTGTTTTATCCTTAATGACACATCTGAAATTCACAAATAGCTCTAAGAAACAATAACCAGATGTAGTCTTCAACTAAAGCATATTGATTAGCAGCTGCAGCTTACGAATTTCATTTACTGCCCATTTTATCTAGATAGAGTAATATAACACCAGATAATGCGTGTTTTGGGGATAGCAAACTGCTTTCCACGGTAGCTGTAAGGCATGATTTTAAATGAAAAAATTACTCCGGTGAGTAATCCTCATCAGATCTAAACGTCATGTTTCATGTGAGTAAAAATGAGTTAAAATGTTTTTTTGTGGTGTTAGTTACTACACTATCAGATGGTTTGGGATGTGTGAAGTAGGCTTGATTCTCAGACACAAGCCTGTGTGTGCTGTGAATATTCTGCCATCTGTTTGCAGTGCCTCAGGTCTTTCCCCTGATCTAAAGTTACCATTTATCATGGTAGTTCCTTTTACACTAAGGAGGTAAAAAGCATGATCCTCTGTGTTACTGAAAACAAGAACCATACCAATGTATGTCTGTTGAAATGAAAAATTAGAGGTACTGTGCACTTGGAACTTTGGCATATCACTTTTTTTTTTTTCCCACTGCTGACACTAGGTTCATCTTGCTTTCCAGGTCTTTGTTTTATCCTCAGCCTGTAAATGTCTGAGCAGATAAACTGGCCACTGATCTCACAAGAACTGCGCAGTGACAGGAGAGTGGGCAGCACTTCAGTGGCCAAAGGAAAAGTTACAATAGATCCATTTCTGCATGTGCTTCTGGGCACATTCCCGCTCAGTTTTATGAACGGGAGCAGAACTGAGCCTTAGTCTTGATTCTAGAAATGCAACTACCTGGGAAACAGAAGGAGCCTCATGGCCTGCACATCTTTGGTTGTGTTTATCTTGGCATGTGCTTTCAGTGACAGAAGTTTCCAAAAATCGGAGTTGATTTACCTGTCCTGTTTAATAACATTGGATTCAGGACTAGGAGCATGGTGTGAACTTAAAAGAGAAATCCTGCCAACAATACTTCCTAGCAATGCTGTAGCTCAGACCTCTGAGAGGAGGAGAAGGCGAAAACACCTATTTTCTGGCTTCTCTATTTTTGGGTTCTTTTCTTGGCATACCAATACTATAGCAGTCTCCTTGCTGGATCCTAAAGCAGGTAGAGAAGTAGAATTTATGAAATAGGCAGATGTACAGAATATACAAGGACAGCATTTTGCACTGGCCCTCTCTTGAGGAAGGGACAAACCAACAACTAGACATTACGTTGGGCATTTAAAGGTAGTTTAATTCTTCCTGCAAGAATGGGAAGCTATGGTTTGTTCCTGGCTCAGTTCTCAAGTGGCTAACAGTAGATATGAAAATGCCTCTAGGTAATATATTAGCTGTCGCGGGTGTTAATTAACATCTGCTGAATTGCATTTGAAATGGAAAACAGTGAGAAAGTGAGGAATCACATTAGAATAGCACACGTTGCTGACCATGATTGAAATCACATAAGCTTTGGAAAACTGTGGCCTTACTTTAAATGAACTGTTAAAGCACTTAAAATATTACCTGTTTTTCTTATAGACAGCTATTCTTCCTTAATTCATGTTTTTATTTTTCTGCTGTAATAATTTACCATACAGTTACCTTTTTAATGAGTAATCTTACTATGTATTACCTCTCTGCTTTTATTTATCAGTTTTCTATTTTTTTTTGTGCTGGAACTGAAATTAGGCTGGGCTTGTCCCCTGCAAAACATTTCTACAAAAGTTGAAGATATTGCTATGACATATGCCTCCACCTAAACTCGAAGTAATACCAATACCTTGCAGCTTTGGAGAGCTCTGGAGAAGCGAGCTCACCACTGAAGACTGATCCTTTCATCTTCCTGAAAAAACGTATGCATCATCCCTACTTTAAAGAAAGGAAATTCAAGAAATAGGGCTAACGTAAAGTTCATAAGTACCTGAACAGAATAACGCATCTAGTCTGAGACCAGGAATCAGGCTATGCCAAAACTGCCTAAGAAAACGAAGCTGTGGTGGCAAGAGGTTCAAATGGCCTTTCTAAAGTTTTAGATCCCTGAGAGGAACCTTTGGATATGTGGGAGTTTTAGTATCATTTAAACTTACATGTCAGTGCACAGCTACCTCCAGGACAGTTATTGATGCTGTGCATTGTAAACTATGGCTGAGAATTTAATGACAACCACAGAGACAGGCAGAAGTGGAATTGCAGTTGTATTTGTGGCACTGACATCCCACTTGTACACACAGGAAAAACATTCTAGTTATAACCAAAGATGTGTCTTTAAACTAGTGTAGTTGTGTGAGTATGTGTCTCCCCTCATGCAGCTGCAGATTTCCAGTGTGGTCAAAGGGTCACAGTGACAAAAGCATTGAGGTGTCTGATTCCACTTGCTTCAATGGTGTCTCAGTACCTTTGTGGATCTAAGCTTCAGCAAAATGTCTTAGAAGAGGGAGTGTAGTTACACAAAACTATCAAAATTGTACTAAGACAAGGAAGTTTAAAAGGTAAATTTCTGGATTATTTACCAAGGCAAATAGAGTTAACAATGCAAAAGAGCTGCCTAATAACTCTTTTTTATTCTGTATTTTCAGCTGTTTGTAGCTCTTTTCTCCCCTCCTCCCTGGTATATTCTTGCTTTCCAGCTGCTATTTGATCTTTTCCACTCTTGACTCGAAATTATTCCTTACAGCACCTCTCAGTGAGGTGGTTTCAGCTCAGCCCCGTGTAGCATTTCGGCAGAGCCATTGCTCTTTTGTCCTCTGCCTGTAGATCAGCTTTTACTGCTAAACAGCTTCTTTATAAACCCCAGTGAAATCTTCTTGTGCTTTTTGTCTGTGTTGAGAACAAGACCAAAGGTTGAAGATAGTTTTAAGTCCTGAGGTGTGCAGACACCCCATCCCTTCATGTGTTTCGATGTTAGTTACTGCTTTGGTCTTTACCTGTTTCTGTTTGCCAGCCGGGATGGGGCACACCCTCAACCAGCACAATACAAACCCATTTAATTAAGAGCTATTCAAGGTCTTTTTTAAATGTTTGCTTCAACAAATGCCTGTGTCAAACAGCAGTCATATGACACCTTTCCAAACCCTGCAATCCAGAGCAGAAACCAGCAATACAATTTTAACCCGCTTCTGGGTCTGAACCGTCACCATAAAGATCCTCAGCTTGTTCCCAAGGCTGGGGAGAGGTCACTTGCCAAGGCTTTGCTGGTCCTTTATGGCATTTGCATGCTCTATAACAATTTCTAGAAGTAACACCGAGAAGCGTCTGCTATCTGGGGAGAGGCAAAAATGGCAGTACAAATTGGGTTTCTTGAGATTGGTAACATACGCATACGAATGCCCAGTGTGTGGTAGCAAATGGGGTATTCCCAGGATGTATGTGACACCCAGCCTTTGGTATCTGCATGTAAGATGCCACCTGCCAGTGTGTGTGAAGCATTTGCATTTAGGCATGGACCTGTGCAAATCATCATAGGCTATTACATGCAGGAAACATTCTGAAAATGTTGCCCTTCCTGTCTTGCTTGGAGATTGTAGAATTGGCTGGAGCGTCCCTGCACATCCCATGTGACTCCTGAACCTGAGAAGGCCCTGAGCCTACCACACCTCTCCTAGAGCACCTTCCTCGAGAGGAAACAGGACTTGCTCAACCAGCAAAATGGAAAGTAAAAGCTACAACTGGAGGAATTAATGCCACAGGGATCCTGGAGGAGTACATCTTAATTAATCTGCTCTGGCAAATCAAAGCTGCCTGTGGGAGCTGTGTTGTTGCTGCCTATTGCTGTGACAGCTCCCCCATCTGCTTTAATCTGCCTTTAAGTAGTGTGGTAATATAATCATTTGGATATGTTTGACAGATCTGAGAAGGGGTGTGGTTCACTGATGTCTTGACTAAAGAAAGAACTTGGAGAGAAGCCATTTTGACATGATAAAATAAAGCTACATTTATGAGGAGGCATCCCCTTGTCTAAGGTCCATATCTGTTCAAGAACACACCCATGAAATTCATGTGAATGAGGGCTGCAGGATCTTATCTGAAGGGGCAGCTGACTCCAGGGGACTGGTCAAGGTGCCCTTTCACTCCAGTAGGAAGCGGTGCGTGCTCTGAGGGACCTTAAACCTGAGGCTCTTTATCCTTGCTAATGGATCAGATCCCAAAGTGTAGGAAACTTGCAGATTTCATTCACATAATTGCTTTAAGAAAGGCACATTGACAGTTCGCTTTTGTGCTGATGGCAATGTATCTGGCTGTGCCATTTTGATCAGTCTCGCTTGTGGTGTTTGCTCATCAGGCCTGGAACTGCTCTCTGCTTTGGACAGCTGCTGTGTTACTCTGTGCTGTTAACCTTCACTCTGAATCTGCCCAGGGGCTATTAAAAATATGCCTGAGGATGAAGATGCTTTTCCCTATCAGGTAGGTGGAGAAACCTACCCATTCAACAGACTAGGAAGATTTGCAGCCTCAGGTAACTCCCCTTACAGATGTAGTTTTGAGTCCCTGCAGGCATGAGGGAAACACAATTGAGGTAGCCACCTTCCTTGGTAAGTGCTTTAAATGTCAGGCTAGGTATCTCAGTGCTGTTGATGGGGCTCAAAAAATATTAGGCAGATTGCAGTGAGAAAAGTCCAGGGAGAGCTGTTAACACAAAATGGGGTTATAAGCTCCTGATAGGAATTTCTCAACCAGAAAGCCTTGATCTCTTGTTAGAAGCGGGAGAGCATAGCAGAGGAAATATCCCATGTTAGTCTTGTTCAGATGAGGAAAGGGAATATGTCAGAGGGTACAGTACAAATGGGTGTTTGGTCTGTCCTGATAAAAATCTGTCTCTTGTTATGAAAAAATAAAAGGAAGCCCTGTGCACTTCTGTGGAAGAAGAGGTGCTGGCACCTGTGCTCAAGAGGGGATGCTGGGCTCTGGAGTGTGCCTTTATGAAAGCACGTCCCAGCAGAAAGAGAGAACACAAAAAACTCATGCCTGTCCCCAGGACTTCCACTCGTGCTGAGCACCTGAGCTTTGAGGAGTCCCAGCCTGGAACAGAGTCCAAAAACCAAAGATCCTTAGTGAATCTGGGCTGTGCTAGCAGGCCAAAAGCTATGCATTTTATTTACAACAGAGCAAGGACCCTTTACACAAAATTACAGCAAGGTCTGCATTTGTCAGTGCTGATTTCTCTGTGGTTCAAACCTAGCAGGCTATCTTTGCTATGTTTTATCTAAATGTGGGTGTACTTTTGCACATCATGTACTAATTTCTAGGCAGATAATATATCCTAAGCGCTTTTGAATTCCACTGCATGGGAGCTGCATGAGCAGAAGGGATGCCTTTCTGCTCCTAGGGGTGAACAAGTACTTGGCAGGAATTCCTGCGCCTGCACCAGAACATGAAGTATCTTTAAAATGCCTTGTCATATTCAACATTTGAAAAAAACCAACAAACCAACCAGCTCCAGGCGCATGCAGGGTGACATGACACGCTGTTTTTTTACAGCAGTTAAACTGTCCAATGTTCAAACAATAAAATATTCAGCATTACACAGCAATAGACAACGTCATTCCTGCTGTAGGGAGAGGCTGATGTGAAAAGCTTTTCACCCACATCCTTTGGGAGGAACTTGCATCCTCAGCCTCCTTCCCAAAAGAGACACCCAAGTCTGACAGCTCCAGGAACTTTCCTTTTGCAGTAGATGACAGCTTTTACACTCCTGTACTCTTTCTAGTGACCCTCCAGATTTTAAACTTGCCTACTAGGGGAAGTATTTTTTTATGAGTTACAGTATAACCTTAAGATGATCTAGAGTGCCCTGGTAAAAGTTTGATCTATGAGAAGAGTGAGAATTTTATCTGTACAACTCCAGCTGTGTAAAGCTGACCGTTGCATAGTCCCTTTTGTGTATACATAAAATTGCTTAACACTGATCATTTCCTGAGCTGGCACATAGTAGCTTCTTATAATTTATGTTCTCCAGCAACAGCCTCAGTCTCATAGACACTGGCTGTCTTTTTACATCACTGTAATAAGCCCCAGGAAAAAAATTGCTAAAAATACTTCTTTTATCATTAGGTACTTCAGGATCTGTTAAAAAAAAAAAATCCAAGTTTGTTTTTTTTTTTTTAAAGGGAACTACAAGTTCCTCTGGAGCAGGGACTGTTGCAAATTGCATGACCAACTTCAGGCAAGGAGATCAGACAACTGACTTTTAGTGACTACTGAGATTTTAACCTGTATGAGTTGTGAATCCCAGGCTCAATCTACTGGTCACGCAAGTGTTTTTCACACCCTTTTACCAGTTTGAAGACATGCAGTTTACAAGCTTTTTTTTGTTGGGCACTGACAGTAGCTGCTGTTAGTGATTCTGATTCTCTGTCAGGAGTGATCCTGTTTGGAGGATTTAAGCTTCCCTCAACACTTAAAGCTTTTACTCTTCAATGCATCAGTCTTAACACTCGCTTTGCCCTCCAAGGTCCTAGAGGCATGCTGAAATTGCAGATTGGTGCTTCAAGGGAAAATACAGCTATGGGATTCCAAGAGGTTTTGATCAGGCTTTTGATAACATTAAACATAGGTATTCTAAAG
The DNA here is from genome assembly GCA_026212715.1 of Elanus axillaris. NCBI lineage: Eukaryota > Metazoa > Chordata > Aves > Accipitriformes > Accipitridae > Elanus > Elanus axillaris. The sequence continues at coordinate 6,809,940 of JANZLQ010000078.1, read as the reverse complement.
CTTTATTCATTAGGAATAGGGGTATAAATGTTAATTTTTGTGTTTGCAGGCCTTCCTTTTGACACTGATGACCTGGCTAAGGACACAGCTCTCACAGGTTTTCTAAAGCTGTCTCCTATCCACAACTAGTAACACACTGAAGGAATAGGTTAATTTAACTTAAATTTAAGAGTACTGTCTATAACTAAATCAGGAGTAAGCTGGGCCTATAATTTTATTAGATTCTTTGGGGAGGCAGAGTTAATCTGGTGTTCTTAACACTCATGCAAAAGTATGTCTGGGCGCTCAAGGCGTTACAAGGGATGAACGGTTCACTCTGCCAAAAGTGGCGAAGGGAAAGCTTTAAGAAGTAGCACATAGGGCTCTCTCAAGTTCCATATATCAGCCTTGTTTTGTCTTGAGCCCGGAGCAGTCTCAGTGGGCACCAAAATAGTTTTGATCTCTGCTCTGTCGCCTTCCCCAGTAACTCTGTTAACATCATGCAGTTGCTGCTGTCCTCTGCTCAGCTGTGTGTAGCTGCTAAGGCGCAGGTGAAAGGTCCTTCAGTCTCACAGTCTCCAAGTTATGAATTTTCTGTGTAAGGCTTTTTAATTTCCCATCTTCATAGGTGAGAGGAGTTGATTCTTTCACACTCTAAGTAGCTCTGCTTTTTGCTGGCTTAGAAAAGCTGGATCAGTGGATGTCTCCCACACTGTATTCACACACACTGCCAGCTCCACAGAAAGCGGTGGCACGCTGCATGAGACCAAGACCCGATCCATGGTCTGCTTCTGAAAATGTCCAAGAAGACACCTGGAAGGGGAAGCCAGAAATCTGCAAGGAAAAGTCCTCTCCCCTACCCAGAACGTGAGGAATACAGTTCATTCTTTGTGTATTTGCCCTGAGTGCTGCAAATGCTGCTGAGTTTGAACTGTAAATTGTGCCAGGGCTGAAAGTTTGAAGGAGCAGGAAGACCAGCAGCTGAGAAATAGGACATGACGTGCTCTGTGTTGGTTACAGATGCAGCAGGGTAACCTGCCAGAAAGGAACAAGGCATGATGGTGGTATGTCTTCAGAAGTGACATCCATTATAAAACAGGTTTGGATGTAAATATTTATTATGCATGTTGTATGCTCTTTGATGGGCAAGCAGCCTGGTTTGGTACGGTCAGAGAAAACAGCCAAGTAATGAACTGGGGGCAGGGCTGATACTCTTTCTGTGTTTCACTATTTGCATTATGAGCATGACTCAATGCCTGTTAACAAATCCTATATTGGCATTTTAAGTAGTAATGTACTAAAGTTGATCCTGATCTGTGGCTGGTAGATGAAAGGACATTTAATTTCCCAATTGAGAAAAGCTGCTAAGGACAGAAAAGCTTTCTTATTGAGCTGTTGATATCTGATATTCAGTGCAGTATACCAACAGTTCCTGCTGGCCTCAAGCACGGTAGAACAGCTCTGAGGTTTTTCTGTTTTTATTCTCCAGGTTTTACATGCAGAAAAGTCTAGGTTTCCTGCTGCTTCTGGAAAACAAATAATTCCTGGGGTATATGCTAAGAGCTTTATTATGTTTTTCAGACTATAGCATCACTGAACCATAGGACTATATGGCCAAACCAATGCTTTAAATTGAATGTGCAGCAACCACCACATGTATTTTAAAATGATACATATTTGACTGCAGGATCCAGAGCTATTATGTTTAAAGGCAGACATTTCCTTTTAATTCTGAGTGTGAAGACTGAGGCTGTAAATATATAAAGGCCGTGGGATTAAAAAGTTATGTCTTCTGCAGCAACCAGATCTGAATGGAACAATTCCCTTGTTACTTGGGAATAAATTATTATATTGGATAAGAGAAATAGTACTCTCATGAATCAATAATAATTTAAAAGAAAAACAGAAAACATCGGAAGGGTAATAAACGGTCAATTTTCTGAGTGCAGGAAGTGACTCTCGGTGAAAAGGCAGCAGAGAGTGAGGTGACAAGACTATTGATTATTCAGAAATGTCAGAGTTTAAACTACTTTCTCAAGACTTGGCAAATAAAATGGCAGATGAAAGTCAAAGTCAGTACAGTAATGGACCCAAGGAAAAAAATCCTTACAATGGTAAACTCTCCAGAAGTTATTACAATTCAGTAAAGAGAGCTTGAAACTGTTGTGTTGGCAATTTCATCAAGAATGCCAGCTCAGTACTCTGTGGTAGTCCAGAAAGGTAAATCAAATGTTAAGACTTATCAGTAAAGGAACAAAGAGCAAAACTGAAAACTGCAAGCTCATGATGTGACCACAGTTGGACTGTAGAAGACAGTTCTGGTCCTTATTTCAGGGAAAATATGGTAGGGCTAGAAAAGGTATAAAGAAAGGGGAAAAGTTTTTGTTCAAGACAAGATTAGACAGATTTGCTTGGAAAAAAGTGCAGTAGAGAAAAGACATAACACAGCTATACAAAATCACAAACAGCAAAGTAAGGTGAGCAAAACACCATTATTTTCTCCCTCTGTGCAAAAGCTTCAGAAAGCTGGTTTAAAGCAATCGTGAAGTATTCTTCACAGCCAATGAATTAAGCTGTGGAACTCCTTGCATAGGGTGTTACGAATAAATTTGCAGATTAAAAAACCCCATCAAAACCTGTTAAATACAAAGATATGGATTAAATCTCTGTCTAAGGTAGTCCCCAGCTAGACCATTTAGGGTCTGTGAGGATATACTGCAGGAAATATAATTGTGCACTCACTTTATTATTACACTCTCTTCCTAAACATCTGCTACTGACTGACGCAGAGGTCGGCTACTGGCCTGGACAGACCTTTGCTCAGATCCAGTGTGACTGTGCTTGGGCACCATAAATCTGATTGTTTGACAGGCAAATACACTGAAATTAAGTTTATGCATCAGATACAGTACTGGAAGATAACGTGCTATCTTATGAGAGTCCCATAAAAAGTATACAAGCAATCTATCATTCTCTTGCAAATATATTGCAGGGAACTATTATAAAATGGCATGATGTGCTTATTATCTATGCTCTCAGACTATCAGTACTAACTCAGTACTGTTATATTGCCACAGATTATATTATTTTCATAACGCAGGTCATGGCAGAATGTTGGCGCCAGAACTTGTGATAGTTTAAAAGGTTATTTCTCTGTTAAAGTCAAATGGTTGCTTTGAGATCAAGGTCTTCCTACCAGTCAGTCTGGTTTAACAATAAATTAATGTACAACATCTTAAAAATTAGGATATGCCTAACTGCAGGTCTGAGATGTGTTAGTTCACAGTTTTAGATGAATCTCTGAAAATTAAAACATGACTTCAAAAAACTAAGAGTTTACAAAATATTGCAAACCTGAGTGAATTAATATTCTGAAACCCTGTGTTGAGAGGACTGAGAAAAGGATTTTTTTTCCATGATTATAGAGAGATCCAGACTAAACAATGGTTTATCTTCAATAGAGTCAACCACATTTTCCCATTCATGTAGTACCATTCGTTATCTGAGGAACTCAAAGTGCTTTACAAACATGAATTACCTAATGGCTATGAAGTAAGCAGACACTGGAGTAACCTCTTTTTTAGCAGAAGAAGACACCCCTGCAGGAAATTCACATGGTTTAAGAAATTTCCCCTGGCAAAAGCCCCCAAAAAAGTGAATTTTGTGAAGACAGCTTTCTCATATATCCATGTTTCTGCTATGTTATATTTTCACATTATTTTAATATGTTGCTCTTTGAATTAAGAAAAGACCAAATATTTACTAAAGGGATATCTGACAGTCCAGTAGAATACAGTATTTTGTTGGAAAAGACACATTTTGTAGCTATGGTTGAGTTCAGCTGAACTTCACTCTTTATGCTCCTGTTCCTGTTGGCAAACTCCACTTCTGCAATTGAATTTCCAATGAGCTCATGATTCACGGCAGTGCCACCTTCTGAAATCCTAAGCGCTAGTTTAGAAATCACTCCTTTCTCTGAATATTCCCTGTAGGTTAAGTTCACATACATGCAATAGCAAAGCCATTATTCATGGATCAATTTACACTCCCTTTTTGAAAGGGGAGGGAGAGTCCAGCATCTTGAGGAAGCTGGAAGCTGGCAATTCAGGTGGAGCAAAGCTGATGTCTGCTGCTGCCCTTTGCAATGAGCTACTGAAAACGGGCGTTTTGGTTCACCTAGAGGATCAGTAATTGGAGATGTTTTAGCAAACAGGCTTTGGGGTTGGAGACAATGAATCACTCCACTTCAAACAAAAACCCCACAAAACCAAACAAAATAACCCCATGACCAAACTTTCAGTGGAAGCAGTCTGTGCCCCTGTGAAATGTAAACAGTGAATGTAAAGGAAGGGCAAGGAGGGAAAGCTGGAGGAGAGCATGGAGGTAAGGCTAGTCCTGGTCAGCCATATAACTTCACTTGCGATCTGCCAGGTTTTGCAAAGTGGGTGGGAAACATGGCCTCCTAGTGAAGGGATGGGATATTTCCAAGGGAAATTAAAAGGCAGGTGAAAACAATCCTGGAACTTAACATTGCCAGGCGCAGAGCTGGCAGGGCTGCCTAAAATGCTAAATTCTGCCTCTCTTTTGGCAGCTCTAGGTTTCAGGAAAAGCTGAGCTCCTCCTTGCAAATTCAGTCCCTTTAAATTACTTTTCAAGTTGAGTACCTAAATCATTAATCCCTGCTTCTTGCATTAGCTAGTGATCAACTCATGTTCATATCTCTGTTTAAATGCCTCAGTGTTTTCTGTGAAATATTTTCCAAAAAGTACCAAGACGTGTTTCAATATCTTCTATTTTAAATTAAGAACTTTTCAATGAAAATAAGCAACAGAATAAATGTGCTCTCCAAGTGAGATGGAACAAAGTGTGAACCTATCCCTCTTTAAAATCCTCTTCCTTTCATGGTGTGACTGCTTTCTGCTCGCTGTAAAATGAAACATGGAATTGCTCATGCAAGTAGGCAAAACATTCAGAAACTAATCACAGTATTTTCAGGGAGTTACAAACAACTGACCACTTAACTTAAAGCCTTTCACATAATCCAGAGCCCAAGAGGTGCTTCACAACTGAGCTGTAGAGAATTCTTATATGATTTTTTGAAATTTTTAATAGGTTTTAGGCAACTTCTGCTGCCTTCCAGTCAGAAAAGGAGTGTGAAATTCCCCTAGCCATTCTTGAAATTTCCTTTCTAGATTCCTAACCCCTTCAGCTGACCTCAGACAAAGCAGCCTGCTGATTTTAAGGAACTGAAGGAAGACAGGGAGGAGGATAGTCATTGGTTTGGATGGAAATCACCATTCAGAACCATGGGAACATGGCTGTTTGGAAGAACTTTGCTTTAGTATGGAACTTACCAGGAAAGTAGTGCAAAGACTGCATACAAATTACAGGCTGTGGTGGCAGAACAACTAGGGCAGCGAGAATTGCTGCAGTCTGGATGAACTGCATCACAGAAGTAACTCAATGAAAGTGAAGAATGACAGTAATTTACCAAAGAGTCTATATCCTTAATGAGCGTAAGATCCCTATAATTTTACTGACAATGCATTTGATGTACTGTTCTCCAGTTTATTGAAGAAACAGCAGGAAGTCTCTCGGAAAGCAAAACAACAACAACAACAAACTTGTAGAAAATTAATGATTATGTCTTATGTGTCCAGGCCTCTGGGTCCTTTTCTTTCTGAAGTTGCGTTCTGCCCCCTGTGACCAGGAATGCCATGTTGATACTTGGAGTTCCTTAAACACTGTGTCTTATTTTTTATCCACCATCAATGCTATTAAACTGTTGCAGAAAAGGCGTTGATTCAAGAGTAGTGTGACCTGGGAAGCAATACTTCAAGTCCATTTTGCATTGATGAGATTGCAATTGAAGCATGCATCCAGATTTGAATCCTTCAGGCATTAAGAAGGAGGGAGGGTGAGTAAAGAGAGTCTACTGGAGGTACTTAATATGCATGAGCAGAAGCCTAGAAAGCATGATATATGAGGACAGACAGAAGAAATTAGAGTTTTTTAATCTAGAAAGGAAAAGAGAGAGCAGGAAACATAATGGTCTCAAAACACCTATAAAATTGCTGCAAGAAAGAATAATCTGTTTCCTGTGTCCTTGGTAGCTAATGCAAAGAGTAATAGGTCTTGACTACAAAAAGGGAGCTTGGATTTGACATTTGAAAAAGCAAAGCTTGGAAGGCTTGCCCCCGCCATACACGGCTTTAAGATAAGGGCCTCTCTGAAATATAGCTGACACTGCCTTGGGGCAGGAGGCTGGAGCCAGGATCTCTTTAGATTCCTTCCAGCCTTCCAAGCAGTTGGTTGTAAAGGGAGAAATAATGGCTGGCTGTCTCTGTTGGCTGTTTTATGGACACAGGAGGAGCAGTCCCACTGAGGAAAGAAATTCATATTAAGCTGACCTTGCTGAAAATGTTTGTTTGGTCCCCGGAAATGTGCTGAATGATTGCAATCCCTGTATGGACCTAGGATAATTTTGACACTAGCAAAGACCATAACCACCTTCACAATACCTGGCATGTACTACAGGAAGGTAAATATAAGGAAAAGCCTCTTACTGGGGATGATGTAGGATCTTTCTTAGCAGTAAGATTTGTAAGGGATTGTAGATGCCAAAACTCGGCCCTTTCCAGAGTGACTCTGAGGAGTGCAGCTGTCTGGCCTTGGGGAAGCTGAAGCCATAAATGACTTCTGCAAAGTGCATGTTAAAAGGAATGACTAGCTCTGGTAAAGAAGCAGCAGATAAAAGCTCCACAAGAACCGGCAAGTGCAGGTGTTTCCAGGGTCCAGAGCAAACCAGCGTGGGAGGATTCCAAATTTCATGCCAGCACATGTGCTTTACTCTCCCAGCACTTCTCACAGTGTGCCCACAAACATTTACCTTTTCCACCCGGTGCTGAAGCCAATCATTTCCTAACGAAGCAAAAATGCTGTTCAGATAGTTTCGTCCATAGCTAGAGAACCCTAAAACAGGCATGAATCAGCATGAGGGAATGCCTCAGCTCATCCCTTTGCAGCAGTCCCTGGATGTTTCCTTTACAAAGCGGGCAACACAGTGCCCGCTCTGGAGCTGCACAAATCTGAGGAGACAGCAAATATTCACATTCACATTTGTCAGCAGCAAACACAGCCTTGGAGCAGTAAATCTGCCAAGTCAGATTAGCGATTAGCAATAAAAATTCAGTGATTAAATAGCAGCAAAAGACTTTGGCTGAGAGTTTCAGAGCATGGAGCAAGAACTGGCATTTGCTGGCTACCCGTTTGGTTCAGCAGGAGGTTCACCTGTTCACTAATGTGGCTGGGTCTCCTGACAGCAAGATGAGGACAAGCTCTCACTGCTTATTTGTAAACAGGTTTCACAGACTTCTGACTTTTCTGTGGGAAAAGGACAGGAGGTTAAAAATTGTCTGTGTAAACCCTGTCCTGTCCAAATACCAAAATACCAGCGTCTTCAAATAAGCCAAATGAGGGAGAGGAGCTGGTTGCGGTACTAGCGACAGTCCAAGAGCAAGCCAAAAAAGTGGGAGAGAGACTGCAGAAGAGCATGTTCCTGAAGCAGGGAGAACTAGGTATGGATGGATGCTCCTTTGGGAGCATAACCTCTGCAAGAAGAGCCTGCTCCCAGCTGCTCTTGCTGCTGCTGATGTGGAGTTGGTCTACCTTCCTTCCAGACAGAAGGATTTGGGTGCTGTCCTGGTGCTCACTGAGCTATACCCTTGCCTCGGTCCTCCCTGCCCCTCTACAGGACAACGGAGATGGGAGACTGGGATTAGCCTCTCCCTTCCAAAGGTGTTTAGATTTTAAACACTGGATGGAGAAATTGCGGGGAAAAAATATTTGATCCTTAAGTACCTTGACTATAAAGTATGGCCTGTAAGGTACAGAAACCATTATGTGCAGAAATATTCATTGAAAGGCACTAGTTTTTTATTGACTCAAAAGAATATTTTTTTTAAATTGTACGTATTTTTAATAGTTACAACTTGACAGGTCTAAAATCTCACCAACAGTGGGAAATTAGCATGGTTGTGTTGCCAGTAAAATCTTACATGCTTTGGCTCTTATTATCATGTAATTTAACATTTTTCATCAGTGACATGGAAGAAAAAATAATTCCCAGTCTTAATGATTACTGAAAGCTTCAGCTGTTGCAAAGACTGGAGGTAGTGACTAAAAAACAAAGATGTGTCATGGATACAGACCAATCTGGGTCTTCTGGTCAAACAATGTGTACAAACAACAACTAATTCTTACAGAGATTGTAGGGCAACCAGACCATGAAGGGCAAGCCCCCTTTGCAAGCTTCCAGTGGCCAAAATACCTAATATAAACCTTGATGTGTGAGCAGGAGAATGGTGAGAATGAGTGGGGAAGGCATATTGCCTCTGTCATTCCACTGGTGCAGCCACTTTTAAAAGAACATCTAGTTCATTTATCTGGGAATGATTAGAGAGAAGACTGATCATACAAGATCATACAAGAATGATTAAAGCACTGGAAAATATACTTCATAGTGTACGACAAGAGGAGTTCAATCTATTTAGCTTAACAAAGCAGCCACAGCATGACAAAACTTTGATCTCAACCTCCTTGATCTAGCAGACAAAGATATAACAAGATCTGGGACAGGATGGCAGCAAACCCAGATTATAAATAAAATGTAATTTTTTATAAAATAGTTGCAATTTTAAGCTAGTAATAGAATTATTTGTAGAAAAGAGGATCTAGTTCAAGCAAGAAATTGTTCATTAAAACCTCCTAATTCGTGGTATATACGAAGTCAGATTCAATAACCAAAATAATCCCTCAAGACAGATAATCTATGGACTACTAAGAAATTTTCCCACGACTACTACATTATTATTTCACTATATGTTACAAGCATGTCAAGAGACTCTCAATAAAGTCCACGTTTCTTTGTAGTCAGTACTACAGAGCTACGTCTCAGAGAGAAATCCTCTGCCCCAAAGGGGTTCTAAAAGAAATTATTGTATGCCCTATTTTGCAGATTAAGTAATTTGACCAAAATCAGACAGGAAGCTTGTGGCAGAAAATGGATTTGAATCTATATAGCCCTTAGTGTTATCTTAACCAAAGTGTCATCCACACCTCACTGAGACATCTGCCAACATTATGTGCTTACAGAGTGAGTGCCCTTAAGATCTTTGCAGAGGCCATGGGCTGGTGGCTCACCCCTTGTGCCACAGGAGGAGTGCAGAAGGAAATGAGGAATACTGGCGTGGGCGCACAGTTCACAGGGAAGACATCTCAACTGTTGCTGACAGGAGAATACTGATGGGATTTCTGGATCATTGTTACTTCTTTTTATTAGAACCTGCCGAGGACAATAAATACGATTCACATAATGTGAATTAGCTATTAATCTGCCAGTGCCAGATACAGAGATATAGAGCGGGGTGTATGGGAAATGCAGGTCCATGCTCCTGATGTGCAGAAAGCTGAGAACGCTTTCAGGATCTGTAGTGCTCTGAAAGCATTTGAAATGCAGCCCAGCAGCTATGTCTCAGCTCTCTATAACCACAACTGGACTTTGCTCATGGGAAGCCATTGCATCAGACTGACTGTATCTAGGCTTCGGATGTAGACTGCAGGGTGCCCTGTGGTCCTAGTCCCATTACCTCCCGCAGCTCTCCCTGTGTATGCTCTTCCCATGTACGCTCTTCCCTGTGCATTGACAGTGATGCAAGGGGATGGGGACAGAGGGGCTTTGTACACAGCAAGGACTCGCACCAGCTTGCCCCAGCACATCTGATGCATTCCCAAGGCACAGGCTTTGCAAGAGTCTTTAACCCATCCTGAGATTATAACTGCTCCAGGTGTGTCCTGTGCGTGTGGATGGCCTGGCACATAGCAGCCCTGAACAAGGCAGGCAGGCAGTGATACAGTGATGGGAAGGATTTTTCATGGAAAATTGAGCATTCTTCAAGAGCTGAAGGGAACTGGTTTTTGTTGGCAGCTATTCCTAAAAATATTGAATCTCTTTAGGTTTTAATTTATTCCCTGTCTTCCTTCTTCTCCCCATTTACAGAAGAAGAGGAAATGACTCTTCTCTGCCTTTGTTTGCATTTTCTTTTTTCTTTCTGCATTTTCAGACTGCATTTCTAATGAAGCACAACATTTTGAGAGGGGTGTTTCTGGATGGGATCCCCCAGTGGGATGGGGGAGAAAATCAGGAAAAAGAAGTAAAACTCATGGGTTGAGATAAGAACGGTTTAATAGAACAG
>JANZLQ010000078.1:6779785-6793766 GCA_026212715.1 Elanus axillaris | reverse complement strand
CTGGAGCATCTCCTCCCCCTCCTTCTGCACTGACCTTGGTGTCTGCGGAGTTGTTTCTCTTACATGTTCTCACTCTCCGGCCGCTGTTTCTCTCTGTTCCCCAACTTTTTTCCCTTCTTAAAATGTTATCACAGAGGCGTTACCATTATCACTGATTGGCTCAGCCTTGGCTGGCGGCGGGTCCATCTTAGAACCGGCTGGTATTGGCTCTGTCAGACATGGGGGAAGCTTTCAGCAGCTTCTCACAGAAGCCACCCCTGTAACCCCCCCCCCCCCACCACCAAAACCTTGCCACAGAAACCCAATACAGGAATAAATTCTGAATTCAAGAGGCTAGGTCAGCCTTGTTTTAGCAGGATGATGGTTAGCTTGTTAATTGTATTTGTTTTTAAGCTGATACAGCTTAAAAGGTACAAAAACTAGAAGTAAACTGGACAGCAGTAGGGAATAAAGACACAAAGCACCTCAGTATCGTGTATTATCTGTCCTCCACTCATGTAGGTGTTGCTGGACTAAACTGCCTGATTTATGCACCGTGTAATAATTACGCCTCCAAATTGATCACACAATTGCAATTCCTTGATTAGTGTAAAGCTTTACTTGGTGAAGGTACCATTCAAAGTTAATGCCCCCGTCCACTAGATGGACAACTTATACATCAAAAGCTGCTGATGCTCACTGCCTAGGATGTGGTGTTGTCTAATCATATTTACTAGGCTATCTTCTCAATCATATCAAGGTCTTGCACGCAATTTCTTTTTTGCAGTGGAAGCTTGTGTGCAGGCTGCTGCCTTGACTGATACATTGAGGAATGAACAAGGGACCTTGGGGGAAACAAACCTTGAGGATCTATGTGCTGCTGCAGTTTGAGCTGAAGAGTTAATGGCATCATAGCTGTGAGCTGTAAAACGCCTCTGTGAATCAGCACAGATGGGATCTGTATCACATACCACAAGGGGTTTGCACTTCAGTTCAGCAGAATCTGGCTACCTCAAGCAGATGAAATTTGGCCAGGGGATTGAACAATGAACTGGTGTGTTTAAACTTCTACTGGTTTAATGAATAAATAGCTATAAACAACACTATGAAAATGGTCTTTTAGTCTCTTTGCCTTCATTCTCATTTCTACAGTTATTGCAATAGGAGCAGTGTCGGTTTGTGACTTCTAACCTCTGTGAAGTGACAAGGTTATTAATCCTTTTGTCAGCTTAAGCCATGTTGAGAGCCTGAAACAGAAAACGAGGATCAGTCTTCTTTACCAGCATCCTCCTGTGTTTGGGTGTGTGTATACTTTGCTATGGTAATGACAATCACATTTATGTCAAACCAAACCTTTTTTCTTTTTACATATTCATATGCATTAGTGGATTTCTAAGATGTTTAGCACAGATTTTATTTCTCTGTGTAGGAAAGTATGATGAAAATAGTCACAATTTTGGCAACTGCCTCAGAATATAAAGATCTGCTCATGAGTCTAAGGCAATGTTTGGTTGTTTTCATTTAATCTGTGCAATTCCCTTGATTATAATGTGTTTATACAATTTCATTAATGTTAAAGTAATGAAATAGTGAAGTAGGCCAACTGTCTTCTCTTCACAGACCCAATGCTGCAATGAACAATCTGTCAAAGAGATAAAAACTCTTATAGAAAGTAATCACCTGACTGTAGACACTCAGGGCAGATTTTGGAGGTGTCCCATGATTGCACTAATCTCTTCTGAACATGTGGCAGCCTCCTGGTGACTTGGCAGGATGATTTTGCTGCACCCAGCTCCACCAGCCGTTGACAGGTGGTCTCGTTCTTCATTTCACAGTAGGCTACTAAATAACTGCTACATTTCATTACACAAACGATGAGGGAAGAATATTCCTAGAGTTATTAACTGCAGGGAAGAACCTGAGATGCAAAAATGTGATCCACCTTCGGTCCATATTTAGCTTATTTTTGGAAAGAAGGTTGCGTTTGGACTCCAGTGAGGCTTGGATGTCGGGACTGCTTTAGCTCTACCTCTGTGTGTTTGCAAAGTAAGCTAAGGCCCCAAAGGCTGAAAACATGGATGAGAAGACATTTGTTCAAAAACAGTTCTGTTCATTTGTTTCAGACCTGTTGTGTTTCATGCCATGAGAACAAAGTGCTCTCAAGTGACTTCTTCCCACAGGCTCCCCCCGCACTGGCTGCTCCCCCAAGGTGCACCTCACTCCTGCTCCTGGCTCTCCAGGGTGCAGCTGCTAAGCCACAATTGGCTGCTCCTAAATTGATTTCAAATCCTATTCTTTCCAGGAACCAGATTCACTCACAGCCTTGCTTAGCCACAGAGCTCAACCTGACACCAGATTTATCACTAGCCTTACTTTATTAAGACAGGATAACAAGCAGCAATGGTTTACTGTCAATCAAGCCATGGTCAGTTGTCCAGCTACCTGAATCCCATAACCCTCAAGCTGCAAGTCTCTTTTGTATACATTTATTTAGTACCTTACATCTTGTAGCATATTGTTGGGTATTGCCTTTTATGATGCCCTTTCTTAAATGGCTACATACTTAATCCAACCCCTAAGAAGGCACACAGGCTCCAGACCTCAGCAACGATGAGTACTCAGGTCAAGCTATGTTTCTTTTAATGCTGTAGCTGGACTTGTCCTGATCTGCAGACGCAATACCAGAGGTATCTTTTGTAGACCATTCTTAGTCCCTGGATGGACTACAGACATTCTGCTCATTTGTCTGGTACCTGAGCCCTTCGCAGTCACACTCTCCTCTTTACTTCAGTTGCACAACTGTAATAATTAGACTTGCTGTTTCCAGGCCCTTTTTGCATTGCATTAACCTATGCCTCGCTGCAGAGTCTGCATCTCCAGCATTTGCAATACAAATGCACCTCACGTGTGGCCTGCAGCCCTGGCAGTGCCTCCGAGAGTCGCCCCATAACTAAAGAAGGACTGCAGCAAGGTCACCCCAAGCAGCAGCCACACATCCCAGTCTTGCATCTGTCAGGTGGCCTCACGCTCTTGGGTGCAGCCATTATATTTCCCTCTTCATCCATCATTTTTGATCAGACCTTTGGAGTCTCGTGCATCAGCAGTCAGGTAAGATGAGAGGACTGTTCTACAGCAGGCATTCGTTTAGAAAGGGATTCGCTGCCTTTGTGTACAGACTTGTTTGCATCCACTATTGTTCTTTCTTTCCTCTGTACTAAAAACCTTCCTCTAACCAGCCTGTAATGTTTAGTACAGACTTCCATGTAAGAGCAAAGCATGATAAGGTCTCTGCAGCAACAGCCAATTAAATTGAAGTAAAAAAGGAAGGATTTTAAAGGTTAGATGTATAGCAGGAGATGATTTAATTACCTACAGGATAGGTGGATAGACACCCCAAATAAACAAACCAGAGCAACTGGAATAATGACACCCAGGAGCTTCCCAGGAAAGTACAGAGGAGAGATAAGGCCATCACAAAACAGGCTTAAGATAACACATTACATTTGCTGTGGGCTAAGCCTGAACACAGGACAGTTGCCATGGCTCAGCTGATGTGCAGTAACTTCGTAAGCTCTTGTACCTCAGTCACGTATGTGAGCCCTAAGCTTGCAGAAATACACACTAGATCAGATTGGTAGAGTTCCATAAAAACATGCAGAACTTTAAAACCTAGGAAAACAGAATTTTATTCAGAAACAGAGAGAAAATCACTTTCTTCTGTCTTTTGTAGATTCAGTTCAAATTTCTGCAACACTGTAACCTTGCAGTAGTGTGACATATAAGAAGGGAACCACTACAGGAAGGATGGGAGCCAATGATGTGAAAGCACATTATACTTAAAATAATGTAAAATTAAACATAAATTTCAGTTGTGTGCTGACCTGGGTGAAAAGCAGAATGGGGAAATGGGTATTTTGGTGAGAAGCAAGAATAATTCCATGCTCTTGGAACCAGGAACAACATCCACGTTTAGTGCCAGAGTCATGGAAACAAGACTGTTTTCTTACAGTCTTTCCTGCAGGAGTCGTTCATACACTTCAACTCTTCTGTGGGTCAGAAAGCAAGCAACGGTGGTGTTCAAGGTGCTTGTGTGTGACTTCCAGGGCCAGCTCTGATGACCAGAGTTAAACAAAGTGGACAGTTTCAACAGCAGATGTTCAAACACTCCCTGAGTCAATGACCAACGTACTCACCTACAATATCAGACCTAAATATAATTCCTTGCTCCAAATCAGGCAAGGAAGGGATCTGAACATTATCTTCCTGTACCCTGAGTGAAAGCTGGATATGTACGTAGGTCAACTATAAGCAGCAGAGACAACAAGAGCTACATGGGCAGCAGACAGCCATTTCAGAATAAAGAGTTGTTGTCCTCACCCATTCCTCTGGCAGCAGCAATTCTGGCTCTCCTGAACTGTCTTCTCCGCTCTTCATCATAGCTCTGTCCTTCCGCTCCCTCCCTTCCTCCCTTCCTGATGTAGGGAGAACCCAGGGCCTCTTCTCCAGGCAGCAAAATTCATTGTTGCTGATGCTGCTAAGATGCCTCAAGCTGAATCTGGTGTAAACACAACACTTTTACCTAATAAATCTTATTTCATTTCAAACTCTATATACTTTTATCAAAACTGACAAAGAAATGTACCATCCTCCAAAAAGGAAAAGAGTTTTGTTTAATTCACAGGATATTTATGAACTGTAAATTAAAAAAGTTTTCTACTCAAACCAAAAGGATTTTTCTCTGTCTTTGCTTCAAATAACAAACTAAAAACTTGGAAATCTTAGAAAGAAGTGAAATAAAGGGCACTAAGTTATCAATCAGAATGAAAGAGACATAGATGACCTCTAAGATGAGAAAAAGATCTGTGAAAGACAGATCACTAACTACATTAAAAGCAGTAGCTGTGGTAGAAGCCGCTTGGTGTGTAACCGCTGATTTCAGCAAAGTCTACATCAAAATCCCTCCTTTTTTAGTGGGAACTCCAAAACTGGTCCCCAACTGGAGAAGAGGTTGGTATGCAATACACCGGAGAGTACTAGAAGGCAAAGAAAAGGCAGCAATCAGCTGTTAAGACAAAGTAGCTGCCTGCTAGGTAAAAAGCAAATGGCATACCCAGGGAAGACATGGTGACCTTATTGCCTGAAAACATTTAAAGTGTGTTTTGTTAGTGTCTTTCCAGTTGGCTGGGGTAGACTTGGAAGCCCAGTACAACCCAGAGGTGTTGGCTGATTGCTAGCAACACACCAGCGGCTCATTTTCTGCAGGGTCATTCTGCCCTTTGTATCAAGACTAATTCAGCTGGTGAAATGTGTTGCACAAGGTTTGCTGCTGCAGGACACCTGTGGAGTTTGGCACTCACGCTGCTGAAGAATTTTCTAGAGGGAAAGGGAACTTCAGAGGTCGGTGGCTTCAGAGAAAGACTTTCCCATTGCACAGCCCTCTTGTGCTAAATGCCAGAATAATCGGCCTGATTAGTGCTAAGCTGCTCCTCTGCACAGCGTGTCTTTGCTAAACTTGGAAACTCAGTTAGAAATTATTTCATCTAGGCTTGTTCTGTTTATTTATTCATTTAGCTTTTGAGCTAAATGTGCATGCCATGCTTATGAGATGAGCTGATTGGGCAGTTCTGGATATTGCAACATTTTCTAAGGTCACAAATATTCTTATATTTTTTTACTGATGCAATATCTAGGACCCTCAGCCAGCCTTCTCTGATCCTACCATAAAAAACACACTCCAGCCTCAGAATTAAAAGGTGATCTCTGTCTTGATACATTTCATCTCCCAATATTTTCTAAGAATGTGTTCAGCTTTGCCCCATTTTACCTCATGCTCAGGTAAAAATTTTCTTTATTTCTGAGAGTTTATCTGAGGATAAACATAGTGACTTGATAAACATGATCAAAAACAAATGTCAAAGCACAGTAATAGCACTAAATGAAAGGGAATTTGATGGCAAGTTTATAATAAAGAAAGTGGAAAAAAAGATCTCGCCCCAAATTCTGTGCATAGATTTTCCACCTGTGGGACTTCTACATTTTTATAAATTTCCATCTCCTCTGCAAAAGATTATTAATGTTATTCTTCCTCGGGGGAGATGAAAGTTGCAATGTTAATCATGTTGTCTTCTACTGAGAAGTACTAATGCTTGTGGTTATGTGCATTAGGTTGCCACCAGTGCACAAATCAGAGAATGAGAGCTGGGTTGTTTTCTTTGTGTTCTGTCTTCTCAAACAGGATGGTAGCAAACCTCACAACAGCAGTTTTCCCTTCCCAAAGAAGGTGAGGCATCTTTGTCTGCATCAATAAGAACTGTAGTGGGTCTCAAACTCACACAAACTCAAAGCAATCCTCCTGCTTCAGTAACAACAGTCTGCTTGCCCTTCCATCTTTTAATATCATCCACTTTATGACTAGACGAAACCCACAATTTTATTTTCATCCCAGTATCCAGAAAAGATGAGTTGGTAATTAAGCCTGTTCTGTGCCCTACAGGGGAAGTGGATGCAAACAAGAAGATGAAAAAGAGTGGTTTTGACACACCATGCCTTTTACAACACTTCCAGGACAGTTACTGCAAGGCAATTGGAACTCCTTCTCTGGAGAGTTTTATCCCAGATACTTAAATATGTCTTTTAATGCAGAATTCATTAGCACTTTAAGTCATAATAACAGAAAGTGTATTGAGATCCTGAAACAAAAAACGTTGTTATTGCGAAGTATTAAACATTGAGTAAAAGAAGCAGCTCCTCAGTGGCACGTAATAGTTACAGCTCTTATTCCACAAATCACTTAAAGCCACTTGTAACTACTATTATTAGCTATAAAAGCCCACTTGGGTTTTATGAACACTGGAGAACTGAGACAAAAAGATTGCTTCGAAAAGAATGGTGTCTTGATCACTGTAAGTCTTTTGGCCCCCATGCAGACATGGTCAAAAGAAAAATGGAGATTATACCAGTCAAATTACCTAGAAAAATGTCTGAAGATTTAAATGCAATGTATCTAGGAAGATTTTATTTTAATTAGAACATAGCAGAATAACAGCAGCAACCTGCAGCGATATCATCAAATCAAGGCTGTTTCTATGGGAACACCACCAACTCCCAGAAATTATCGTGTCAGTTTGCCATAAATAGAAAAAAAAAAAAGATAAAAAGAAGAAAAAAAAAGAAAGGAAAGAAAAAAAAATATTACAAGAGAAAAAGAATGAAGAGGAGAATCCAGACCTCTCCTTTTAATGCTTACTGCCAATATGTTGTCAAGTTTTATTCTGCAAAAAAATGTAGCGAGACAAGAATTTCAGTAAAATTCACACTGCTTCTACCACATATTTGAGGCCTTGGACACCTTTTCTGAAGACTTTCTGAATGGTTGTATGGAAAAAAAAACATGCAGTGCACTAAAACATGCAGTGCACTATTCTATACTATCTCCCTGCTTCCTGTGCTTTCTACAGCACAAGTGAGTTCAAGATTGGTTTTGGACAGAGAAATACTTTTGGTCATAGATATTTGCTATATTTTCTCATTTCCATTCTTCTGCTAGCTCTATACTTTGAAAATCCAGTCTGAAAGGGATACAACTACAGAGAAAGAAAAGTAAGCAATGAATTATCACAAACAGAAGCTATTATTTCCCTCTCTCTGCTTATCTGATTGCCTTCCTTTCCCAACAATCTTCTTCCCAATAGCTGCCTCCAGCCTGGTGCCTTCAGCAACCACATAAACACAAGGGAAACCACTCAAGTTCCTTCCAGGAATAGGTAGAGATGTCCTATCCCTTTGAGACTCCAGTCCAGCAGCATTTCTGCACTCTGGTACTCAGCAGGCTTGTTTCTCCGGCTCTCCTCACCGCTGTGACACACTCCCTTCTGTGGAGGCAGGGCCTTTCTGATGAGCTGTCCAGGCCAGTGGCAATAGCTTCCCAGTACTGTATTCCCTGCTGTAAAATTCCCTCTTGCTCGTGGTTTGTGACTACTATTTTTCCACTTACAAGATGTGTGTTCTACTCTCAATGATTCTCAATTATTTCCCCCTTGCCAGCCATTCCCCCTGAAATTATCCATTATAATCTTTTTCAGTCCTGCCCTATTGTGGCTACTAATAGTACCTGAATGACACACCATAACCTGTATCATTTGCTTCATATGTACTGAGAAGAAATTATCTGCTTAGAAGAAGTCTGTGATAATAAATTATTATTGAATTTTCTCTCATTGAATGACTGAAAATAATAACGTCATTTTGGACAAAACCAGACAGTGATAGTATCTGTAACTGCTGCTGAGAATATTGACAGTGAATTTGATGATAGTCCTTCAAGTGTAATCTTTCGCCTTTAACAATCTGATTGACACTCTTATCTGCATATAGCACAGCAGAGGGCATTCCCTTCTTCAGATCCCTACGATTAGTCTAAAGTACTCTAACTGCTCTTATGGGCTAGGAGAGATATCAACTATATTTCAAAGAGAAAATTGCCTTTAAACATCTATTAAAATGCTCATATCACCCCTTGTAAAGCATATGTGTGAGTCCATTTGTTTCAATACGACTTAGGTAAATATTCTTCTTATGCAGCAGGCTGTAAAATGTTTCAGATTTTGTTGTTAAGTGCTGAAAAGCTGAAGAGGCATTTACTAACAGTATGTTTAAACCTTGGTTTCAAATGAAGCTACACATTTCTTTGCATAAAAAAGCCAAATTATTATTTCAAAGAAAAACTGAAGGATTTACAATAATATATCCACACGCTAAAGCTGCAAATTTGCTTATGCAAACAAATCATGAGACCCGTTACTTGCCCATCTCCTTCTATCCAACAACGTAGACTGATCCCTCTATATGAGCTTGATTTTAAGGACTGCAGAGTTGAACAGTATTTCAGGTTTGACTGGTGGTTAACTAGGCAGAGAAGAGGAGTAGTCCAGAGGCAGAGTATAAGGGAAGTACAGTAATTTGCTAAGAAGTTATGTCTGAGTTACCATCAGGAGCAGTAGGGACTACCTGGGCGCTTGTCCCCAAGATGAACAAATGTAGACTTGCACCTCTTTTTGACCATGCTACTACCTAAGCTGCACAGGCAATGTTAACAGCTGTGTATGCCATGATGTAGGAGACGTTCATTTGCTATTTAGTGTCCTGTTCTAGGTAAAATCTGAGCTAGATCTCGCACCTGACATCAATGCTTAAAAAAAGAAGCATTCAGAAATGTTCAAAGCCCAGGATACAGAAAAACACTCATGCTGCTTCTTTGCCATAATGGGATATCTGAAGCAAAAGGAATTTCGGGGGTGGGGAAATTGCTCGCAAAGATCACAAAGTCCCTTTCTATTTCAAGAAAGTGGTAAAGGAAACCATCCTCTTCAAACGCACTATTTGTGCCTGCTAATTATTATCTTCAAGTACACTCCCCCTGGTGGGGATGAAAAGGTTATATTCTGAAAGGTGAGATTCGAAAATGGTATTCTGATTCTTGCCATATTTCACTTTTCACCCTAATTGCAGACTAGCACCAGGCATGCTTTCAGCTCATTATTCTCTACAGAGGCCTGCTAATGGTATTTCATCTACTGCCTAATTCTACAGCTTTAACATGGAAAAATTCCTTTCAAATTCAATACTGATGGAGAGCAAACAGTAGGTCTGCCTTTCTGCTTTTTGTTTAGCTGTTCAGTAACTGGATAAACATTAACCAGCTGGATAGTGCAATTATGATTTTTTTAAGGTACTGTAAATGCTTGCAACAGCATACTATCTGGCAGCCTCACAAATATTAATGAATGCATTCTTGTTCCACTCATGCTATTAAGAGCGATTAAGTACTTTCACAGAGGTCATGCAGAAAATGAATGGCAGAACCAAGCACTGAAGAAAATCCAAAGCTTTTTTACTAAGAGATACTTTTTAAGACATCCCAGAGCACAAACAGAAATAAGCAGAAGAAATACAATTAGTGGAAGAAACTGATATTAGATACTATTTACTATGAGGCTGAACATACTTGGACATTGTTTCCAATGAACTCAGCAAACAGCTTGCTCAACAAGATCAGGAGTAAGGGTTTAGGATTTGGATTAAAAACGCAGGAAAAAAGTAAATGCTAATATTCCCCTCTAGGGAAATCATCTCTACTAATTGTTTGTCTACAGCTTTCCTCGGTACTGCAGTCTAAACTGCATTTGTAAACATCACTCCATTGTTCTGTAACAAGCAACTCAGTCACTCTTAGGGATTTCTTATTAAAATGTATTAGAGCAAAATTGAAGTTTGGTGTTATTATTAAGTCTCTACAGAAAGGATAGAACTTGTACAGATAACAAGGGAAAGATCAATATTTGGAGACAAATATATGGGAAAATCTCTGTTCAAACATGGGAATGTTTCTGTTGATTGTGGAATTAGAGCTAATAGTCATCAAACACAATGGCTGAGACTATTATTGTAACAGAATTTTCAAGTGTCAAAAGCTATTCAGAAGTATAATCAAATGGCATGCTAAAAGCAAGAAACTTTTTTATTTCTGCTTCTAAGCTTTTAAGTTTTGTGCATTTTTATGCAAAAACTATTTTTACATTATGCACAAATGCCTTGACCCGTAGGTATTTTTGTTATGTCTTAAAAATGCATGCATAAATAATGGCAAATACAAACCAATTCATATTTTCTGACAGATGCATTTAGTGTTCACCAAAGTTTAAAGTTTTTTTGTTTTACTTTAAATATTTTTTGCTTATGTTCAGTGGTGACAAGAAAGCTTTACATGTGCTTCTTATTCAAAATACAAAGGTACAAATGCTGTAAGGGGCTGAAGATTTTCAGCTTTTTCTTGCATTGTCTGGAGGGGAAAAAAGTACCTGTACTTATGATAAGTATAAGTACTTTCTTTGGCAAGTATTTATATGTTGACACATGCCAGTGAAGCATCCCAGATTGTTCTACTCAAAATCAGTAACAATACACCAAATAGGAGATCTAGTTCTTCCTCTGGAACACTCTTTATCTCCTCTTAAATTGTTTCATTTATTTCAGGTATTTTTCATTTTCTTGTGGATTCTTGAAGATGACAGTGTCATAAACATGCTCTTAGTGTCAGAGATATATTTGCTAAGAATAATGATCATCTAGTATTGAGTAAATTATAAATGGGAGGAACCTCTCCTGTTAAGTAATATGCATTTTTTTCATTTGTTTGTAGTAAAGCCAGCTGAATCAGAATGAAAATTCTCTTACTACAAAGCATCACTCACCCACTGGATACTATGGTAGGTCACGACAGGCCATTCACATCTCCCCTGTCTTTAAAGCTCATGGCTTCTTGGTATAGGTTACAGAGATTCTGCTTCCTCCTGTCTTAGGTTAGGTTTATCCTGCCATTCATTTTTACACTTGTTAGAATACACATTTTTAATCTCTCAGAAATTGTAGGCTCATCATGAATTTGCATTTCCACAGAAGGGCTAGGACCAGAAATGGAAGAGTGCAAAATCTCTCATTTAGGCTGTCAAGGCTGAAGGTATGAGATGAGGTTCAGCTGTGCAGGATGCAGCAAGGGAAGGAAATGTAGGAGAAAAGTACCAGGTATAGCAGCTGTACTGGAATAAAAAGATTTCAGACTGGGGCTGCTATGTTGCTTAGCACAATCACTCAGTAAGTACTCCCCAGACCTGAGAAACGTTCCTAACCTGTGGCAAAACCCAAAATAAGCCTTGCAGTTGCTTGCAACATGGTACCAAGGAACCAGAGAGAACATTGCACCAGTAGCCTGAGTCTAGGACAGATGCAGACGTTCTCCAGAAAAGGAGATATATTGTTTGATCCATGTTAAAATGTATTTGTTCAGTAAAAATATAGTTCCAGTATACAACATAATTTTTAATAGTTATGCAGATGGAATACACGGAAGATAAACTTGTATTTATGCCTATGTTCTTGAAAGCATAGCAGTGTTAGCTACAAATATGTTTGAAGCAAGTTTTCTGTATTTAAAACACTTCAGATAATCTTAAATTGGTAGATAATAAAACCCAAGAACGGCACATCCTATATAATAATTTGGGGCCAGTTTTGTCCCTGCTGCATTGACCTTTCTGTGGTCTTGGAAGCAGCTGTGAGGAGGAGGAGGAGGATCTCAAGTGGGGAACCAGAAAAAATGGGGGGTTCAGTGCACTAGCCTTCACAAGGCTCCTTGCAGTTTGCACAGAAGTCTTTGGCCTCTTCCACTATCGCTGTCCACTCCAGAAGTGCCTTCGTTCTGATTCAGCACTGGAAAGGGAGCACTTCTTTCCTTTTCACCTATGCCTCTCAAGGACAAAACAGAAAGAGGAGACTTTTATAACTCTTAGGCATGCAGCCCTGTAGGGGTCTTTTATTAAAAATCTAATGTGCAACAGGTTTCTGTAACCAGCTACCACTAGCCAAGGGGCAAGTATTACATACTTCAGCATATTAAATGTATGTGAACTATGTACTGCAGGTGAAGTTGATTGTTTCAGACTAGACCGGTGCATAAGCTTCATACCAGATCAGTCCAGCTGCATAGGTGTAAATGGTCACTGTTGCACTGTACCGATTCTGCTGTCATTATTATTACCTCATTGGGAAGTGAAAGAAAGTGAAAAAAAAAGTCATAGGAGCAAGACGAAACCAACTTTTTCCTGCACTCTTGCTTCTTGTTCCTCTAAAGTCCCTTTTTGATCTAAATCAAAAGGTGGACAAAGCCCATTTCAGCATTAGCAATCTAAAATCAAATCTCAGCTGAGATTAATTTGCATGAATAATAAAAGCTATTTTCAAGTGTGACGTTATATATATATATTTTAAAGTAAATGCTTACATTTTTATTTTTCTGTGGCACTACCTACAGCACTCTTGGCTTTGTTTTGTGCTTTGAAGTTCAGACTAGTGACCAGCTAGAAATGGGTTTAGAGCTCCCTGACTGCTCTGGAAGCAACTGGGGCAGATACTTAGCACTGAGAATTATTTAGTCTGACAAGCAACCAGGAGGATATTTTCAGAATAGTAAATCAAACTCATACCCATGAGCAGACAGTACAGAGAGGTCTACAGCAAGGATTTTCATGCACTTGCCCTGATGAGCAGAGGTGACACAGCCGATCGGTGACTTTCCACCAGTCTCAGAGGCTGATATTGCCATTGACCAGATCCAAGCGACACTGTTTTCTCCGGACTGCTCTAAAATCAAGCAGGACAATGAAAAACCCAATGTTACATTTCTACAGTGGAACAGGTTTTCCAGAGAAATCCAGAGAAGACAGGCATGCCTCTCAGCCACCTGAAAGCACCATCCGAAGGGCACTGGGCAGTCAAGAACCCACACTACGATTTTTAACTTACTCAGCAGCATCCTCATTCCCAAGGTGTTCGCTGCATGACAACACAGGGGTGCCTCATTCTTCCAGCTGGCCAGGAGGCCGCTCGGCAGCGACTCCCTCGCCCTGACAGAAACAAGGAAGGCTTGCTAAGCAAGGCCATAAAGTTTCCATCAGCAAACTGCCTTGAAAAAAATCCAGAAGAAGGTGGTTTTTTTCCCCTACATGCTTCTAGCGCACAAACTGGGGCACAAAAAACAAGGGCACGCAGCCGGCTCCGAGTGCGGGCCCTCACAAGGCCGCTGGGCAGAAGCGGTTCAGCAGGTGGACAGCTTTTGGCAGGGAGACAGGGTAGTGACATCTTTTCTCTGTGCTGTGGGGCACAATTTTGGCTTCTACGTGGGTTTTTAAAAAAAACCAGCTCTGCCAAGGCACCTGCTTGTGGGAAGGTGCGCCAGGCTGCAGCTGGACTTCACCCTCAAGCCAAAGGTGCCGCGCTTCAAGGGTGGGGATGGCAAACGGGGCCCACGGGCTCCTCCCTGAGGGAGAACGGCCCCCTCCCTAAGGAACGGCCCCCTCCCTGAGGATCAGCCTCCTCCCTGAGGATCAGCCTCCTCCCGGAGGAACAGCCCCCTCCCTGAGGAACGGCCCCTTCCCTCAGGAGCGGCCCC
>JANZLQ010000078.1:6748419-6779346 GCA_026212715.1 Elanus axillaris | reverse complement strand
CCCCGGGTCGGCGGCCGCCTCCCCGCGCCGTCTGGGGCCGGGGACCGCGGTGGGCGAGGCGGCCCGAAGGCCGGAGCTGCCGCCGCCGCCGCCGCGGGGGCCGGGACGACTCGGCGGAGAAACTGAACTGCGGCGGCTCGTAAGCGGCCCCGCCGGGGAGGGCACGGGGGTCCCGGGATGACCCAAGCCCTTGGGACGCGGTGGCTCTCAGCGGTGAGGAAGCGTGGCTGCGCGTTAGGTACAGGGTGTGCGTGGTGCTGCTCTTCTGCTTTGTCAAGTAAAGGGCACGGGCTGTTTTCAGGCGGCGGTGGGTAGGAAGAACTTTTTTCCTAGTTCTCGCCCTTGGAATAGGTGTGCTGGCGTAGGTCCGCTGAGAAAGCGGGGCTGAGTAATCGGAAAAGCTACTCCGTATTAAATGCTTATGTATCTATTGCAGAGGGAGTGCTGGAGAGGCGTTGGAAAGAAGCTCTTAAAGGTTTAATAATAATTAGCATGGGTAAGAATGACACTAAAATCTTGTCATTGATGCCTCAGCCTGCTTGCGCTAATACAGAGCGACAGGGAATGTGTTGGTAGCGGGTAGCGAGAGGAGGGGTTGTTATTATTCTTGGGATATGCTTGGAGTTCGCAAAGGCGTAGCAGGGGTGGGGGATCCGCAGCCCGCGACCCTGCCCGGGCAGGGAGGAGTGGAGGAAGGGTGCCTTGGCGTCTCAAGAGGTTCGGGAGTGCTAGGAATAGAAAGGACACGTGAGGCCGGCATGCCCTTTCTTTCGTTTGTTACTGAAAGTGGAATATTACTAAGTGAGACTTCTGAAAGGTAGCAAAATACATCCGCTTTAGGAGCGGAGACACTGAGATACTAGATAAAGATTGATGATTTCAACACAGGATGGTCTTGGGACAGTCTGGATGTATGGGCTAAAATTTGCAAGGGCTTCTGCTGATTCAGGCAGTGAAATATTGCTGAAATTGTGATAACAGTGATACCTGTTGTCCTGCACGCTGCACGAATCGAGCTCTTGAACTGCTTCCTGATACATTCAGTTTCTCCATCTGCACATCCAGCACAAACTCCCGTTTATTTAACAACGTCGTGTGTTTGTATAATAATTGTTAAAGTCTTCAGTTTTGCATTCTTTGTCCTGAAAGACAAGCTACAGGCAAGATGATCAAGGAAATGAATACACCTTCATTCTGTGATGGCAGTCTGAGCTGGGACACTTGTTAGGTATGTGTGCCTGAGGATTATTCCTGTTCACTGCGTGGACCTGTGACCCAAAACGGTGTCCCGGCTGGAATGTGCAGGCGGTGCAGACGCTGCTGCCACCCACGGCTCGGAAGGGACATTGCCCAACGTGAGGTGGAAAGATTGAGTCTGCTTTGCCGTCAGTTACTAGCTTCCATGTACAAGGTAACATACAAGAAGCTCAGTGTGGGACCCTTAAAGAGGATTGCGTAAGTGTGCTTTGTTTCACTGATGGAATGCTTTGGATGTTTTGCTGTAGATGATGATGACAAAATGTGGGTTAGACTCGTAACCCGAAAGAAATTCTGTGGGAGTCGATTCTTTTCCTGTAGAAGATCCTGGTCAAGGAATGGGGCTTAACAACCAACATGTAACCCCCCTCTTGATGTTATGGTGACATTGTTATTAAACATTTTAAAGTGTTATCTGCAACATCTTATTAAGATTGAGACTCCGGTAGGCTAAGTGGCATACGAAATTGCACAGAAGTGCAGATGTCGGTACCAGCTTGCAATATAAGTATGAAACTCGATTTAAAAAAAAAAATAATCAAGGATATACATTCTGTGAAGACGTGTATAAATAGTTTGATCAGCTTTGCATACAGACATCGGTTGCTTAGGGGCAGATGCAAAGCTTAATTCATTAGCTGCAGTGTTCAAGTCATTGCTGGTTTGGATCTATTCCTGAAAATGATTGAGATGCACTTGCATTTCTGATTCTGTGATTGCACTGCACTGGAAAGAGCAACATATGACTGTATTTATTAAATCCTATAGTGTCATACAAAGCAACTCCCTCCTTTTTTTTTTCTCTCTCTCCAACAGCACCTCTAAAAGGAAATACAAATAAAGATATCCTGTAACATCTCAATTTCTGCAACTGCAGTACATCAGGAAGGGCCATGCTAGGATTGTGTACATAATGACTACTAAATCTGAATTTGCAGAAAGTGTTTAGGTAATTTTTTCTTTTAAACAGTAAATCAGAACATGGCAGTGTCACATCTCAGTAATCATACCATAAAGGTCAGCAGTGTTTTGTTGAATGTTGTAACAGAACATAGCATAGATCCTACTAGATGCTCTTTGTACTTGAAAAGAATAATTTTGTTGGTTGATGAGGTTAGTATTTTGGGAAATTCATTATACTCTGAAAAGAAGACCTTGAACTGAAAACAATATCTTAGTCATAACAAATAGAAAAATATTTGCACGTTTTAAGAAATAGATGTTAAAAGCTTCGAAGTTGAATAACATGATTTAGTGGTTTATATCTAAAATAAAAAACTAACTGATATTAAATATTAAACAGTTTAATATTAATATTTTAAAATATTCTAGCTTCAAAGAGAAACAGAGCTGTGAAAGGATAGGTGTCAAATTTCTTTGTATGTTTGCTAGTCATAACTCACCTATAAGAATTACGTGATTTTTGAGAAACATCTGCTTCTGTGGAAGCTTTTCTTCTCTGTGTTCAGTGACTGGGACAAGTTCTGTTCGGTTATCAAAAGTAGGTGAGACTGGACTAGCTCAGTTCAGCTCTCCTACCCTTGACTTCTGTAAGTTACTGATCCTGGATGTGTGTGAGTATCTGCTGCATTATTATGTGGGTATTTTATGCCATTCATTATAAAGTCTAATAAATGAGATCACAAATGAAAAATTGAAGCAGATGATTGCTTTGGGAGAATGATACTAGGCTGTGTTGTGCCAGTATAGATTCCTACCTTCCTCAGAGTACATGTAAAATTAATATCTAAATAAACATAATAATCAACTATAATATCCAGTAAATTCTTTTATCTAAAAGTCCTCATTACTCACCTTACATTGAGTTAGTAGTGACTGCTATGCAGTTTTGAGGTATAGGTTTCTGGGATGCCTTTACCGCTATTCTTACAGATCTTCCTCAATTAGTCTGTGCTCTTAAACAAAGCAGTTACTCTCTTTGAAAGGCTGAAGCTTTCTGAAAATTGGCTTATAGTAGCAAAACCTTAATGGGACTTCATAGTTGCTTTTTCATCTGTGGTCGTTCTGCATCAGGGTTGTCCAGTAGCTTTGTAGCCAGGATGAACAGTGATGCAAACAGTGCTATATTTGCAAACAGAAAAATGTTCTTGGGGCTTCCAAATCAGAGAGAAAGAGTGTCTTTTCAGACAAAATGGTATTCTTTTGAGTATGCCCACCTTAATTTGACTTCTGAGTATCGTTGAGTGGACTCATTCAGTATTACATACATGACAGCTGTAAAGCTGCCCTTGGATTGCTTTGAAAGTATGTGAAACAACCAAAGCATTTTCATAAGGTGTGAAAAGCATATTTTCATGCCTTAGTTATTCAGACAACAGCTGAAATGGATTTCCTTTAGACTACCAGACATCCGTCTCTCTCTCAAGTAAGATCATGCATGGGGAACCCGATTCTTCTTTGCCTTGACCCTCTGTCATCTTCCACCACTGTTACACATAGATATATAACTGTCTGTGGTGAGAATGGTATCATTTAGTAGCCAGCCCCAGCAGAGGACAGCAATGTAACAGCTGCGCTACAGCTACAGTATACAAGTGAAAAATACAAAGGGAAAAGCAGTGGAAAACTGGACCAAAAGTCCTTACAAGATAAAGTTCACTAAACATAAGAACAGAAAATTCAGTGTGAATGCACTTGCTCAGTCTTGACACTGCTCTTACAAATGTCTAAGAAAACTACCTCCTGTGTCTGCTCTGCAGCTTCAATGTAATGGATATGCTATATCCTTCATTTACACTGTTGGCAACTGCCATGTCTGCCTTGATAAATTGAAGTGTTGGCTAGAAATTACAGTGCTTCTGCTTGATTCATAAGATAGGGGTAAAATGCTTCCTTCTAGGTGAACAAAGTGAATGAATGGGTTTAGATACAGCAACCCTTTGTGTTAGTCACTTCCACAAGCTATACGCAGGTCTGTAAATGACTACTGTACCATTTAACTTTTTCTAGTTGCTATATCATGTTTTATTCCCTTCATAATAAGTAACAAAAAAAGAAAAAAAAGAGGAGAGCAGAATATGGTACTGGGCCACAAGGGAGGTCTTGGGATCTTTTGTTCCTCCTTTGTATCCTCTTGTTTGAAAGGTATTATGTTATTGCTTTCCTAACTGGCATAGTTCTGTGCAGTGAAAAATGTACATGCAGCAGTGCTACTGACTGCATATAAAATAGTCCTGGCAGGTTTGGGGCTTTTGTCCAAGTCAGTTATGCTTTTATTGTATGCTAAAGAAAGAAATAACACTATGTCTATACAAAATCTATAGATCTGCTGTGTTAGTTGAGAAGACACATAAAGAAAATCATGAGGCGCAGAAAAGGCAAGCCAGGCTTACATATCAGCAAAACAGAGCATTTTTTTAGCAACTTATTTTCAGAGGGAATGTTTGCTCCTCTTGGGGATGCGTCAATCACTGCAAAAATATCTGTCAAACTCTGCCTAGGATTTGGACAGAAAGTTGCTTCAGTTGATCAGTGGTGCGAGTGCAAACAGCTTAATACACGTTAGTGATGTTACTTGTGTCACTGCAGCTTGTATTTGCTTGAGTATTTTCAGAATTAAACCCAAAGAACTGACCTCACTTCTACTGAAAGCAAAGGAAAATTTAGCATAAAAATTAATAAGAGATGGATTAGTCCCTAAATTAGTAAATTGACAGAGGGGGTGGAGACTATCTCTGTGTTGAGCTGTGTGAGTGACAGATGTGGGGCCCAACAGGGCATTTGATGCAGAGTGAAAGCCTTTTTTAGCCTTGAAATGACTAAGTAGCAAGGAAATTATGCAAAAGCCGATTGTACAAAATATTCTTGGATCAAGTGATCATGAGTTTACATGACTTAACAGTAGGATAAATGATGCACTGCTGGGGGTGGGGGGGGAGTACTTGAGCTTCCTCTGAACAAGCTGTACCAGGAGCAGCAAAGGCCCAGTATAGCAGAACGGGTATACTGTGGTTGCTTTGCTGCTTTCCTGTGTCCAGACTGTTTTACTTGGTTGTTTTTCTCCAAAATTTTAGTCTTCTGTCCAATCTGTCATGTGAGGCTTCATATATTGGCACTAATACTTACCGGCTCTAGTCAGGATATGTTATCTGGTACCTCCTAGAATCATTTTTTCAGACCTGAATCAGCCTAGTTCTGCATTATCTTTGTTTTTCTTAGTATTAGCAACCTGTGCTGAACCTCTAGTTTCATCATGCAGAATTACTTACTTTTGGACCATGTGCAGTGTTTCTTTCCCCAGGGCAGACAACTCAACCTTTTAAATGAATTGGCTCCGTTTGTCTTGCCTTTGGTCAGCAGCAGGCAACAGATGAGGTGAATGGTGAAAAGAGCAAAGACAAAGAAGAAAGTGGAGAGCGGGAGTGGAGAGCATGGTAAAACACTTAGCAAAGGAGAGAAATTGTCACAGAGGGAAATAAAGAAAGAGAAGGGCCAGATCCAGACTGCTAAAAGTGAAAGCTGGAGTCCAAAATGAGCATAAAACTTGACACCAGACTTGGTGGAAACGAGTGAGTCCTCATCATTACCCTGCCTGGTCTGAATGTAGCAGATACTGGCTGCACTGGAAGTAATCTTGGTAGCTGATTCTGGCAGCTGATTCTGATCTACTTGTTGAAAGAAGGAAAATTGTGGAAAACCACTTTGCTCCTTTGTGTCCATGATAGACACAAATTCAAAGAAATCTGTTGTCAGTTAGTCTCTAGAATTACTTTCCTTCTTCAGCAGGCAGCAAAGTCAGTTGACTATTTTTGGATTCCTAGTGTTCATTGCTTGTTCCGTGTGTACAGGTAGGTATCAATCACATTGTCCTTTCTGAATATAATGACTTTCACAAAGAATTGCAATTGAAGTCCTTTAATAAGTAAAAGGGCTGCATCTTCAATTTAATAAAACTCATATTGTTTTTTCTGAGAACCTTGTTTTACTAGCAATTCCAAACTAGGCCTACAAATAAAAACGTGTTTTATCAGGGATTTTTTTTTGTTGCAGATGACTGCAATTTGTTGTTCATTGTACAAAGTTAAATTGTTGTCCTGAGTAAATGGATCTAAGTTTGGAGCTAGATATCTTGTCCACTGCCTTTAAAAACAGCTAACAATTTTTTTGTACAAGAAAGCATATTTACATTTTTTATGCACATAGGAAGTTTTATAAATATAGCAGCTCTGACTCTTAAGGGGCAATAAGAACACTTTGCATTTTAATTTTTTAAGAACAATTAATTAGTTAAAATACTAAAAATGCAATATTATGGTAGTGTAGAAAGGCTTTCTTAATAACATAGGGGTTCATATACCTTTTACTTGTAAGTATGGAAGCTTTACCCTGGTGTAAAGAACATCTAAGATTAAGTTATCAACTATAATTGAAATGGAGCAGCAGTTTCAACAGGATTGACAGATAAGAGCATGAAATTAAGAATGTATAAACATGTTCAGAAGTTGTATTTTAATTTGCCAGGATGTTAGGGTTAGCATTTTTACCACTGGAAATAGATTTTGAAGGGAAATGAAGTAATCACAGCTTCACTGAAAACCATGATCAAAGCTTCCTGTTCTTTCTTTGAGGTGAGGATTTCCCTGGCAACTTATTCCTGCAGGTGACCAGATCATCATGTTTTATGTCCCTTATGAAAGACAGTTCTCCTTACAGCATACAGTGACCACAATCCATGCTGGGGCATGATACCGATACTGTCTTGTAGGGAAGAATGGCTTATGTTGAATTGCCAGATTTATTTTCCTTGCATTGGCAGTATTATACTGTGTTTCTTAAGCTGGTAGATATCAGCCTGATATGGTATGCATACAGGTTTCTATAAATTTATATTTTCAAGATGGAAAGCTGCAAAAATAGGATCTCTGATGAAACATCATGTGGTTGAAAGTGAAAATTTTAGAATTATTTGAGACATGGATTTTGAAAGTCCTGTAGTCTTCTGATACCCACGTTTGCAAATTCTTTTCACTTGACTGGCATTTGAAAACAGACATTTGTTGAGTTGTGTATAGCAAATATAAAAAAGCAAGATGCTGAACACTGCCTTGTTTGGGTTTTCTATTTTGATGCTAGCTGCTTTATTGGAAAGCAGAACTTTCTTCTGTTAGGGGAATTGATTAAACAACTTTAGGAGTTTCTTTGGTGGAAAGCATTCTGTGTATAGGTATACTTTTCAGATACCTATATTATTGGAATGATAGTAAATAAGTATAGGAATAACTATAAAGAAGTATATTATTAATAGTTATGTGAAAACATACAGCTTCTCTGCAGAAACCGCAAACTTGCAAGTGTTAACTTGAAGTATCAGATTGCCTCTACTAAGAGAGCTCAAGTGCTGTTCACACTGAAACTCTTTGAGAGTATAAAAGTAAACAGTCATCTTCAGAATGTGGCAGTGACCTTGAACTTCCACTGAGCTGCACTTTATTTAGCTTAGGCCAATGATTAACTTTGCTAATGACTGTATATCCAGTTCACCATTGTTTATATATCTGGCAGTGAAATAGGCCATGTCTGTCTTTGTGTGGATGATACAGTATATTTCAAGGAAACCCTTTGTATAAATTGTTTCCTTTGCGAAGTTAAGTCTTTGTGCAAGTCCTAATTGCTTCTAATTTACCTCATTTGTCTTTGGACTCTTTAACTTGAGGTTAACACTGCAGTAGGCATAATATATTTCTTCTTCTTACGCGTCATTCTTTTCGTCTTACTCATTTAAAAGAGAATGACAAATTTTCTTCTTCTGCTCCCTTACAGCAATTAGTCTTCTATGGCAGGTCCCCGTGGAGCAGAGGAAGCTACACCCAGAAATAGTCATGTTTAGGGATGTGAAGTCATCTGTGCAGCTTTGCCTCTGAAGGGAGGTTTGTCAAGACATAGCACTTTAATTTCTAGCCTCAGCACTGTAGGGAACCCAGCAGAGATCTGCCCACAGCACACATGGAAGCAAAGCATCTCCCAGTTCCTGTAATCTGTGCTAGGTCAGCCCTGGCCAGTTTATTGCAGTGTTATCCGGCTCCTGACAGAATAACAGTCGTGCTGTTTTTTTCAGGCAGAAAGGGGGAGCAGCCCTTAGCTGGATCAAGCCTGGTGGAAATAGTCCAAGCTGAGGAGAACTTAAATTCCTTGGCTTAAATGCAGGATACTGCTATGTGCTGTGAGACAATCCCACAGACCCTGTGTAGACAAATGCTGCTTAAGAGTGTTTCCTCGGGTATTAAATGGAGGGAGAGCCCTTGAGGTTTGTATATTTCAATGGAACTGAAAAAGCCAGATTCTGCCTTTAGTTGCAGTGATGTGAATGTCAACTGAGAGCAGCAATTCCTTTCTTAGGTTGTATAAAATCCAGGTACTGTCTGTTAGGAAATGATGAAAGGCTAGAGTTTTCTTAGTCAGCTGTAGGAATATACCTGTGAATGTCTTAAAATATATAGTAAGATGGTTATGTATATGAGCGTTTGCCTTTCTTCTGTAAAAGAAGGTTGTAACAGTTTGACACTTCTTCCCTGCTCTTAAATCTCACAAATATGGCAGAGACTATCAAGTTTTTTTTGTGGACAGGGTTATTCTTGCAGAGGAGAAAGAGACTATGAGGATACTTAAGAGGCTCTACCTTGATTATTCCTTGTTATGTTCTCTAAACACAAAAAGTCATTCACACTGAAAGCAGTAGACAGAAACGTAGCATCTGATGCTTAAAAATTACATGGTTTGATTCTGTTATAATTAAAATCTAAACTGGTTCATTCCAAACAGAAGCTTTTTCCAAGTCATTTCCAGCTGTGTGATACTGACAGCAGAAAAATTGATCTGTATAACACACGTCTACCCTTCTCTGTTTTTCTCTTCTCTGCCTCTACATGTGTTGTACTGTCTTTAAAAGATCTGTGGTATGCTTGTACCAGTGATTTCAGCTGTTCTTCAGTGATGTTTGACAGGAGCAAGTGGGGGCACAATTAGGCTCATTGTCTACTTTTCAGATCATGAAAGTTGAGCAGATGCTTATTGGTGCTGTTTCTCCTGAGTAATTTTGAAATTCTTTTTGTTTTCTGTTAAAATACAAGGATTTAAAAGCTATAACTCAGAACACTATAGTTAATGGGGAAGTCATACTTGATTGTATAAAAGCTGATTAAAAGTTAAAAACAGAGTTTGTGGTCTACTTTTTTTCTTCACTTTTTAATCAAGAAAATAAGACCAATATTTTAGATAAGCTTTCCTGCACACCTTTGAAATAGTTACCCCAGCCTTCACTCTGAGGCAAAAAATTCTGTAAATTTCTCCAAAGCTGAATTACCTACCTCGGAATACACAGCAGCAGTGATTGCAAATCCAGTAATAATGAATCAGTTCTTTTGCAGTCCTTTCTCCAAATTGATTAAAAGTTCCAACCATGTTGTTTTGTGTTAATTATTATGCCACCTAAAGACCTAAGGACTATAGCCATTTAAAAAAAAATGCTACTAGTGAAGTAATATTTTTGTGTATAAATGCATATCATGTGCATTTAAATAATTGTGATTTTTTTTTCCCTCTGTCCTTTCGCCTTCTAGACATTGTTCTAAATTGAAGGTACAGTTGTTTCATGCTTTTCCATGATGGGTGAAGGTATTTTAGCATAGCCTTCGCAGACAGACCTGTGGTGGTCCTGCTGAGCATCAGTATGGCAGGAGACATATCGGCTGCTGTCCAAAAACTGTTCTGTTTCTTAGTGTGGCTCTGTGCTCCCAGCAGGACTTTGTCTTAGTGTGAGCCCAGCACTGTGGCAGTGACACTTTAGGAGGAGACCCTTGGGAAGCACTTGGATCAGAGCTCATGGGCGAGGTGAGACCAAATCTACATAAAAGCTTAGGCAGAGATACTGAGTTTCCCACAGATGAATCCAGCACGCAACTGAGAGAGCATTCCATGAAGAAGAATCTGTCTTCTCTGACACTTCAGAATGAAAGTCTGGGTGAAGACTTTATTTGGGCCTTCAGAAATTAGGAGCATGAGCTCTGCATTGAGGACTGCACTGCAGTTCTTAGATCCAGCTGCTATTCAAGCAAGCACTGTGAGAAGAAGCAGGGAACAATCTGTGACACCTGAAATTACCAGTTTTAGAATTACCCTTACCAAGAGAACAAAAAAAGACCAATTGTTTTGAGATCAGAGAACAGTAGTAATGTTCACTGACTAATGGGATGACTTGTGGGAAGAAAAGCAGCTCAAAAAGTATAGCTAGTCCTTGTAAATGTACTTCTGAATTAGAATTATTATATTTCACAAAGCTGATGCTGAGGGGTAGGAGAAACTATTTTGCTTGGTACAAGGTAGTCATATGCAGTGGAGTGCAAATGGGATCAAACTAAGAAAAGGGAAAATTAGGCTGAGTGTCAGGCAATCTGAACTATGAGAGTTATTTGACTGTGAAAGAGCTTCCCAGGGGAAATAATACAAGCCACATTATTTGGGACACCTAAAATTAGACTTCGGAAAGCACTAAAAAAAATGTACAACCTTGCTTTGGTAGGGAGGTGGACTAGAAAAGGCAGGGTTTGGGATTTTCCTTTTTTTTGCAATAGATTCTGCAACTGTTGGGCCTGATTCTGTTCTGTGATGTAGAAGTCAAGGGAAGATTTACATTACTTTTTGCCTGAGAAAACTGAGGCTAAACACACAGGCTTCTCCCCTCCACCTATTGCCAACTTTTTAAACTATCTTTTTATTTCTGTCCCCCAGGGATAATTTAGACAGGCCTTCCAATTATAAATATGTATATTTAGAGGAGAGGGGAAAGGACACATGTGCCTTAAGGACCCTTCGTGGCATTTCCCTCATCTGGCTCTTAGCAGACAGTAGAACTGATCAACATGATACTACTTTTTTGTTTTTAATTCAGAATTTATTTAGCTTATAATGTGCAAATCCATAACCCCAGCATGTTCTGAAGCTGTCTGAAATTACCAACCATATTTTAACTAGCAACTTAATGGGGGTGGGGAGACAGATGAAATACAGCCTTTAACCAAGGAACAGAGGCCTCCAAATAACGTGTTGATACATTGAAAGTGCAGTCTTATACATAATTTTCTTTAAAAACAAACCACATAAGTGAGATAGGTGCGGTAATACAAAAGATGTTCTCATAGCCAGTCATACATATTAAAAAGTGTAGATCATGGAGTTATGGCTAAATTTTAAGAGCCAATTTTTTTTATTGTATGTTAGTTTGAAGGTGCCTACCTTTATCTACATACAGTCCTTCTTTGCTATCAGTGTCTGCTTCTCTGAACGATAGCCTTCCTTTTTCCAAAGTCTGCTTGAACAAATAGAACCCCGTATGTGGAAAGTGGTTCTTTTTTGTGTAGGTATTAGATGGGACGACCTTTACTCTGTGATGGTACTGGTATAAAAACCCATGAATTCTTCTGTGTGCACAAAAGCACGCTCAGGTCAGGACATTGAGCCTTTGAATTTGTGATAAGAGACAAAGGCAGGCACATACACAGAATTTTCTGAAAGATAGTTCGTTTGTAGAGGATGTGAAACAGCATGGGAGGAAAGCTATAGGGCATCTCCAGTATTTCATTCAAGGGCTGTGTGTTATAGCCCCCCAAAATGCGTTGTTCTCCTCTGTCGCTGGACAAGAGGATTCAGGGTAGGGGAGTGGGATACATGGTGAACACCTCCTCTGCACTTAATTTTGGGGTTTAGATGGCCTTGCAGCTTCTGCTCCTGGAACTTAGGCTGCATCACTTGGAGAAATGGGTGCTGGGGCAGGGACTGGTGAGAGAGGCAGCTAGGGAAGTCATCTGATTGCATTTCAGATTGTGACTTCTAAATACCAAGAGCCGATTCCCATTTCCTTTCTCCCACTGCTGTTCGCCTCCAGTGTGCTTTACCTCCTGCTGCCATGCACATGGTCTGCCACAGAAGCGTGGGTTGTATTTTTTTTCTAATTTGACTAAGAGCATATTTCCCAATCTAAATCCTTAATGAAGACAAAAGGCCTGTATTGCAGGCTAGGAAGATACTAACCCGAAACATATTATTAGCAGGGAAGACTCATTCTCCTTATGTCCGTGTTTTTGAATGACTTAATTGAGGAAAAGAGCTATCTTCTGATAATAGCTTTTTGCATAGGGCAACAATGAGGGTGGCATGGTGGAGATGCTGTGATGTCGGCTTTCTTGGCAAGCTTCATTAAGCCATTATTAAAGTGACTGTAACGATTTCTGTTACAGATCCAGAGTGCTTTGATAATGCTAGTCCTTTGCATAGCTGTCTCTTAAGGGAGAAAGCAAGTGTTGCAGAGGCTCTGCATATTTAGTTTTTGGTTGATCTCCCATAAAAGTATTTTACAAGATACAGCAGAAGGAAAATACACAGATATTATCTGGATATTGTTCACGTATGTTAGGTAGCAAGTGGACAAGGCTGCATGTGTGTTGTAACTTCATTGCCTCTCTAACAAAACAGCTAAGTATTCCCCTAAAGATTGTAACTTGCCTCATTTCTATCATGTCTTTTCTCCTGAAGTTCTCCAGATTTAACTCTCATGCCTCCTGCTTACACACATGATTCTTAAATTACTTGACCAAAAGGTTTCAGACAGCTGGAAAAGCACAGAGTGCCTGCTTTTAAAAAAGAAGGGAAGGACAAGGGGAATAGGGCCTGGGAATTGTGGTCCTGCAACATAACATAAATTTCTAGGAAAGCATCAAAATGAGTAAAATGTTTCTAAATGCTTGGAGGAGACAGGAAAGCAAATTATCATCTACAGAGATGTATAAAGAGCAGATGTGTCAAATCAATGTAATTTCCTGCTAAGATATAGCCTTACAAAAAGAAAAGAAATAGCAGATGTCATATTTTGCATTATTGTAGGGCTTTTGACGCTGTTTCACATGACATTGTGAAGAGTCTCACCAGACAGTCATGACATGATGGGCATAAAACTAGATGTAAAACCATATTCAGAGCATTTATCCAAGAGTCAATATCAAAATAAAAGTAGCTATCAAGTATGGCTTGCAGAGGGGTCTCTTTGACACTTCCTAGTACTTTCAATTGCAATTTTACTGATGAAATTCAGGGATTGCTTGTTAACTTTATGGATGACTTCAGACTGAGAAGAAGTGCAGTCATGCCGGGGGCTGGATTAGAGATGAAAATCAGTGAGTGATGCACTGTCATTCTGCAAGAGATTTAAAAAAAAAAAAAAGCTTTTGTTCGAAGATATGTGTCTCTTTTGTCAGTGTATTACTAAAGAATTGTAAAAAGTTAACATTTAAAAATGGCAGGAAAAACACATTGACTTTAATACTTGAAATGTCTAGTCCTTATATGCTCTTATTTGGCAATAGAAGCTTTAAATTGTAGAATTATTTCTTCATTTATTATGCAATCATATCTTTTTTTTCCTTTCTTTTTTTCTTTCTTTTTAACATTGAAGCAAGTCCAGTGAACCTTACAAAGTTCCTTCCTTACTCTGTCCTTAGAGCAGCAAACCTCTGGCTTGAAGTCAACAAAGTTTTTGTCCCAGCAGGAGTGTCTACATGTGGTTGACTGTGATTTGTTCTCTGCAGAACTGTGTTTCAGGGCTATGGGCTAGATTAAGGCAAGGCGTAATAGTGAAAGCTGGACAGGCTGGCATCTATGCATTTGGTATTCATGGCACTTGTCCAGATCTGTGAGCTTGCTCTTTAGATGAATGTTGTCATCAGATAACTATAATGAGGCTGTTCGTACTGTAGTTTTGGAAGCGGTGCAATATAAAAGTATTCAGTCTGCTGAGAGCTAGAAATTTGGCTGATCTTCAGCTTACAGTGTATAAACACATTCGTCTTCTTTTTATTATTATTATTATTATTTTTCCCACTTTTCTTTCTCCTTCCTTCCTTCCCTTCAAGGACATAGACTTCGTCTATATTTTTCATAACTGCGTGAAGCTAGAAATCTTAACGGATGCCTGTGCCACCGCCACCACCACCTCCTCCTCCTCCACCGCCGCCTCCGCCTTCTGGAGGGCCCCCTCCACCACCGCCTCTGGTAAGATTGACTTTTCATCTCTATTAGCAAAAGCTTACCTATAGCAGCCAGCTGAGAGCCCCCAGAATTTTGCCGTGGATATTCATAGCGAATATCTGGGGCAGATGCTTGTTTTGCTGGCTTTTTTCTTCTGTTTATTAGACCAGTGGTCTCCAAAGTGGGGTGCATCAGGTGATCCATTGGGATGCAGGAAGAAAATATTGGAACTTCAGACATACGTGTGTATAACTTATAAATATACATATACTGGGGTGCATGCTCAAAAATTTTTTTACTGCTAGGGGTGCAGGATCAAAAAGTTTGGAGATTATTGCATTAGAGCACACGTGGTGAGAATTTAGCATTTATGAATACTTCAGGAGCCACAGGGAACTCATTTTTGTATTCGTAATGTACAGGTGGTAAGTGTTAATTTCTTCATCCTCTTTCTTACAGCTTCTATTAAGACTGACAGTGTTCAGCTGTAGGTGTTGCTCTTTCTAGCACAAGCTGTCTTCCTGGGGATACAGCACAATATGCTTTTATACATGTGCAGGAACAATTACTGGTTGTATCAGATCATTACTCTGTGTGTCATGAAGTAGAACATGTGCCCTGCCAGTATATTTGCAGTAAGAGGAGGATGCTCTGAGTGGAGTTTCAGGGTATTACATTTTCATACCTTCACAGTCAATTATTGTACCTATGGTAAAACATGTTTAAGTCATTCCTTGTATTCTGCAATCATTTGTTCATAGCCTGTTTCTGCATTGAAATTCTTAGACCGTTTTTGAAGTAGTGAAACCTGGCATGGTTGTGTTCAAGACATAAAATCTCTCCTGACTTTTTTTCATATATTTTTCTGTCACTGCCGTACTTATTTGTGGTGTATGTTAGTCCCTGTAGCAAAACACTACATGGTACTTGAAATTTATTTTTTTTTAAGAGCTTTATTTCGCTCTTGCATTCTCTGGTATCTCTGTCTGCTTTGTTCCCATGAAGGTTTGTTGATTCTGTTTGATAATGTTCGTATGTTATTTTCTTCCAGAAAGAGGTTTCCTTGCATGTTTCTTTCTACTACTTTGCAGGCTGAACCATTTTGTAAAATTCTCCATGAATTATGGAGATGAAGAGGAGGAAGATAAAGACAGCACATGAAATCAAGCAGTGCTTGATTCCTTTTATCATTCTGTTTTAACTTTGGGCACCATGAGCAGTGTTTTCAATTAGCAGCTCTTCTGGGTTGGTACACAACCTATAGTAAGATACTGAAGTAAGTGAGCTGAATTTTGTGAGCAATTTAATGCCCACAACTGCAATTAAAGTCAACAGAAGCTGCAAGTGTTCTTATCCTAATAAATTTAGCTCAGTAAAGTATCTGGAGACGTTTTTAGACTCCTCTAACATATGCCAACTGTAAATGACTTGAGAAAGCTAAGAGGACCCCTAAGGACCAATATGAACAAGTTTGGGTTTTTTTCTTTCCCCTCATTTTCTGATGACTAAAACCACTACTGTGATAGGGTTTTGATACAAGAAGGCTTATACTGTATTTCCATATTTTAGTTAGATCATTCTATTTCAAATGTGATCTTCTGTGCATAAGACATACAGAATTTAGGGTCAGTTTTATCTTAGTGATATGATACAAACTAAATGTATTTCTAATTAATGTCTG
Source organism: Elanus axillaris (assembly GCA_026212715.1). NCBI lineage: Eukaryota > Metazoa > Chordata > Aves > Accipitriformes > Accipitridae > Elanus > Elanus axillaris. The sequence goes on along the minus strand of JANZLQ010000078.1, from coordinate 6,763,376 downwards.
ATATTAAAACCTTCCTATTAATAAGTGTTGACTCTAAAAAGAGCACATGAACCAACATAAAGAATGAGTAATATAATGTGGCAGAACATTATTTTTTCTGTAGCAGCAAAAGGATTTTTCCTGGTCAAAACTGAATGAGAGAGAACTAACTTTGAGAGGATCTGTAGTCTGCCTGGTGAGTTCAGCAGAAGCAGAGTATAAGAGTCAGCTCTCCAGCTGGTGCCAAGTTGCAGAGTAAAATCTTATAATTGAGGAATCCATGAAAACTTGCTACAGACCCTATTTTCTTTTACTAGGAAGCTATTTTCTAGAAATTGGCATCTGTCTTTTACAGCTGCTAAATCTGCAGTTGGAGGATGGAAGAAGAAAAAATTCTAACAGGCACATAGCTTTAAGGAAACACTTCAAAACAAATAAGTTTTATTTGGCCAACACCTGGAAAAGTTCCAAAGTAAACACCACTATAATTTTTATTATACTGATAAACCAGAATAACATTTACATGTTAGCAATTAAAAGTTAGGTTTTAATTTTGCCATTGATATGCAGGCAAGCCAGTAGTTTAACTTACTTGATTTGTGTTGAAAGAGAAATGTCTGTGTGTAGGTTGATGTTTTAGAATTCTGTCATTTTGCATTATGTCCCTGAATGGGTACCACAGACTTGTCTTGCTTTTCCAATTATATGGACAATAGCCATACTTTCCTCTTGCTTTCATTATTAAGAGATTCATAGCAGAAGTAGTCATCACATTATCTTTTTTTTCCTGCACATTTTCTTAGCGAATATTATGTGCCACGGTCTCAAATGCTTTTGGGGTCCTTACTTCAATAAATCCTAAGCACTGTTGGCACTTGACGTTTTTGACTGTGGACTCCCTCTTAAGGCAGAAGAAAGTTAGGTTCTTTCCTACCATTTTCAAAGATTTTGAAGTTGCATATATTCTGTAAGTACTCATACTGAATTCTGCTCGCAAAAGTTGTTGCAAGTCAATACTAAAGTGATTTGGAGAGGGTATTTAAGACATGGTAGGAGCCACCTGTGCTCAACAGCTGAAAAGCTACTGGCTGTTAGAGCATACTTAAAAGGAAACAAAGTAGATTTTTCAGAAGGGAATGGTAGGGTATCTGCAGTAGCAGACATAGGTGGCTGAGTCGAAATGTAAATACAGCTAATTGGATTAATTGTGCATATCTTGAAATGTCTGCTTTCTGGGGGTCATAGATAAAGATGAGAGGGATGAGTAGGCAGAATAAAACTGTGCCCCAGTATATCTTCTGGCACTGGCTTACAGAATTCAGATCTCTTCTTTTTCCCTGTTGTCCTCCACCCTAATAAAGAAAAGTGGGCGTTAGGATGTTTGTTCTAAAGCTCTTTCAATTTTATAAACATATGTGTGTCACATAAGGTGTTTTTTTTTCCATAGGCTGTTTTTGTTTTTTGGGGGAGGGTGTTGGGTTTGGTTTTCTTTTAAAGCTTTCTGCTCCTGAAAAACTTCTTTTTATTCCCCCTCTTTCTTTTATGCCTTTTGCCTTTTAGTTTGGCATATGAGACATTCTGGTTAGTTTTGGTTTGTTGTATTTCCCAGAGCAGATACCACCACTGAGGCTGATGAAAAATTTTCTCTGCTTAATCTCCCAGGAGAGGATCAAGAGAGATTTGCTTTGATAAACCACATTCCCGTTTTACGTGCAGTGGAGGCTGCTTACTGCTGTGCAGCCTTTGTCTGTACATTTGGATTCCTAATGTTATGATCAGTCACAACCTATTAAAATGTTAATATTGAAGGAAGTGTGGATGTGTAGCAGCCCTGCTGGGTTGTGCCTAATTCAGAGAAGATGTTTGTTTAATGAGTCATATATTTGTGGAATTTAAGAAAATACTTCTTTTTAGAATTGTTATTATTACAGTCTTAGCGTAGAACTTAACCCCAAAAATCACTATGGATCAGATGATTAAAGCCAGTCAAGTAGCAAAACCAGGAGTTTATTTGCCTTATTGGCATACTGAAAACTAGGAGAGGAGGAAAAGAAAGGAATATGCTTACTTTGGTGATAGAAATATGAAACTTGAAATAATGCTGAAAGCCAGACTGCATGTAGATTAATCTTAATGATTACCTCACTCTTATTTAGTTTAAAGGAAAAAAAAAATTAAAATTTCTGTTGTAGATAAACATATGTCAGTGTTTACCAAGTTTGTTTTTCTGACCTTATTTTCTACTCTTGTAATAAAAAACTCAGAAAGCAATTCCTCATGATATAACACTGTGATAAATGCATAATTTACAGAGGTAGGATTCCAAGGTTAAGAAAAACATCAGCTGATAATTTTCCTTGGGGGGATGTATTTTTCCCTCCTTTATGCAGTTGTCAGAGTGCAAGCCTTGTTGAGCTGTTTCCTTCAACCTTCCCAAGAAACTCAGAGAGCTACAGTGCTTATCTGAAGTTGTGTGGGAGTTGGTTTTGCTCCTATGACATTTAGCACTACTGTTCTTTGCAAAGAGAAAAAACAACGTACGTCAAACAGCTTGGCTGAAGAGAATGATAATTTATGGTATTTTGATTTGGTCTTACCAAATATAGTATGAGAGAATGTGCACATATAAGTGTTTGTATGCATAAATGTGTGTGCATGCTTGCTAATTATTTATTGTAAAAATTAAGGTAATTACTTATGTTTTCATTCAGACCCCTAAATGTGCAAGTGTAAAACTGAAAGAACAGATTCATCAGAGTGCCAGTTACAAAATATGTAGGAATGTGTTTATTAAAATTTTATGCGAGCTGTGAGTAAGATGATATTTAGTACTTTATCATGAAGTCCCTAGGTCAGGAGATACTAAATCATAATATTTATTGCTGATAGGTAAAAAATACAGGAGCGAGAGAGTACAGTCTTGGTAACCTTGTTGATGACTGGCCATTATACAGACTGTGGTAAGGTCTGGGCAAAGCACAGCTGGAATTTTTGAGAATGCTTTGTTCCAGCCAAAATAAAGGAAACTGATTTATAGTGTTTTAATAATGTATCACATCTCACACCAGTCTGCTTCATAAAGAAGTGAGAGGCAATTATGTAGAAAAAAATGCTGTGTCTTTATGTGGTTTATTTGACTTAATTTTCAGATAGTGGAAAGTGTGGGATTGCATAGCTATGGCATCTCAAAAGTGTTGCTGCTGTAGCAACATAAATACTAGGTTGGCAGTGCTCTATGTATTTCATCTGGACAGGTACAGGGGCATATACTGCATATATTTGTATGTGCTAATCTTCTCAAATGCTTTACTTGAGATCTCTTAGGTCACCACTTTTAATGTATTTAGGTAATGAGTTCTGTTTTGCAGGTTTCTTCATAATATCATGTGTTGTACATGTCTGAATGGAATGGCAAGCATTTAAAACTATTTTTCTTATTCTTGCTGTCTGTTTTTTATCTGTACAATTTTCCATATAAAAGAATGGAAATTGCAGCGTGCCACAGAGGTACCAGCTGTAAGTGATCAAGCGCAGGTACTAGAAGCAGCCTAGCTGCAAGCGAGCTAATAGGTTAATTTACGATTCTAATCACAAAGTAATATTGCCGTGAAAAATCAGTACCCCATCTGTAGTATATGCAGTGGCTACACATTAAATTCCATCTGTCAATTAATATTACACTTGTAGCCTTTTAATTAAAAGAGAACCCAGAATTATAATGATGCTTGAGTGGGACTTCTCTCCGTGGCTGGAAGGTGACATTGCAAGAAATGTTACTTTCTCACTATTCTCCTATCTTGGACTAACCATAATTTTGCATGGATGCTAAAAGGCATTTCAGAACAATCAGTAGCTTCTACACAGGTAACTGGGTAGGAGATATGGCCTAGCGTTCTTAGAACAGAGTGAGATTAAATTGTGATACATGTAGGTCATCATATGTTGAATATTTTGTTATCACAACTCATAGTAGCCCTTGCCATTCTGGACACCCTGCTATGGTAAACAAAATAAACAGTGGTAGTGTCACCAGCTCCCACAACAGTATTTTCAGCCTTGTGCTGTTTGACATTTTCATTGCAATGCCAGGGCCTCAGGTTTTCTTGTTTATGTAAGAATCTTCACTTCTGTTTTCACTGATGCAGAGGAAATCTTGGGAATCTGAATCCCAAAAATTTAGAAATCAGAAGGTGAAGTTCAAAAAAATTTTTTTTAATCCAGTCTCAGGGTATTTTTGGTATCTGACTTGCGGTCTTTGTGAACTGCTGGGAAACACTTCTAGAGTAGTTTGATTTTATAGTGCCTTCATTTTGGTGGCTTCTGTTACTGTGTATTTTCTTTTAGTGAAAGAACAGCCAGGATTTATGTTTAAAATGTGGGTGTCACAAAGTTAAATACCCACAGAAAAGCTAAATGGCTCAGCAGGTATAAATCATCATATTGATTCTGTTGTATTTTTGCATTCAGGTACAGAATCTTAGCAACCCACACTGGAAACTTTAAGTACATCCTTGTTAATAAGCCCACTGTTCCATTTGTAGCAGGAGCAATTGAACCTTTAAGTATACAAGATTTTACATTGTCTGATGGAGTGGTGCTAACATAAAATGAAGAGGGTTTTATTGGGTGCAGTGGCATTGATTACTGGTGGTGTTTGAAATAAGCACTGGAATATAGATGTAGAAGAGAGTAACTCCTGCTCTGCTATTTTTTTATCTTTTGTTCCCTGCCATTGTGTCTGCTGGTACACTTCAAGCAGGTAGATGCTAGCACAGAGCAGGCACTGGGCTCTGCTAACACTGAAACACCTCATTATCTGGGACTAATGCCAGGACTAGGCGGTGGCTAAAACGCCGGGAAGAGATCTGTAACGAATTCTGCACAGTACTTCCCTTGCTAGAAGTTGGGGAAGAAGGCTGGTGTAGACACAGCCTATCTAAGTACACACATTGCTTAATGACCTTTTCAACCCAAGCAGGTTCAGATTGCAGATCTTTGTGCAATGGAGACTGAGAACATGGTTAATCATTATTGAGCTGGGCGTAGATGGAATCATGAAATGCTGGTCCTGTCATTCTCTTGAAACAATGACTTCGTTAGCTGCCAGGAAGCTATTTGGCAGGTCCCCTTGTGTGGGTTCTCTCAGAAAAGTTGGCTGGAGAGTGACCCCTCACATGGGAAGCGTTTGAAGCTCAGCTTGCTAGAGGGGTGAGAGATTGTAGTGTTTACCCAGGTAGACCAAGTGCCAAGAATTAATTAGTTTCATCCTATGCTACACAGCAGAAACACAAGAAGTGACTCTGATCTTGCGATTGACTGTGCAGGTGAAGTCTTGCACCGTGGCGAGGTTTCACATAATTAAAAAGCTTTAAATCCGAGGTCAGGCAGGGCTCTGTTGTGAATAGATGAACCAAAACTCACATGTACCAGATCTCGCAAGCTTCTTTATAAACAAACAGTTTGAAATAAAAGAAGTCATATGCTTTGTTGTTGAGACTTGTTGGATTTTTCCTTAAGCAGGAAGGCAAGATTGCTTTGATTATTTTATTTTGCATTTGACAGTGCATGAGTGAAACCACACCTGATGCATGCTTACAGTAAATGCAAGAAGGATGACAATGTTTTTCTCTACTGTACTCTGTTTGTGACTTGCTGGAAAATGGGTTTATTTTATTATTTTAATAAGCTCCTGAGTTTTGTTGCAATTGCATTTCTTGGCATGTTCCTGGGGGAGACTTTAGCTGCTGGTTTGAGAATTCTTTGTAAAAGCAATGCTCTTGCCTGCTGGGCAAACTGCTTCTGCTGCAAATATAAAATCATGAATTCTTAGTGTAATTCTAATCTAGTAATTGTGGACTGATCTTGGGAAAACAAGTTCCTCTGGCATTTCAGATTTCATGTTGGGCTACAAATGCAGAGATGGCTTTTATAATCCTATGCTATGTCAAAGAAGTAATTCTGCCTAGCTTACACTGAGATTTCTGGTCATCTTCCACATTCTACCTTGTTCCAAAACAATCTCATTCTTTTAATAAAAAGTTACTACACTGTAGTTTGTTAGAATATTGTGGCATCTTACTGACAATATTTTTTTTTTCCTGTCAGTTCTGGTTTTGAAAAGGATGCAATCTTTTAAGAGTTTAATTCATTTAAATACATTAGTCCTAATGGTTACAGGGATCTCCTTGTGGAACACTTGTGGTCAGCAGCTTGTGGTTACGTGGAAGGAAGTTATGGAGTAAGCTGCTCGCAAGCAGGTCTCCCCTGTTCTTAGTCCACTCTTTTTCATCATCAGTGTTCCCAGAAGGGTATTTTAGCAGGATGTTGCCCATTAAGGCCCCTTACTCTACGTCTGTGCCCTTCAAAGACTGTTGTGAGCACCAACCCTCTGCCTGGCTTTCCTTCAAAGGAGCAGGAGCTTTAGGGCTGGATATGGACCCACTCATCATCTCTTCCTTTGTGCTTTCCTACTTGGAGAGCCTTGCTATGCCATATGGGCGGTGAGAACACTCATCATCCTTCCTCAGATGATTTACCAACCCCAAACAAGCTGTGTTTTCTTCTCAATATTCTTAGCCATCTCTGACATGGCGCACTTACAGCATAACACAGCTAGCTTCACCTTTATCGTTGTCTTTCCTGAACAATCTGTATTTTTCAACACTAAAATTCCAGTTATTGTTAATATAGAAATAATACTGGGGGTGGTGTTATATTTCCAGTTGTTCAGGCTCTTCTTTGATACTTTGCAGGTCCTTGAGTTAACGAATGACTGTTGATGCGTGGTTTCTTTGGCCAGATTTAGCACTGTCATATTAATGACTGCATTGCCTGTGCAGCTATTGCTGGTTTTGCCCTGCCTGCTGTTCTACATGCTGGTTTTAATTGTCCATTGTCTTGTTTGTATACTTTTTCTTTTGCATTTCTTAGTTTAAGTTTGGTCTCTGAATCATGTCAGGTTGGATGCCAGAGAAGGCTGGGAATGGCACAGGAACTCCTGTTTTCATGAATGCGTGTGTCTGTGATCAAGCATCCCTTATCCTAGAGCTTTCTGTTCAGCCTTCTTTATCTTGCAGCAACGTCTTTCCCTTCCTTAAAAGCCAAACCTGAGGTGTTGCATGCTGCATCGGTGAAGATCCCTTGCCTCAGCCCATGTCTGTGCAGGTTTGGCTGAGCATGGCAAAGAAAAATAATGAGAAAGCAAGGGTTTGTTAAGGGGTGTCCTCAAACTCTTCTTTTACTGAAACACATGCTGCGTATGCCTTCTGCCAGTATCTGTGCTTGATCTCTGCATTGAATCCTTTTTTACGTCTAGGGGGAAAAAATCGTGCATGGGAGAGAGGAAGGGTGATTGACACCAGATTCATAGAAATAAATGAAATTGTCAGCAAAAGAGAGAGCTCTCTTTCTGCCCATAAGAAAATACTGCATGTCAAATTGATTGATTGATTTTTAATTTTATTGGTCTATGTCTCACCAAATAGTTAGGGATTAGCTACATGTATTTTGACTTCTTTTTTGGTTTAGGTTTTTTATCTAGTTCAGATAAATAAATACATTTTCTACACAGCTGTATTTCCAGTATTTCCTACAAAAAGTGACCAGGAAAGGGAATCTACTGTGATGATATGATTCATTACACGTTAGGAGTATAAATACTCAATATTCTAAGTTCTCTGAAATAAAATAATGTAGTGCCTTTGGATGGAATCATGCTTTAGTTTACCTTACATATGGTGCCTACCTATTATAGAGCTGGAGTACTGGATCCTCTTTTCCCATCAGCTGATGGGTTTATGCTAAAACAAATGTCTATGACTCCCTGGCTACTGGATTGTCCAGAAGGCTGGAGGTACATTTTTGCTGCAGCTGTCATGTTTATGAATATCTACACTACCCTGAAGTATTTTGCAAACTCAGTAAAGAGCATATTTGAAAATCAGAGCAAATATAACCCATTTATGGGACAGTGTATGCATCTACTGTGACCTGAACTACCTGCCTGGAGTCCAGAGAATTTCCCCTTTTCTGTGTGCAGAAGTGCTCTTTAAAATCTGAAAGATATAATTAGTACTACTATAAACTTTTTCAAATGCCTGGTGCCTTCTGCATTTACATCATTTTAGTAACTGAGCACGTATACCTCTTAAATATTTTAAGTATCATTGGAGCCCAGAGGGTAGGTCGATGCTCCCATCTGTCTTGCAAGATGTAAAGTGACTTTCCCAAGGTGGTGCAGGTATTGCACAAGTAATGTACCCAGAAATGGAGCTCATTGCCATGGATTTCAGTGCATTTTCCTTAAAAAAGTCTCTCGGCTCTTAATTTGTCCGATACAACCCAGTCTAGGGTGTCAAGATTGTGATTACTCAGGGCCAGACCTTCTGTGGTCCATATATACAGTGTAAACAGTGTTCTCCTCAATAAAATGATTCACTTTCACAGAACTCCTAACTGGAAGGAACTGTTACCAACCTCTGGCTACCTCCCCACTGCAAGGTATTGCATTGTCAGCAAGTAGCTCTGTGTGGGGCCCAAGGACTTGCGCTTCACAAAAAGCACTTCTGCCAGAGAGGATCCAGCCTTGATCTGAAAACCAAGAAATCAATAGTCTGCTGCCATCCACAGCCTGTTGCTGCTGGGAATGGTCAGTCTCACTGCTTCCATACCTGCTGCTTTCTAATCGGAGCTTGTCTGGCTGTGTCTTATGTTAATTCACCAAACACCTGCCTCTGCTGCCTGAGTCCTCACTGTCATTTCCCTGTTAGGGTTTGTGTCTTGTGCAGGCAGACCACCCCTCAGATAGACTTCAGGGCTGACGAACCAGACTGAGCTGCTAAAATCTGAACTCTTTCCTCCAGCTTTTTGAATATCGCTTTGGCTCTTTCCTGTACATCTCCATTTTTTCAACATAATTTTAAAGATCTGGATACCAGAACTGAACTTGTAATTCCATTTTTGCTCACATTATTTTTTCTGAAAGGATAGAATGTATGAGAGGAATGTGCTATCCCCCCTTGCCACAGCACTGTGCTAGAAGATCAGGCACACTTGCTCATGCAGGCTCACTGCTGGAGTCCACTGCCAGGTTCAGGCTTGTGGCACTCTGGATGCAGGCTTTCATTTTAGAGTTATGGCCAGAACTTCTCATCCAGTCATTTTCAGTTTTACAATTGATATTTGTATATTGTGCATCTTCGTTTTTTGCTTTTTTTTTCCCCTCCACCTCCCCACTCCCACCCCCAGTGGTGAGGGAGCATGTATTGGTTTGTTGTTCTTTTCAAATGGCCTCAAGTTGCAGTGATTTGGATCTCTCTATAACCATGCTGTCCTCATTCATTCTTCTGCCAAAGTTATCACATGAAAATTTTGAAATGTTTATTTCCCTCACTGACGATTTACTCTCTGGAACATCACTCTAAATATTGTGATTTGGTGGTGTTTTCCTGTTTACAAGTACTTTGGAGACCTGTCAGGTAGCCCAAACATTGATCCTATACCTTACTCAATGGCATAGCTGAGGGTGTAATTTAGAACACTGAAGACAAAGGTAGTGGAGTTTGGTGAGATGAAAATGGAGTAGCTCTCTTAGGTTCAGGCTATTTACATGTGTGGTTTGTTCTGTTCTGTTTCCAAGTATATACTGAATGTGCCATTCTTTGTGTCTGAAATAACAGCAGAACAACCTAGTGGTTACTAAGGTAATGAGAACCCACGGTTCCCTTACCAATTCATGTAAATAAAGTATGGAATTTAATTTCACTCTGTGTTACCTGAGGCAGCTCTGGCATCTGATAAAACAAATGATCTTCACATTCTTCTCTGCTTCCCTTATGATTTTCATTGAAAGATTGAGATGTTTTCCTTTTTTGTAAATAAATGAGGCTGCCCTGCAGATGGCGTAGAAAGTAGCCTAAGAATTACATCTTTTGTCTTGCAGCTGTTTTTCCTCTCTAACTCAAAATATATTTGTCTTCCTGCTGAAATGCTTCTGTTGCATGTGATTGGGATTGAAGACTTGACACCCATAAGAGTTCCTCTTTTTATTTTTCTCTTCATACACAGTTTATATGTTTAGCATCTGTTCTTGTGCTATGGATTGCAGGCATAGCATGAGTGTGAATCCCAGATTAATTTCTTAATCGAAGGAAGGTTCGTTTCTGATGGTGTATCAAAAAGCAATATGGTGAAAACACAAATTTGCAAATGCAGAACACCAGTAGATGAGTGGGTGAGATACTTACCTGGTGAAATGATTCTTGGCAAGAATTGTCGCCAGCCGTGGGAGTGTAGGCAGCAAACAAGAAATCCGAAGGAGCTCTGACTGCTGTGCAACCAGGCAACATTACACCCCAGACCATCTTGACTTTGTAATGGAAAAAGAGAATCCGTATCAAGCTACTCAGCAGCTAATCAATCACCCGAGTCCACCAGGCTGGGCATGGAAGATTGTATCTCTTACGTACATGGGGAGGAAGAAGAAACAGCTGGGGCACGGGATGGAGTTGTGCTTGAAGTAAAGGGATCTGTTGTAAGAGAAAGGCAGCTTGTTACACTGCATTATGAGCCTGCAGAATGGTGTTCCTGCTTTTTTATGCTACAAATTGTGAACAAATTAACGTCTGAGCCATGTTAAAATCATATCAAGCCATGGGTCACTCACAAATGTAAGTTGCCGCAAGTGGGCTATTTTAGCCTAATAGCTATTTGGGTATCAACACTTTATATTCCAATAGCCTACCTGCTCAGAGAAGTAGACTGGGGAGATGAAGCGGACAGCTGGCATAATATACAGACACTTGAACCCGGAAATGAAAAGACAGCTGCTGGATCTAATTTTAAACACAGGTCTCGATCAGATCCCTCTAGATCCTGGCTGTCCTGCTACAGCAAAGTCATTACGGGGAGTAGAGAGGCGTGAAGTAGAAGATACTGGTAAAAAGCTTTTGCGAGAAGGGAAATCACCCTTGTTCCAGCTATGGTATTTCCATTTTTCACAGTAAGTATTGTCAGCTTGTAGAAAATGTGAGTGGAAATAGTTTCTGGCTAGTACATTGTCTAACGCTGCTGCGTACACAGGGCAGCTTTCTTGATCTGTCTTAATGGGCCATGGCACTCGCTGTCCTGAAGGCACAAGGGCAGGCAGTGCTGTTTCAAATTAGGAAACTATGTGACACGGTGGGGTTTTTCTAATATTTTAAAATAATATATGGTTACAGGATCAGCCACAAGATTATAATTCTGAGTTTTTACATCAGGTGTGAGGAATGTAGCGGGCATTAGCAGCGATCTGGAGTGCCATCTAGTGGGGCTCTGCCAAGGTAGCTTGCCTTTTTTTTTTTTTTTAAGCAAGTACAAAAATAACCACAAGTAATATCATACCAGTAAAACTCTTCATTTAGGATTAGCAAGTTAGACATTTTATTAATTCAGCAGCTGGCTAAGTATTTTCAAATTTCTGTTTTGCTTTCAGAATCCTATTACCAAGATCGGGTTTTTGTTTTAAAGTGTGACAGTATTGTTCTGCTTTATTATGACTATGATGCTAAAATTAAGGGCTATGAAAACATTTCTGGTATTCATTCTCTTTAGGAAGTTAGCTAACTTATGGGAATTTGCAGTAGCTGCGGACACTTGCAGCACATTGCTCTTCTGACCACTCTGTTAACCACATGATAGGTTTAGAAATAACAGCTTTGCTGGTTTATGTCTGCTTCAGGAAAGTGAAACATCCAAACTTTTTAAAGATTTGATTGTTTTTTTGTAACAGGAAACTTGATGAAATAAGAATAATTTGTTGTTGTTGTTTTATTACAAAACTTTAAACTACAACCTGACTTACCTTAGCTAGGCTAGAAAAGTTACTAAAATATAGTTGTATTGTTCTAAAGACAGTCTGCTTAAACTGTGTAAATCTCTAATACAGAGAGACAATCTAAATTAGTTAATGATCACATTCAAATATAAGTGCAGTATATATTTATCCGTCTTTTTTTCCTAAGGCAAAGTGGATAAAACAGAAAGGTGTTTATTCTAAGGTGGCATATAAAATTTTTGTTGTAAAGCATTGTAAATAGCATGGAAAGAGCTAATGAGAAAGGCAGTCAGGGCTGGAGTTGTGGGGCAGAGGCCATAAACAGCCAAGCAAGAGGTCACATTTCATTTAAGCATGTCCCTAATTTCCTTTCAACAGTATTAGCACAGCTAGTATTAGACTTGTGTTATATTTAAACTTTCAGCTTTCCTGCCTTACAGCTGAATGCTGGTCTTGATTTGATTCAAAGGTTTTGAAATGACAGCTGCCAAGGATGGTTTATTTCAAATCTTCTAACCCGTTTGTTTACGTGTCTTTCCTAAGCATGCGCTTTTGTCTGTACCTCCCATCTAATGTGCTTATTGTCAACAGACAAGTTCAGAGGTACCAAAATTGCGAAAGGAAGACCAAAAAGCACGAAACGCACTCTTAGCTGATATCCAGCAAGGAACTCGCTTAAGAAAAGTGACTCAAATCAATGACCGCAGTGCACCACAGATTGAAAGTAAGTACATGCTCCTGAGTTAAAGTCCCTGGGTGAACTTTGCTGAAGCCTCAGTTGTGGAGCTCAGCCGGACAGTTTTCAAATCGAAGGGCAGGTTGGAAGTTCAGCAAAGGTCTGCATCTTCACGTGGCCTTAGGATGTGGAGAGGGGACACTTTCTAAACTTGCATCCTGCTCTAAGATCAGTAACTATCAACACTTCATAATAAGTTTATAACTGGCTACCACCTTAACAGGCATTCGTTGTCCAAAAAAAATCACTTGAAATCCTTGAGAGTGTCTCAATAAAATAATTGTTTAAGTGGGAATTATTGGCTCTGGCAGAAGAAGTGTTCTTTACTACATAAAAAGAACAAAAAATGCCAACAAATTCTGGACGCATACATTTAATGTTGCCTAACACAATTTCTTGTTGGTGTCTATTGACGTGAGATTAAAAGAGCACCAGAGGGTGCTGTGCTCCAAGATGTGGGTCAGAGAGTAATGGTAGCTTCCTGTATTAACAGTAACTTTCCTTGCTGAGCCTGCTTAAAGAGGGGAAAATCTGGTCTTGGCTATGTTTGTTGGTGCCAAGTCTGAGGGCAAGGAAAATGGCTTTCTGATATACCCTGGTTTTTTTATTCTTTTTAATAGAACCCAAAGGAACTAACAGAGATGGAGTTAATCCAGCCATTAATAAAGGCGGCTCTCAGCAGCCTCTGGGAGGCTTATTTGCTGGTGGCTTTCCTGTTCTCAGACCAGCAGGACAGAGGGACATGTCGGGTAAGGGCTTCATTTGTATGAAAGAATAGCTGGGGGGAACTGTGATTTGGGATAAAAATACTTCAGGGTTAGCTTTAGTGATTGATGTTTATTGTTTGTTTTTTTTCTGAACCCTTAGTTCATCATGTGACCATGGAGGGCTCAATTAATAATGTGCTTGAAATCATCTTTCTAGATCTCAGGTGCCCTGTTCTTTAAAATGTAAATAATTAGCTATCTCTACACTGGGTAGGAAAGAGACTGAATAGTTTGTACAGAGTTTTAATGGAGACTTTTTACATTAGTTTAATGAAAACATTTAATTGTGCCTCAAATAGAGTATTGAAATCTGAGCTTATCAACCAGCACAAATGGCAAAGAGGTCATACTTCCTTCCCTCCATTACTTTCTATAGTATAACAGGTTTGTGCATGACTTTAAAGATTCATATTTAAGAGTTTTGCCCTCTGTATTTTACAAAGTGCAGCTTTGATCCAGCAAGGTAGTTTATTGACCTGAAAAAGAAGGTTATTGTTGCTTCACAAAGACAGGAGGAAGGCATGTGTGGGAGCCTTGCTACTGCTTTCACCTCAAGAAGTGCCAGCATCCGTGAGGGGTGACTTTCAGAGTCACGGCAGTGATCTCTGGCACTGCTGGGCAGCTTCTGCCTGCTCAGGCAGCACAGAGCGAAGAAGGCATTTGCAGGGAAAGACAAAACTTGGCTCTACCTGCAGGGCTTTTTTGTCCTGGAAGGCAAGCCCAAGATGCGCAGCACTGCTTGTGACTGGGCTTCCTCACACAGCTTCAGCTGCGGTAGCTACTTTGAGTTGTTCTTAGAATTATGGCCATGCCTATCAGTCTGTGATTATGGAATGAGATGCACTTTTTGCTTTGTGAAAAATCCTTGACATCATTGACTCAGGAAAATAAATTTTGTAAGGCTGAGCCTTTGGGCGTTTGCTGTTGAAAAGGAAACATTTGAACCTGTGCCTTCTGGAAAGCCTTTGTGGCAGAACTTTTAAGAACTTGCCTTTTATCTATGAGATAGAGATTTATGTAACGTTTGTGTGAATTTTTTAACCTTAAGCAAGTACTTAACTTCAAGGATGCACGTTGATGCTTGTCAACCTACTTGTGTTCTGTGAGGCCTTTTCACTAGGACTCTCCATTCATCCATGTTGAGTGGCTGTAGTGGGCAGGCGAGGCTGCTCCGAGGGACCCCAGGCCTCTGCAGAAAAGCACCTTCTCCTTAAACTGTTTCATTTGGCAGAAACTGAGGAACAGGGGGGGCAGCAGGGTCTCTCAGCGGGTTGTCGTGTGACGAAGCGGAGTCCTTGGTGCCCACCGGAATACGTTCACCAGGGGCAACCTGTTGGATGCGAGATGTTTGGGGAGAATTTATCGCTCGGAGTTACCACTGGGGAGGGGAGGATGAAGATCTTGCTCCTTGCGCCGTTTCGTCTGGTGAGCGTGAGCGAAATCCCGATGTATGACGTGGGATTCCTGTTTTTCAGCTGGGAGGCCTGGGCAGCTTCCTGGCGTCCGAGCAGCGGCCCCCAAGACCTGCTCCCCCCCGACCGGCAGCGCTGCGAAGCCCAGCAGCAGTAGCCCCTCGCACCCAGCCGAAGGCCCAAGGGCAGCGGTCCCACCGGAGCCTCCCAGCACCTCCCGAGCCGCGGCCGGGGCCTGGGCCGGAGCC
>JANZLQ010000078.1:6735257-6747906 GCA_026212715.1 Elanus axillaris | reverse complement strand
TCCCACCCCCGGCCCCCCGCAGCCCGCCGCGCTGGCGGAGACCAGGAGGAAGAGACCCGGCCGGGGCGCAGGTGAGAGCGGCGGGTTGGGGGAAGGGAGGCTTTGGCTTTGGCTTTCCCCCCCGCCTTGGCTTCGCGGGGAAATGGCTCTGCTGGCTGGAGAGCTTGGGGGTTGAAGGGCACACGGAGCAGGAGGGCGAGGTCCATCCCGTGGGAGAAGTGCCTGTCGGTTGCAGGGCATGTAACGAGCATGCCAGGCCTCAGGCTCCTCTTGGCACTGGGCACACGCGCCATAGTTCAATCCATGAGTCTTGGGACCAACATGGTGATCAGTGTGACAGCAACGTTTGAGGACCGCTGGGCTGCTTCTCGCTTTTGCGTTGGCACTGGCGTGTCTCCAGCAGGAGTGGTCTCCTAGCCGTCCCGGGTAGGGCAGCAGAGCATCCACCACTGTGTCTGCCAGATCTGCAGCTGCTCGAGTGCCAGCCCACCCACAACATCCCTCTACTGCTGTACCCGTGCAGTCTGGAGCAATATTGGCATTGGCTGGGAAACGTTACAGGAGAGAATAAAACAACAGTGGTGTAGCTACAGCCATAGATGAGCAAAGGCAAATACGGATGCAGCCCTCTGCTTTTCAACGAAGAGGAGTGGCCAGTGCATCCCGTGATCAAGGTGGTAGGGCCAAAGCTTTCTCCAGCTACTTGAAAAGTGGGGGTATTAGCTAGTGTTTCGTCGAGCAGAGGGCAGAAGGAACTTTTATCAGGCTTCTCTGATATAATGGAGATAATAAAAAAATGACCCTCGATCTTTGTGGGTTTGAGAAATAGAGAATACTACATAATAAGGAACACCTGAAGAGAATGTTCTGTACCCTGTATTTTAGCAGCCACGTGTTGAGAGAAAGATTACTGGTTCCCTTTGACAGCCATGGGAAAGGCCATCTAAGTACAGCAGATCAGGTGCTTCACAGTGGTGATTAATGCTGCTCCGGTACTGTCTGATGAACCGTTATTTTATCGAGACGCCTGTTTCTCGTGGTGGTTCAACTTTTGAGGTTTCCATAAAAATAGTCTGCCTTTCTCTTGGTTATCTAGGGGGAGAAGCAGTTCTGAGAGGCTGCTAACTTGGAGGCCTTGGGCTCCCTCCCCCCTTACACAGTTCCTGTGGTAGCTCTGCCCAGAAGATGTAAACTTTGATGGCTCTTGCAACTCCTCAGTGAAATGCACAAGCATAATGGTAATTCCACTGCATAGCTGCTAAGTGTCAGGAAATTATTTTTCTTTTAGAGATGCCATCTAGTGGGGGGGGCGGGGGGTCTCTTAAAGAAACTGCTTGTTCTTGTGAAAAGTGGAAGGATAGTCTTCCCCTCCAGACTGGGACAAAACCATACTTGAGAATGTCAGACTTCTTTTCCTAGAACTAGAAATAGCAAGCCCCAGCCAACTCCAGTAGTGGCTTATATGCAATACTTAATGCTATCAATGCATGCTTAGGCTTGACAAACAGCAGCTCTGAAGCCGGGTACGTTTGCCCCAAATATTGCATTGCTCCTACACTCCCTCCACTTCTGTGCAAAGCCTACCGTCGGGTTTGTTAAGTCATGTTTATGTGCTGGTCTGCTGCTTCTTTTAAGGAACCGGTGCTGGGAAGCTAGTCACACCTCCACAGCCACCAGCAAGATCACCAACAACTGAACTCACAAGCAAGTCTGGAGTCTCAGCCTGGGCTACAGCTCATGACCTCTACCCACCACTTAAAAATGGAAATATGCACATCATTGGTAATATAATCTAAATTAGATCTCTTAACCTTAATCAATAATTTTAGTACAAAAGCCTGTGTGTGTTTTAGACCTCAAAAACTCATTCGAGGCTTTCTTATGGCAGTAACAGGGTAGTATAACTAGACGCATTAGAAACAGTTTTGTACAACTGTATATAATGAGAGAAAATTAAGACTTTTTCACAAAAGTTTTGAATCATTCAGTAGACAAGTAATTTTGCAGGTAGTGCATGCTTTTCTTAAGATTGTGAAAAGTTGCTGTAGTGTGCTTGTATTACTATTCTTAAAACCAGTTCAAGGACATAGAGTAGCTTCAATCCCATAGAGCAAAGACTGCTAAGAATTATTTTGTGGTCTGATGAATTGGCCATTCATTATTGCTTATAGCTAAATGGCTTGAAAACCACCTAGGAATACCTCTATTACCACAATATCATCAGTGCAGAAAACTGGAACAGCAGCCAGAAGCTTAACTTCAGTTAGTAGCAGGCAGTGTTTGCAATTAAGCCAGAAAACTTGGATGGCTCACAGAAGTACTCATCGAGATTGTTTATATGGAATAAGCCACTATCAATTCCAGGGGAAAATGAGTCGGCATTTTTTCTTTTTAAGTATGTCACTAACAGTGACTAATGTTTATTTCCTTGAAACTTCCCAGATGACTTTGAATCTAAATTTACTTTCCATTCTGTGGAAGATTTCCCCCCACCTGATGAATTCAAGCCATTTCAGAAAATATATCCCAGCAAGATAGCTAGAGGTAAGTGTGTAAATGTGAGAAGGTCTGATAATTACCCAACAGGATTAAAAACAGGGAGTGAAAATAAAGAACAGAAACCAGCATTAACATGAAGAACTGGGCTGCTAGCATAGGCACAAAGTGGAATAGGATTTGTTACAGTGGTAACAGGAACCAAAGATATAATGAAAAGCACTTATTAATTACTTTAAAGTCTTAGTAGCTAAAAATAAAATTATGTGGCTTGACATGTAGTCTGTGTTCTTTAGATTGTTGAATTTGCAGAGCCCTTGATGTTAAAAACAGTGATGTTGCATAAACAGACTTAGGCAGCTACTGAGTTGGGGGTTTTTGTTCATAACTTAACAAAAGAAACATGACTTGATTCACGTCTTCCATCATGTGTTTTGATTTAAATCCTATGCATGGTGTTTTACACACCTGAATAACAAAGAGACTTCACGTCCCTGCCCCTCCCCTTAACTTAGACACTTGCTATCAAGTCACCCTTGTAGGAGCAGAAGTTCACCTATCCAGCTTTGAAAACTGGTAGTTGAAGGTGCCAAAAGATCTCATGCCCATAATCTGTTTTTTTATAAAACCAAGTCTTTTCTGTATTATTAGATCAACTATTTATCTCCAACTTTTCATTAAGGTTTTTTTTGTTCCCATGCCAAGGTACTTTGCATGACTTTTCACAGCCGCCTCAGTCAGTCTAAATCGTCTGCTGTATGATCTGATCAAAGACTTTTTTACTGAAGGGCTACAGAGCATGAGCTATATATATATACACATATATCAGTTCAAGGGTAGGAGATAAGTGCAGCATCCCTGCTGTAGAACTGCATCCAAAATACATATCCAAAAACTGTGTCTATCTCCTCTGATTAAACCTGTCCTGTCTATTTACAGATCCCTCTAAAAATCCTCCATTAAGAACACATGTGAGATGAGAAGAGTCTTCTGATGCTTTCTGGATTAATATTAAAAAAGAACAACATCAAGATAATATATAAAACAGAAGGGGTCCCTATTACAGTGATAGAGATTATATTTGAATTGCAAGAGTTTGCAATGTTAACATTTCTATAAACAGGAAAAATGGTGTAAATCACACTTTTTGAACTGGCCTACACACCACAGGAATGTTAGTACAGGCTTTTAAATTATTGTATATAGATAGATATTTTTTAAGCAACACAACATAAATTTTAAATTCTTTGTAGCATTGAAACAATTCTCATTCTTATCATGCTGACAGATGTTACCTCAGAATATTTTTTTTTGCATTACATGCCTGTAGTTAATTTTACCCCTTCCATCATAATTTTTAAGTATTTTGGAAATTCTCATTATTATTCAGACATTTTTCAATGAACTATCAGGAACTAACATGCTACCTTTAGTCTTTTGTATGTTTCTTCACTTCTATTCTGCCTGTCCTCAGATTGCAGCCAAATGTCACTTTCATTAACAGATGGGCCCACAGTCCTTTTCTCATCAAGCATGAAGAGGAAAGAGACGACAAGGAGCTGTGGCTGCTGTTGAGTCTACCTCCTATTGATTATAGATCCTTATAGGATAGTGTCTGAAGAAGCCCGGCTGGGTAGGGTGATCATGGACTTGACAAAGACAGAACTTTTCCAAACTGGGGCAAAAGAAAGTTGTCCTACTGTAAGCAAAAAAAAAAAAAAAAAGTGTGTTTGAATACACATGCCAACATGCTATGAAGTATGTATGTAAGGGTACGTGTCCTGTCTTTTCCTGCTGGCAAAGTGGATGTTTACCATTTGTGTGACAGACTGTCTTGACCCAGCAATTAGGAGGCCTTTGGATGAGGGGTCCAACACCTACATTTTAAGCAGGCAACTAGAGCTCCTCCTGTTCACCCATAGCAGCACGAAGGAGTCATTGTCCAAAATACACCACATGGAACAAGCAGTCCCCAAAGTGGTTGTTCCCTTGAATAGAGCCAGTTGAAAAAAGTAACAACCTAGCAGCAGACAAGACTTGAGTTTCTGTTTTTAATATGTAGCCTGGGGTAAGGTCTTTGGATCACAGGTGTTCTGATCTGGTCATAAGATGTCTATTTCCAGCAAGAATTACCCTTATTCTTGTGCATTTCCCTGCACTAATAGGAGTGTTGCCAGCAAGTCAAGGGAGGTGATCAATCTTCCCTCTCTATTCAGCACAGGTGAGGCCACACCTGGAATACTGTGTCCAGTGCTGAGCACCCCAGTACAAGAGAGGACATACTGGAGAGTCCTACAAAGGACCACTAAGAAGATAAAGGGACTGGAGCATCTCTCCTATGAGGAAAGGCTGAGAGAACTGGGACTGTTCAGCCTAGAAAAGAATAGGCTCACAGGGGATCTCATCAATTTGTATAAATATCTGAAGGGGGTATAAAGATGGAGTCAGGTTCTCTTCAGTGGTGTCCAGTGACAGGACCAATGGCAATGGGCACCAGCTGAAACACAGGAGCCTCTGTCTGAACATCAGGAAACACTTTTTGACTGGGGGGGGTGACTGAGCACTGGCACAGGTTCCCCAGGGACATTGTAGAGTCTCACTCCTTAGAGATATTCGAAAGCTGTCTGGACATGGTCCTGGGCAGCTGGCTGTAGGTGGCCCTCATTGAGCAAGGGGCTTGGACGATGCCCTCCGGCCATCCCTTCCAGCTACAACCACTCCTTGATTCCCCTTTGATTAAGCTTTCCTGCGTCCTGCACTTGAGTCACCCCATGCAGTGCTAAAGGCTTAGGGAAGACTGCTTGGAAAGCTGCCCTGTGGAAAAGGACCTGGGCATGTTGGTCAACAGCCAGCTGAATACCAGGAGGCAAGTGTGCCCAGGTGGCCAAGAAGGCCAATAGCATCCTGGCTTGTATGAGAAATAGCATGGCCAGCAGGACTAGGGAAGCGATCGCCCCCCTATACTTGGCACTGGTGAGGCTGCATCTCAAATACTGTGTTCAGTTTTGGGCCCCTCCCTACAAGAAAGACATGGAGGTGGTAGAGCAGGTCCAAAGAAGGGCAACAAAGCTGGTGAAGGGTCTAAAGCACAAGTCCTGTGAGGGAGCAGCTGAAGGAACTGAGGCCATGTAGCTTGGAGAGAAGCAGGCTCAGGGGAGACCTTATCCCTCTCAACAACTACCTGAAAGCAGGTTGTAGTGAGGTGGGTGTTGGTCTCTTCTCCCAAGTAACAAGTGATAGGACAAGAGGAAATGGCCACAAGTTGTGCCAGGAGAGGGTTAGATTGGATATTAGGAAAAATTTCTTCACCAAAAGGGTTGTCAGGCATCAGAACAGGCTCCCCAGGAAAGTGGTGGAATCACCATCCCTCAGGGTATTTAAAAGATGAGTAATGTACTGCTTAGGGACACGGTTTAGTGGTGGACTTGGCAGTGTCAGGTTTACAGTTGAACTTGGTGATCTTAAAGGTTTTTTCCAACCTAAATGATTCTATGATTCACCAGCTTGAAGAAGGGCACTGCTGTTCCAGGATGAACCTGGTGCTAACAGCCACACTATTCACAGTTATGACATTAATTTATATAATTGCCATAAACTCCCCTCAGCTGCAGCTGTAATACCATTGTAGATCACAGGTGAATATCTTCTCCCATGGCCCTGCCTTTGAACAAAGCTGTTTGAAAAAGACAGGTAACTGTATCTTTACACATTTCTGCTTTTCTCTTAGTTCTTGCAACCGCTCAGTTACGTGGTAACTCCTGCTCCCACACACGTGTTCGTGGTGTGGAGATGGTGTAAGAGTAAGAAGCTCTTCACCTGTAGGACTCTTAAGAAAGCATCATAAGTCTTTTTCTAGCCTATTATGATACCTTGCTGTATGTCATGTGAAAAGAAAAAAATTAGTGACGCTTTGACCTATATAGTTACTTGATAAATATGCATGAATATAGTAATAAGCAGGAGTCAGCATATACATTGCTTCTCAAACAACTGGAAAAGTTTAATACTGTTTTGAAGAATATTTTGTTATAGTACTATTAAAGGTGATGTAGTGTTGTTCTCATTTGTTCTGGAACTTGTGTACTGCTCTGTAATAAATGCCTTCATAAGGATTTTAAAACTACTTAATACTAGACTACGCACCAGAAGATAGCTAAAGGAGAAAAAAAATTACTCCTGTTTTTATTATGATCAGGTGTATTTTAGAAGCAAACAACATCTTTCAGGGGTCAAATTAGAAAGCCTGGACATATTTGCAAGTGTTGGTGAAATGTTATTTCCACGTATACTGGATTGTTGTTCAAGATCCATTTGAAACTTCTGACGTTGCTATTACCTGGAGATACAGAGGTCACACTGGCTGTCACACAGTGGCAGTTGGTCCCACTATGTCCATCCACTGAGCCACTGCGGCACTCAAGACCACTGGGAGTTTTAAGGCCATGGGAGTGCTCTGGTTTCTCAGACTTGTAGGACTAGTGAATGCACTCAAGCATGTTGCTGTAGCACAGTATTATATTTTTTCAAATGCACTACACAGCTGAAGCAAAAGCAACATACTATTAGAAAATTACTACCTGGATCACTGTGCTCAAAACAATTTATTAGTTCTGTCACATAAGCAGTTCCAAATAAGGACATAAATTCCCACAAGATAATTGCAAATGTTGGGTTTATCTTCCTTAAGAAACAGGCAAATAAGATATATTATGTTTTTAGCAGGAACACCCTCTTCTTTCATCTTGTCTCCCTCCCAAAGGTTAGAGATCAGAGTCGTGCAAAAGAGCTGTGTGAAGTGCTATATCCTAATTTTTGCCTTCTGGATGGGGCAATCATTTTATCCCTGTTCTCCCCTTGTTCACAAATATCCAGGTACTCCTATCAGGATACAAAGTGCTCAGCAAGCAAGAGCTTACAGAAGCAGCTTTGAAGTTCAACATGGTATGTCTTAAAGTGTACTCTGATTAGGAGCATTTTCATCCGAAGTACCCTTTCATTCCAAAAGTGGATTTCATGGGAAATGCATTTACTTCAGCTGGGGGCAGTTGGCAAAAGCACACTGCTCTTTCAGGTGGCTGCATCCAGTGCAATACCCTCCAAAATGAAGTGTGCTCCTTGCAGTCCCTATTCTGGCTAGGTAGATAAAAGCTAAGTTTTATTTGCCTATTTTCTCCTTCCCTTTTCTCCATTTTCAGAATACCTAGGCACAGGAGCTGTTCCTGTAATAGCATAGGAGGAATGTATTGTGAATGAGAAGATTATTAGGTAGGCCATAAGAGAAAATACCTTCATGCTTGTTTTCTGTAAGTGAAAGGGCCCAATGTTTTCTTGTCCAATTGCCACTTGTCATATAAGGCAATACTGAAGTAATGAGTCTGAAGGGAACAATTTCATTAAAAAATTCTTAGAATGCAGTGTGCCAATATGGCAATGACTATTTCCCTAATGGACAACTCTTACAGTTTCAAGCTGAGGCGTTGCTGCCTTCTAAGGAGCTTTTAATTCCTCACTACAAAAGTCCATGGTTCTTCACCATCCCCTTCCCTGAACAGTAAAGGATTTTAACTCCATATGCTAACTTCTACTTATTAAAGACATGGACTTCTTTTCTCATTCTACTGTTAAAAAAAACCCCAACCATCTTTGCATGACACAGGAAGCAGCGTTTACTGGTTTAATTCTTAAAGTGTTTGCCCTATCTCACTTCTACAAGAAAAAAAAAAAAACACGTGAAAAGCAGGTCTGTCCATAAGACTGCCAAGGAAGGGAAGCATGCTGTAGAGCTGCACTCTTAAGGAAGCATAAACCAGCCATTTCTGAGCCTAACCAGTTGGATTGCCATACACACCAGTAACTCACTGGTACTTAATAGATTCATCAGCCAGGTATGCTCACCACAGAGATTACTAGGAACTGTTCAGCAGTACAAAAAGGCAGAAAGATGGAGGATAGTCAGGTATTGATCTATGTCCAGCATCTATTCCCTCAAAAAATTCCTAATTTTTAGCTTCTGTATAAATATGACACCTTATTAATTGCATCTTAAGGGCCAATAGATTATGTATAGATGTCTTGGGCATCCAGACTGGCTCTGCATTTTAGTACTCAATACTAGAGCAGCAGCCAGGTGCATTACAAACACAAGCTTCCCTAAGTCGGGTGCAGGTGAAGGCAAAACTTAACCTGGGGGACCTAATTCTGATAGTTTGTACAGGCATGATGTCAGATGCTGAGTTACTATAACCAGATATGCCCATATGAGGCCAGTACAGCAAGGTCAAGAACCAGGACTTACCTTCCTGCCCCCTCAAAACTGGGATTTTAACTCTACCATCTTTGTGTGAATTAGCAAGAAGAGAAAAATGCAAGTTAGCTTTGCTGCAAGCCTAGTCCTGAGCAATAGAGGATAAAAACAGATTGCTTTCAAAGACAATATGGCAGTTAGCCTGATGAAGTTAATCTTTGCTTTAATTGGTTGCCCAACATACATATTTAAACATTCTGTACTAATTTAGCCAGCATGCACACAGTAATTGGACCAGTCAGTGACTTTCTCCTTTCACTATATACATACACAAACAGGAACACCACAAGATTGGACAAAGGAAGGCAATTTGTTAACCAGATACAGCTAGCAAGTAACATTTTTTCCTCTAGAAATGTTTTTCCTGCAAATTCACAAATGAAGACTTTCTTTCAAGGCTTGAAGAACTTTGCAGTCTTCCAGTGAAAAGGCTAACAATAGCCACCATAGCTGAAATGAGATAAAATTTGTTTAAAATCCATTCCAAGCAAGAGTGAAATTGGAAAAAAAAAA
Organism: Elanus axillaris; assembly: GCA_026212715.1. Taxonomy (NCBI): domain Eukaryota; kingdom Metazoa; phylum Chordata; class Aves; order Accipitriformes; family Accipitridae; genus Elanus; species Elanus axillaris. The sequence goes on along the minus strand of JANZLQ010000078.1, from coordinate 6,738,593 downwards.
ATTGCCTGCAATGTAGCATAGGGAAAAGGGACTTTGGAGACAAACCAAGCAGATGAGGTAGAAAGGTGACTTTGGACCTGATTCTGAACACCCTTAGCTTAGTGTAAAAGATACCTGGTACCAGAAACTCAGTATCTAAAGAATTATAAAATGTTTGCTTACTTTATTTGAAGAACTTGAGTTCTGTGTCAACACAGTCATAGAAAAGATCCACTACTTCAGCAGGATCCAGAACCTCTGTACGAGTAAGGATATCTTCCATTGCTTCTAAGCCTTGTTTTTCAAGGTCTAACATAATCCTCATCAGTTTCTGGCCTTTATCCTAAAGGCATAAAACAACCAAACTCAATTCACCAAACAGGCTCATTAAGGCATTTTACTATTTTCTTCTCTTATGGAGATCTTTTCAAGTATTTTTTAAAAATTAGAAAGCTTTTTTAAGTACAAACTATTTCTGTTAATAGTTTGGGGGATGGTCAAAAGCTGAAAGGAACAGCACTGGACACTTCATGCATTAAGAAAAATAACCAAGAAGGAGTTGGCTAAGGTTAAAGCAGAGAAGGAAGATGGAGTGAAAGATGGATAGAGGAAAATAGTATAAGGCTTGTACACATGGTAAAGATATAAAGCAACTTCTTAAGCCTGTAAACCCACAAACAGAACTGTATGAGAAGAACAGAAGCACTGATCATGACATGAACATGTGTATCCCTCAGATCATCACTTGCAAGATGATGATTAGATCTGAAATGATGTGTAATGTAACAGCATCAAGACTCCAGATCCCAGGGAAGGCTTTGTGTGCCATTCTGACTTGCTAGTCTTCATATTTCTGGGCAGGAAAGTCACTCCTGAAGAAGTATCATTTTGTTTTATCCAGATGTTATTTGAAGTCTACTTTTTTGTGTTGTTTTGTTTTTTTTATGAAGTGCTCTTTGTTTTGCTTGCAGCTTTCAAAATTGAATTCCAGACAGGAAGGCATTTAGAATGAGTGATGGTTCTGAGTTTTCCAGGATTTATACCAGCATTTGTGCAGAAAGAGTAAAGCACTTAAACTAAGGTTTGGGCTCTCAAGGTGGGCAGTTTTTACAGGTCTTCCCTAAATCAGCATCTCACATAATGCTATGGGAGCCAGCTGCACATTGAGTCAATGTTACCACAGAGGCCACAGATTTTAAATTAAACCATTCTAAGGGATTAAAAACCACATCTAGCCAAAACTGCATTTAAATGAAGTTTGTACTAGCAGAGGTTACCGTGGTTTCTTTAATGACTAATAGATAAGCCTGAATACTGTTTTCATCTTAGCAAGACTCTGACCTATGCAAATACACACAGAGGAAAATTGCAGAAAAGCAAGTCCTCTGTGGAAGTTCAACATCACTATGTGGGTCTTCCACAAATTGCCTGAAATACCAATACCAGCATGACCGGCATACCTTGATGACCTCTCCCTCTGTTTTACTTCCTTATAACCAGTTATCCAGTTTACTGCTGTAGCTGTAATTGCACATGTCAAAGAACAGTTACTGAACTACTTGCACTAGAACTTTTGTTGTCATATCTCCATCAGTTGGAAAAGCTGTACAGAATAATCCCTTTCCTGCCTTCATTTATTCTGAAATTTATTCCCACAGGAGACTTTCAACACTTTAGGTTTTTATACTGGAAGGTTTTCAGCCCTCAGGTACCTGTTGCATGGCATTGGAAAGTGTCCTTTCTTCTCACATGGCATTTTCAGTTAATTCTTACAAATTAACAGAAATGCATTAAATTGAGACATGCAAAACTGTCGTGCAAATTATTGCTTCAAGAAGAATAACCCTCAAACTATGTTGTTCTTAATCCAGCGTGTAATTTAAATTACAACATACCCACCATCATTCTATCATATAATTCTGATACCATGTTGCACTAGCATCCAGTGTTCAGTAATCACTTAAAAAGACCATACACACAATGGGGACTAAACAAGCTAATCAGCTTGTCAGTTTGACTTTTCACTTTGTAAAAGTAAGGGAGCAGAGCAACACACTCAGGGTAACAAAAAACAACGCCTATGCAGAACAGTTTGTCCTTCAGAGGGCGTCATTATTCAAGCTAAAATTGCAAGGATTCTAAAAATATTCGGAGAATGTTTTTCAGTGAGTGACTTCGAAGCAAATTATGGAGTTAGGAATCTACATTTAATTCTTTAATTCCAGGTCCCACAGCTCTTACCTGATCATTCTCAAGGAGAGATCGGGCCCATTCATGTGCCTTGTATAATTCATGCCTGCGATCAGGTTTCTCCTGGAATCGAGGTATCTTTTTAGCAGGATCATCATTGCCAAAAGAAGGAGACTGTACTTTTGGTACTAATTTTACATCATCAACAAAAATAAAGGGTTTAAATACGGACCTGAAAGAAATGAGAATTACTGCTTGCAGTAACAAGAGAGATTTTATATATGTTATTGAAATGTTCACCAGGCTATCTTAAAACAACAGGTACAGAACAGCATAGGTAATTCATCTACACTAGGCACAGACTAGGTTAGAGTTGGTACTGGTCACGAGCAAAATAAATCTGAGCTTTAGATGAACTGGGTTTGCCTCAATTACTGTAAAACTTTATTACTCCTTTTTACCTATAGGCTTCTTTGGTCTCCTTCAAGCCAGTTCTGCCACTTCTTTAGAAAAGTAGCACTGTATTTCCCTCTCCAAGTTTTTTATAAACAAATCTCAGCATTCAGCCTCACATCAGTTTTTCTCCTCTGTTCACACTGCCATCTCTCCTTCTCCTCCCAGATTTAATTTCCATTAAAATCACACACACTTGTGTGGAGCAGGGAAGATTACATACCTTGCTCAGTATCAGATTTGGCATATACCCAGCAGCACTTTAGAATTTTATGTCAAGGCAAGGAAAAAAGATATAGCTACCAATATTGTGACACTTCTCAAACAACTTCAGCGCTGAGTTTGGATCTAAACTTCAGAGACAGACAACAAAACCCTATCAACCCAGGATCTTAATTCCCAAGAACCTGAGAGTGGATACTGCAAGTGCATAGAGAAACTGCCTTCTTTCCCTTTAGATACACCACAAAACAGCACTGTGCATTCTGCAGCACAGAAGCTGCCAGAAGTGCAAGACTTCTGCAAAATGTGATTAATAACCACTGCCTGCATACAGTCAGCAGGTTCATTGCTGCTACCCCTTCAATCCGTGTCATGAAGCTGTGCTGACTAAGAGTTTATGTGACTCACTAGCTGCACTTAAAATGATGCTTTTAAAATGCATTAGAGTGTAAAATAAAGCAAGAAAGGCCTCTAAACGGGGGGGGGGGGTAA
>JANZLQ010000078.1:6720094-6735157 GCA_026212715.1 Elanus axillaris | reverse complement strand
GGTAAGGGGTGGGGGTGTTACAGCTAGACTGTCCACCTTCAAAAGGGACAGAAATCCCACCAAAACAATTTGAAGCCTTGCTCCTTTTTGTCTCAAAGTATTTGCATCAAGTAAAAAAATTTTGGTAAGCAAGCTCAATCTTCATACTTAATCCTGAAAGTCTGAGTTGCATAATGCAAGGTGGGTGGAAAGTCCCTTTGGCATGGAGGACTTCTGTAGCCTTTGGTAGAACCTAATGCTTACTACCACTCTTTCTGCAGGAACAACTGTCAGCTATTCAAGGGCACCATTTTCTTCCTCCCATAACCTCTTTATCTCAACGCAAGTGGCAGATCTCCTGAATAACTGCAAGTGGTTTAGTTTAATATCTGCAAATCTCAGGTGGATTCTGTTTAAAACACAAGATAATTTATTAGTTCTTTGATGATCTGGCCCATGAGTTCTCTTATCTCCTCTGCTGCTTTCAACTAGAGAGGACATCATTTAAACCAGCTGGAAATGGTCCCTCCAGTAAAAAAAAAAATACTCGGGATACCTGGGAGTTGCAGATGTTTTGCTTTGTTAACATTTTGATGTCATACAAGGCTACCTAAAGTACATACCCCCTCTTTGCTATTTAGACACATTATTTGTTTCAGTTTTGCACCCATGTGTTCAAGAGAAGTGACTAAAATGGTCCACAACCTCATCATCTCAACAAGAACTCAATGGAAAGCAAATACACTGGAGTAGTAGTAGTTCCTGGGTCCTCCCTAAACTGCATTTACTCTAGGAGCTATGAATTTACACAAAGTTCCAGATCCAGCTCAGCCCAGTGGTGTCCATTTAGAAGTGCAGCAAGATGCAGTTCAGTAACACAGGACTGTCAGGTTGCACACCAACAACTAGTAATTCCATTTCTGGTTAGAAGACGCTCTTGAAGCATGTTCCAATTCATGTAGCAGGGTTTGTTTACTTTTTTTCAAGCCATCATCTGCTCTGTACCCAGGAAACCCCAGTGCTGTGGCTTACCTTGAAGGGTCTGGCGTGCCAGTGAAGTAATGAATACAGGGAAAACTAGGGTCCTGAGGCAGAACAGACACTATGCTAGCTGTAGTAAGGAAAGATTCAGAGTCCACACAGACACCACTATCCTTGTCACGCAAGACATCAATCATAGCTTGTGCAGAAACGTCACCTATATGAAGGCAGAAAAAAATTCCTGATTGTTCAATGTCTTAGACCCCAGGTAAGGTTTTTAGGCTGAGTGGGCTCTGGCCTAATATAACCAGTGACACTCAACATAGACATGTTACAAATCACAGTTAATAGTTTCTACTTAAACAATGTAAACCCAGAATGAACTTGCCTTGCTAGTAAAAGAGAACAGTAAGAAGCATGACTTAGGCATTACAATCGCTAGGTAGCAAGAAATGTCATTAAGATGATATTTTTCAGGAAAAAGGCCATCTTGTCTTTAATATTGCTTTAGCAATCGCTATGAACAGACTACTTGCATAAAACACCCATTTTCCTCTAAGAAGCTACCTCTACCCAAGCCCAGGCAGAATGGTAGTGCCCTGATGTCCCACTTGTCACCTATTTTCATTAGCGTTCAGTCAAGATTTCGAAACATCACCTTGCATTCACAGGGTGTTACAGCAGCAGACCTAGACACTGAGATTTTTCTCCAAACCATTGTCTGCAAGAATCCTGTTCTCATTCTATTTCCTGCTTGTATCTTATCACAGCTTTCTCCCAGGGGCACCTCCCTATTTTCTTGCATCACCCCTTTGGCAGGTAGGGCTTCTTCCCCAGCAACTTCTCAAATCCTGCACTGATTTCAGCCTTTTGTGCAGAGGTGCCTCAATACACCAGGAGACATGGAATGACCCAGCAGTCTGCAAGATTTGCAGCCACAGCCATCCAGCTGGGGGGGCCCTGAGACTTTTAAGTGCCATGATCCAGGTTTACTAAAATGTTCCACCTATGGTCCTTCATAGTTACTGTATCCGCCTCTCAGACACAAACCACACACCATGTAGTTCTATAGCCTTAGCAGAAACTCTGCATTGCAACAAATATTTCACCACCACACTCTTCTCGACATTTGCCAACATGTGAAAATGCTAACAATCTAGTAAATTCACATCTGTAGTAAAGGGCTTTTTGTAAAAAGATAATTTCTACTATTTTTCACACATGAAAGAGCAGATATGCATCAGCCATGCACTGCTGCAGGCTGGTCATTTCAGAGCTATTTTGGTCAGCTGCAGTGAACTTATGTCGTTAATAATTTCTGGTCTAGAAAGAAACCATTCCTTTGACTGAAGGCAATTGGCACACTGTCCATTCTGGTTGACAATGAAAAAGGGACTTCAGTTTGCAACTGGCTAGCATCGCTTTTCCTTAAACTATGATCTCAATTCCTTCCCCAAAAGCAAATCTTCCAAAACACAGAATCCACCAAGCTCAAATGTTCATATGCGAGGCATACTTTTTTTTTAACAGTAGAATTTTAGTATTAGGTAGGGCCACTATAATCACACCAAAGCACAAATGGAGTGGCACAGCATGCACATCAGAACAGTGAAGAAAGTTATTTTATAATAGCAATCCTGTTTTAAAACCTTAAACTTGAGGAGGACATTAAGAGCTTCATCCTAAATTATGGCAAGTTTAGGAGCAATCTTCAGTTCTGGTCTTCCTTTCCACATGGTTCACATGTAGAGGCATTCTCCTTAGTCACGTAGAGTTCTGGACAGAATACCTAAAAGGAGGCAGCAGTGACTAAAATGCCTGCTGCACACACAGAAAAGATGGTTCAACACTTACCACCTTGCTTTTCTAGGCTCTCCCTGCCAGAACAGCAGGCTAAATGGTCATCAGAAAGAGAGAACACTTCAGAAAAATTGAAGTCTGAGTCTCCATTCCACCAGCCTTGACTTCTCGCATAATTTCTTAGTTCAGGATGCTCAGCATCAATTTTGGTAGTTAATGAAAGCTGATTGCAAATGCATTTCACCCCCTCTGTAGAAAGAGCCACATATTAAGGGAGCATTAATACAGTTTTTGTGGGAGAAGTTGGAAGGACAAGGTAATTTCAATTAGGAAACAAACCATTGGTTAGGATATACATTTGGCATGACTGCATAACTACACATACACAGAATTAGAGTCACTACAGGCTGCCCTACTTAGGTATTTACACTGCCTCATGATTAATAGTGCTATTTAGTCAGAACATCAGTTTCACAATCCATACCTCAGACATTCTGACCATGAAGTAACAGTGGTCTGCAAATGCCAAAGGCACCTGCCTAATCTTTTCTCCAGTGGTGCATTCCACTGCGACAACAAGGCTTAAGGTCTGACTTGATTTCAAAATATATTTCAGCAAAGCTGTTTTTAGTTTAATGACACTTCTTTGCCCCTCAAAACTGAAAATTTAATTTGGAAAATGTTTTTAAATGCTTACCAATTGCTTTAAGCTTCCCAGTTGCAAAACAACTTTTTATAAGCAGCAATATAGGCTTAAATTCATTTTTAATCTTAAATTTTAAAATGGCATGAAGTAAAAAGGAAGTGTAAGAAACCTTCAAAAAATATTAAAAGTTTTGTAATTTGCTTTTTTCAAAAATACCTCAGTGCTTATATCCATATATCTACAGCATGACTAACGGTGGCTGCTGCAGATACTCCTCAGAGAGAATAAAGCAAATGTGTTGGAAGCCTAGGAAAAAGCTGATAAAGTAAATCTGTAAACTAAAATAAACCCAGATTCTGGAATTTGGCACAAACTTTTTCTTAAACAGAAACCAAAGCAGTATTTGTGAAAGTTATTAATACTGCCTTCCACAAAAGTAAGCTTGCTTTTGTAATGCCTCACGCATGCAATTTAAATGAGTAACAGCTTATAGTAGGAAGTTCTGTGCATCAGTCTGTAAAAAAGTCACTGTCATTCAGTTCTGACTTATATTAGGCCACTGACAGTTTGTTCTGATTCACACTTTCAAACAGCATAACTTTCAGGGAATTTTCTTGAGTGATAGGAATACTTGTGTTCATAACAAGCTAGGCAAGCCACTCCTTAAGAGCTCTTTAAATATTGCATTTAGTAACTTGCTGTCATGTTTTAACTCCAGCCAGCAACTAAGCACCACGCAGCTGCTCACTCACTCCTCCCCACCCAGTAGGATGGGGAGGAAAATCGGAAGAAAAGATAAAACTTGTGGGTTGAAATAAGAACAATTTAATAACTGACATAAAATATAATACTAACAATAATAATAAAAAATATAATAACAGTAGTAAGGAAAAGGAATATAGCAAACAAAAAAAGGAGAAAAAACCCAAAACAAACAAATAAAAACAGCAAGACAAGTGATGCACAACGCAATCAATGTAATTGCTTACCACTTGCTGATCGATGCCTGAGCAGCGATCCACCCCTCCCAGCCAATTCCCCCCAGTTTACATACTGAGCATGACATTGTACCGTATGGAAAATCCTCCTGGCTAGCTCAGGTCAGCTGTCCTGGCCATGTTCCCTCTCAGCTTCTTCTATACCTGCTTGCTAGCAGAGCATGGGAAACTGAAAAATCCTTAACTAAGGATAAGCGCTACTTAGCAACAACTAAAACATCAGTGTGTTATCAACATTATTCTCACACTAAATCCAAAATACACTGTACCAGCTACTAAGAAGAAAATTAACTCTATCCCAACCAAAACCAGGACACTCTTGTAAAATAGTATTTCATGGTTTTGATGGCCCTCAAAAAATGAAAATTTATCAAGCAAATACATTTTTCCACTCAGACTGAAGAACAGCAATAGGAAGGATTTTATAATGTTTATCCTTAAATTACTGTCATAGAGTCACTTGATAAACATTCACTATAACCTTTACAGAACTGCAGCAGTAATACTAGAAACAGAATGACTCTGACGACAAAGTCAGGAAAATAAATGCCTTCACACTGGGGAATGACACGTTTTCCCTGTTTTAGCAGCATTTTTGCATTCATTTGAAAGCTTAAGAGGCATGCTTATGGTTGCAAAAAAGAACCACCTGAACAAAGTATGAAATACAGAGTTCTTACATAGCCAGGAGCCTTTCCTCCTGGCAGCCTTGGCAGGCTGCAGGAGATGGAAACTACTCTATCTGCGGTTCACAGGGACCTCCTGAAGAGAAACACACTGGTAAAAATCAGAACAGACCTGCAGTATCATTTCAAAAAGCTGCAAGCAGCAGATGAAGGCAACAGTTTATTTGCTGAGAAGAAGGACGCGAATGTTATATATTACTGATGCAGCTAAAACAGCTAAGTAAAAAACACTGTTCTTCAAGTATCAGCCAGGTAGGTCAACAGAAGGCAGCGGGCTGTCACTGCATAACCCTAGGAACCTAAGGAGCCAGCTGCTTTCCAGAATTTGGATTTTATTAGGACAGCATTATCAGTCTTCCCTCCTCTGTTTGGTATCTGTGCTAGAAGACTTCATCCATCTTGTAGGTATCCATAAGATGCAAGCTCTGCTTCGGAAGATGCCATGTCTGCTAATGTAAGCAGATTCATATTTGATGGCACGAACTGACAACAGACCATCACACAACACTACACAGCCTGGTGTTATTTCTTTGCTTTGGTATTTTCAACAGAGTTAAACCTCCCTCCTCCCCATATCTACTATTGTCTACCTTTCAGAGAAGGGGAAATGAAAAGATAATTGAATGGATCTGTCATAGCTCAAAGCATGGATGATAAAAATCCTCTTAAATATCTGAATTTTTAATTTGTTCAAATGTGAGTAAATTTTTAAAAGCTCTACTCTTATGAAAATAAAAATCCCTTCAAAACTAAAACCAACTGAGAATAAATTAAATACATGCCTTAGACAACTGTACATATTTGCTGGCAAAGTTTTAAATAAGTTCAGCCACTAAGCCAATGAAATCTGGAAGTTAGTTTGGCAGCTCTGGCTTCACACATACAGAGAAAGAAACTACCTACAAGTTTAAAGAGCAGAAAAGTATTGTTCTGCAGTATCAGATAAGAAATGGGGATATGAGGGGTTTATATCTATCACAGTAAAGCAACCAGCAACACCCCATTCAATTTACCCCCTAACACAAGCCCTTTTCTCAAAGCTATCAATGCTTAGCCTTCCTTCTTAATATTTTAGGTTTGTAAGTAACAATTTGGGCATTAATGCCATCAGAAAGACACTTGACACATTCCAAACAGTAAATAAATCTGGGAAAATACAACACTTAAAGATAAAATTTAAACATGATGATTATTACATAGCTTATGTATACAGGTAACAATGTCCAGCTTCACAGAAAATGCTATGTTACATCAGCCAATGCAAATCAACATTTTAAAAAATAATTGTACAAATATAGAAGGTTAAAATCAATGATTTAGTCAAGCACTTGCATAAATTAGTCATTTATTTAAACTCAGTGACTTTAAGACCAATTCTTCCAAGGCAATTCTTTACAGCTATTTATGAGAGGTTTAGCTGCGAGTCATAAACTGACCTGTGATTTTTTCTGCTGCCCAGTACTTTCCAGAAGTCTCCAGTATCCAGGCTTCATTTCTGTCCACAATCAAAAATGAACTTTGGAAAGTATGGCATGAACTCCCATCTTCATAATAATTTCCACCTTGTCCATGCTCTTCCAACAGAGCAACTATTACATCCAATGCTTCTTTAGCTGTTGCACCTCTTTCTAGGCCAAGTCTGTAAGAAAAGGGTAAAACAGAGATTCAGACAGACATGTAACAGTGAGGTCTCTGTAAGTTATTCATCTTAAACATCAGCACTGATCTGGTTTTAAAATAGCGAAGTGTCAGGTATGCCTAGCATAAGAATTCCTGTTTTAATGAGTTACTAGAATTACAGAATGAGATACTAAATTATTTAATTTGTTTCAAGTCTCTACTGTCTACACTGGTTCTTTATTCTAAAGCCTATCATAGCTGTTTTTTAGGTTTTTTAAAAAAGAGTCCAATTACCAACCAATGGCCTCATCTGCACTGTAAACTTGCAGTGCTGTATTTATCTCCTACCCTCAGGCAGAATAATTTGAAGAACAATTTGCAAAGGTCTTTTTAAAGTAACAGCTGTATGCAGGTTTGCTTTTCTGTACAGAAGAGTAGGAAACTGCCAAATAATATTACCAGAGATCAGAAAAGGGAAGTAGTCAGTATTACAATCTCTCTACAAACTCTCTTTCTCAATATTCCAATATTTAATTGGCCATGGAAGCTAGATATATTATCCTTTGATGCATATCACATGTTGTAGACAGAAGCATTTGTGCACAGTCATGATTCAGTGTTCCTGCTGAGGCTCCCCTGCCAAAAAATTTAACAATTGAACACCAGACATAGCTTTTGTCTGAGCTAAGAGTAACCATATGTCTAAAAGAACATGATTTTAAAAGGAAGTTTGAGCAAAGCAAGGGTATTTTAGGGAAAAGTAAACTGAGGCACAAGAACAGGTTTTACAAAGCTATAGGGAATGACCATATCCAGCCTTTAATAAATGGGATTAAATAATCCCTTGAGACAATTAACAGCCCTGAATCAACAACAAAGGCAGTAACCAGAAGAGCACAAATCAGACCTGAAAATGATTTCACTGGTTCCAAAATGCAATTACTGGTAATGAAGAAATACACTATTTCAAAAAAAAGTATATCCATGCCTCCATCCTTTGGGAATTACCTGGTGCAGTCCAAAATTTCTCCCTGTTGGTTATGTCACCTTAATATTTTCCTCTGTGTTTATCTTTCTCTAATAGCTCTATGGACAAAGTCATTTTGACTGATAAATAGTTCCAAGAAATTCACCTTTTTAAGTACTATGCTAGCCCTTTCCATTTTCCTGGTAATCACATGACAAGAAAACACTACTATCTTTCTTAAAAATTACAGTACACAATTCAGGTCCCGATAACTTGAATACAAATTTGTTGATCTAAATATTTTTCAACCTGATCTCTGCACTAGGCCTGCTTTGTTAAACAGTTGGCCACTATTAGCCTTATTTTAGGTTGAATTATTAAAAGCAGTGTTTGTCTCTTTCAGCACCATCTATTTATCACTTAGTGACAAAAGAGAGCCAGCTAGAACTTTAGGTCCTAATTTACAGTGACAATTTCTCCCCATCACCATCTTATTTTGCATTTATAGTCTTTCCCTCTTGTCTTGTTTTTTTTTATTAGCTGAAAATTGTTCTGTATTGTTGTCTCTATTTTTAGTCCATATGCACTTATGTTATTCCTTCATTCTTTTCATTACTGGTACAATTGCTTTTTCAGAGCAATACAGAGATGCCAATCTTAGCACATACCACAGACATCATTTAAAAGCCAGTCCAAAAGCATATCTTATTTATTCCCTAAAAACAACTCCAAGAGCTGTCACTGCCACAGGTAAATGAATGGGCTGACAACTACCCTAGTGACCATATAGTCAGTAGATTCAGTGATAATCTGGTTCCCTTCTCCCCAGTTTATGACTGAAAGCATTAGGTTATGATTAGATAAAAAACAGCCAGAGAGACATAACATCACACTAAAATTTTTAATAATGTCTCCCTGAAATTTTCCTTCTGAGATGGTTATAGTCCAGCTTTCTCATCAAAAGTACAGCAGAGGTTCAGGCTGAAGAACCATCTTTTAGATAATTTTTTTGCAAATGGCTCCAATGTTACATTTACTTCCATTTAACAAAGGCCTGGGCTATGCTTCTGTTCAGGTGCTCCTATCTGTCAGTCACAAGGGATAGCAAAAAACAAAGAAAACAAGAAAATCCACCCTACACAACAACCACACACCTAACCTCCACAAAACTGTAGGCCTTGTCAGTTATCTCAGCATCAGTGCACTGGGTAACTGCAGCATAACCCTCCCACTAGCACACTTCAGAGTACCCTTCAAGGGAAGCTGGAAGAAAAGTTGTAAGTAATTTCACCCCCAGGTAAGAGCTTGAATTATTCACTAAAAAAATTTCAGACCTAGTACAATCCACTGTCTCAGTACCTCCAATATGCTATCACAGCATATTATAACCTTGTCAAAACAACATTATCTTAAGCTTTTCAGCTTCACATATCAGTTACAGACCAGACTTTCCAAATGAAGTAACTAACATACATGTTGATGACATTCTACTTTATTCAGTTTTGATGTCTCTAAGGAAAGAAATTGGTAAACAAATTAACACCATTTTAAAGAGCATTCTTGACTCCCTGCCAAGACTGGCATCTCTGTGTGGCTCTGAAAAAGTGATTGCACCAGTGATGAAAAGAACAAAGAAATAATACAAACACAGGGGGATTAAAAATTAAGACAATGCAAAAATAAGGGTGTATTTTACAGGTTTCTTCATATATACCTTTTGTATGATAGCGTTGTCCTGTTCTAATTGCATCAGCATAAGTGAAACAGTACACCATCTCTTCATATGAATGTACTTGCCTATGTAAACAGGTGCTTCATAGAGGCAACTGTGTCTCAAAAAAACCTGAAACTGCAGCCACACTAAGAAGAATATCTGAAGAAAATCCTGATAAGCTAACCAATGCAGCAATACTGGTGCAGCTTTCAAAGACCAGGTTTTGAATAAATCCCTAGAACAGAAAAGAAGCATTTCTTAGGAATTTGTGCTGGAACCTGTTTTCTCTCAATTTTTCTGTCTGTTGTGACTGTGTTCATGTTCTCCATTTAGATGAATTGGGATGGGGACAAGCCTGCATGGAGTATGGCCAACTTCTACCCCTCAAGTCAATTGCACAAACTTTATTAATTTCCTAAGAAACATTCATATGTTCTGACATGCTGTGATACACTATCAAGCTACAAATCTGTAGACAGCTGTCTTAATCCTCAGATACAGCAGTATACTAGGTAACACACTGTTTTCAACCATCAAGTCAGCAGCCAGTTACTAAACAAGCTAAAAACTTTGTGAAATACATCTTTACTGATGCCCATTGTGATCTTTAGTGAAAAAAAAAAAAAGCTTTGTCTATGAGGTTGCAGGATAAATTTTCAATTTCCTATTTCAACAACAAAACAGGGTGACTTCATAATTATATTACCCTGCTGAAAGATGCCTCTGGCCTGTTTAATGCCATGTACTCTCACAACACGCACCTACAGCCTTTGCCCATGTTGGCTGGATTTCAAATCCTAACTGAAAAGTGACAATTCCAGATAAGCTCAAAGAGACAAGTCTCCCCTACAGAAAAAGAATAATCACTTCAAGAGAATGTAGAAGAAAACTCCTAGGGGAGCCTGAGCATTCAAGCAAAAATTTGATTCTACTACCTGGATGGTGTTCCTGGGTTAACAAGTCTTACGCCTGCTCTGAAGAACATATTTCAGAGTATATACAAGCTGCTAGTCATACAAGCACACACCATGTCAGTCTTCAATCTTCAGCTAAGATCTGACACAGATGCAAAAGTCCAACATATACATAGGTATGAGAGAACTTTGGCCAGCAGAGATGAGCATTTCTTAATTTGGCTTAAAATGCCTCAATTTATTTTTATTCCAATAAATCCTGAGTGATAGAATTAGTCTGTTCTGCAGATGGGTAAAAAGAGGCAGAGCTGGTGCCAGCTGCATCACTGCAGCCTGTGTGACGGATTTCATACTTGATGGCTCTTTATTCTATGAGGTGATCCAAAACAGATAAGCTTATTGCAACTGGCCAAGTCTTCACAGTAAGAGGAAGAATCACTTTGGCTGGAACAAGAGGCAGATGGTAGTCTGCAACACATATCTAGTTCTGCTTGACTGAAGCACTCTCTGCATTCAAGCTACAGACAATTTCTTCTACAGATAAGAAAGAAGGAAGAGAAGGAGGCTAATGTCTACAGATGATGATCACTCGTAGTTTATGGCCAGTTTCTCCTTATTTTGATATCTCCTGATTTGCTAGTGTGTAAATCTAGAGCTACTGGATGACATATATATTTGAATGTTAAACAGTATTTTGAGACTGCAACAACTGTGACAAAAATGAGCAGAACTCTGCATCTAAACCAATGGTTTGTAAAAGGATAGTAGTAGGAGGGGAAAAAAAAGGCGGAGCTTGGAAAGTCACCTAACATATCCCTATTTATTGACAAAAGCTTGTCCTGCATTTTCTTAAAAGAGACTTCTACTCTATTCAGTCCTCCTTGATGCATTTAAACTCACTAGTCCTCCCAGGTACAGCTTCTCCACAGATTCCTTCAGTAATATAGTGTTTAGAGAAAACACCAGAAGAGAAACATAATCCCAATTCCCTCATGATTTTCTCATTGGTCAGAGTCTATAGAACTCTGGTCATATTTCCCATTTCCACTGCATTCTATCCAACTGGCTTGTATTCCTCTTCATTTATGGTAGCTAGAACCAGATACTGTATTTCTGCAGAGACATTGCTAGAGAACATTTACAATTACAGTTTCAGGCAGCTATACACCTAACAATTTCTTCTAATTCCTGCTTCCCAGCTTGCTTATGAGAATACCTTCTAAGGTTTTAATGCCATCTTAAAAGTCAAGGTATCTATTTCCTATCCACTCACCATAAAATTTGTTAACTCATTATAGGAGTAAAGTAGAATGGTTTGACAGGATTTTTCTTGACTAGCAGTATTGCACATTTATCAACTCCCTGATATTTAAGTGGTTTTTTTCCCCTTCAGGAACTGAGGTTAAGCTGGTCTATAACCACAACTCTCTTTATTAAGTATAGCCACAAGTTTTAACCTTTTCTAGTCATCCAGAACCTGTCCCATCTTTCACAAGTTCTCAAGAAAAAATGAGAATCTCCCTGAAATTGGTTCAGCCTGCTCCTTAAGCATCCTAGGGCAAATTCCACTGGATCTAACATTGATTTGCTTAAATAAGCAGTTATTGTCCTGTTCCATCTTTAACTAAATTGAGTCCATTTGCTCCTTTTCTCTTTGTAATAAGTTTGTACCATTTTCTCTTGGTCTTTCATTTTCAGCTTTCTTCCCCCACCCAACGCTCCTTTAAATTCTCTTCACTACAAGATCAGCATGCAGGCTGAGACTTACAGTGCAGCACAAGCCTTTTAGGCAGACAGCCTTCAATGAACAGACTTATAGGAGTTTGTTTGCCAGCATTTAAATAAGGGCAATGGTTTGCATTGGAATGCATGGGCTGAAATGAGGCATAGTAGTTTGTTTATGCCTACAGTTGGCTATAAGCCCAGGATAAGCTTTTTAGGTCAGAGTAGGCTGTTGTAAAGTGGGGGAGAATGAAGGGCACACCAGCAATCTGATGTTAGAAATTAGTTAGCAGTTCCTTACTAACAATATGCTTATTTTGCTTATCCTGTCAGAATAACCACTGCTAGAATGTAGAGTAGGTAGACAAGGTAGGTTTAGTGAACCCACATTAGACTGGTACATACCTGGTGGCCAAATCCAGATTCCAAGTGTTAACTCAGCTGTGTCTGGAGCTCTGCCTAGGTAGGTCTCCTGCTTATATCGTTTTAAAATCTCTTAATGCCAGCACCGCAAAGCTGTTACCTGGTATCATCATCTAAACCTTTTGTGTTTGAAAGGCTGGTCACAGCTCTGCAAGCCACCCACCTGACAAGATCCATTCCAAGCAAGGCTTCAGATTCAGAAGCTGGTTCTCTGGTCACGATGGCTTCATTAGCTACACAGACTCCATGCTCGTTAGCTCCCATTTCTGCCCCCCAAAGCCAGGAGGGCCTGCTCAGCACAACAGCATGAGTCTTCGGCACCTGCTCAATCTCAATATACGTGCACTGCAGAGAGAGCAGGAAGAGAAAAAGCAAAACAATTGCAAGTACTTTATCTAAGGCTGTGACTGAAGTAACACAATACTTCTATGTACAGACAGGACACACATTATTTTAAAAAGTCCATGTTTTATGTATGAATAGGGAATTTTTTAAACACCTTTTAACTGTCATTTTTTAATCTTTACAACCTAACATTGCAAAATTCTGGAAAAATACATCTCTCTTGACAGTTGCAGGCTTCAAAGAGTCAAGCAGAACCCAAGCACTAGAATCAGTGGAAAGCAGCAATAGACAGATTGTACTGTTACAGTAAAGAAACACAGATCATGTTTGTACATAGTAACAACATTGAACCATTCTACCATCTCAGCTAAGCGCAATCTCCAGTACTTTATTAAGTATTAGTGTAACAATGGTAACTGGACAAAGTATGTTAGAAGGCTTCCCCCTGTCCCTTGCTGCCTCTCCTGCAGCTGCCCCCAGGACTGAGACTGCTGGTAGAAAGATTTAAAATAAATAAATAAATAAATAAATAAATAATCAAGTCTTGAAAAGATTCTGTGGAATGCTTTGATAAACAGTCTCAGGAAATATAACACAGGCGTTTGGGTTTTTTTTGCTTAAAACTGATGTTTCTGCTATTTTAAATGGTCTAATCAGAGGTCTGTGGATGTATTCTGACAAGTCAAAAATACAAAGGAAGGCTGCAGAGAAGTCATTGAAACTACAAGGAAAAAAGATACTATATGTTATCTTTCAAATATATTTACTTTTCCATTGCTCTAGAACTTAAAAACAAGCACTGTTTTCCCAGAGAGCATGGCAGAGAGCTTGATCCATCATTAGATCATTGGCTTGTACAAGCCAAAGGAATGGGCTTACATTTTCCTACTGAGGTCACATTCAAGTTCTTCAAGAACCAAACTCCACAGAATTTTCTTTTGAAGAAACTGAAACTGTCTGTGGTATTTATGAGACAGTTCTTAGTGTCCAGCATTGCTGTATAACTTCTTCTTTGCAGGAAGTAATCTGCAACATTTTTCTGGAGTAATATTTGTTCAGACATATCCAAGTAAGCAGGATGAGCAGAATGGACTTGTGGACTGAAAGTTGTTTGCCATGAAAATGCATGCTGTGTCTACATTAAAACCTAAAGCCAAAGGAATCAGTCCAAGATTTTAGCAGATTAGATTATTATTTTTTTTTCTAACCTGTCTTTCCCCCTCTAAGGATTATACAGCATGATCATCTTCAGCCTCCAGTCTTGAGCAATGATTTTTCAGTAAGTTAGTCTAGCATGCAATTAAAATGTATAACCAACCATCTTTGATAAGAAATGGCATTTTTAAAGGCCTTGACTCTGATCATGCAAGAAGAACACAGGAAATGAGCTTGCCACCTTCATTAGAAATTGTGTGCAAACAGGTCAAACTGCCATCTTTCTATAAAACAAGGCAAATTCTAGGTGGAATAAGAGGATGATTTCTCATGGAAGACACATGATTAAAAAAGGGGGGAGGTGCAGGGAACTTTTTCATTACAAGGAATTAAAAACAGAGTAGGGGCATACTTCCTCTGTCTTTTCTGCTGTGTGCTTAATTTTTATTTTTGGCTTAGGCAATAAGATGCTGGCAGGGACCTATCTGTTGTATTTGTTGGAGAAAATCCCTAATGTTTGACCAAATTTCTTATACAGTAATACACTACAATAATACACTACAATTTTGTAGAGGCAGATTCCTCATCTACTGAGGTGCAACATCTGGCACTGGCCAGGAGCTAAGAACGAAGTAGCAGAAACACTTTATACTGTTCACCTTTTGTTTCATTTTCTTAACAAACCATGCCAGAGCAGACGCTTCTTATGAAGACTCCCCCTTCTCCATTTGAGCCGTCAGCAAGCAAATCTCATTTTTTACATTCTGTGCAAATTTTTTTCAGAGCTTCATCTCAGTGCTGTTTGGATAAGCACTTAATTCATGTGTGTGAGTGAACAGACAATAACTGCATTTCCTGGATGTGCAAAGGAGGAGCTGCAGCTGCAGGAAAAGGGGTTGGGCCAAGCACCTTCCCACATTACATGTGAAGACATAACCTGAGCAGCTATCAAGAGACAAGTCTGCAGCCAGATAGACATCAACCCCTGCACAGCACAACTCTTGGCTCCCTACATCTCATAGGTGGTCAGCTAGCTAGAGCCATCCTGCAGAGCCATCCAGGACATGAACCTTCTCAACTCTGCAGCAGAAAGCAAAAACCTAGATGCAGTGT
>JANZLQ010000078.1:6700396-6719994 GCA_026212715.1 Elanus axillaris | reverse complement strand
CCCCTGCACAGCACAACTCTTGGCTCCCTACATCTCATAGGTGGTCAGCTAGCTAGAGCCATCCTGCAGAGCCATCCTGCAGAGCCATCCAGGACATGAACCTTCTCAACTCTGCAGCAGAAAGCAAAAACCTAGATGCAGTGTGGAGGAGACTTCAGCACTCCATAAACCCCCACTTGCACAGCATTCTCAGGCTGAATAGCCCTATTATACAAGTTTGCTTACACTGATGCTTTGATCTTCTAGAAGGAAAAATGAAAACACTCTGAAAAGCAATAGGCTAAAAAAATGCTGAATGTCTTTTCTCTGCAAAACATATTCTGGCTATCCTTGCTACCACATGCTTATTACTTGGGGCCTCATCCCCAAATCAAGCATTTCCAAAGCTGCTATTCATTGTAAAGATTTTATTGTCAATGGTAGTAGTCAAGAAAGGGGAAAGAGAAAATAGTTTGCTCCTACTTGAAGGATGCGGAGCATTCTGAAAAAAAGTGCATTTGTGCTTTGTAACTCTGTAACCAGAGGCCAGAAAACATCCAGAAGCCTCTCTACACACCTCAGAATACAGCTGTCACCTTCTATATTGCTTCTTTATGTTCCCCAAACAAATGGCAAGTGAACACAGACCATATTTTCATGTTGTTATTTTCAGTTTCCATACAATAACTCATGTATATAGACAATGTTCAAGCTTTATTTATATAAATTGCCTTAGAAGACTTAAATAACAGAAAATCATTCCATCTGATAGTAGCTGACAGGCCTTGTAAAACTACCATTGACTTGATTCTTGTTAAACAATCCTTTGCCATGGTTATTGACAATGAAGAAAAAGCCTTGATGAGATTTTACGTTCCCATTAGAATTATTTACTCCAGTAAGCAGAAAAGTAGGCACTCAGTAGGACTGATGTATTAAGGGAGACATTTGGCTCAAAATTTTTAATAATAGGTATTGAGCTGCTCAAAAAACTAGGGTCCATTTGTGACAATAGATAATTAATTTTAAATGTAAACGTCTCACTCTTCATAACTGCTGCTCCCCCCCCCCCCCTTTAAAATAACATCAGAAAACACTTTTCCAGATAAAAGAATATCTTCATGCAGGAAACAGAGAGAGGAACTGGGCTATCCACCTGTAGCCAAGACACATTCATTTTAAAGGTAGGTCAAGTAAACCCAGTCACTGGATTTGCAGCACACCAAACCACTGCTACCTATTCCACAGATATCAGAACATATGCTTATAACAGCTCAGACATGGAAAGAAATAGTGGGGGAACAACAACACTATCCACCAAAAAACCTCACTGACCACTAGATGTCTAGAAATTAGAGCTCAGATGATGACAAGATTTCAAAAGCAAGCACAAACCACAACCTCCCTGTCCCCTCTCCGATACCCTACCAATCTGGCAAATCCCTCCAGCACAACAGCATAGCAGCCTGTTCTACCAAGAGCTGTGCCAAACTAGACAATGACAAATAAAATAGACATAAGGTACTGCTGTGATTCTGCTTGCTACCAACCCTGTCTTTAAAATCCCTGAAGCATCCAGTCTCAGCATTTCCTAACACTAACATTTTTCTTTGAGTATGAGTGCTAAAAACAGAAGAATACTGATACATTTGGTGGCAAAGGCTGTGAGTGAGTGGTGTCAGGCTCCATTGATTTGCTAGAACTCCAGCCCTGAAAGCAGCATAACTGGCATCATGCCTGTGACAGTAAATTCCCATCAGGAAATATAAAAGTAAAGAACAGAGACTTCACATACAAGAGATGCAGCCAATAATTTTAAAGAGAATTGAGCAGGCTGGAAACTAATGATGTTTCTTTTATTTCACTTATGATATCAAGAAAAGAGTCTTACCAAGGCAGTTCTAAGTATAGTACACGGCACAAATGTACCTCCCCCCCTAGCTAGGGCATGCAGATATGTTGGAGGTATTCCAAAAACAGACATGACAGCCATAAGCACAAGAGATTTCTTCTTTCATTAATGAAAAGAAACTATTGTGCAGCTTCTACTGTACTTAGGCTGCAGAAGCCTCATTCCTAGCCCCGTCAGTCAGGTCATTATGAAATATCAATGAAATCAGATTGTCTTCAGCCCTGGATAACAAAGGCAATAGTCAGGGAATGTTTTAGAAAGAAATGATCTTTGAAGAAGGACCAAAAGATTCTAGATTACACAAAGAGATTCCCCCACACCACCCCCTCATCAGATCCAGGCTCTAACTTGGCATTAACCTTTGCTTAACTACTTCAAGCACTGCTGTATCATAGTATGTATTTGAAAATAGGCAAAATATCTGTACTATTGCAGTAACTCAAAAAAGTTCCACCACGACCAGTTTTAACTCCTTCCAAAAGGGGGATGGCAAAAATGTGATGAGACAGTCTCTCACAGCCTGCTACCTCTGTGGCCATCAAGACTGGCAGCCTGGTTGGAACAGCCTAGAGAGGTGATTCCACAGGTGACATGGGCTGCCTGGGCCTTCCCATCATAGTGAAGTGGGGGACTGGAAAGCTAGAACATCGTTGTTCAAGAAAGCCCCTCAGACCATCTCTTGTGGATCTGCCCAATTGAATTTGTTGCACAGATAATTCTTTTGCTGCTTATTTACAGGAACAAATGCAATAGAGCTCAAAAGAGTTGGAATAACCATTCTCTGAAAAGAGAAATATGCAAGCAGTAGCACACAATACAGAAGATGTGGCTAGCTGATGCTGTTACCACTGATTGCTTATGCAGCAAGCAGCACTAAGTATACAGTGGAAGACACCTGGCTGACTTCACAACAACCATTAAGCACAACCCTGACATCACCTCCTAGCAGCACAACTGCTGTGCTGCAGTGGAGGGGACAGCCATATACCGGGATAAACCTAGCCTGGGTGCATCTCAGGTAGTCAGCCCTAGTTCTAACAGTCAAACCAGAATGGTGAACAAAAGTCTCTCCAGTGGCAGGACAAATCCTCAGTTAGCTAGCTTTCAAAAACATACATTATGCTAGTACTTGTATCCTCATGTGGTAGCCAGATATAAACAACAGCAGCATTTACTAAGTGCACAAATACAGAACCAATTTCTGCCACAGTAGAGTGCCTCTTACTTCTTCATATTAAGAACAGATTTTCCCTTTTTATGAAAGCCCTTGTACACTTCACATAAGTTTCAGTATTTGCCTATTGTTCCTAGCTGTTTCTATTCATTACAACCAATAACTGTAAAATTTGAATCTGTATGTCTCTGATCTGTAGCAATGTCTTTTACCTTGAAGACTAAAGATGATAGATTTTTATTCTAGAAAAGAATTAGAGAAGCCAGAAAAAGCCAAACAGTTCCTTTGTCAAAGAGCAGAACTACACACCTTCTGACCTACTCCAATATACTTTATCAAGCCACCAAGGAGCCTAGGCATGTAAGCCACAGTATGGAATTGTGCTCAGCAAAATGAAATATAAAAGTCTTTAAACAAATAGAATACCACAAAGTGCAGCAAGGCACCCAAGGCTGAGAACACTCCTCTGGAGACACTGTATGTCAGAGCTGATTTAGCATTCAAGAATTCACTTCTTGTTTTTTAAGTTACAAATCTAGCAGTCTCCTGGGTGATGAGCAAAAGTAAAACTGAAATAGGGATGAAGCTTATTAATTTAGTTTTTTAAAACAGTAATAAACAGATTTCAAAGAAGCCATTAAAAGCCCACAGAGATA
This sequence comes from Elanus axillaris, assembly GCA_026212715.1. Taxonomy (NCBI): domain Eukaryota; kingdom Metazoa; phylum Chordata; class Aves; order Accipitriformes; family Accipitridae; genus Elanus; species Elanus axillaris. The sequence goes on along the minus strand of JANZLQ010000078.1, from coordinate 6,716,273 downwards.
TCCTTGGAACTCTCAGATATCCTAGGACTGATTTCTTTGCTTGGCCACTTTGAAATACCTGCTCACACATCTGTTTTCCCACAGGTAAACAGTTTGGGTCAAGACAGGATGGTTGGCAGTTTTTTGCCCCACACAATTCCAGCACTCTCCCTTCCCTTCCTCTCTGTTCCAATTAAAAAATAAAAAATAAAAATTAAAGAGATTAAGAAAAAAAAATAGTTCAAGCTAACCAGTTTTGCATTGATAGCAGAAGGGACCAAAGAAGCAGCACTCCTACAGTAAAAACAGAGGCTTTGAGAGGGCAGAAACATCCAAGGGATTATGGCTTCTACCTCTGAACTTCTGGCGGCTCATGCATTGTGTTACAAGGCAAAGTCAAACACATTAGTTTAAAGGCCAGTGGCCTGCAATGGAGCAGAACCGAGAAAAAGCTCACATTAGCCAAGCAATAGATTCTGCTGAAGGCAGCAACCACTTTCTCTCTTTTATTAGTTGCTGTCTGCCTGCATAGTGCCTCTCTATCTCTGTACGAAGTCTAAAGGTTAGCTTAAGCAAGGTGGCTTGAGGTAAGCCATCTGACTGCAGGCTTCTTACAGAGCCAGTTATCAGGTCTCAGCTGAGAGGCAAGAAAAAGCAGGTTCCTAAACTATCTCTGAATTGTAAGCTTTCGGACTACAACCTTTTTTATCTACATACAGTAAATTAAAAGCTTCATCATGGGCACAAACACTGCTGTGTTTCATCAAGGTTTCCTGCCAGTCAGCATCTACCCAGGGGGTATCATAGTGGGGGTGCCCAGGTTCAAGTCCACAGCTGCAGTAACGTGACTAAGCGTGGCACTGTCAATCTAATCTAGAGGTTTCCCAAAGAGCAAATTGTCACTAGATTCAGCTGCTGCTTGGTTTCCGTTACGAGATTGTGAACATCTTACCCCGAGATCTAATGCAGATAACACAAACAGCTGACATAAGAGGGTATCAAAGTATACTAGAACTAAGCTATGGCACTAGCATGATGCCTGGTGATTACCTTACAAATACCAGAATTGAGATACCTACAGGTAATACAAAGCCAACTTTAATATAGTCAAAGTCTACTTTTCAATCTTTATATCTATCTTGCAACACCAGAAACCCCTCAGTTAGTTTCAGGTGAGTTTTTTGTGTGTGCAGTGCTCAGACAAATGCACAGCAATCTTACCACTTCTCTGAAAAAGGTAGCCTTTAAAAAAAAACAACTATAAAAAACCCCAACAGAACACAACTGAGACATAACTGTGCCGTGAAGTTTTAGAGAACACAAAATTCCTCCTACCCCACAGAGGGCTGGCTTTAAGCCCAGAAGAGTGTTTAATACCAATGTATTAGAAAAATTTTGCATATTCCACAATTTGATAGACTTTCTTGTAGACCATCCTTTCTATTTTCCCCCTTCCATTCCTCCATAAGAAGTTGCATGCCATTAAGATTAAAGAGCTTTTATAGCTCTATACTGAAGCAAGCAACCATGACTATTTTCAAATCATGGATAAAAGTCAAACTAGAAGAAAAGGAGGTTGAGCTAAAAGAAAAAAAAAAAACAACCTCGAAAATTCAGCTAAGAAAAAGTTATCTACCCAAGACTTCTTCAAGGGAAAGAAAACCACAGCAAGCAGCAGGTTACTAGAGAACAAGAAAAATCTGGTCAGTAAAATCTACCTTAAAAATAAGACAGAGGGGCTTGCAACTTAAAACTCATACAACATGAATTCTCACTAACACATGAAAAATTCTTAAAATCCACATGTGGGGAAAAAAGAACACTTAGCAGAAGAATTTTAAAAAGGACCCTATTTATGCTTAAGAGAGCAATACTTCACCTGCATGCACAAGTTTACTAGACTAACATTACACGAAAGAAGAGTGCTAATCAGCATCTGCCACTGCAAAATTGCAATGCAAGACAAGAAAAAACTTTTGAGAAAGTTGTCACACACGCACACAAAACAGACCTTCATGAAAAGCCCCATTGTTCAGGGTCTTGGGAACCTGCTGACAGGGAGGGAAGGAATTATGTTGATGAGTTAGATGCAGGGTTAATTGTCTGGTAGATTGAGACACAAAGATCAAGCTTAAAATGACCTGCAGTATTCACTGAATTCCCTTGTTTAAGGCCCTGCCACAAACTAGCTGATAGCTATATAGCATAGGCTGCCTCATTCCTTTATGGCAATAATCTAGCTGAACTACTGTGTCATTTTTTGTTACATTATGCATTATCACATTTGCAAACATGAGCAGCACAGAACATCAATAGGATACAGACTTCCTGAGAGTGTCTTATAAAACAACCCATGTTAGTGTGTTGAAAACCACCTTGAATTTGATACACATTGGATTACATTACCTGCAAAGAATACAATATAATGAAAAGCAAGTCTACCACCATTGTCTATCACCACAGTGAAGGTGAATGATCATGTATCTAACATAAGAAACCAATGCAAATGTACAATATGGAATGGAGAGCAAAGCTGTTCATTTGGGGGGAAAAAAGGTTAGGATGGATGAGAGGGAAAATTTAGTCAGAGGCATAAAGGATTACTGCCTTAGAAAAACAGTAGCATGAAATTGGTCAATCACATTTTTCCACTTGCAAAATCTCAAACATTTACTTTTCTCAGACATTAATTTTCTCAGACCTGTTTAGTTAGTTTTAGAAAATGCAAGGGAAGGAAAGCTATAGCAAACCCCCCCACACCCAATGATAATTGAACTGTTGGCAGTTTTCATGGATTTTAAAGGACAAAGTAGTAATTCTGAATATGTCAATGGCTACATCTAGCTTTGACATTCCTCTCCACACCCCCTATTAGCTAATTACCTCTGACAGCCCAATAAGTTTGCTTAAAAGGTAGATATAGTTTTGCATTCCTGCTACTTAAAAAATGTGAAGCAGCTGAATTCAAGCCCTTCCTTAAAGCTTTTCTTAACTTTTAGAGGTACCACTAACAGTACACAAGGAATTAACATGCTTTGCGCAAACTCTACCTATAGGTAAGTGTGCATTTGTCGTAAGGCAAGACTAGTCTTAGACACATCCCTGTAACTGGAGAAATACATACATTTCAGCTAATTAACAAAAACTGAAGACCTTACTTCTGTTCTGCTATCACAAAGCACTAGCATGTTTGAAATTGCAATCTTCTCATTCACTAGTGTCCTTAAGTTCATAAACTAGCAAAATCCAGAATCAAATCTAGCAGCCTAAAACTTGGATTGTAGAGCTTTTATTGATTCAGTCAATCTTTCACTATTCCTACAGCAAAGGGATTATGATACTTTTTTAAAGACCTTTGAAGTGGTCAGTTTTAAAAGAAAAATTTTTTTTAATTATTTCTAAACAGAATTACTCTGCAACATTGATATTTGCTAGACTTGTTTTAGTGAACACACTCTTTCTCTCTCTGAAGGTGGAAAAAAATCTTGAACTTTAAAGAAAAACTAACAACTAAATCTACGTTTAGGTCTGTCCAAAGGAGAGCAGTTAAAGGACTGTGCAAAGCTACCAGACAGCCTTTAGAGCCACTAAAACAATTAAAATCAGTATCTTGTGTTAACCAGCTTAGTCTACTCAAAATACCCATGAGGTTTAAAAAGAAAAAAAAAAAAAAAGGCATTAACAATACTTAGTGCTGAGTGTGACAAAAATGCAGTGATAAGTGATTGCTTGCATGACTCCCTGAAGATGTTTTATTCTGTGCTGGGAGGAAACGGGAAGAATTTCAGTAAACATCTGGAGTCTGTATATTTCTGTCCACCACTGTACTTGCAAAATCTCAGACTAGCTATGAAGAATTATGCAGTAGCATAGACTAACAGAGGCCAAAGCACCCATCTAATTAGGCCTTAAACCCCTAATTTAAAAAAAAATATATTAGCCCACTCCAGTCCCTTGTCTAAAAGTGCATCTTCATCACATTGCAAGAAACTTTATTTTCATTTAAAAAAAAAAAAAATTCAACATTTGAAGGGGTGCTAGGCAAAGGGCTTGTGCTCCCTGCTTCCAAAAGGACTAGAAAAGAGACCAGTTTATGACTCAATTCTATAAAAGGCATTAAACTGGTTAATCATGGGGATGGAGAGGGATCATAAAAGATTATATATGCCTGAATTATACCCTTCAGCAAATTATGACAATCTCAAAGAGTAAGATATGGGGCAAAGAGACTAAAAGAATCAAGTACTCTAACATAAAGTTCTTGCAAGGTATTCTCCTTTAAGGATATAAACACTCCAGAGCAGCTTTTGGAAGGTCGTCTTCCACAATAACAGAACTTTTTTTCATTTCCAGTCTATGAATAGAAGCTTTAAAAAGACTGCTCTGAAGTTTTCTTCTTGTCTTATTGTCATACTTGTGTTCTCTATACTAGCACAGGTCTACAACAGTGCTACCAATACAGCACTGCAATTAACAGCAGTTAGTGCTTTTGGACAGGGGGAGGGGATTTCTTTATATCCAAGATTAAACCATTTAATAATGCATGAGTTGTACTAGATGTTGCCAGCAAACAGAATCAAGAGAACATTAACTGTTAGAAAGAACAGCACCAAATCCTCTGAAATTTGGAAGTTGTCCCACTTGAAAGACAGAATTAAAACTGGCACTGCCCTTAACACCTCTTCTGGGGAAGTGATGATTATATCCATAAAGGACACATAGGGCTGAGAGACATTAGCCTGGTGCAGGACACCTAGTGTCCTCAGCTTTCTGCACAGCCACAGGGACAGCAGGAAGCTGAATGCAAGGAACCTCACAGCTCCTGCTTTCCCAGTTGCCAGCCAGAGCAAGAACCTGTGGACTCTAAAAGCTCCTGACAGTGTAGGCTGTGTCCTTTGCTAAAATGGCTACCCACACCAATCCTTGTCTTTCCTTCAGCTGCCTCAGTCTCCTCATTCCACCTTCATTGCACACTTTTCCCTCTTCCTGTTGCCTTGTTCCATTTGTGCCCTTGCTTCACCCTTTCACATCTGGTTATCCTTTCCTTTCTCCTGTCATTAAAGTGAGGTTGCAGTAACAGACTATAATTAAAATTACTTCCAGCAGGGTCCCTTTCAACCTGCATCAGCATCCAGCTTCAGGACTCCACATCCAGCTTGGATTTGGAGAAAAGCCACAGCACTGAAAATTGACAGTGATGCAGGTGCCTCAGCTGCAGAACATGTCATCAAAGCCAACTGTATGTACAAGAGTGAAGTTTGGCTTACAAAGCTTACGCTCATTTTCCTCCTCTCACATTCCCTTATTAGAGTGCAAGTTTTTTTGAGGCAGAGATTTCTGGCTACATGTTTTGCAACATGCCTAGCATAGTCAGGCCCCATTACAGCTGTCAAACAACCACCATGAATCAGAACAATTCATATGGCAAGTGACAAACTTTGAAAATTTGCTTCTAGTTCTAGTTAGCCAGGATATTTTTCCCTTAAAAGGAAAAGGCAAGCGATAGGCTACACGGTCCAGGAATCAGAGATGTGAACAGTTCAGCCTGTCTGCTGGATAAAGTACAAATAATGGATTTTTCCTCAATTGAACAAAAAAGTTACATTCGGAGTTTCACTTTCAGGGCTTGCAAAAATCTTGTCTCTTCTCTACTCAAGAGAGGTTTGAGTGAAGGGATCAATGACTCCACAATCTGACAAGAAAACAAGACAGCATTCATTTCTTCCAATAATAGTAACTTCTCACAGTTTGAATGTAACAGTTCACCCTTACTTCAACTTTGCTTCCTGGATCATGAGCTGCAGCAGCAAAGTAGACCACCTCCTGTACTTCATCCCTAGGCCGTGCCGAGTTCTTTCCAAACACCACCAGCCCATCTTTAGAACATGGGGGAAAGGCTACAAAACAGTAACTTGGGGGAGCAGCAGCCATCCTGGAAAGGAAAGGAAGAGTAAACAAACAAAACTAGTGTTTGCTGAATTCATAATTGCATGCATTAGAGAATCATTCAGTCTACCACTACTTGTTGTAGCTAAGAGACAATGCATTCCCTCTATCTGTCATTTGGTTGTCCACTGATAATGGAAGAACAGGTCAGCTCAGAGGAAGCTTATCTGGATTTAATAAAAAGAATTACAGTCATTTTCAGACATTTTTCACCCAAGCCTTGTGAAGGCATAAAGAAGAAAATAGGCAAGATAACTGTACCTTTATGACTCTACTTGTCCCCACAGAAGGAAGATATTCTGCACCAGAGCTGTTCAGGAATATATGACCTAGATGTATTCTGCTGACTCAGACAAGCGCAGAGACACAGAATAATTTTTAATAATTTACTCTCTCTGCTTCCATGCAGTTTAATATTTTTAAAAAGGAAAGACAAAATATGTTCGAGGGATTCCTGAGGGAAGACAATAGTGTAATTGGAAACAGAACAATACAGCACAATTATATAAAAAACTGTCAATTTATCTATTCAGATCAGAGAGAGACTGAAGGACTAATTGCACTTTATTTTCACTGTGGTTTGTCTGCATTGCTGCTCTTACCTAAATTTAATTGATTGCAGTTTGTTTATGCAGGCTAATGTGAATATTCTTTAAAATGCTTATAGGATAGCACAAATATTTAAAGATTTAAAGTGTTTGCAGTGACAATATATTAATAAAAAATGTCAGCTGCTTCAGGACTATGACACTACTATAGCTGGTCTTGTGTAGATTGCCATATCTGACATTTTTTCCACCATTCAGGGAAACTTCTGGCACATACGCCTACAAAAGAAAAAGGTGGGGTGTTTATTGCTTGTTAAAATAGCACTCAACACAGATGTTTGAGATTTCTTTATCAATCTTATCATTGCATCAGAAATTCCAGTCCCAAAATGAACAAATATATTCCTCTTCTCCCTCCACGATATCCCAAACAAATAAAAATATCAGCACACATTTAGACTCCTTAGAAACAATGAATACAATCAAAAGTTTCCCCTCAAAAGCTGCTAATTTATTTGAAAGACAACACTGGGGGTAAGGTTGTGTGCAAAGCTGGGTTTGATGGTTAAGTTGAACATCTTTCAAACCATTCAAATGTGACTTTATTTTTCTAAAGCAGTACCATTTGAGCACACACTTCTCACAGCATAGCAGGCTTCTAATATTAAATCAAAGAAAGAACGTCTTTTGGATAAAGGCTATAATCCATAAAGTGGTAATTGTGAAGAAAACACTTAAGAGTTTGGCTGTAGACTATGAACAGGTCACACAGGTGCTCAACCTTGCAAAAAAATTTCAAGACAAGACGTGTGTCAAAGGTGTCCTCTACCAACACAATGTGGGGTGATAAATTATCTAGGGACCTTACACAACCTTTTTATTTAGATGAGATTATATACAAGAATAATCAGCCAGTTGAGTTGAAAATGCATTAGGAAACAAACCAATCCCTTTTTACAAGCAGAGTTTTGACCAGTGTGAAAGGACAAAGTACTATAAGCTGGAATGACTTGAGCTGATAAAATACATCCAACAGAGGACACCTACCTGCAGACTTGCATATGTACCATTAAGTTTCAGTACATTATTGGTTCTAGACGAGTGTCTTGCAGATAGTATAGTGTTGCCCAAGCTTCACCATTAATGAAACCATTTAGTATTTTTCTATGAATTATTCCAAGTATATACACTTATTTCACTGTGTTGGTGATGTCAATGTAACTGCTTTCCAGCACCCTAAAAGTTCACATATACCTTCAAGTAAGTCATCATTTAGTGCTCTAAATTTGTCTTCTGATGCATTGCCAGACCAGCCATAATCCTGAATAACTTGCAGGCTTACTGTGGATCTCAGTATTCAAAAGAAATATTTTCTTTATTCTATACACAAACTAAGTGGATTTATCTGAAATACATAAGGCAGCTGAAAGACATTAGACATCCAACAGCCTAGAAAGAAAGGTTAAAGTGATACACAGTACTAATTTTTATTACTTTAAGTTCTTCAACTTACCTACCAAACATATTGCCAGGTAGGTCTAAAAAGATGAGAAGGAATGCTTCAGTACTCTGTTTTTGAACAAAATTGGAAAGTATGCAAGGCAGACTTTTACATACCTACAGACTGAGTAGGCAGGGAAAAGAATTCAAAACCTGTAGGTATCTAATGGACTCCTGAAGTCCTCCTTGGAATAAAGCAGGCTCAATAGTATTTGTGCAGGTTTTGATTTTTTTTTTCCCTTAAATGTACCAACAGTTACTGAACCAAAACCAAATTGCTATTTTGGTAACACTTTTTAAGTATGAAAGTATTAGTAAGCTACTCTCTGTTCACTTCAACACAGTGTATTTCATACAGGGGGGGAATATAACAATTAAACACTACAAGCTGAATGTTACAACCTTATACTGAAAACATTATTGTCATAAGATTTGGCACTGGGATCTTAAATTATGTTTCCAGAGAAGGAAGCTAGCTAGCAGTCTACTACAGTTTAAATCTACTCAGTTTGCTAGGTAGCATTTTTTCCTTGAACCTCATTTAGTTCACTTTAAATATGACAAGGATGGCAATTTCTCATATACACCCACAACCTGTGTTTGTTCAGAACACTACTGAACTTCATCTTCCTCCATCATGTAATTAAAGCAGTCCGTTAGCAGCTACCTATCTAACCAGGACATTTCTAGTTGCCTACTTAATTTTCCTTTTTTCTTAGTTCAATTTCAGGTTGTCCTGATTTGCATTTTCATGCATTTGCCACCTCTGCCCTCTCACAAGGTACCATCCTGACTCAATACTAAACAAACGTCTTTCATCTACAGGGGGAACAGAATGCTCCTCCTTTACAGTACCTCTAATAAATCAGACTAACTCACAAAACCACCTACTGTTAATCCCTACTCTTTTTTTCACAGATTATTTGCTCCTCCAACAACAGGCAATCCTGAAAACCTTAGAATACACTGGGAATTACTGCAAACAAATCTCAAAGAACACATCGTTACCCATTCACACAGTTCGTTACCACAGAGCATGTTAGCATACAGGCCTGATTCTCTCAACAGAGCATACCTCAGAGCTACATTTCAGTGTAGACAGAAGTAAATTTACGCTTTTTATCAACAGGCCCTAGATTTGATTGCAGACCATTATACTCATGGATGGGCCACTGCAAGTTAAGAGAAACAGGGACCATACAGTCTATTATAGGCTGTATCCAAAACCATTCTGCATATGAAAGCACTAGAAATGGGCAAAGAGCTGTACATTATGCTATGCCACTACATAATAACTGCTGCAGTTTCAGGTAGTTAACAGGCATCACACTTGACTGACCTAGAATCACGGCGGGCACAAAGGTTGGAAAACCAGTTCTGAGCAACAGCCACAAGGTAATACACCCCATTTGCCATCTTTTTATTTGACAAAAATATACTGCAGAAGGGATACAATATTGCACGCAGTTGTATTTTTTCCCCAGAGTCACCTGGTCACTATGGACTTAGCTTAGTTTGTGTTCACTATGAAGAAGTTTTGTTTAACAAGTTCCCTTACAAAGATCTTCTCATTGTAATAAATCTCATTTATAGACTGCCAAGCCAAATTAATTCTATGAACAAATCACCATTACTGTCAGTGATAAAACAGGCAAGCTCACAAGTACTTTGATGCAGAAAGAAAGGAGTTAACATCCACTGGGCAATGTCTGGCTCCAAACATCACAATGTGAAACAACAGGTACAAAAATTATCAGGGCTTTATAAACATGTCTGAACATCACTATACTCCTGAAATAGGGTGAACATGGAAGTGCTATTGCCCAGCACCACCTCAAGAAAACTAACCCATAAAATTTCAAAGACAAAATACTAATCTTCAGGTTGAAAATAACAAGAACAGCAACATTTCATTCTAGAGTATTTTCCATTTCACAGTATGAGGATCTTACAAATGCTAACATGTATTAAGAGGGGTCAAAAATTCTAAGTGGAACAACTTGCACTATTAGTGTTAAAATTTGTCAAAAATTTGACTTCTAGAGTGGCCAACAAGGAAAAAAATTATTATTCTTTAAGTCTGTACATAAAGGTTGTGACATAATCTAATGAAAGCTTCTTTTAGATATAATTTTTCACTTATAAAAAAAGGAACAGACAAATAATGCTGTTATAGCAACGGGCACGGAGGACAGATTGCAGTATCCCATCCTCCCCTCACAAACACATGACTGTCAGAGACTGAAGCCATGCTCCTAGGAGAATAGGGAAGGGCATAAATTATTCAGTGTGTTTTGGAGCTTTCCCCCCCAACCCAGGAAAACTGAAATAGCTATGTATCCACAACAAAGCACTCTGAGCTTAGCAAGTCTAAGTCCAAACTGGAAAAAGGAAGATTTTCATACTAACTTGCTCAAGACTTTTTGTCTGGGTTTTTTTTTTTTTCTTTCCCCAGAATAACAAACACACTGTACTGCTTCTCTGAAAGCTGCAATTTGGTACTGAAACAACCTCTTATAAAGTTCAAGAATTTGACTGCTACAATAGAATTACTTCTCAGAAAAATAACTTTATCCTATCAAATAGATACCACCTCTTTTAAAGCCAAATAATTTTCCTTGTTTGCCAAAATACCCTGAAGACATTAAGCATGAAGTAATTACTAGTTACAAAAGTTTAAAACTTACAAATTATGTGAAAACTGGCTTGCTGACAGTAGCTTTCATAGTTGCATGTCTTATTTATTAAAAAAATACTAAAAATAAAAATTCAATACTATGAACTATTAGGTTTTGAAGCTCTTCTAATAACTTATTGTTCAAGTGATTCCAAAGCTTATTTCTAAAACACTAAAAAACACTAAAACTGCTTTTGCCAACAGCAAGCTCTTTTCTCTGTCTTTTATTTCAATTGGAAAACAAAACAATAGGCTTATAATGAAAGTGAAGCACTCACTAAGAAGCAGTGGGCAATAAAAAGAATTAGTGTGAGAAAACAAGGTCCAAAAGTTTAACTAGAAATTTAACTCATGTTTATTGAGCTGAGCCAATATTTGCTCTTAGCACTTTTTTTTAATTGCTGCTAACTTCATGCCCTGCAACTTTATCTCAAGAAAAGCTAAAGATGCCCCTAAATTCACGTATTAAAGCCAAAGGGGTTTTATATAAGTTAGGTTAGCTGGGGTTTCTGAAATATTAATTTTTATTGTTAATGCAAATTAAGACTTACACCAAATGAAAAAATTCTGAAGTGGCTATTCCTACATGTAGATCTACTCCTTTAATGACAAGGCACCATTTAGGACACGTTAAGTGATGCACAGGTACAAACAGTTATGCCCTTAATAAACTATGCAAAATTTTTGTTTTCTACACCAATATAGTCTCTTGCCTAGAAATTTACTAATACGCAGTCACCTTCATGTAAACCAGCACCAGACTAGTAAAAGATATTACCTGAGAAGTCAACTACTGCCATTACAGCTCCTCTGCACAAGAAATCAAAACAATGCTCAAGTAGATACTAAGAAAAGTTCAGTGAGACCAAGCAGCTACCACTGGCAATAGAAAAGCATTCACCTCATGTTACTATGAGTAGAATTTAACTGTAATATTTGGCTTGTATTGATATGATTTGACTCACAAGCTGGCAAAAACTCAGCTTGATCAAGCCAAACCTTCACCTAGGAGCATAATTGCTGCATTCATTACTCAGCACAGCTATGCCAGGCAAGTCTTCCAGCATGGATGGAACCACGAACAACACACTTTGCTTGCTTTCAGCTTATTGAGGTTGCATAGATACATCGCACAAAGCCATCTTTCAAAGATTTTCTAAGTTTGTCTTCAAGAGTCTTGTTGGCACAGCTGTCAAGCTTTCTGAAGCACAGACATAACCAAAGTGTTGTACAGTGTGCAGTCTAAACCTCTCCTAACCTCCAGTTTTTCAAGCACACCTGTGATTGTCCTAGATAACCCACTGTTAATGCTGGTGATAATCAACATCATGTTTTCTAGACAGCACGGGTGTCCACAAAAACAAGGATAGGAGGGTTGACACTGGGGCTTCATCTCAGACCTCCACAGCAGTTTTGTCAGAACACCAGTTTTACTGATCTTATACCCTAATTTTTCCACCCTCCTCTTAGTTTCTTCAAATTAATGCCAGTCTGGAACAGGTGCTTTAGATACCAGAAATACAGAGGTTGCTAAACATCTTGCTTATAAGTTCTGAGTGCATTCTGGTGATGGCAGCATTTTCTTTAATATTTATATTGCAAAAGAGATTTGAGCTGCTTTTAAAGTCCAGAACATTAAACCTTTTACGAAGACTTACAACTTTTTTCTGTGTATTAAAGGATGACTTTTCCTCACCATATTTGGGGGTTTTATAAAACAAAAACCCAGCTGTGCTAATACTTCTGAACTATATCAGTGATGTTTAAAGATTTCAATAAATTTGTTTTCATGGCTACCAGAAAGGGTAAGTGACCTTACCTGCAAGAAACATTTACAATGAAAAACTGGGAGGCAGCATCTGAACAAGGGTCCTCAGATTTGAATTAAGGCTGTCTCATTAGGAAGTGAAGAATATATCGACTAGGCCACACATTATTTATTCTCAACTCTTCCATATTTTTAACAGTGTGGCAGGAGAAAGGTCAGTTACAACTGTGAAAACTTTGTTCAGGGTTTAGTTGTTGGTTTTGAACCTCCATTTTAATTTTCAAATTAAGATGCTTCCTGTGCCTGAGACAAGCTTGTATTTCCATTTACAAATCAAGCCTAGTGTCTTATGCACAGAGACATGTGATCTCTGCATCCTGCAGAAAAGCAATGTTTCCAAAAACAGAAATGAAAAGCAAAATTCATTCAGCTGCAGGCACAGAACAAAGATAGCAAACTGAAAGGCACAATAATAATATTGTTCTTATCTTAGGAAACACTGAAAGGTTATTTTTTTAATTGACAATTTGGACAGCTTTAATGCATGGCTTATCAGGAGAGAGGAAGGTTGCATTTTTTAAGAAATTAGAAAGCAGAGACTGTTCCTGAACATAAAGCACAAAACCATGCCAGTTCTCTGTATCTCTATGGTTTGGACATTTCATTATTTAGATCTTAGTCAAACTGTTTGACTCTTTCCTTACCACCAATGGATGATGGTACTAATTTACCACTTGTAGGTGCTCAACTTTGACTGTCCGTCTAAGCTGTGTCTGAGAAGATCTGTAAGAGGAGTTATCAGCAGCTGAAACTTAGCAAGCCACGCTCAACTTTTCTCTCTCTCTCTTTTGTTTGTTTGTTGGGTTTTTGTGTGTGTGTGTGTGGTTTTGTGGTTGGTTTTTTTTGGGGGGGGGGGTTGTTTGGTTTTTTTTTGTTTTAAATTAACAACATTCAGAAATTTTATAAAGAATTTGCTCAAAATGAGCAACATCTCAAACTTCTACTCAGAGATTTAGGATGGACAATTTCTCCAGTATGTTTACTTTTATTTTTTAATTACAAGAAGTAGCAATTCCCTACAGAGGCATAAAATCAAGTTGCACTTCAAAGCTTTCCTAAGTAGTACGCCCCCTTCAGTCATTTAACTGAGCAAATGCATAATAGGCCTGGAAGGAATTGAAAATATTTCTTTTGCTATATGTGGGAAAATTTGGAATATTCTTGGCAACAGCTGCCAGATTGCTTAAGACTGTCTAACAAATTAGACACTGGCCATCAAATGAGCATGGTAAAACTCTTCAGCATTTAAAGTCCTAACAAATGGTAGCATTTCAGCTGTTACAAAAGTTTACAGTCCCTTGACCAACCAGTTCCATTTTAATTGTCTAATACACCCTCATCCAAACTTTCAAAGCAGGCATCTTTCAAAAGAAGATAGGATCTTATTTTTTGCCTCAAGAAATCTGAATTATGTTAATGAAAACATAGTTCTATTTAAAAACAAATCAGGGTCAGTCAGCCAGAAGACAACAGATTTCAGACTCATTTCCATCACAGGCTGTGCATACAGGGAAAATTCATTATTTATACAGACTTTTCACTGAGTGGATGTCAATGCACTTAATTAAGTCTCCAAGCAGTCACAGAACTCTATCCCTTTTGTAGCTGCTATTCCAGCCTGCAGTCTACGGTCATATTTGTAACATTCTCCATTTCGTAGTGAAGCACCTGTTTTCCTGCTCCTGTCACTAGGGAAGAGACCCTCATTAGGAGCTGCTGGCATCTAAAGCATCTTTGTACAACACACAACTTCATAATGAGAAGCTGCTAACTGCTGCATAATACTTAGCCATGTAGCTTTCCCTCTTTGTAAAGGGCCAGCACAACACGGTTCTGCAGTTCAGTTAGGTCTTCATCACTGCACGGGAAAAACTACCCACCTCCACACACAACTGGCTAATGCACACTGACTGGTAGTCATTTCAAATTAGCAACATTGTTATGTTAACAAGGAGTAAATTAAAAAGCATAAAAGTATCTTGTTGGAAGTCTCAGTTTAGTTTAAAATATAACCTAAAACAACAGCAAGTGTTGCAAAGCTAGCAACATAGTTTGCAAATGTTAGGATGTAATGCAACACGGAAGCCAGCCATTTGGGTACCTTACAGAGAGGCTGGTATAGATAGCAATTCTGTGCAATTTCTCAATCTGCTGAATTTACAGAAAGAGAAGGCCAATACACTACAGGGACAGCGTCCAGCTTCACAATTCTTCAAGTCCATAATAAAGAAAGAAATTCTTACTGGAAGGTTCTAGCATAAACTAGCACACTTGTCCACATGCAAACTGTGTAAAGCATCCATGGTTGATGACTTCTAAAGGGGAGGGTGGAGAGCCAAACTCAGTACCCTTTACAAAAAATACCAAACTGAGCAAGAGTAAACAAATGGAGCTTAAGCCATGCCCTACTTTACCAGGAAAAAAAGTTACAAATGTCTTCCAAAAAAAGAAGTTACCATAAAAATCTCAAACTCTAAGCATCAGAAATACTTTTCTGGGGAGGACAAAACCTACTTATATCAATAAAGGATTTCCATCCACCACATTTGCCTCAGTATAACACCTGTCTTTATAGACTCTGTATGTTAGCTCTGGGATCTAAACTGCTTAGCAGTTCACAGCACTATGAACGGTTTGTTAATTTCAGTCTTGGACTCATCTCAAATCAGTGGAAATCCTGTGTTCACCAAGATCAACTTCCTAAATGTTTACGATTGAGGAGTTGTTCTGAGATTTCTTTTTTGTCTGGCTGGAAAGTTTGGGATACATGTTATGAATAAACCAGCATGCTTAGTGGTGCTTTAATTCCCTAATTCTAAAACAGTTTTTAGACCAATAGTTGAAATGGTAATAGTCTATAACCAAATGAGTCAGTCACTCCACTTCCCACAAGTTCATGTTTTTGTTATCTTCCGAACTAATGAGGAAATTTAGCATACACAGTTTGCATCACAGAATTTGCCAAGTGTACTGCAGCATAACCACTTCTCTGGGATTATTAAAGTTTCATATCTTACAGCTATGGATGGTCTTACTTTTCAAAGGGATAGATTTATACACATGTGCAGTGGTAGGATCAGAGCCCTAACAAAGCTGTCTTCTGGTTGAGATGCTGGTTTAATATGATAATTTTTTCCCCCTCTAATTATCAGTACTGGAGAAAATGTCTTTTTAAGGCAGGTTAATCATAGCCTCTAGTATTATTATAGCAGCACAAACAGAGATCTCAGTTCGGTAGACTCTTGCAGGAAGGTGTGTTTGCTCATCAGCCTGCTCAAGTGAATGAGACCATGGCATACCTACCCGAGCATTAACAGTACGGTTAGAAACATACATGAAGGCATCAAGATTTCAAGGTGACTATATGAAAAGGCACCTTCAAAAAAAAATTTAAAAAAA
>JANZLQ010000078.1:6680834-6694097 GCA_026212715.1 Elanus axillaris | reverse complement strand
AACTTTGAGTCCTGACTCCAACCCTCCCCCCCCCCCCCTACCCCGATGATTAAGTAATTTTCCTTATTCATGGTAGGTAGCTGCAGTGACCCCTGATGACAGGAATACTTCAAACTAAAATAAAATAAAGTCCTTTTGGCTCCCGTACTTCCAAAACTATAGGGAAAATATATATTTTTTTAAATGTCCACAGCTGAGCATCTCTGTCATAAAGAGCCCACATTTACATAAATGGCCCTGTCCACCATGTACAAATGGAAAATAGTAGTTAACAGGAGATGGGAAAAATAAGAGAACTCAAACTGTATTGTATTTTTCATACAATACAATGCTGGTTGTGTGTTATTCCTTATGTACATATTTGAATAAAGAAATCTCAACAATAAATTACCTAGGAGTTTTTAAACTTCCTTATATTTGTTGTGGGTATCAGCCAAGTGAAATGGGATGGTTCCGAGAGCTATTCCCCTGCCTATTTTCTCTGCTATTTCCCCCCAGTGCAAGGGTCCTGGTGTTTTCTCCAAGCCTGCTTTTTTGTGACAGCGGGAGCCTGGTCCGGAGGCACCGACGCATCCCAGTGCTGCCCTCCGGCAGCTGCCTGCTCCAGAAGCAAGGTGTGAAGGTTCAAAGCCAGCGGAGGTCTGCCAGACCCTATTAATTGGTGTCCTAGAGCCCACCTCACCAGCCTGCCTTCACACAGCCCCACCACTGTGTGAATGGCTGGTTGCGGCTGTTTTGAAAGGGTGCCATGGTGAGCTGGACTTGGCTCACATTAGCAACAACAGGATCTGGCACCAAATGAATAGGAGCATGGGTTGTTTCTGCTCCATACATGCTCCCGTTGCGGTTTGTGCTCATTTGTCAGCTGCAAGGTGAGCACCATGTGTCTAGGAGCTTTGCTTCAGACTGAGTTTTGCAGAGGCAGAGCACTGAATTATTTCAGAGTGCAAGTCTACATCGCGATGTCCGTGTGACCATGTTAAGCCCAGGTTTTCATTCAACTAATAATAGTCACAATAGCAGTGAGGACATGACAGTGCATCAGAGCTGAAATACTGGATGGAGTGCTGCTGAGAGTAACATCCAACAGGTCACAATTTTCTTTAAGCTAGTTAGTCCATTAGCTATAGCCCTATATATTCCGTACCCAGACATGGACACAAGGTCATCAAAACCATTTTGCATTGCATTTATGGAATGCAACCCCATTCTCTAAAAGCATATCCCAGGAGATTAGAGAGACCAGAGCTAAGCTGTGCTGTTTACTCCCAGAGAGACAGCAGGCCAAGCACACAAAAGGAATAGGCATTACCTAGTTCACTGTTCAGGGAAAGAGGCAGAAGAGGCAACAGCTTTAAAGAAATTTCAGTGGCAATAAATGTAAGAGGACAGGATTGATTTAATGCTTTCAGTCTTGACTCCCAGATGAGGAATCAATTATCCTACGTCACTTAATCTCCTTAAGCAGGTCACAACACAAATGAGAAATTAGAAGCATTTTATCTAATGTGAAGAGCAGCTCTTAATGGCAGTTAGCAAGAGCCTCAGATTTTTTAGAGGAAAACGTAACTGGGATTTGGGGAAGCTCTGAATAGTTGGCTCCACTAGATTTCTGCAGTCAGATCCTAATATTTTAAAAGTAGGTTTGTTCATTGTTTACTTAATGCAGATGCAGAGCCACGATAACCAAACCAAACCAAAAAAAAACCCAACCAAAAAAAAACCCAATCCCTGTGGACAAACTCTGGCCCTCCATCAGGTACATAACCTTCAGAAACCTTGCACAAAATTCCTTACCTGACATGTTTCAAACTATCCTCTATCTTCATGGCAAATTTCTCAGCTAAACCAAGCTCCTACTTTTTTTTACATTATCCAAGAGAACAGAAATACCACACAGCTCCTAACCAGTGCAATCCCTAGCTAAACCAGCCTGCTTTTGAAACAGAAGCTCCTAGAAGGAAGAAATGTGATACAGGAGGAGGCTCCATCTGAATCTCCTCCAGGCTGTGAGAGCTGATAGTGAAGGTCCTTGTCCCTGTATATACAGATATATAGCTTCCTACTGAGCTTTTCAATTAAATTTCTTGTGTGAAACTATTGACATAATCAAGCACAAACATGAAAACAGAAGCAGGCTAGCTAAAGAAAGATCCTTATTTTGTCAGAGTTGTTTTTCCTATATACCAGGAGAAAACTAGGGCACAGAATGTAAGCATTACGATTAACTTTCAAGAGAGGCTAAAATTATCCAGGATTATACAAATATAAGCAGGTTTTGTTTATTTCCTGTTACCAAAACAATTCAGTGTTGAAGACAAATGAAGGGTTTTGGGGTGGTGGGGGTTGGTTTTTTTGTGGGTCTTTTTGCAAAAGCTCTATGATGAGGCAAATGTATTTTTAAGAAGCAAATTCAACGTAACTATTCTGAATATTCTTTAATGGACCTTGGAAGTGTAAATTTAAACTTTGTCATAAGAGTAAAAATCCAGATAGAAACTGGCTGAAGCAGTGATTTCTAATCAAAGTCAGATCAGGAGCCACCCTTATTATTTGCAGTACCTACATCAGTGGCTGCCAGTGTTCTTTCTTCCAAGTAAGCAGATACCAAAGGATCTAGGAAACACAATTTTTTGCATTTCTCGCATCACTCTGAGTAATTCCACTCCCTCTTACCACATTTCCCCTTGCTTTGGACCTTTTCCCACAGTGTCCCAAAGCAATGAACTCTCCCCATCCTGCCATCTGAAACTGGGATTTCAGGATCAAGGGATAGACCACCTTGTATCTAACAGCAGAAGCGATGGGGTGTGGAGAGCACAAATGATAAAGACAATCATAATTTAAAGGCTGACCTCTACCACCTATTATTACACTGAAGTACTCAGGAAACATGCTATAGATCATTTTCATTCTAATGTCACGAAGAAGAAACTATGGTAGCAGTTTCTTCAATATGTACCTAACACTGCAATTTTATGACTCTGTCACATATAGCACTCACCAAAACACCTCTATACTGGGGATGTTGCTGGCAGCACAGACACATACGGTACTGAAAAGCAAAGACTTAAGACCCGATAAAGTGATTCCTTCATTTTCAACACTGTTTGCCTTGTCAGTTGATCTCAAAGAAGAAAGCTTTAAAAAGCATTTCAGACTACAAGCACCATTCCTGAAGCTTTGCCAGAAGCCTTCTTGTGTCATTGCATTGCATATTGAGAATTTTCAAATAAAACGAGCTCTGAAGGCTGCTTCTGTACCTACAGAAGGCAGCAACCCCCAATGTAATTGCTACATAGTGGCTGTGAATGACAGGCTGCAGTTCTAAAAACCATCAGTACATATTTTCCCATATAACCACAAAACAACAAGAAACATGTGAAGGCTATAAGCTGGAGGAAAGTGGTCTGTTTTGAGCCCTCCCTCTCCACTTGAAGAAGTGCTGCGTTTTACAGACACACAGCGAGGGTTTGTTTCTTCAGGGGAAATACACCTTGCATTTCACACGCAAGCCTGCCAAAACACTGCTGAGTGCTACAGAAGTTCCAATATTCCTCCTTCCCTTGGAGGACAGGCAGCTGCTTGCCTCTGCTCTCCTGCAGGTAGCTAGCTGGCTCCTGCTGGCGCTGCAGCAGCATGCCCTGTGGATTAACAAGCAGACGCAACTGAGGTTAAGACAAGCAGTGCTATTTCTACCTAAGAAATCCCTTCATCTTCACAGAAGGACTTTAACGATAGCAAACGGTAATAAGGTTGAAATGGCTTCTCAAATCTGCTGCTGATTCTGCACTTTCGAAAGTTTTTTTCAGTTCAATTTCAGCAATTTAATAGAGCTACCAAGAAAAGCACTAAGAACAAAAACCATCCACTCATCTGGCATAAACATACACACAGCACCAAATAAAGCATCTTGGTCCTGCAGCTTTAATACTCTGCTGGCATTAACAAATTAACTACACGTTCACTGGAAGTTATTTTTGTGAAATGCTTTAAAAATCCAAGCAGAAGATAACACATATGTATATTTCACAGCATTCGCTGACTCCAAACTCCTCTTTAATACAAAGGAAACATTTGGCCCTTACTGAAGGCATATATTGGCACCCCTTTATTTAAGCTTAACTTTTATATATTTGGTCAGTAATCTGGGCCAAGTTTTATTTCATGCTTTCATTCCACAGCCAGATGTTCAGAGAACATGCTAAACACTGCAAACAATCATCTAAAACCCCGACAGGCCCAATGCAAGTCTCAGTTCTGCTCTTACCAGCAGTGCACATGCAGTATTTCCCCTTTGGTTGGTTGGCTACCTGCCAGTTCCCACATCCTAGGCAATACTGCCTTAAGGCTCAACTTCATATCCCATTAGCCATCCTCAGCTAGGCTAACTGCCTAGGCTCCCCAGGTAGTCAGTGGGGAAAGACAGGAAACTATTCAATAAGGCATCTATCTCAATACAACATGAACAATATATGTGTGATGAGTTGGCCCCAGGTGCCTAGCGCTCTGGTGACTGCAGGGGAAATCAAGACACCCAGCACAGAACATGCAAGCAACCTTGGGAGAGCTGAAGTTGGGCAAACTTAATTTTTGTAAGTGATGAGAAAAAAACATACCAATATGCAAAATCATGACTTGTAACAGGAGCTAAATAGTTGATGATTTTTCACTATTTCCTCACAGTACAAGAACTGGGACAGGCAAGAAGCCTAAAAACAAAAAGGGAAATATTTTCCTACACTATTCTATTGTGAAACTCACTGCCATAGAACATTATGGAAGCAAAAGTATAAATGGGTTCAAGAGAACTAGATGGTGTCATTGAGGAAAAAGACCTAAAGGTTACTGAAAACAAAATATGTGGCCACAATTCTCTATCATGTAGGCCATCAGCCACAAAATGCCAGATGCTGGAAGAAAAAAAACAACAAAACAAAACCCCCACCACTGCATACCTTCACTTATACTTTTTTGCCCAAAAGAGTCACTATTGACAGCAATCTGCAATGTCCATATGCAGCTGAACTCCGTTTAATAGTCTTCTAATACTTACTTGCAACACTAGGTGGCAGAAAAAACATCTAGCTCATCTACAACCTTGAATGTAGTCTCACTTGGCAATAGTAAGATTAGTGCGATGCAGCAATTTCAATTTCATACAACTGGATTTGCTTTGTGTCCCTATGTAGCCTTGAGCAACATTTTTCAAGTAAAATACTGTGTTCAGAGACCCGTATGTTAGTGGTCCCAGAATACAGGCCAATTCCTTCCCTGAGATACCTTGCCCTCTCATTAAGAAACCACGGACAACTGCAAAATGCTTTTTCCTCTCCAGAAACAGTTCAAACAAACACAAAAAGGAGTTGAAATCCTCATGGTCTCCACCTCTGTAAAGACACAGCACCATAACACTTACCTCATGTCTCTATTTTTCTAAAAAGTCACTTTATTATTTAAAATTTACATCACTTGTGTGCTCCTTGTGAAAATACTCTAAAGGGGCAATGACAAAACAAGTTCTGCAACTCAGGCAGCTGCAAAGCATGCAAGCCAATGCATATTGTTGTTCAGGCCATACTGATCCTCATATGTCAGAATGCTCTTCCCCTTCTGCAAATGGGAAAAACTTCAGACTTGTAGCATTTTGCTCAAGACATCCCTCAAAACTTGGGGAGAAAGGTATGATTTTTCTTCATGAATGCAAGCTCCAAGTTTCAAAACAAGTTGTGTATATGTAAAGGACACCCACCTCTGCAATGCAGCATAACTTGCTATTTTCCAAATTACAGACATTGCCTAGAATGCTGCTGACATTAAAAGTGAAAGCTGACATTTAACTCCTACTTTGTTGACATAATTTAAAGAAAAATGCAGACAGTTATTGGCATGGTTGGTAACACTCTCCCTTTAGAAGAGCAAAATCAGCACAGGATAGTCATTATTCTCATTCACCTTTGTATCAGTTTCTCAGCTGTATAAAGAGATGCTGATGCCTTCTAGTACATCTTTTTAAAATCTGCAGGAAAAAAGCAAGGTCAGCACACTGCTTTTTAAGTAGTGACACACAAGAAGAAAGGTCAAGTAATTAAGCCACAGACTAGAAGTTATACATAAAGGAGTCACTGAAAGGGATCTTGACACGCAAACGGATCACAGAAAGGCACTGAACTGGATTATGATTTTCACAATGTTTGATAACTAGAAAGTTTGTTTCACTTCTGGAAAAATAAGTTAATACAAAATTTAAAAAACACTCATGTGCAAGTCTTTGCTGCATAAAAGGAGGTACATTTTCATACTTCAAAATTGTTTAAAACATTTTTACATAATGAACAGAAATTATCTTTTATATAAAACAAAGAGCATTTCATTGCCAACAGCAGGCGTCAACTCTAAAACACAGAATTAAGAAAACAAGAGAACAAGACAGTCTAAGTCACTGCCGTTTGTGTCAAAAAAATTATGCCACCCTTTTCTACAGCTCATCATGCTTGTATGTAAATTCCCTTGCAGATATAAACCCATCACTGTCTTCATCCTCTTTATCAAATATATCTTCAACCAAAGCATCGTGCTGGGTGTCATTTACCACTGCTCCATGCTTTTCAAATTCTTTCTTCAAGTAAATTTTCACCTGTTAGACAAAAGGTGAGAGTTAATGTTTTTAGGTTTATGAAAGAATTGATTACTGTAGCCTAAGAGAGGGCCACAGTGTCCAGGATGGTAGTATTAGACAACAGATACCTTCCTTCCTATGCCACAGCCAGAATAATATTTGTCTGACTGATTCTGTAGCCCCATTCAGTGATGAAAGACTCTTTAGTCATATAAGTGACAGTAAAACCAGCAAATCAGCTGCCACACCTTTATGGTATCTGACTGAAAAATGAGCCAGGAAAACCTGTCATCTGATGTCTATACAGTAGAGTATAAATAGCTAGGCAGAAATTATTAGCTACCAACTGGTCAGAGACCCAATCAGCTTTTTCACATCCTAGCACTTTAACAAACCAGTAGCAGTAACCAGCCATGCCAGATACACACAGGAGTCTGTCCACAATCTCAGCATTTGCTGCTCTAATGGGAGCTACATTAATAAAGATTTATTTCTAGACATCTCAAAATTTTGAAGGATAAAGACTCAAGGTGGCTTTTAAACAGACTACTGGAACAGTTACTTACACTAAGCTAGTTACTAATGGTGAGCAGTGTTTTGAACATCAGATTATTTTTACTGAGTTTAAAGTTTTAACTATCGAGATCCCAAGTGTTCTAAACTGCAAAAACTCAGTGGTTTATCCTAACTTTTCATGGATAACTTCTGCACAGTGGAAAAGCAGAATACTGAAAATGAGACAAACAGAAGATAAATAATGCTGAACTGTCCTTCAGACAGTGAATGCTATGAAACAGGACTGCCCTGCAGCAGAATAATTTCTAATTCCAGTTTATTAGTAAATCAGTAACTGACTCCAAAAAGCCCTGAAGTCTGGTTTTACTTCTAAGATGTTTTACTTCATCCAAGTCTCCCGTAAGCATGGGGCACAATGGGTCTCATGCCTATGCCTCAGCTTACTGAGGCCGCTTTGGCATCCCCAGTCCAGCAGTTCTACTGGAATCCAGGGCTTAGCATGGTGCAGCATAGATGTGTATCCTTGGCTTAGTTTTACACAAAAACCTAAATCTATTGTTGAGGTATAAGAAAGTATGACAGGTGAAGCCACACAAGAAAGGCAGAGCACAGACAGGAGCTTAATTGTTGAGTAGTTCAAGAGCATTCAGCAGGAAAGATACCAACACAAAAAGCCATAAAACACCACTGGCAAAAAAAGCAGAGAATTTAAGGCAGCAACACTGAATGTCATCTCCAGGGAAGAACAGAGACTCACCCTTCCCCACATGACTAATGACCACCTGGCCAGCAATGGCTTCTTCGGCCTCTTACCATTAGTGATGAGTATATAAGTTCAGTAGCTATGCTAACAACTCATTAGACCTAGTTACCTATACTGTACATCGCCCAATAAATAACTG
This sequence comes from Elanus axillaris, assembly GCA_026212715.1. Lineage (NCBI taxonomy): Eukaryota > Metazoa > Chordata > Aves > Accipitriformes > Accipitridae > Elanus > Elanus axillaris. Next base: position 6,686,060 of record JANZLQ010000078.1, on the reverse strand, counting down.
CCTTAAGCACTCTTAAATAGCATGTATTCTGCTTGCAGAGTTGCTTTGTGCACAGTAGTAGCTAAAATCTAACCTGTGTTTAGATACTTCCCTAACAGGATCAAGTTAAGCTTATCTTTCCCTTTCTACTATCCCATCTTGTTAGGTTTGTTCATAAGAAGGGTAACTCACTCACCTCTTGCTTGGACAGTTTCCAGTCATCATTAAGATCCATCTCTTGGAATGACTCATGAGACCTTGGTCCATTCCTAATTTCTAGAAGGTCAATGTTGAAAATCAGTGTGCTCTCAGGTGGAATTTTTCCTGCCCGAAACAGTAAACACGGAGAAAAATTAAAAAATACATATTTAGTGCCATACAAAAGCTGTATGCGTCAGAGCAATGTTCCAGTAATCCTACTACTTTCAAAACATCCTGCAATTTGAAGTAACAAGGATACATATCTGTAACAGTGATAACCAACTATTTCAGACTGTAGCCTGGACTCTGAGCAGCCCTTACAGCACATATGCAATATTAGATGCAACTAGTTTTGTTGGAGACTAGTACATCTTGGTATGAGGTCACATTCAGCCATTCTCATCAAAGGTTTACCAGACAACATTCTTGAATCTTTTTTTCAGGGCCAGAGCCAGATAAAAGTGGAATACCGTGAAGGAGACTGTACAGCCAGCCAGGTGGCTGCTATTGCAACATACAGCCAAGACTGATGGATGGGGTAGCAAGAAGGGGGAGTTCAGTCCTCCTGATACACCATAACTCCACCAGTCTCCAGACTCCTGTCTGCTGCCAACAGACATCATGTACCTGCTATTCTGTCACTGGAAAAACTTCTTGCAGAGAAAGACAGAAAGGAAGCAGTGCTGCCAGTATCCCATAGCTGCCTCTGGACTGCCACACAAAGCACTGAGCTATTTCAAAAACACAGCAGAAACTATGTAAACCTGCTCAAAAGGCACATGTTGGCATCTTGCCATTTTTGATGCAGATGAACAGACTAATAATTTTCTAATAGTGCCAAAGACCACCACCCCCATGCCACCACACTTCAAGGATTTCAGTTTAACAGGCATTGGCTTTTACAGTGACGTGGTATGTCTTCATGCTGATGGCTGCAGCTACTGTCAAAGACATTTTAGCATGCCACTTTGCTCCTTTATATGTAGAGAGGTTGAGCAGAACTAAATATATTTCTATATTGGATGGCAGCACTCTAGAAAAATACTGTGCCTTGAGAAGTTGGGTGAGGGGGAACTAATCCACATCTACAATTTTGGAGCTATGGTGTTAAATACACCCCGAGCTGCAGCAACAAACAGGCTTGTAGATTTCTGGGATAAATAAATGTGCAGAAACTTCTAGAAATACAGGGCACAGTGGCCTGCTTAGAGTTTGGAACACAGGTAATTTTTGAGTGTTACAGAAAAAGGCTTCTGACTCATGATTCAAGTCAGACAGCAAGCAAAGTGGGAGGCTAGTGAAATTATGTGCATTCAGAGGAAAGCATGAAGAAAATGGAATAATTCTGTGTTCAACAACATAATTTGAAAACAGCAAAATAATTATGTTCAAACACTTCAAAGTTTCCCTAAAGCAAGTAATTTCTTACAGCAATTAGTGTTTACTTGTTCAACCTTCTTGCACTAGACACAGAGGTGAGTCTTGCAAATCTTTGAAGAACAACTGTAGTGCTTCACATATTAATCAAGGCAATTAGGCCTGTGATGACTATGTGAGCACTGCAGCATTCAATTATCTTTTTGTGGAAAAATTTACAGTTGTGCCCTGCATACAGTCAATTAACTGACCACCACAAGTTTCCTGTTCTCTACTAGAAACGTGATTACTTCTATACTATCTCTTGAACCCCAAACCAAGGCTTCTAGAAAAATACATTTTAAAAGGACACTTTCAAGAAAGGAGGGTATGGAGTATGCTGTAAGTATAGAGTACTACTTAGCATGGAGTAATATGGAGTACTACTTAGCCTACTACGTTGAGGCCTACTTGCCAGAAGACACAGACATGCAAACACCCATCATTCCTAAAACAGTCATAGATTAATGGGAGAAGACAGTAGCAGGAAGGATTATATGTTTCAAGACATTTATCCTTTCTGCTTTGGAACCCTGCATTAACTTAGGTCATTTGTGATAACTGTTGTCATGACAAAAATATTCCTAATAATTGCTCCAAAAGAGTTAACTAAAACAAACCCCATAAAGCAGAAAAAGTAACCTTCCTGCATCATTCAAGCTGTCACTCAGTTATTGGCAAATTCCAGATCTGGCCCTCCCATTAAAATAGAAATCTGGAATGTTTGAAAGGAAAACCCACAAACACTACCAGTAGTAGACAGGTTGAGAAAACACTACAAACAGTGCTTTCATCTGTCTGTACACCATTCAATACATTTGCAGTAGGTGCCAACTTGACTGCCCATGTACCTGCATATCTCGTTGTGGATATGCAGGGACCACCGCCCAAATCAAAAATAACCAAAAGAGGGAAACAATTAAGTGTCCCTGTATGGAGAAATAAACAGTGACTTTTCACTCTATCGGCTTCGAACTGGTTGGGCAGCAGTACAGGGAGTTTCTTAGGGTTCTACAAGAAACCTGCAAGCAAGAAAGAGGCTTGTACATGCACATTCACGAAGTATTACCACAAACACAGATGCAACAGCCAAAAAGGCAACTGTTACCTAAGCAACCACTTCCAGCTTGACTGTAAAAAGAAGGGAGCGGGAAGAAAAAAAAAAGCAAAAAAAAAAAAAGCAGGGCACTGTTGAGCACAGCACTAACAGAAAAGACACTCAGAACATACACCACAGCAGCTACCATCAATTCCTGGGGTTTTTTTCCTGCATTCACCACATAACCACTTAATGGTTATTTCTGCAGAAAACAAATTTGTGAGAAAAGAGCACCTGACTCCATAAATTTTTCTTATTTAATGGAATCAGCCTGGAAAGCTGGCTAACCTCTTAGGCCAAGAATAACAGTAAAATACAGAGATTAAAAACAACTGAAGTAAGGGAAGCACTTCAGGTATTTTACCTTTCCCTTCTTTTCCATAAGCAAGGGCTGGTGGAACAGTTAGCTTCCGCTTCTCTCCCACACACATGTCCTTCAAACCTTTGTCCCAGCCTTTGATAGCTTCCCTTATGCCAAGTGTAAACCACATAGGTTGACCATTGTTATGCTTGTGACTGGAAAAGAATGGAATAAAACACTTAGTCTTTAGACAGCAAGTTCTATAAGAGGCACGTGGAACAGATGGAATATGCTCACAGCATAGAAATATAAATAAAAACACACCACTATTTGGTACCTTGGCATTTCTTAAATGCAAGGCCTAGACTTTGGTAGTCTTTAAACTTTTGTCTTGCATGACAAGATTCCTTAAGAAGCAGAAAAAAATAAAGCAACACCTACATGGTGCGTTTATGACAACACTGAGCAGCCTGATCCCCACCTTCAGTTCCCTGATCACCTATTTCCACTCTGAAACTGATCAGACTAGAAAGGCTTTTCTACTTAAAAATCTACAATCAAGGCCATGCATATTCTTTGGTAAATTGCAAATCAAAGACCAGCTTGGTCATGATTACAATATACCTTATAACATGCTTAGAAGAATCAGCCACATCTCTTCCAAAAAAACCATTGGGAAAAAAACCCCAAACAACTACACAACAGAGAGTCTGGAAAAACAGAAAAAAAACGCATGCAAAACACTCAAGTTTAAAATAGGCAAACAAGCCCCTTTTCCAATTTAACCAGGTGGAATACCAGGACTACTTTCACTCTACTGACAGACACAGAATTTTACAAGCTCGATTTACTAGTCATGCAGGAAAGGTGCTTAACAAGAAAACAGAGCACTTACAGAAGTTAGTCAGCAGCAAAAACTCAAGAGTGTCACTAGAACTCCTTTTAGAGAGGCAGGTTAACTACAAGAGAAAATTAGCGAGATTTTAGTTTAAAACATCTGCAAGAGTACAAACATGCAAGACACTGTCTTTTAAAAAAAAAATCCATAAAAGTAGACTTCAGACATAGCCTACAGATACTTGAGCATTTTGCTCTCTCGCACTATTAACACTTCGTTGATGTTTTACAGGAAAGGCAACATTAGCAAGTCGTTGCAGGCTCTTAGCACGACTCCCTCGAATTTCTAGCTCTTCCTCCTACTTGCATTACTGTGGCTCTGGTATGTTGATTTGTCTGGTCGGGGCCAGGTGAGGAATATGCCGTTTCAGTAATGAAAAGCTGTCATTGTGCTGCCAGTAGTGGATGGATATATATAACTTTTCTTTTCTTTTTTTTTTTTTTTAAATTAGAGGCAGGCTTCTACCCTAAAAACCAGACAGAAATTCGTGCATAGTAGAAGACTTGTTAAACACGGAGATCATACACCGTGTCTAAATGGCAGAAGATGATGCACAACATCCCCATCCTTTAACAAACATCACATGGCTCTACTTTCTACAGACTAACCAGAAAATAAAGGCTAAATAAGGTTTATTTTATAGCCTCGATCTGGCAAAGGGAAAAGAGACAAGCTTTACTGTTGGTGTTCATCTTAAACAACATTATGAGTCAGCGCTCCCTAAACTGTCAAAGTATAAAGGCAAATCAAACTTTCTGAAAATAGGTGGCGGTGGAAAGGGTCCCACTGACACATTTGTGCAGAGTTATTTAAGCTATTTAAATTCAATAACAAAAAAATCTAGGGCATACTATGACCATGCATGCATTGCTTTTGTTGCCTTGCACACAAGTTCTGGGCGTTTTGGGAGGGAGGGGTAAGTGTAAAAATAAAATTAAAAAACGCCCGCCCTCAACAAAACACCCCTCACAGAGATATTTCGCAGCTCGACTGCGGGCCACTGTTGAGGGGTCCGGATTCAGAAGAGCATTGCCAGAAGAGATCACCTACGTTTAAATACATATAAAGATATACAGAGATAGAGATACCGATTTCCCCTCGAAGGCGAGCCGCCGAAGGCGAGCTACTTACGTGGAGTGAAACATGGAGCCGTCCCTCTCCAAGTAGCCCTCGTAGTGAACCAACATCATGTCCCCCCACTTAGTCCTCCTGTGGCAGAGGAACGGCTTCTGCAGCACCTCCACCTTCACGTCAGCCGCGGGGATCAGCGCCGCGGCCGCGCAGCCCAGCGCCGCGCCCAGCAGGGCGGCCCGCAGCAGCAGCAGCGCCGCC
>JANZLQ010000078.1:6669818-6679988 GCA_026212715.1 Elanus axillaris | reverse complement strand
GCATGGGGACGGGGGCCGGCCGCCATGGAGGGGGTGCTGTACAAGTGGACCAACTACCTGAGTGGTGAGTTGCTGCCAGTCCTCAGCCTCTGCGCGGAGCGGGCTTTCCCCAGCGGGGCGGGTCCCATTATCTTATATATCATATATATCATATATATCATATATATATGTATGTATGTATTTGCTGAATCTGGGCCAGCGCTGCCCCCTGACCCTGCCGAGCAGGGGACCGGCTCCGGCTCACCCTGGTTTTCCAGCCGCGCTGTCCCGTTGTCCCCGGTCCAGCGCCGGGGGAGGCGTTTAACGCCCTTGTGGGTGCCGGGCCTCGTCCGGGGTGCCCCTCGCCCTCCCTGGGGTTGTGGGTCGGGGTTCGGGGATATTTTTGGATGGGTTAGGTCATACTCACCAGCGAACTTCTCCATTCTGTATGGCCCTCTGAAACTTTTATTGAGTCGCTTCGTGGAGTCAGGGGAATCCCGGGCCTGGGAGGAAAAGGTGTCGGTATTAAATCACACTTGGGGTATTTGGATGAAAATGCATGCCAAAAAAAAAAATTTTTTTTTTTTTTTTTAAAAAGGGGACTGTCCTGCTAGCGCTAGGCCCAGAATTTAATTTTTTGGTGTTCCCGTGCCGGGGGAGGTTTAACTTTCGTAGCAGGCTGGGAGCAGCCGTGCGTGGGCAGGGTTTGCTCAGCCGGGGTTAAAGGTGGGGGGTCGGAAACTCCGCGGAGGCGGGGAGGGTCCGGTGCCACCCGTGTTCCCGGGGGGTGTGCCCGGGGGGTGCTCCCGGGGGGTGACCACCGCCTGACACGTTGGAGTCAGGGGTGGCTTGTCGTTTGGGGTGCGTGGATGGGGTCTTGCCTGGTGCAAACCTCTCCGTGGTTTGTTGAAACAATTTGGAAACTTGATGGTGAGAGGAAAACCACCACGACCTTGACGTTGCCAGGTGCAAGTTTTGCTGTGGAGTGGAGGCAGCAGGGCCGCCTTCCTGCTTGAATTTTTTTCAGAGAGGCTGGAACAGCTGCACCTCTCTGGTTACTTGTGAAAGTGTAGGAAATCAAAATTAAACAAAGAAAAAGCTGAAGCACAAGCAAGTAATGAATTCATGTGGCAGGGGGATGGGGGGGAATGGTGCATAAGGCTGGATTTGTTTGTGTGCACGAAGATTGCTGCAGCTTTTCCCCTTTAGGCGTTAGGTGTTCTGAGAGGGGAATCAAAAATTGTCAGGTCTCAGTGAATAGGCATGGATTTATTTATTACTTTTTTAATTATTTGTGAATGCTCTTGTATTATGGAGTGTGTAGCAGTAGGAGCAGCTGTGCTTGGCTTTTCCATTTGTGTAGCAGAACTCGGGCAGTGTTATTAGTCCTTTCCCCATAATAAAAATATAAATATGGTTCAGTCAATTTAAAGTTTTATCCATTTGTTTTTCTTTGCATTGCTTAGAAGCATTTGGGAAGCGCAAGGGTGTATTTGGAACCCTTACGCTTGCTTTTGTGCTGTGAAATGTGGGGAGAGAGTGTCTGTGGGAACCAGTGTGTGTGTAGACAACTGACTGGCGTTTGGCATTCTAGCATTTGTGCCTGAGTGTGCATGTGGTAGGATCAGCTGGACTTGTCTTCTGTTTTGATGGTAAGATGAAGACTAAGAACCATAAATATTCCAGTTCCATCAACATTAATTTTATTTTTTTTTTGCTATCTACACTGATACGCAGTTTCAACCAAATCACCCTTCATGAATAAGGATGACACTTTGCTTTGCAAACCTCAGTCTAAGTGAATGCAGACTGAAGGAATCTCTTTTCCTTGGATGTGTGAAATTTGCCCCAGCTGAAAACTAGATGAGTTTTTGTTCTCAATAGAGAGAAAAACAGTGATGGAGGATTGAAGCATCTCTCAGATTTCCTTGCTGAAACTTGAGTCTGCTAGTAAGTGTGGTGGTCAAGGTCACTCCATCCCTTTTCTTAGGTTGTAGAATGCCCGTCTGGTGTGTGTTACCAAACAGTAAATTTGCTGTTCTGCAAGCTAACTAGGCTTACACGTGCTTTCTTTTGGCATACAATAAAGACTTCCTACCCTCAAGCCATTAAGTTATAAATTTATGTGATGATGCAAAAAAAAAAAACATTGTGCTGGAATGTGGCATTTTGGTAGCAGTAGCACAGACAGGAAAGCCTCCTCTTGGGGATTAAGGGAAGCAAGAGGATTCAACCGGTCATCCGGAATAGTATTCTGCCACCAATATGCTTTTCCTCTTGCTCAAGGTTAATTACTCTGGTGTTGCATAGTGTAAATGATGTATGCAAAAAGCAGGGAAAGTGTATGTCATCTCTGTATGCCGGTGTATGCCTGTGTTAGTAACACAGTATTGATGGAAACACACACTGCAGGTATCTTGCGCCCTTTCCTCCTCATAATGAGGAACACACCTTTGCTTCACACAGTCAGAGAGGAGATAAGGCATTCACCGAAGAACAAGCTTAAAACTAGAAAAGGAGAACTGCTTTCCCCTCTTGCTGTGAGAGAGGAGCAGATGGAGTTTGTGGGTAATTGAGTCTTTTCTGGGAATTTTGGTTTTATGTCTTCTGTCGTCACCATCCTGAGAGGTCAAGTCCACGTCAACCCATTTCCTCCTGGCCCTTGGGCAGGGAGCTAGCTCTGTGTTGCAAATTACATAGTTATGGACAGCAAGAACATTTCAAAAGTAGGAAGCAAATCTGGCTTTCTGCAGGCAAAGGTCAGAAAGCACAGCATGGTTGCCAACAACTGAGACAGATTAGCTTGCCTTACTGTTCAACAAGTCATCTTGTTTTATAATAAATGCACTTGTTTGCTTTATATAGATTAGGATAAATTGAGTTAGTGTTACTTGGTTTCTGCTTGGAGATAGGGTTTTTCCTCTGGTGCAGTGTGTCAACTTTGGATCTGATACACATGCACACAGGTCTAGCTGATGAAACTCTGTTTGGGATCTTGTGTTTGCATTAAGTGTGTCCTGAGATTGCTCTTGTCTATGCTCCTCCCACTAAACTGGTTAAAACCTTAAGGAAGCAGAGAACTTTGCAAGCAGAAGTATCACTGACATAAAGTGTGATAGCACTTTTTCACTTGAGCAAATATATGATCCCTCTGCAAATTTCAAATTATTAATCCTCAAAACCCAGAGCTGGATGACTTAAATCATGCAGGTGTGTAAATTGGCCTCAGCTGAGCCTACAGTCAAAGTGTGTAACTTGATCTGAAAAAATTTCTAGATTTCATCCTTTGCCAAAACTGTCTATCTGATGTTAGCCTTGCTTGTTAAAGGTTGTGGAGGCTGGGGGTGGGCTTATAGCATGGATAAAGGGAGTATAACTCTCTTTTCAGTACTGCTTATTGTAGTAAGCAGTTGTGATAAATGTGTCGCCCTATACCTTCCCTATAGCTCCTTGGTCTGATGTGCTGCTGCTGCCTGTGGTCCTGGCTGAGCATAAAGCATTCTGGCGTTGACAGCATCAAAGCCAGATGCTGGCTGCAGTGTTGTAGCAGGACTGGTCTCAAACTGGGGAATGCTGCTTGCAGGATAGAGAAAGGAGAGAGCGGAGGTGAACTGCACGTGAAGGCTGCTCTTTGCTGTTTGGAAACTGTCTCCCACAAGGCTCTCCGACTGAACTCAAGCTGCAATTTACACTCTTTGTTAAGCATACCTTCTGATTAATAAAAGAAATTTCTTCAGTCTTTGGAGACTGCCTTGTAAAAATCATCTCTGATTTTGATTTCTCACCAGGTTTAAAGAAAGAGTAAGCTGTTGCTTACCCGCAGGGAAACAGCATGGAGTTGAGGAATACCTTCCTTCAGTGGTGTGTGAGAGAGCTTAGTGCTTTCAAGTTGATTTTTTTATTATTTTTTTTTCCTGCTGAAATTCAGTTCAGTTCAGATCTTCAGCATAGGCATGCCTTACCTGGGATCACTGGCCACAGGCAGGAATGCAGCTAACTCTGGAAGAGGTTGTATGTATCAGTTCTTGGCTTGGGGATCAAAGGCAGCTTCGTCATTAGAAAGAAAAATGCCGACTGCCTCCACTGTCTTGCCTGGTATTTGTTATATGCTTCACGAAATGGCTTTGATCACGTTTCTTCACAAAGCTAAGCTTTTCCTGGTATTTAAGTATTCACTTCCTTAATTGTGCTGAGTAACTGTAACCCTAACTAATTAATCTTCCTCGAGGCATGACACCCTCGCAATTCATGCCATCACTAGTGACGCTGCATCATACCATGTACCATAGTTAGCTCTCCCCATCATCCTGTATGTAATCATCCACTCCCATTTGATTGTTGTGCTCTGAATTCTTTTTGATTTATCCTGAGATGCCAAGAGCCAGCACCAAGCAGTAAATTTCAGCTTTCACATAAAACTTTAAACTACTCTTGTCTCCAGTGATTCAGAATTCCTTGACAAACTTGGGTGAGAGCTCAAGAAAATGTGAAAGAGCATTAGTTTTTATAGCTTGAATCCAGATGCATGTGATACTGTTTAGGGTGAGTGTTTGGGGAGTTTAACTGAAGAAACCTGACCTTTTAGGATGCGAGACATGTATACTTCCAGCTGATATCAAGCTCTGGAATTAAGGTCCTCTGTTTCCAGAGATGGAGGTAGTAGTTGAAAACTTCACACTTAGATAAGCACTTGGTTCTAAAAAGCTTTTTTAAATCACTTTTTAGCCTCTGGGTATAGTCCAAGTTCTATATGCAAGATTAGAAGTCTGGCTTTTGTGGAGGTGGACCTAGACAGCTGAGGTTTCTGTTGCCTGCAGGGCAATGGTCTGCCCAGTATTACTGACTGTAGCTGCTCTCAGAGACCAGGTGTTGGTTTAGATGGATGACCGAATCTCACCCAGTTCTGGCTACACTTTTGACCCAGGATGCTTCAGGGACTAGTAAATTAATTCTCATTGGATGTTGCATAATTATGCTTGTGTGGTTTGACCTTCTTTCTCATGTCTCTCTTCCCTCCCCCCCGTTTTATTTCACACAGCAATCTTGCTTTTGTCATACCTTTTTGGAATTGAGGGTTGTGCTCTCAGCAGAAAAGTCTGATGAGGCTGCAGGAATGGAAATCAGTGTCCCTTCTCTCCTCTGTAGGTGTTAGAGCAATGCTGCAGAGCCTACATGGTGCAGTGTTCCCTGCCAGGTATGCTGCAGTACCGGTGCCTCTGCATTCAGTCCTTCGGCACAGAAATAAATAAGTGATCCCAGGGAACAGCTGGGTAGGACAGAAGTGGAAGGTGTGGCAAAACGATGGTGAAGAGACACTGCCGTGTGGTCATACATAAATTCATTGCGTTGGCTGAGTCTGGCCTGATAACCACCTCAGGAGTCAGAGAGAGGAGCTGCTGGTTTGCTGAGGCTTAGAAGTATAAACAGATGAGAAAAACTCCCGGGAGCTTTGAATGACTTGAATTAGTGTGTCTGAGCAGTGGCCTGGAATACTGAACTTTTGCCTCTCTGCCCTTCATCCTTTCACTGCGTCCCCTTCAAAAATGCCTGACTGCCGGTACGCTGTGCTCTCCGTGCCTTGGCTGGTCACTGGCATAAAATCATTTGCAAACAAACCCAGTTGCCCTGTGACAGCAGGATGCTTTTTCAATGCTGCTAGCACTGCACTAACAGTTGTGATTGAAATGAAGGTGGATTTTTTGGGACTCCTGCCAGAAAAATAATTTGGGAGAGGGTCGCTGTGTTAAAGCTGGTTCCAGCTGTTGCTTGCTTTACTTGAACCTCTAGTGTCCCTCAAATGAGTGCTTTAAAAAGGGATACCATTGTTGAAGTGCTGAATCTGTTAACTTCATTACCTTTAGGGGCTTTTGGTATCGATTCCTGCTGTTAATATGTACATAATCAGAGTAAAATTGCAATATGGGCGTTCCTAGAAGCTGCTCTCTAGGTGAGAGGACAGCAGCTCAGAGGAGAGGCATGAATTGTCATGCACTCTTTTCTGCCTTTCTGCTGTCTCTCCTGGATACAGACTGGATTTTTATCCTGTCAGATTGTTTCACTACAGTATTAAGGCTGCAAAATGTGTTCCAGTGCCTGAGATTGCTCTTCCCAAATTACTGGGTAGCCTTAGGAGGCTGGAAAAAGCAGGCAGCAGTTTTGGGTGCAAATTCCTTATGTCAAGATAACCCTTTAACTGTATTACTTCTGTTCATTGTATGAGAAAAATGGAAAGTTTCAAGTTTGATCTGTGTAAGATACTCTTTTGCTAAATGCTTTTCCTGACTAGAAACCTGGCAGTGACTGACAGCATGAAACACGCAGCCGCCTGACCTGAACTTAGTCATGCAATCAGTTGTTAAGAACTGGATTGTAAGATTTAGTTTGGGTCCCCAATAGTTGAGATTGCAAGTGCTCTGTGATCTTGAAAATGAGTGTTTTGTCTGTTTGTGACAGGGAGATTTCCATAGCCTTAAATCCCCCAGGAAATCCTTGTCCATCAGAGGTTTGTGTGTTAAGACCAGCAGTGGGCCAGTACGAAACGTGTGTTTTATAGGCGAGAAGATGCAGGGAACTTGATGTAGAAGTCAGGGTTTTTTTCAGCATTGTCCGTGGCAGCTCAGCAGTCGTCTTTCTGAACTGGAAATAAGATCTCTTGACTCGGTCCTGTGCTTTGGCTGTTAGATGCATCCTCTAGCTGGAGAATATTCCCTCGTCACTGGAAGGCAGGTGTTCTGCGGTCGCAGCTGTGCGAGGGGAAGGTGCTGTCTTCTGGCCAGCAGCTGCCACGTCAACAACCAGGAGGAGCAGGCTGGGTTTTAGCAAAAGTGCGAACCTGATGGCATTCACAGACTTTTGTCAGCACTGCAACTGAGGAAGGACATATACTGGATTTTCAGTGCTGTCTTGGTGCCATCTGAGCTGGGTTTTTAGCAGCTCTCATCCAGCTATCAGTGGCTGACAGCGCTGGGCAGAAGCTGTTGTTCTTCTGCCCTTGGGTGCTGGGAGATGAAGTGGTAGGTGGTGGTATGTTGAACACCCGGCAGGGCTTTGCTCACGGTGGGGTGAAAAGGTGGGAGTTGCTTGTTCTTGCTGCAAGATGTCTCAGACTATCAGAGCAGCCACTCTGGCACTCTCTTGCGACCCTGCACAGAAAAGCAGGGATCTGCCCCCACTCTGCCGCCTGCAACCAAGTCTTGGGTCTTGCCCATGATATAGCGGTAGGGATGTGATGAAGGCTTTAATTCCTCCTATTAGAAGGATATTGCCATAACATGGAAATTTCAGAATTATCTCCTACCTGCACTCAAAATCTGAATTAAGGTCAAAGAAGTTCAAGGACTATCTATTGCATAAATTTTTGTAAAGACTTATGTTGAAGCTCAAGAAATTAATAAGCATAAAGTATTACATAATTCTAGTGGAAAGCAAGCAATAGTAAAAACTTGGGTGTCTGGCCTTTGTGCCTTCTAGAAATGCAACTGGAACTGGCATCTCTTAATTGCAGCTTGTTTTCCAGGTCATCAGTTTGACTTTTTGAATATGTAAATCTCCCAGATGGTTTGGCTTTGTGGATGTCTGACATGATCTACATGTCTTCAAATGTTTGGGGTTTTTTTCTTCAGGCTTGGCACTTTGGAATGAATGCTGTCTGGAGTCTGAGTTGTGTAACATTAAAGTTTGAATTAAGTCCAAATTTAAACTCTGATAACTCAAGAAATGTCAAGTTTGCTCAGTGACAGCTGCATCCAGACTTCCTGAAGTGTAATGGTGGAAGTAGACAGATCTTTCAGGCTGTGGAAACTTCTGGAGAAACACTGAATCCTTAACAGCCACAGACTGCTTAAATAGCTGTTTCTTTAGTGGACAATTATCAGATCTTCCAGGTACTTCAGGTACAAACTTCTAAGTTTTGTGCAGGAGCGCAGTATGTATTAGGACCTTAACCAGTGCCTGGGAAGTTGTCTGGAATCTCTTCACTTAATTCTATGGCGGAGACCTTAAGCTACTGCTCACTTTTATTGTGCTTTGCATTTTATTGCCTTTTTATATATAAGTCTTTCCCCAGCAAGGTCAATTTTTACTGTTAATGGCTCTGTGCTTCTAAAATGAGCTGTGGAACTATGAGCTATATTTTGTCCTGCCTGTGCACCGCCAGTATAAATGGGCTTAGTGAATTCTTCTTCAAAGTTTTGTTAGTGCTGGCACCAGTAAGACCTCAAAAGGTTCAGCTTTAAATTTCTGTATCAGGTGAAGTCTGAATGCTCAATTCCAAAAATTGCAGTATTCCTAGGACATTTTGTGGGGAGAGAATAAAACTGAATAAACCCAAGACTTGTGTTCATGGAAGTATCTTAAATGTCTTTTTGCTGCTTTGGTTTTTGTTGTGGTGTTTGGGGTTTTTTTCCTCTGCTTTTTGCTTGTCTCCAAATGTGAAGATCCTTGTATCCCTATTGCACTGCCAGTGGTTTGTCAGCCACGTGCTATTTTTAGCTGGCTGTTTAGGATAACCTTCCTATGGCTGCTGACTCAGTGTCAGTGAGTACCAGGTGGTTAGTGTACCTTCTGACAGAACCTTGCTGTGATTTTTTTTTTTTTAATTGGTTTCCTTTTACAAAAAATGTATTTTTACTAGTGTAACAATTTTGTTCTGAAAATATATGCTGTTCTAGTTAACAATTGCCTATCATAGAATTTTTAATACATATCTAATAAAGAAGAGTTAGGTTCTGCAAAGGAAGACAGATAATTGCTGCTTCCTCCTCAAAAAAAAAAAAAAAAGACCCAGAATCAAAAAACCTAACCGAACAAAAACCTCAACAAAATATATTGACTTGTATTTTTAACCAGCCTCCAAAGTGATGGAGGCAGAGTGCTTTGTATGTTGGCTAATTGATTGCACAGCCTTTGATTGATGGGATGCAATTTGGTTGAGCATCAGCTGCAATTGTAAGCTGTAGGACCATGGCTGAAATGATTCATGTGTAGCAGCAGGATCTCCAGACTGAATTAGAGGCTTGTATTGACTGTGGCGCTGTGCATTATTTAAAGAATTGGTTCTGTGCCATTGAGTGTCTGAAGCAATTAACTGCTTCTCTCTGCTGAACAATCACCTCCTTTTTTTTGTGAGTTCCTCCATATCAGTAGTGACTTTTAGCATAGTTTCTTTATTTTGGTGGCAAGACAAATAAAAACCAGTCCTGCTGTTTTATTATTTTTTTTTTAATTCTCATTCTTGTGATTTTTTTCCCTTCATATAAAATAAACTATTGAGAATACCTTGGCATTTATAATGTTGTTATATTCTTCTAGGAAATAATGGAAGAGCTCTGGAAGAGTGTGAAAAAGGATTTATGTTTAAGTTGTTTTCCAGGCACCCTGAAGGTTCGGTAACCTATAGACCAGGTTGGCCCAGATGCTGTGCTATTGCTTGTTTAAAAAACCAGCTAAGCCAAAAAACCCAAACCATACCCCTACTATTAGTCTGTGGCTTTAGGGCTTTCTAACTTAAACTGAGCTGAGCTTGGCTTCAGCTGTAGCCTAAGGCATCAGTCCCTATATGGTAAGGAGCAGTCATTCCTCCAAGGTGATACCGGTCCAAGCCCAAGCTGGGCTTCTGCAGCTCTGTGCTGGTTGGCAGAGCCCTGGTGTGGGGGACAGCAGAAGTGAGGGCCTTCTGCAAAAATGCGTAGGAGCTGCGTGGCCCACATGGGCTTGTCAAAGTGTTTTTCCCAGAGAAGGTTTGCTGGACCAGTGTGGGAGCGTCAGTATCTCACTCCCTTGGTCCTGGCCAGGGAAGCTTGTTGCAGCTTGGTAATGAAAGCTGCTTTCCTCCAGTGACATTGCTGCCTCGTTTCTTCTTAAGTTAATGAGCTTGGAGTTTTTAATTAGACATAAATGATGGCTGTCATGTCTTGCTTGTTTATATCTTTTCATCCTGCTGTAGTACTTCCAAAAGAAGAAAACTGTCCTGGTTTTGACTGGGATAGAGTTAATTTTCTTTCTAGTAGCTGATATAGTGTTATGTCTTAGATTCAGTATGAGAAGAATGTTGATAACAAACTGATGTTTTCAGTTGCTGCTAAGTAGTGTTTAGACCAAGTCAAGGATTTTTCAACTTCTCATGCCCAGCCAGCGAGAAGGCTGGAGGGGCACAAGAAGTTGGGAGGGAGCACAGCCAGGGCAGCTGACCCA
>JANZLQ010000078.1:6593175-6669558 GCA_026212715.1 Elanus axillaris | reverse complement strand
CGATTCTCCCCCATCCCACTGGGCAGTGGGGGGTGGGAGTGAGCGAGCTGTTGCTTGGTGCTTAGTTGCTGGCTGGGGTTAAACCACAACAAAACCAAAAGGGGTAATTTACTTGTGAAGTCAGGCAGCAGGGTGGGCAGAAGTGTACCCAGAACTATTGGTTTTGGTCTAGCCTGGTGTTTTGGTTATTCTCTGGGAAGGTACCCAGAAGTGCAATTCATTAATTCAAGACTACTTTTTATATGGGCAGCATGGGAGTTTCAAGAGCTATTGAGAATGTCTTCATTGAAAGACGGTGTTCAGAAATCAACACATCCACCTCTGTCCCCTCCTTCCCTTGATTTTTTGGAGTCTCTTGCCCATTGCTTTTCAAGACAATTTGGCTTGCCTTTCCCAGGAGGGAGGAAGACATGTAAAGCAAGACAGCTGGGGTGGCTTTTGGAAAGAGTGAAGAGGTGGGTTGAGGAGTTATGGAAGGAATTGGGGCGTGGTGAACTGAAAAGGTGGTTTTGGAAGAGAAAGCGAGTCAGTGATGCTGTGTTAGCAAAACTACTGAAAATTACATACGGCATCTCAGGAACATACTGCTGTAGTCCAGCGACCTGCAGACAGGAGGTGTAGCTGCCAGCAAGCAGGGATTGTGGTGTACAACATCCACAAATCTTACTACAGAGGGTTTAATTTTCCAGGGGAATCTAAGAATCTTTGGGGCCTTATTTGCAGTGAGTCCTGAATGAGAGAGGTGGTGGAACTGCAGGCTGAGAAGTAGCTGAGAAATGCAGTTTTGTTTTTCAGGCTGGCAGCCTCGATGGTTTCTTCTCTGTGGTGGCATCCTGTCCTATTACGACTCTCAGGAAGATGCTTGGAAGGGTTGTAAGGGAAGCATCCAAATGGCCGTGTGTGAAATTCAAGGTAACTAAGATACAGTAACACTCAGCTGCACAAATTTTGTCCAGTAATGTTGCATTCAAGATGAGATTTCAGGCCACAAGAACTATTTGGCAGCTTGATTTCTTTGGTCTCTATTTGTAGTAACTCAGTAATGTGATCTATATGCCATTTTTTATTCTACAGTATTTTGAAAATGTTAAGAGAGCTGCAAGCCTCTAATACAATGGGTATTCTACATGCAGGTGGGTCCCTGATTTTCATGAGTCATGGTGGAACATCACACAGCTTCAAATGACCCTTCATAAGCACAAAGCTGAAGCTAGAAATACAAATAATAAACTTCAGTACTAGTTCTGCTCACACATGTTGGATTACTTGCCACATCTTTGAGGTTCAGTTATGGGCTGGAAACCTGAAAGAGAGGCTTGCCAGAAGAGGATGCTGTGTCCGTAAAGACTCCCAGATGATACTGTACTGATCACAAAATTGCCTTTCATAGCCTTTTGTCTGACAGCTGTACACATGTGTGTCCTGTCTATTCCTTAACTCGGAAGAGAAGCCATAAAATGGCAACAGGGCAAGTCTGGGGCTGTAGATTCCGCCTCTTTCATTACTGTTTGACCTGCCACCTAACATATCTGTTGGGGTATTCATTTGGGCTGGGAAGGTTCTGAGGGACTGGTCTGAAATCTATGTTGCTTCCAGTTCATCCTGCAGATAACACACGAATGGACCTGATCATCCCAGGGGAACAATACTTCTATCTGAAAGCAAGAAATGCAGTTGAAAGGCAAAAGTGGCTGGTTGCGCTAGGAACTGCCAAAGCCTGTCTGACCGACAGCAGGACACAGAAGGAAAAAGGCAAGAACACCTTTTTACTGTCACATACTGTTTGCTTTTTACTTCCACATCCTTACCCTAGCAGATGTACACACAAAGATGACAAAATCCATACCGGAACTCTGTGTCCAACCTGTGCTTCGTGTCTTTGGTGCCTCTAAAAGCCAAGCCACGTGGAAACTCTAGCTAGAAATCTCAGGTGTTAACTCTCAGTGCAGGGATTTGAAAACTTTGGCTTTTCCTTAAAATATACTATGTGTAAATAATTGGAAAGCCATGTGCTGATGGGTTCTGCAAATACAAGGATTGAGTGACTCCTGGCTGTGGGTCACTGGGATGAAGACTGTGTATTAAGGTAAGACCCCCACCTTGAGCAACCGTCTTAGCATGATGACCCGGCCTCTCATACCAGTGGTTCTTGAGCTTTGGAGTTCCTCAGACCCTTTCCTTCCATCTTCTAACTGGGCTGTGCACTTGTGTACTTCAAGAATCTCTTGGCAGTTAAAATAAAGGTTTGCAATTGCTTTTAAATGTGCATACTAGTGTTCAGAAACTGAAATCTGATCATAGCCAGGCTATGAAAATTAATTCACTTACCTCTTTGCTTTCACCAACAATCTCACTTTCACCCCAGTGAAAACCCATCTTGCTTACAAGCATGGTGTTATTCATGAGTCAGTGTGAGACCTCATGCCTTAACCTGGCATAACCTCAGCACAATGACTATGCAGAAGATGGGAAAACAGCAAATTATTGTTAATATGTTAGTGATGCTGAGAAAATGCAAGGGAGCAGGCACTTCCTTTCCCTGAGGTTAGGAGTCGCATCTCCTCTTAGCCTTATGTGCCTCTTCACCAGGCTGTGCATCTACTGGTTCAAATGGAGTCAGAACTGAGCAGAAGATGCTACCTTAGGGTCCTACACAAAGTAGGGATCTGATGTGCAGTGCAGAAACAGAACAAAGTTATATCTATAAACTGACATATAGTAGCACAGGGTGGAAAAGCTACTCATGTATTTGCAGAACTAAGCCATGTTAGTGTTACTAACAGACAAATTAATTTATTTTGTAATTCTGGGACTCTAATGTCAGAAAACTACTTGTGAAAAATCTCAGGGTGACTGTTAGTCATATCTGGATTAGTCTGCTCAGTTCTGCACTCTCCAGTACAAGAAACATATGGACATACTGGACTGAGTCCAGCAAAGGGCCACTAAGATGATTAAAGGAAATATCTGATGGGTGAACATAAAAAAAGATGGAGCCAGACTCTTCTCAGTGAATGGACAAAGGAAATGGACATAAATTTAAATACAAGCAACTCCATTGAGATGTAAGCAAAAATGTTTATATTGTGAGGATGAGAGCACTGAAATAGGTTGCCAGAAAGGTTGTGGAGTCTCCATTCTTGGCAATGTTCAAAACCTGACTAGACATGGCCCTGAGTAACGTGCTCTGTCTGACCCTGCTTTGAACAGTGGAATAGGACTAGCTGGTTCCCAGAGGTCCCTTCCAACCTCAATCATTCTATGATTCAAGGATATATATTAAATTAATCCCTTTGTGTTGGACAGGATATGTCTTTTCCCTCCAGTGTTTTCTACTCAGAATCCCGATCTTTTAATTCACAGTGTAATTGTTTGCACCTTAAACTACTTAGTGGGGAAAAAAAATATGGTATGTAGGGGTTTCATCCTGTTTAAAAGGCCTGTTATGGTCAAGTATTGTGTACTTGCTTTTTTTCTGTGTCCTAAGTCTAGGAACATACTGTTCCTGTCTATGATGGTAAATAACAAAACAGTATTTTACCTGTCAGGAGCATAATTTATGGCCAGTCCAGCTCATGTTTTTGAGTTGATAGAAAATGTTTTGAAATAAGGAAGTATTGATTGAATTAGGTTGGATATTACTATTTCAGGAACTTTTCCAAAATCATATACTGCAAGATGGATACAATAAATTTAAGTCTTCTTTCATTTCACTTTTAGAGTTCACTGAAAACACAGAAGCCTTGAAGACTAAAATGTCTGAACTTAGACTGTACTGTAACCTCCTCGTTCAGCAAGTGCATAAAACGAAGGAAGCCAGCATTTCTAGTGTATCGGAACCAGAGGTACAGCTTTATTTTTGGTGTAGACCATGTCTGTAAAGTCTTGAGCATTGTGAACTCTTCTGGTTAGCCAATGTAGTATTCACTCACAGTTACTTAATATTGCACCCTCTTTCTGCAGAGAACCGGTAGGAAATGGTGTACCCACACAACAGTTCTTGTTTAAATGGAGTAATACTGTATTGTTGCAAATAAGTTTTCCCATGTTGGGGTAGCAAGTAGTGACATGAGATATGATATATGTGATCTAGATAATCACATCACTGTAGGTGATCATGTATATAGTGGATCAAAAAAGCAAAAGATTTTTTTACAAAAGAGTAACTTGCAAGAAGCACACCCTTGTCTGCCCCGAGTCATTAATATCCTGCTCAGCAAAACACGTCTTCTCAACCAAAACCCTTAAAAGGTCAAGAGACAATGCAGACCATAAAAAAGCAAAATTACTAGAAAGAACTGCCTGATTAACCTCACTTAAGCTAAAGTTTCAAACTTTGCAAATCATCTTGACCAAAGAAGCCTCATTTAAGCGGGGTCTCCTAATGACAGTGATCTGCCCCTCGCTTTGAGAGAGAAATGTGTGAAAAGGGATGCATGTCGCTTGCTAGAGAAGCTGTTGTGGAGCTCCAGGATTATTCCCGCTGGAGAGATGGGTCCTCAGGTGCATGTCAGGCAGGAAAAACACCTGAAGTTAATCATTTGTATGTCCAAACCATCTCTGTAAAGATACCTGATAAACTGTTTATGGTGAATTAACAGGCAGTGTAGAAGCATGATGTAGCATGTAAATGACTCAAAGGCACTGTTAGAACTTGCAGCTCACAGGTCTTGAGAACAAACAAGTAATGTGGTGTTTAACCGGCTCATAGTTCATGCTTCTGGGGGAAAACTCACTTTCCCTGATCTTACTGGTATTTGAGTTGAAAGATTTATTGGTAAAAGCATTTCAGCATCAATAACTGCACTTTGCTGCGATGAAGAGTATTGTGGCAATGTGATACTTCATTCTGCCTGTTTTTCAATTTCAGCAATATTTTGTTCATGGGATTTTTGAAATTATTATCTGCAGATCATTCTGTATCTATTTATTTTGTTTACTTTTCATTTCTCCTGTTGGTGGTGTCTTCTGGAATGACATTGTTGAATACATCAATGCTTAGTATTTAATACACTTTTAACACCAGAGATAAGTATCTAAGAGGCATTACTTTTAAAACGCAAGCATACTGAGCTTGTTGCAGTGAGAGGCTGACAAGGTGGTAATGCTGTGATGGGGCATAGCCCCAGTAATATGTGATGCCAGTTTTCTGAGCAGCTGACACATTGCATTTTAATGCATGTTAAACAGAAATCATGGCTGTAGCAGTTGTGGACTTTGTAGACGATAGTTGCTCCAGACTGATCTTCTGTGGTGAGTCCATTTCATCCAATTGGTTTCTCCCCACAGAGCGAGATTGATATGGGAGCTCTGTTAAAATCAACTTGTGACACCTTCCTGAAGACTCTTGAAGAATGTATGCAGATTGCAAATACTGCCTTTACTTCTGACTTATTGCATCAGACCCCGCCGGGATCTCCACATCTAGCGGTCCTCAGAACAAATAAGGTAATGGCCAGTATCCTCTTCTCTCAGTCTTGGCATGGATGCTAAAGAGCCCTTTTGTAAAGTAGCATTTGTAGAAGTAGGGAATGCATTTTTACCCATATTATAGCGAGTATTCCCCTACTGGACATACTCTGCTATTCCTTGTGGTTTGCAAGTGAGGAAGGGCTACTTTTTAATAAGCAGTGACCAGTGTTTTAACTTTTAATTACAGGTGGAAGTTATTAAGCATTAACTTTCAGGGCCTGCTCCAGCTACAGACAGTGGGGTTTCAAAATACCTTGACTGTATGGCAAGTTGTGGGAGCTCACAGCAATTACTACTCTTCGAAGCTACTGCAGCGTCAGAACTCTGGTAATAAGCCAACAGGAGCTGATGAGCTTATCTTTTTAATGACAAGGGCATTTTCTTGAATCCTGGATCCACAACTACATAAGCAAAACTGGTGCATCTCTGGCAAAGAGCAGATTAAGGTGTATGTAGGAAGGCAGATGTCTCACTGCATCTGGGAAGTGAGATTACCTCACCGTACATGGTATCTGGCCTCACATTTCTTCTGTTTCGTCATATGTTTTTTAAGTTAAAGAAAACATAAGTGCAAAGAAAACTCACTGCCTTGTTTGTTTTCCACATGCTGTATGGTGTCTCACTTGCTAGCTAGTTTCTGAAAGAAGTCTCCTGGTTTTCTTTTTTTTTTTTTTCCCCCAATATTTTAATGGTGTAATGTAATGGTGTAATAATGTAGCACCTTTTTCACATTTATCTGCATACAGCCTCCAGGTCAGAGAATTAGTGAGCGTATGCTTAGCTTTTCAGCTTTTTTGCTGACTCCAACTTGTGTTTAATAAAATGTGAAGTTTGAGAAGCATGATACAGTCTTCTTGCTTTAAAGAATATTCTCCCTTCCCACTTTTCTTACAGATAAAGCACTCTGTCTTGTCCAGTCACACCTCAACGGAAAGGTATAATAAAAGTCTTTACTGTAAATCTGTTTCTAATCTGGTTTTGGTAGTGTCTGTTCCTTCCATATTTTTTACTCTAATGTTACTAGTACTGGCTGGAGGCAGAATTATATTGCTCTGAGCTGCGTACTTGGAAGCAGACACAACAGAATGGAGCTAGCTCACCCCATTTCATCTCACTTCTTCATCAGCCCTTTCCCTTTTCTTTCTCTCAGCCATCCACTTGGTGACTTACTGGTCAGTCACCAGCCAGCTCTTTCCCACTTCAGTTCTCTTTCCTGCATCTTAGATTCCACTCTATAAGCTCATAAAATCATTGATGGAGAGCAGGCTATGATTTGTGGAGTAGATGGCAAGGGTATATATTTTAAAGTACTCGTGAGGGGATATTCTTTAGCTACAATACCTGTCTCTGGTTTTCTTTTTGTAATCAATTGTATTTTTTTTTATGTCTGTCTTTAAAAATGGTAATTGTAAATATATTCAAACTCTGTAAACTGAGGTTGAATTGTTAATCTACTGCAAAGAGCTGTCTGGTTCCTTTTATTATTTTAGACAAGTTCTTTTGCTCAGAGCAGCCTGTGACAGCCTATAATTTCTGTCAGCTATTATTCTGTTATTGTTATTTGTGTGTTTTCACAGGAAAAAGCTTACCAAGCAATGGTTTATACACTAACCATTATTCTTTCCCTTTCTTCAGGCACATGGAATTAAACCCTTGTGAAAATGGCTCTGTAAAAGCAGAAATCAACCATCAAGAGCAAACCCTTATTAAAAGTCTGGAATGTTTAAACCTGGAAACAAATGAGGGGAGCAGTGATGTTTCTGTTGAAGATCACATAACAGAGGATTTGGCAGGTAAATATATACACTGTCTTTTATCCAGAATCATTACTCTTAAGTGTAAATGGAGGGAGGTGTAGTCTGCCTGTGAGAGTGTTAGTACCTTGCTTCCCAGGAGAGGGAATGTCAATGTATTTTAGTCTGGTATCTGCCCATTGTCAAGCCTTCCCAGCATAGCTCCTGCCCTTGTTGATAGCTAACTTGGGACTGAAAGGGGAAAGAAATTAAAAATTCTTTTTTGGACAAGTGGAGGCTCCTCTAGATGCTGATTGACATGCATAACAATACAGCCTGGCAGAACTTGGGCTTTCCTTGCACTGTGGACAGACACATTTATTCCCAGAGGGCCCCCTCCACTGGGAATGCCGGCACCTCTGCTAGTATGTAGGGCTGCATTGTCAGAAGGGGGACATTGAAGCTTTGTGTACTGTCTGGGAGGGGTTGACCTTGTAGTCGCTCTTGATTCCTCTGACAAATCTTTATGCAAAATTAACCCTTTTTCTCCAAGTAAGAGGGTACTAGAAAGCACCTTATTTCTTCCATTACTTTAGCAATAGCATGAAACTTAGATTTGTGTGTGACTTCAATAAAACACATTTAAACTAATTCAATATAAAATTCCATCCAACATAGCTATTTTGTTAAGGGTTGCTGAACTTAATTTTGGTAAGTCTATCCAGATAACGTATGATTTCTGCTTGTTCTGTTGAACAGACTGTATTGTTCTTGAACAATAGCTTTGTCTGCCTGGCCATTATTCCAAAACATATGTATGCAGTCAGTAAATCAGCTGAAGATTTTAACCCCAAGTTAATGAACATGATGATTTTGTTCTTATGTGGGTTTTCTTGGGAGTTTTTCCCATTTCTGGTGTTGTATAGTGTGGCAAGTCCCTGTAGAATAACTGAATACCTCAAGAATACAGTGCTGAAGCAAGGGGAGTAAACTAATTCAAGTCAGGTTGTTGCTATCATTTAGCTACTGAGGTTGTTCCTGTGCAAAAAAGAGAAAAGCCTACTCCCTCTTGGGTACGCACATTTTTGTTGTAGAGTTTTGCTGGCTGTATGGGATGGAGTAGGATGTGCAGTGCCATCTGCACGGGGTGGGCTGACCCAGCCAGCCTGGGGCTCCGTCTTGCCAGTGGCTGTATTTGGGTGCTCCCTGTGAGCCCAGGAGCCCTGCCCTGTCTCGGATACTCTTCCCTCCCTCTCCCCTTTATTAAGGGCAGTCAATCTTTAAAAACACTCAAGCACTCAAATCCCATAAGAAATTTTTGTTTGCCATTTAGGGCTTATAGCATTTGAGTTTGAAATTTCAGAGGACCCCTGAGGGGATTGAAGACACGGACTCCTGTGTGCTGAGCAGAAGACGCTTTATTCTGCTTACAAGCTTTCTTATATATCCTTAATAGTTATACACGCACTTCTAGCTTTACTGCGATTGGTTTTCATAACATATTCATGCGCATAAGCTAACTATACAGTTGGCTGCTAGCTCCTGTTCACATTCCCTATCACAGGTTCTTAGCTCATCCTCTTGTCATGTACTCCGCTTCTCCTGCCAACAACCATCTGGTTTCAGGCAGTTCTTCTCTTCTGTGAAGCTTGTTTCAGCATTCCAGGTCCTTCAAGGGCATTAGTAATTCTTCCATGCTTTCCATCCGAAATAAACTCCCTACAGACCCCAGGCTTTCTTTATAGCACTCCTGTGGAGTTACTGCAGACTTGGGCTGTTTCTCTACTCCCCAGCCCGTGTGTCTTGGCAAAGGACAGATCAGTGACATCCCTCAAACACCAGTTCCTTAGCTGAGTCTGTTTGCTTGTGAATAAGGCATGGTCAGTGATGGCTGAGGCCATTTTTTTCTGCGCCAAGGAGAATGGCTGAAGTCTCAGTGCTGTTACTGGGTGCGAGTTGTTCTTTTCTTCACCCAGCACCAGGCTTATGCAGTGGTTCTGCAAGTAATAGGGACTGCTGCAAGCTTGCTTTCAGACTTCGTTTGGAGGAAGAGGGGTTCCTTGCAGCTTGATCCCTTCAGACAGAAGCTCAGTTCTACTTCAGGTCTATAATCCTCACTGGCACTTGAAAGTATTCCTTTCCTGGAGATACAGGTTCCCTGGGAAATATTGGGTGCTAGTTTGACAGTCTGGCAGCAAGCTGTGTTGTAGCCATGGCTTGTATGCTGCAGATGCTGTGAATATATCATTTTTGCTTCTTCACTTGTTCTCTGCAGTTCTCCATGAGGTCAGAAGGTCTTATCATGCATGGGATCTGTAAGACTTTGTCTTCCTTTGGAACTGCTAGTGTAGTGCTCTGTTTATTTGAAACAGACATGCTTGACCCCAAAGAAGAAATAAAATAAACTACAGCATGGAAGAAGCACCTGGGTCTTCTGGGAAACTTTAAAGATATTCCTACAAATCGGGAAGAATATAGCAGCCTTTGATATCATAGCAGTATCCACTTAAGCAGCCAGTTTACTTACTTATCAGAAGGAGCAAACAAGTCACTATTATTCTTTTGCTTTTGAAAATGCACTGTGCTACTTTATCAGCGCTAGGGAAGTTCCAGCCATCTGATAAGTAATTTTTCTTTCAAGGAGATGAGTCTATTCCCTGCTGCACCCAAGCGCTTCTTCAGTGCTCTTCTTTCATAAGGCTGTCCTCGCTGAGGATGTGTGGGCTCACCTGCATTGCAGCCTGGTGCTTGGTCTGCCTGATTAAAAGAAATGGGGAGGGGACTGGTTGATATGTGGTCTGAACACCTGGCAGACCTGTAGTGTGAGAGTTACGGTGCTGGCAGGGAAACTTTCAAACTTGCATGATCCAGATATCCAAGTGCCTTCCTTCAGGTAGAAAGTATCTGGATGAACAGGAATAACAATATGGGTTTGTGGATATTTTCTATTTTTGTATTTATTCTCTTTCCTATAAATGTAAGGCATTAAAGAAGATGGAGAGAACAAGCTGCAAACTGTAGAAAGCTGTGGTGCCCACAAGTTGCTGCAGTCCGAAACGAATTCTTTAAGTGGATTGACTCTGTGTGAAGAAGACGGAAATGAAAATGATTCTCCTACCTTCTTCAGTGTCATGAGCAATAGGTAGTACAGATTTCAATTAAAAGGATTATTGAAACTTTGTTAAGCCTTTAATTGACTCATTTTTAAGACTCTTCTCTCTGTAAAGCTGTATTTGCTGAGATTATTTAACAAGACTGCATACAGCACAGTAATTGAAGAAGATACCCTCTGTAGAATTAGCTGTACAGAGTGGAGTGGAAGGTTTTTTCCTTGTTTGTAACTGCAGGCCTTGCTTGCAGACCCTCAAATGTGTATTTTCTGGAGTCATTTACTTTAACCTAGTGAAACAAAAGCCATGTTGGTGGTTCCATGTCTATAATTTTTAATTCTATGCAAGTAAAGTGAGTATGAAATGTAATTTTGCCTTTAGAAGTTGCACAAAAGCAGTTGTTAAGGTAACAATCTCTTCTGCTTGTCCTGGACACCAGGTTCAGTGATATTGAACTTCAGGAGGAGGAGGGCATACCAACAGAAGAGTTTCTGGAGTCATGTTACGCAATTGTGCCTGTTCTGGGTAAGCAGCTCCTTCTTTTCTGGCTCCTTTTGACTGCTGCCAGCTGCGAGAAAAGGTGGAACCATTGGTTTGGAGAATTTGTTTCTTTGCTAAAGTGATATAG
Source organism: Elanus axillaris (assembly GCA_026212715.1). Lineage (NCBI taxonomy): Eukaryota > Metazoa > Chordata > Aves > Accipitriformes > Accipitridae > Elanus > Elanus axillaris. The sequence continues at coordinate 6,658,615 of JANZLQ010000078.1, read as the reverse complement.
TAGAAACAGTCCCTATCAGCAGAATCAATTTGACTAGTAGCAGAAGATGTTTCTTATTCCTTTGCTTTATAGAGGATCCACTCTCATTCAAATGGGACCCATGTATACCTAATCTATGGATCTATCTGGAACAGCGATTTCTTTCCCTCGAGCAGCATGGATGCCCTACATGCCCAGTACAGCTGACAGCACACCATCAGCTGTAGTATCTGATTTTTCCAGAAACTTCTATCTCCAGCTAGTGTAGCCCCCTACCTGCTTGTCCTGTGCTTCTAACAGTGGATGTGAGGTCCCTGTGAGCATGCACCCTTTTGAAGAATTCCAAATTGTAGGTTGGTGTGTTTTAACGTTTGTGCCAACTGGGGTGGATTAGTTCTACACCAAAGAAAGACTTCAGTTTACGTCATTCATTTAGTATTCTCCTGCCATTTAGAAGGATTATTAAGAAAGTAAATGAAACGAATTGTTTCTAAGACATGAGGGCTGGAAAAAGACACAGTTTTAAAATATGGCTTTTTTTTTCCCCTAGACAAGCTGGGACCAACTGTTTTTGCTCCTGTTAAAATGGATTTTGTAGGTAACATCAAGGTAACAGCTTATTTCTAGCACTGATTTTTTTTTTTTTTTTACTAAACAAAATACCTATTTTAGGCACTAAAGGTCAAAAATCTTTGTTGTAGGAGTGGACACTGGAAGACTATTTAATATTTGGTAATGTTACCATCTGTCAGATCAGAATGGTGAAATATCCCTAATTCTGTTCCTACAGTATATGCTGTGTTTAAATCCAGTTGTTGTGTGCAAACTTATAAAATACTTGATTTACTGCCAGGTAAAACATCTGCTACACCTAATAAATATGACTTTGATATTGAGCTGGATAGGTTGTAAGTCATGATGTGATGGTAGCAATATTGACTGTAGGCAGTAAAACAAACGGGGTGGGAGGAATAAAAAAACCCTTTCCTCAACCAAGTAGGAGGAAGTTAATCTGTTCAGAAGCAGCTTCTCAGCGGTTCGGGGCAGACACTGCAGCCTCGGTTCTTCCAGATCCAAGTGTGAAAATGTTTGAAGTGCTGCTTGTGAGACAATATGTAGTCATAGTGAGACTTTTCATGGATTTTCTTTAAAAAAAAAAAAAAAAGGGCAAAACATATCTTCTGATTGTATTGCAAGGAACATTGCATACGTTCAGATTTGTTTGGTGCAAAGACAGACAGGTATCTGCTTATCTTACTGAAGGTAGCCACTGAAAGACTGAGAATAGCAAGAATGTTATTGAAAAAAAGTAAATCCTTGAATGTTTATTGTCAAGTGGTAGGCAGCTACTCCTTTAATGTAGAAGAAGAATCTGTTTATCTGCCCCTTATATATTTTCTCTCTTGTTTTTGTGAGGAGCTGTGTATAACAAACTTGGAGATACATTAAAAAGCTTAAGCATGCTGATGACTGCTAAGTATAATTGAGAATTTGCAGTTGTCAGAAGGTAACCTTGCTTGTACTTGAAGTTCAGGGCAAATGGGACTTTGCTTGAAGAGCAGGGTGAGTTAACTCCTTTCTACCAGTGTGGAGGATGCCATGTGAACCTAAAGCATTTTGTCAGACAGAAATGGTAGGTTCCATGTAAATATTTGACTAAGGTGCTTTTTTGTTGTTGTTGTCTTGGCCAGATGGCTAGCCAGATGTGTCTGGGGTGGTGTCCAGGGAAGGTGTGTCCAGGGAAGGTGTGCCCAGTGTGGCAGGGCAGGCGTGCTGTGGGGAGTGTGGGACTTGTTTGGGGATCTGTGGTATCCCTTTGCAGGGAAGAGTCCTGGCAAATAGGTGGTATTTATAGGATGGGCCACTGTTTGGTTTTAAAAGCCTAAAGCTTCGCCTCTTGTTTTTTTCTCCAGAAAATAAACCAGAAATTTATAACCAACAGAGAAGAGTTTGATACCCTTCAGAAGATAGTGCTCCATGAAGTGAATGCCGGTGTAGCACAAGTTAGAAACTCTGCTACGGAGGCTCTCCTGTGGCTGAAAAGGTAATGGTCTCACATCTACTTATGCTATGAACTGCTGAGGTGGATTGAGGGGCCTTTCACCAGTGCAAGCTTAGGTGTACATGGAGCAAACTGGTTACTTTCCACAGGCTACATTAATCCAAACTGGCTAGGTTAAAGTTTAATGTATTGTCTGTGGTTGTATCACTGCAACTTTGCCAAAACACCTGAAAAAGTGATTGCAGGCAACTTTTTTTCCCCATAAAAGTGAAATTACAGTGAGTGACTGATCCTGCTGGGCCAGAACATTGAGCAGGTGATTTCAGGCTGCAGCAGAAATGTTTTAGCTAAGTGTTTTTCCTTGGGCTAGGAGTGAGGCTGGAGGAGGTGGCTGCATTTTTTAATTCAGGTTGAAAATGGTGCCTTAATTCTGAGTTTAATGTACTTCTGAGTTGTATTACAACTTTGGGGGCTTTGTTATGCTTTGGGTTACTTTGTTATAAACATGGTTTCTTTTTATTTCGTGGGTTCATCCTGACAGAGGCTTAAAGTTCTTGAAAGGGTTTTTAACAGAAGTGAAGAATGGGGAAAAGAATATCCAAACAGCTCTGAGTAAGTGCCAGTTGCTTTATTCTTCGTGTGCTTCTGAATTTACATGCTTGGCTATTTTCCTCCTCTTTTAGAACCTGGTTTTTCTTTTCTTAAGTGACTAATGATGCAAGTAATTTCCAAGACATAATTTTTTTGAAAACTGCAGGTTTTGAAAATGGCTGTTTTCAGGGAGGTTACTAGATAACTGGTCAATGTTGAATCTTTATCTGCTATTGAATCCTTTAACTGGCATTTTTTTGGCACGGAAGACAGTCATATCTTAGGGAAAAAAGTGCTCTGTCTCATTCCATTTTCTCTGGTTTGCAGTGAGAGTGCTCTGAAATTTATAGATGCTGTTGTGTTATTTTTTTTTTTTAGTTCCTTGTGAGATTGGCTATCATTCTTTGAAATCACCTCTTTGCCAGTATGGCAGTGAATTGCTTGTATGAGTAAAGAAGGGTTTTTTTTCCAAGTATGCAATTTCTGACACTGAGTCAGACTAGTGCCCACAGCAAGCATAAAACAAAATACAAACCCCTCTTAGATTTATGTTATTCTTGAGTAAAACCCTCTCTATGTGCATGCAGTCTAATGTTATGATAATCCTTTAAAACAGCTTTTTTTAAAGCTTTTTTTTTAGATTTTTTTACATAGCCAAGCCGTTGTCCGATAGGATTAGTAAAAAGTACTACACTGAAGTATGTAAGCAGCTCTTGGAAGTGGGACTGTAAATACACTGCTACCAGATGTGGATGTTAAACACCCCAGAAAGTCAAGTCACTTATTTGACCTTCTGAGTGTGGAGGCTTCAGTGATGAATTAGTACTTGAATTGCTCTGCCTCCACAGCAGAGCCTTGCTGCTGGTTTGGTTTTTTTCACTTCTTCCTTCCCTTTCTCCCCCTCAAAAGCTTTTCCATATCTGTATCACCAGTGCAGCTTTGGTTTACTGTTACAGTTTCTTATTTAGGAGTTACTGTGCTATTTGAATCTCAAGTAAAGATGGGGTATACATTCTTTCTACAACCTCAAATATCAAGCTAATCAACTGAAAATAAAAATGCAATATCCACCAGTTCTTATGATCTTCTGAGTAGCAAACAGCTTTCTAAAGGCATTTGTCTTTACTTGGGATTTAAATCTAAGCAAACTTTTCAACTTCTGGTGTTTTTAATGTTCCCTACATTTGCTGACAAGGCAGAGAAAAGACTTGCCAGTCCTGTTTGCTACACAATACTCTTTTTCTCCTTATTTCATTGCTCTTATTACTGTATGCTATTCTCACTCCTAATGTAAAGTAGAAAAGTGCATTTCCCAGTCATTAGACCGATATGAGGAGTACTTCATATGACAGCAAAACTTGTGGCTGTGTTTTACTGACTTTTTATACTCTTCCAGTAATAACTGTCTGCAGTCTTTTGAGCAAATATCCTAAAGCAGCAAAACATAGGGGTTCTCTTTCTTTAACGTGAACAGCTCAGGGAAAGTATAATACAATGGCAGATATTTAAAAATTCAACTGAAGGATGAGGATATGAAATGATGACAGGGACAAACTAAGATTGGGAAAATATGGCTCAAAGATGTTTGGCCTTGTATATAGAAAGCTTTATATATGAAAGTGGAGCTGTCTAGGAATGTAACAAGGGCCTTCATCAAAGGCTACACTCAGGGGCACTCAGAGATCCTGAGGATTATTTTAATAAGGACGCTGTGCTTTCTGTTCCAATGACCCTTGAAACTTGACCCTCAGATGTAAAGACAGAGTTCTTGGTCAATGCCTGAGCTAACCACCTTGGTTGAGGCTAACAATCACTTTGCAGGATTATTTGACCCTGTATGTTATTTTCTCAGACTTAAACTGAACTGAGAACTAGATAGTAGAAGTGTTAATCATGAAGCACAGCTAGTCAAATAAAAATTCTATTTGCCTTCCTATCTGTTAGAAAACTTACTTGCCAGCACTGAGTTGAAGGAGATTTGACAGCAGAGCTGAGACTCCAGTGCAAAAATCCCAAATCTGTCATCTCCTTTCAGTTATAACTTTGGTCAGAAACAGTCATTATTTGCATCCAGTGGCAAGAATGTATCCTTAAATAGTTGTTTCTAAGGTCTAAGTTCTCTTTGTGATGCAGACTTAAAACTGCCATACATCTATCTCTTAACTATTTTTTTTTTCTTCCTTTAAGACAATGCTTATGGAAAGACATTACGGCAGCACCATGGTTGGGTTGTCCGCGGGGTCTTTGCGGTAAGTATTTACCTTGGTTGCTGGTAGAGCTGGGAGGTCTTATTAATGTGATCTTATGTTGTGTGTAATTAATAAACCATCTTAAAATTATAAGCATTAAAATGAATAGAATCCCTTGTCAGACCTTATTTTCTGGCTGAGGATTGTGGCTATCACTGTGTTCAGTTTTGGGGTTTCAGGGTGGAACCTCCTTTCTGGAGCCAAAACAGACAGATCATGCTTGCATGCACATTTTTTTTTCAGCATAGTCTTGCAGGGCTATTAATTGAAGAAATGAGGGTTTGAGGTTGCTTTTTTGAGGACTGCTCTGTCTTTGGATGTGAGCATCCAAGAAAGGTTAGTGCAGAATGTGTCAGGGCGTTGAAGTAGAATATATGGGCTAGAGGAAATGGTTTATTTTTGTCCAGTCTGGCAGCTCCCCCTCGTGTCTGTCACTGGAAATTATCACTGAAATTGGAAAAAGAAGAGCCTCATCGAGGCAATCATGACAGAGACTTGACTGAGAGAAACAGAATTGTTGGGGAAAGCTTTCTAAAGACTGTCTTGAGAATGGGACTTCAGTGTTGAAGTGTGTGACACTAGGGTTGGGAGCTCTCCTAACAAACTGTACTTTATTTGGGGTTTGTCTTTAGTTCACTTCCTAAAAGTCAGACCTCTCTGAAGATGTCTCAAACTGGGGATCTACATGGAGATAACAATAAAAAAAAAACCAACATATATACACATTAATCTCCCTGTCAGTTAAAAATCTTAACATATGCACATATGCATAAATACATTAAAGCTATGCAATCTAAGTGTAAAGAGGGATGTCTTAGAAGTTTTTCATGGCTTTAGTTTGATTCTTTTCCTGTTCTGTTTTGCAAATCTAAAAGCTTTGATTCCTCTCCCAGTTAGCTTTAAGGGCAGCTCCAACATATGAAGACTTTGTGGCAGCTCTGTCTGTAGAGGAGTGTGATCCTCAGGAAGAAACATTTTACAAAGGAATGCAGAGGGACCTCAACATTTACTTACCAGCCATGGAAAAGCAGCTAAATATCTTGGACACTCTCTATGAAGTACATGGTTTGGAGTCAGATGAGGTGGTATGACTACAGCAAGACCATGTCTTAAAACTTCAGGGACTGTGTCTGTTAACAAAGATTTCTTTCATTGCGGGTTTTTTTGGACATCGCTTCTGTTCATTGTATCTTTTCACGTGGGAAGGGTGTTGTGACTGGTTTTGGGGAAGGGTATGTATGATTTCTTTGTTTTGTTTTGTTAATGCTTGTTTTGTGTTTAAATGCAGAGGTACTGTTTCTCTTTGGGTCATAACTATGTCCATGATGAATGTTTCTGACTGTTTCTCTCCTGCCTGTGCATGTCCTCTTCTCTTCACCTTAAAAAAAGTAACAGAGCAGAATTTGGCCTTTGCTCCCATACGTTAGGAGAGAGCTGCGTGTGCAGTGGAGCCATTGGGATGTCAACACGGTGCCCAGGCTGGCACTGCTGGCTCTGGCTCTCTGATGCCCTGTGCCCCCTCCCTGCGATGGCATAGGAGGACAGAGGTAGTGAGAGTTATTGTTAACCTGGTAGCAGAAGAGAAGGGCAGCTAAAGGCCAGATTATAAGGTATGTGGTGAGTTTTGCCTTTATTTGGGTTGAAGCTTTTTAATGCAGCAGCTCTCCAAATATTACAGAGATCTTCACCACAGGCATATGTGGCTGGTGGTCTGAGCTTCCCCAGGAACCAGCCTTTGAAACTAGGTGTCATGTTCCTTGACCAGCTCCCATTGTGTCCCATGTTCTCCCTGTCAGCGGACTACAAGAAATTTGCTGGCTCGGACTGGCAGAGCCCAGCTAATTTCAACAGTGCTTTATAGACGTAATTGAAAATCATGTCCATCAGCCTGGTTTATGAAGGTTTTGGTGGGTTTTTCTATTTTGGGTTTAGGGTTTTCTTAAATTCACACAAAAATGTAATACTTGCTTTTAAATTGAATACAGGTAGCAGTTTAAAAAGCAGATTTCATTATAATCCTTCCTAGGCTGCCATTATGGGAAGAGACTTCATGAAAGTGGACATGAAATGAGTAGAGCATCAGGGAAGCTAGAATTTGTCACAGAGCCATTACACATCAGGCCAAGTACAAACCTTAAAATCTGAAATTATGTAGAAGTGACTGGAAATTAAGAAAGTAAGATTTGCCCTTTTTGCCATCTTGCTGATACAGATAAAAATGTGCTTCTTAATACTGCTGCTGTTAAAAATAATAAGTCCTTTTAGCTAGTGATAGAGTTAAGGACAAAATTCCTAGTTGTCTTGATGACTAGGAGGCTGGCTGTGAATTATTGACTGTCCATTCAAGGCATAAGTGGGTCCCTCAGTCTTAACTTAGGGCTTCAGATGACTTTGTGCAAAGAGCTGAGTTTAAATCATGTGCAGGAGGAGAGAAGACTGTGCTAATGAGGTACTTAGAATTAGTAAATCTTCATAAATATAGGAGAAGTCAGTGTTGCCATACTCACAAAAGCAGTACTGGCTTTTGCTAGGCTAAAACCCATGTTGTCAATAAAGTGAATGTACTGCAGGGCAGCAGGCCTGCATCGCTCTGTGACGGGAGCCTCTGCACACCGAATACTTGATCTTTTCTAAAGACCTTAGCATTGTGAGCTTTAAGAAAGCATATGATGCTTGAAGACCAAATGTCACACTTGGTGTATAAAGCAAGGTACCAGGACTCTAATTAGGCATTTAAATAGTTGTTCCTGTCATCTTCTCCGAATTGTGCCTATCTGTAGTTCCTACACGCACTCCAAGAGGAATCAGAAGGATGTGGGGGTTTTAGTTTTTGGGGGTTTCTTAATTTAAGTAGTATATATTTATGTTTGAGTACAAAGTCAAAACTTTTGACCAAAGCTCCATTCAATAATTTCACTACTTGCTGTGCTAAAAAATGAAGTAGGGAGCCTTTGGGATTCAGCTGTCCGCTTCTTGTAAGCGTGAGCGCAAAGAAACCACCCCTGTAGTAGAACAACCAACTCTCAACCCTGTGTTGGTTACGTCAAGGTTTTCAGCTGTTATGTGGGAAACTGCTGTAATAGTTTTTAGCTGAATGCTCTGGGAAGGCAACGGAGACCACATTTCCACAAAATATCATCTGGGGTAGAGCAGGAAGAGATCCCTCTTCTCCAGAAATTAACTATCTGATCATGAAGAAAATTGACTTCCCTTTTTGCTCTAAGGTTATCCAGTGGCAGGAAAGCATATTCAGCACTTAAAGTCTTGGAGGTATTTGGGTGTTTTCTGTTTATGTTTGGTTTTGTTTTGTTTTTTAACTAGCAGGAGAACCACTAATTTGTTAGTAGTGCATCAGACCCAGTGTCTGATGGAGAAAGTCAGGAAGATTTGTTTTGTAGGCAGAGAACTTAACAGCTTCATTGGGCCACTAGCTTCAGCAGTTACTAACTTCTACCACTCTTCTTTCTTCTAACAAATAGAGAGTGGTCCACACTGCATATCCTCTAATCAGCATGGCATCTTGCCTCGGAGCGGGCTTTCTTGTCTTGCTCTTCTGTGTAAAGTTGGTCTTTCTGAACTCTGGAATTGGTGCTTGAGAACATTCTTAGGAGACTGTGGATTCAGGAGACCCCTTTGTGCTTGTTGTTAAACAGGGGACTTTTAGAGAAGGAATCAAGCAAGGTCTCCTTGCCTTCAAAACTTGTATTTCACCATGTACTGCTCTTGCAGGGTGTTGAACGCTTCTAAGACTTATGAATGCTGTATTTCCAGTCAAACCACCACTGAAGAAGAAACCCATGCAGCATGTTGCAGAGCTGAACTCCAAGTTATACCCCTAAGAATGCAATAGACCAGATGACCAAGTGGAAGCAAACATGCTGTGAGACAATTCACTTCTTTCTTTTCCTGTGATGTCAGTTTGGCGAGCAGAGAGGATTGGTTTTGATTTTAATAGTTGTAGAGAACAAGCAACTAACTTTTGGCCTTCAAATTTAGAATTGGAGAGAAGAAGGTCAGTGTTTTCTGTTTGATTTGTTTGGTTCATTGATTGGTTAGGATGGTTTGGGGGTTTTTATAATGCCTGGTATTTATGAACAACTGACCTGTATACTGATAGAGGTCCACATGACTCTCAGATAACAGCACCCTTGCTCTGTATACTTTACATGAACTGCTTTGGTTTCTTAAACTGCACTAGTCTAAAGTTTTACGTCCCTTTCCTTTAGAAATGCTTTCGGCTGTTTCCTTCAATGTCTAACAGTTGCATATTCTCAGGGATTTTACTTAGCCATGGCAAAATAAGAGAAATCACAGCCTTACCCTAGGGGAGTAAAGCTGCTTTTTGTGAAATTAGTATAGCTGAGTGTAGAACTCTGATACAGCATATGACACTGACAGTGTCTATCCAGTGTGCATCCTTGCTGAGATATGGTAAATCCCAAAGCAATCTGATGAAAGTGCTATCTGTACTGAGTAATGGCAGTCAGCATATTTGAATAGAGATCATACCCACATCTTTGTAATATAGTGCTGTTGGCATTAGAGCAGAGCTCTCAGTTTCAGTTGAGTTCTGCTTAGCAATGGGAGGCTTTTATTTATTTTATTTATTTTGTTGTTATTTTTTTCAAATAAACTATGTTCTGGAGCCCCCTCTGCTATTTTGAGACACCATACTCAGTTGCATATTGAAGTTCTGTGACATTACAATTGTAGAATATGTACTGGATACTCAAGTGCTTTAGTGTAAACTTAAGGAGTCATTGAAACATTCCATCTTGACACTTGTAATATGGGTCTCCCTTTAACAGATGCACTTAAGGGCCATATACCTTCACTTACAAGCTTTTTGTAAAGCATCTTCAGGATTTAGGTTATGCTGTTTGCTTTAAAAATGTTTCATAGTGTGAAGAGTGTCACTTAGTTGGCTGGATGTATAAAAAGTATGCCCAAAATGTGCTCCAGTTGTTTGCAGCGTGCTTTGGCAAAGGGGTGCAGACCATTACAGAAAACAGTGTTACGCATGTCCATATGCTGGACCTTCTTTTCATTATCACTTCAGCTTTTGTGAAAAACTTTAGAGAACCTTAAATTGCCTTTCAGACACCAGAAAAGATCATTAGCCCATTCCTACCTGGCTCTCTTTCCCTCTTCCCCCATCTGGTCCACACCCCTTCCTTTCCTTCCATCGTCATCTGCCTTTGCTACCAAAGCTATTGCTATGAAGTGGAAGCATCTCTCCATAAGAGCACAAAGCAGGTAGTTTTGTAAGTAATACAAATGTAAACATGGAAAATCGGACGTGAATTCTTTGGCAGGCAACCAAACATACAGTCAGATGGAGCGTGTGCTGCTTTCTCTGAAGTTTCTCCCTGGTTTGGCATGTTTTGCCAGGAAAAGCACACCGCTTTGAACTTTTAATTTCACCGATGAAATTTAAATTGGGACACTTCAGACTTGGCAGTTCTACCTATTGCAAGTGAAAGCACAGGGATTTTTGTTTGTTTTTTTTTAATTGGCTTACTTCTTTTCTCTTGCCTGTGTAGTACAGATAACAAAACAAAAGGAGGACGGGGTGGAAATAACGGAATTCATGCCTCTTTGCTACCTTCTGTAGCCCCTTAGTGAACAAACCCTGCCAACTACTGTATGCTCCAAGCAATATAAAATCACCCTGGTGTGGAAGGGGTATCCTAGCACACTTACTGGCTCTGAGCAAGCCCAGGCAGTAGCAGATCCTGCTCACAGTTCACACAAGGATTTAAGCACTTGCTTTGAAGTTAGAACATAGGTCTGTGCTTCACTTAAACACACGTGCACTCTCCCACTGGCATCCAGTTCTTCAAAATGTGGTCTTTGACTATCATTTTTAACATCTCTTTCTTGATAAAGGATTTTTCCCCTCAGGTACTCCAAATGTGCTAGAGGTGGATTTTTTTTTTATTTTTTTTTTTAGTATATGAAACTTCCTTGGTTTCATATCCTGATTTCTGCTTAACACTAAGTTTGTTAACTTTATTTTGCATTGCAGCATTTCGGGGGTCCAAAACTTACCAATTCCTTTATTTAAAGCCATCTTGAAAGTTTGAGATTTATGTCTACTTGAAGCTAAACAAGTAAATTGCATTTCAGAATATGGTGACTAAACTGAAAACCAAAGCAGCTTGCTTTTGTGGTTTTGTTTCCTATTTTCTTTTTTCAAGCCAATTTTGGGCATACATTTTACCAGTGTCAAGCTGAGCTTGCTGCAAGCCTTGCTTATATGTACTAAAATACATGGCATACATACCGAAATACATTTAAAGATGAAGAGAAGGTATATTGCCTCACACTTTAAATTTACTTAATTCTAAGGGCTTGTTCATGCCCCCCAAATCACCTCTTCCAGTGTAAGCATTACACAAATTGTGCTGTCATAAGCAGTTCAGTCGAAAATACTTTGGAGTTTCCAGTCTGCATTGTCTCTCAAATCATACAGCATCTGTCTCTTCTTTTGGAGCATTGTTAAGACCTTTGTCAGACTTTTATATTATTTCATGATAATAAACTTATTTAAAATAAGCATGTTTTAAAATCTCACTTTGTCCCTGCATGGATTTTGTTTCTTTATTATAATAGAGGGCTTAAAGTGCTCTTCGGGACTGCATCTGTTCTAGGTACTGTGTGAACAGTCAAAACCAGTGTGTTTCTGGTTCACAGAAACTACCTGTATGTATCTTTGTATGAAGAATGTTAACACACATGGAACCTGTTTTGATTACGAGAATAAAAGCTGTGTCTGGCATATGGTTGTGGGTCCTTGGCCAGTGTAAATATGTGAAGGCTGTAGCTACAAAAGCCAGTGTGAGAGAAATTTATATTTTAAAATTGCATGTATTACTTGTCCTTCTTTTGCCTGGACTTGAATTTCTTCCACAGAGATTTCAAAGACTTCAGAAACTCCTCTGTGGTCATCTTGAGATGCAGATGAAGACTAGTGGTCCTTAATGAACATGGGTATAACATCTCCCTTCCCCCCTCACCTTTTCTTTCTTTCTCTCTCTCTGTCTCTGTATAAACACAGCATGGACCTGAGAGCAGATCTGTGATACCCAGTTGTCAATCTCTAGCAAGGGCAAGTCCCTCTGTTAAATGACAACATCCAGGCAGAGACCTGTGAAGTGGTGGAGACACATTCTCAGCTGGAGAAGAGCAGATGAGACCAAGCCCCTGCCTGTGCCTAACCAGCCCTGCGGCTGGGGGAGGATGCACGTATCCTGTTGCGGCAGCAGCAGCACTGCTCAGCTAAAGCTGGCTCTCTCCTGTGCGATACAGGAGACTCTGAACCCTTCTCATTGCAGCAGGCCTCAGAGCATCAGCTCTGCAAAGGCTGAGAGCTGCATTTCCTTCAGCAAGGACTGAGCTCTGGCAGAAGCCCCAAACTCAGCATCCTCTGTCTTACCTGCTGGGGCTGAGCTGGTGGAAAGCTGGCACCTTGGTGAGGGATGAATAGTTTAGAAGGCCTTCCAGGGCAGAGATCACATCCCTCTTTCACTGCTCCAGGGTTTTTTGTTCATCTTCTCGCCTTCCTAAGGAAATGAGCAGGTTATCAGTTGTGAGACCCTGGCACTTCCAGCTAAATAGCAACAGTCGTGTTGCTAATGCTTTCACCAGTCCCCCTAAGACACTGTCTTGGCTCTGGTCTGTGGGCATGTGGAAATAAGTTGGCACATGGGTGACCCTGGGTGCTGCTGGCACGAGCTGTCCTTGCAGCCATGGTGCAGATTGCTTTGGTGGCTCTCCTGAGGTGTCACACAAGTGCCACAACAAAACTGAGCCCTGTCCGCTGCGTTGCCCAAAGCTGTGCTGCTACATGTCACGGTTAGATGGGGCTGCTGCGAGGGGCAGAGCTCTGTCCTACGCAGAGCTGGCACTTCTGGTGCTGCTGTCTGCCCTGGTTACGCTGTGCGAGACAACTGTAGCCCTGTGCACCAAAACAAAGAGGACGTATGCAGACAGACATTGAAAGCAGTACAGAGTCTGTCAAAACTTCACTCGTGCAGCATTATAATGACCTGTTTCCTTTTCTCGTTTGAAATCACATGGTGCTGTTGTAGCAGAAAGATGAGGTTTCAGCTTTCCATCCAGGCATGCAATAAACAAATTGAACAGATGTCAATTTTCACCAGAGAAGTAGTGACTTGCAACTTGCTGCAGCCATGTAGACAGCTTCTTTCCATCGGCATTTTTGGACCAGAGGAGGAGGAGGGAAGTGATGGGCTCCAGCATGCATCATAGTATCCACAGACTTTCCCCATAACTGCCAGTACTTTGGCAAAACTCACCATGTAACGCCTCGAAGCCCAGCTTCTAACCATGAGCTGCAATATCGATTTGCCAACTGGTACCACGGTGTCCTATTTTACAGCTGAAGCGCGTCCACAAGTAAAGAAGAGCAGAACATGGCGGCTGTGGCAAGGAGGTCTGTGGCTGTGCAGAAGGACCGTCTGGCAGCTTGAGTCATTAGTCAGCTCTGTAAAATGCTCTGCTCTCCTAAACTGAATGCGGACCAGCAGCGCTGCACAGACTAATAGAAATTCTGTGCACAAAAAGATACCTCCCAGGCAAGTGTCTCCTCACTACAACATTCACTGGTTAAAAAAAAACAGATGACAGGATCCCAGATGAACTGCAGAAAGAGCCCCAGCTAAAGCTTTGACAGAGTTTGTGGTGTTTCTTAGTAAAGGTCATGGGCTGTGATAGTGGCTGCTAAATTCCTGTCCCCACAGGAATCTAGATCCATGGTTCAAAATAAAAAATGGTGTGCTGAACGTGTAGGGTTCATAGGAACACACAGGTGCTGCTGTTAAAACGGGAAGCTCAAAGAGGACACATTAAAGACTCAGCAATGACCAAAATATCTGTAAATATTTTTTCTTAGGGTTCCCGTACATGGAAAATGACTGCGTTTTCTGAATTTAAGGGGAAAGGCAATGCAAGCTCACAGCACCAAAGCTTTGACCAATGCAACCAGGCAGAAGGAAACCTTTACTGGGCTGGTTTCTTTTTAGTTCAGCTGGAAACCCTGTTATGCTGGGGACAGTGTGGGGCTGGCATGCAGTTTTGCCGCCCTATAGGGAATATAAAGCTATCGAGATGCAGAGCATGGGACCATAATTCAGTGCTACAGCCTGGATGGAGCACAGGTTCTGAACACCAGTTCAACATGTTTATGCAAGGCTGTGCCCTGAATCAGAGACAGGAGGAGAAAAGTTTTCCTTATCATTTGAGGACTGGTAGAGTAAGCGTCAAGCAGATATGCTAGGACTGAGAAAAGGAAGTGCAGGAGATGCTACGTCAGACACTTTCAGATGTTGGTGCAACCAAGCTAAGTGTCTGTCCATCTGATTTCATCGAAGAGGATACCATGTATTTTTTCCTAATATTTCAATACATTGACACAAATATATTTTTGAATTAACACATATTCATTCCTCTTCTTCTGTGTCTAACACAGATTTTAGATTTGTTTCTTCTGTGTTACCATTAAAAAACCACATCAGCCTTAGAAAGCTTCAAGCTTCCCTTCCCTGCCCCATGAGGGGATGATTCCCAGCAAAGCTGCAGTAACGGCAATGCAGGCTCAACCCCCAACTTTGAGGATTAGGGAAAAAAGCTTTTCCAAGTTTTGTTGTGTTCTTGCATTGCCCTAACCTTCACCTTTTACCAGCCTGTATTACTTTGCTGGTGTTCTGGCTTGCAAGGTCTGGTAAAATTTCTCCAGGGTATTTCACTGCTTACCCACCGCTTTAGCAAGGTGTCACCATTAGTGCAGGAGTTTCGCCTGCAGCAGGAGGAGCTGAAATTTGTGATACTTGTGTCCTTCCAGAACTGTCACTCAAGGAGTCACTGAGATGCTGCTTCCCTGACAGGGCCCCCAACAGGTCCTGGTGCCAACCAGCTGCATTTGGCAGCTTTCTAAGTAGGTACCTCTTTGCTTTCAGCAAGATGCACTGATGTGTAGCCTGTGCAAAGTCCTGCAGCGATGCCAAAAAGAGAACAGGTCACTGTTTTCTCAAAATCAAACAGATCTGAGGCTTCAAATGCATTTGCATCTATTTGTCTTCATACCAGGGCTCCTGCTCCAGCTATGGCTTTCCGCCAAAATAATTTCCAATCAATTTAGCATCTGTTTCCAGTGTTGGTATCGCCAGCTCATCTGTAGTCTTCAGAGACCAGACGTGCCTCACATAGTTTCCTATAGGTCATAGTTTTCCACTTGCTTTCTTGCTTAGCAGCTGGTACCCAACCTCCTTCCCGCAAGCGAGAGGAAGCTGTGTGCCGTGCAGCCCACCCAGCCTCTGCTCTGCTGCCAGCACTCGCCTACCCCGCTTTCTCCCTGACGTGACATTTGAGCCGCGGTCTCAGCTATTCCACACCCGCTGAGCGCAAGGCCTCGCATCCCACGTGTCCAGCAGCAACCAGCCTTCCCCAAACCAGCAAAACGGGAAGCTTTGCCCCACGGGCAGGACACACCTGCGCGTGCAGTGGGGGTGCTGCGGGTGTCTCCGTGGAACCCGCGCCCCGTGGCAGCTGGCAGAGCTTTCTTGCCAAAACCGCGGTGGGAGACCAGAGCAAGAGGCACGCTCTTCCATGCAGAGCTTTGTTCTGCTGGCCCTGGCCCTTGTGTTGCAGCACGGCCGGTCCCGCCTCAGCAGATGCAGCAGCCAGGCACGGGGACCTTCTTGCAGGCACTTGTCCAGAAGGAGTCGTCCCCTTGTTGGGGACATGCTGAATGTCCCAGTCATGCATTGGGTCCTGCCAGGACATTTCACAATTTATTTTCTTCAGTCCAGCTTACTAAATTCCCCTTCTGCCCCAGTCTTATAAGGATTCGTATTCTCTCACCTTTAGTTTACAGCATGCTGTCAGTGTATAAATAGTCACTGCTACTTTTACCCACCTCACACTTCATCAGTCACCTCGAGCAGGCTGCTCTCCCCAGGGCCCCCTGAGTGGAAGCTGGGGAAAACCCCGGACTATTTCAAAGAACTTGGACATGCTTCTTGTCGGCCAGCCCAAAAGTTTCTTCATGTGGCACTTTTTGTTTTCTTTTATCGGTCCTTTACTTGTGTGGAGAGTTCATACATCCAGGCTACGCTCCTTCTGAAATAGACTCTCTTCTGTCGAAGCTCTTCTGCTTTCAATAAAGTAATTAAATATTAATTTACATTTTCTTAAGCCTGTATCATCCATCGGGCAATCAAGTAATTTTCTTATATTGTCTGAACAGCCTGTGAGTATGTAGCTCTTCTCAGCACAGGGAGAGGATTCATCATTCCACATTCATGGTTTTTTTTGTCTGCAAACCATCTTAAAAGGAGTTTTGCTTTCAGCTGCTAGAAGAATAAAGCTTTTTGATACAGATGCTTACAAACACAGGCAAGCAGGATATTCCTTCAAGCATGTAACTTAAAAAAAAATTATATTTGTTATTGCCCTTTTTATTAAAAAAGAAGCAAGGAAATAATCATCCCTCTGCTGAGGGAGCAGAACTGGGTCTCTATGGCTGAAGTATCCAAGTCCCTGACATAGCCATTGCGAGGACATGTCTGCAAGTAAAAAAGTCTTCAAAGCATGCTTTGTAATGGACAGCAAAATGGGGTGTTCATAACCAGAAAGAGAACAAATCACTTCCCAGTGATTTCTGTAGTCAAATAATGCAGTACTTACTGCTGGGAGTGCTGCCTCTGTGCCTTTCCGGAGACACACACAGCACAGATCTGCCTTAAAGGACTTTTCCTGTGGGCTACGAAGTTTGGTGAAACCAAGAGGTAGTCTAGAAAATGGCCTTGGTTTATATCCCTAAATAAAATGTCAGACAGATCTGATCATCTTCATAAATCAAAGCTGTCAAGCATGTGTCCTTCAGCCTCAGTGACAACCTTCAGTTGAGCCATAGGTGATGAGGGTGTGGAGGGGACTTCCTTCAGCTCCCAAATGCCGATGCAGTGCATTGGCCGTTGATGCAACTAGAAATGAAGACGTCTTCAATCTTCATGTACAGATGCGCTTACCAAACAGACCACCCCGCTGTGAAGCCTGGGCATGGGTGTTGCAGGCAAGGAGAGAAACCTGAGCCACCCGCCATCGCCCGCAGCAGTGCTGCATGGCACTGCGTGAACCCCCACTGCTAAGACATCGCTAACAGCCTTTTGGGTGGTTTTGCATTTAGAGGGAAGCTTTGCCTCTCTTTACCTTGCAGCTAGAGTCCCACCATCCTCAGGGCTGCAAAATACAGGGGCAGTATGGCTAAAAAGAGCATAGGTTTCCCCTTTCAAATGACCTGTCTAACAGATGTGTGACTGCTGAATACAGGAGAAATAATCAAATTATTTTTATGTCCTTAGGGCTCAGTTATTCCTTGCCTATACCCAGTACAAACTCTCTTATGTCAACCTATTTGGCCCAAGGGCCAGTCACAGCAGTTCAGTCCTCCCTGCCATGTGTTTACTCCCTGGCAAACCTACAGGGCATTATTGCTCATCAAATAATGGGATAGTGTAGAGCAGAAAACAAGTATTTAACATCTTTAGATTAGCATAACAGCTTGGTCTCAGACAGCTTAAAACAGAGACTGCTGGCCCCAGCCAGCAACAGGTACAGATTCTCCCTGGCTTTATTTAGAAGCTGTAATCCTGCAGCATTTCACACCAGATGTTGTCTTGCTCAAAAAGTCCTGGCACAGAGCAAGCCTCTCTGCCCTTCTCTGCATCCACTAAGACCAGCGAGATTACCAGCTTCACCCCACTGGTCCCGCACTACTGCTTTGGGGTTACTGCTGGGTTTGAAAACAAGTCTCTGGTCAAATGACAGTGAAACAGTAACTCACCACTACAGCCACCAGGTGGTTTATGATGGTTTATCTGAATGCACTGAAGCATCACGGCTTAAATCTGGCTTGTTACTGGCCTTCATGACCAACCTCCCTGTGGTTTTTGGCCCATAATATTCACATTTCCATGGGACAGTTCAGTTGCCTGAACTATTCTCTGTTTCTTACCTCTAACCAGTCATCCTCTACTTTAAATCTGGTAACAGCTCAAAACCTAAGCAGTCCTCAGTATAATCTTGCTTGGCACATCCCGTCCTTAGAGCAGTACTGCCAGACAAGATGACAAACCTAATGGAAATGTATAAAAGAAATTGTGTTGCTATGAAGTGTCAGGGTTGCCAGGTTCCCCTGTATGTTTGTCCATCAAATAACCTCCAAGAGGAAGGCATGCGAAGCACCAAACATAACCTGCCCAAATGTCTGACTGGCTCAGCACAGCCTCCCCCAGCTCAGGCACGGTGAGTTTCATGGGGAACATGGCCGATGGAAATAAGAAGGGCAGGAAGCAATGGGACCTCTCCTCTTCCAACAAAACTCATCACTAAAAAGTTTCTGGGCCCCCGTGATGGGGCTGGGGAGCAGTATGGGGTCCCCAAGCTATTCCCTCTTTGCTCCACCAAATTGGAGACACGCTGGTTAAGAGGGCAAAGGAAAATAAGTCTTACAGGCCTGCATTTCCATGTCTTAAGTCAGCACCCTGTAGTGCTTCAGTGGGAAATGCCATTGGGTGCCCCTTCCCCCTGGGAGGGTGACAGTGAATAACTGTCCCCCCTGCTCACTCCACACAAGGGGTGCTGAGGACTCTGGCAGGTCTCTGTCTCCTCTCCAGGACGAACCCTGAAAGCTTCCTCCCACACCTGGCACAAGTGTCAAACACACGTCTTGCCATGGGCTCAAATTTAATGCTGATGTTAGTTTGTCCACTTATTAAAAGGTGACACTTCAGACTGGCAGAGAGAGTCATCAGTTACTGAGTTTCTAAATATACTAAATGTGCTGCTGTGTGAGGAGGTTAATGTTACCTCCTCTTCCTCCTGGCTGATTTATCGTGCCGTTACCTCAGACTCCTGCTCTATTGAGGCTCTGTGTTTGTACTGCCACACACCAGCCGGGCAGGCTCCCAGCCGCGCCTGCAAAACAGCTCGGGGAGTGCTTAGTCCTTCCCTGTATCCTGCAGGAGATGCCATTGGCAGCGTTGGCCCTGGGGACAGCCCGGCAGACTGTTTTCCTGAAGAACGTGACATGCTCCGATGCACGTGTGGCACGAAGCCGCTTCCCGCCCTGAGCACGATGGCCAGAGAGGCTCCGGCTCCCCGCAGTGCCCTGCAGCACGCCTTGGCTTTGCTATGGGAGGCTTCGATGGGTTCAGCTCCATGGTTCTCCTTCCCCCTCCTTTCCCAAAGAAAGTGCTGAGCAGCACCCCGTGCAGGGAGAGCTACTTGTTCAGTAGTGGGTGGGAAAGCTGCAGCAAAGTATCCCTGTTTAAACCCTATTCTCTCTCACTTGAGAAGTTTGTGCATCCAAACCGGACCCTCCATCAGATGCACAGGAAACTGTCAGAGTGGATTAAAAGCCCTAAAAGGCCAGGGCTATAACTCAGTGCTTTTTAAGCGTCAAGATTTTGTTGGGGTTGGAGGGAGGGAAGTAGCTACTAATGTAATTTCCATCAGGAGTACAGTCCTCTAATATAATTTGGTCTGGCTACTCTTTCAAACGCAGCAGCGTCTCCTCAGCTAGGCTGGTTCAGGGCCATCCTCCCAAATGCCTCAGTAATTACCAATGCAATGAAAGCATGTGCCCTGGCTTTGCTTTGGCCTCTTCAGAGCTGGAATGACACCAGCCTTCAGCCCAGAGGACCCCAGTTTGCAGCAAAGAGCACATTGCTGGGCATGTAACTGAATGCATTAATACAGTGGGTTTTTTTCACTGACCATGTTCAATACAGACAAAAAATGGCTCATTTGCTTAGGCTTTGTTTCTTTTTTCTCTTTGATTAAGGTTTGGCAGCACTTAGATGGTCTGCAGGTTGCACGGTCCCTTACCAGATCAATAAGCATCAGTTACTCTGAACCAAATTCCCGATCCCAATTTTACATTCACTAGTTGCCTGCTTTAGTTTATCTTTCTGCCAGCACCTTAAGTTGCCTGTAGCTGAGTTCAATAGCCCATTTACTTGGTGGTTTCCATGCAAGGGACTGGTTTCCAGGGAAGGGACACTTGCTTTCCCTTTCCATATCCATCTCCTTAGGCAAAAGGTATCAGAGGAAGAACTTGAAAGCTTATCACAAAGTGCTCTCTGTTGTCTCACCACTTGTGAATTAAAACATGATTTTTCCACTAACTCTCTAAGAGTTAAGATCTTCTTGTGGCATTGCCTTGCCTGCATAATACACTTGAGTATAATCAAAGAATCACAGCACAGCACTGGTTTACTTCTTTTGGGTTTATTTTGGTCTTCTTTTTTTAATACATACCCCCATTGTATGTTGTAGTGGAGTGCCAAAGCTATTGAATTGTCCCCCAAAGCAGCTAACTGGGGGTTTGTTACTGTTGTTACTCATAAACAGATGGTGCTCAAGGACAGTGCCTGTTCTGGAGGGAGTCCCAGATTAAGGATAACCACCAATCCCCTCTCCCCTTGTCCAAATCAGTGGGACTGAAATGGGAATTGAACCACATGACATTAAGAAGGTAAGGACCATCCATCTTTTAGAAACCATCCTTTAATAAGGTAAGAACTATGGCCAAGGGGCTTTGCTGTGATGTTTGTGGAGCTGTGACATGCAGAAGACATTAGAAAAGGGATGGCGTGAGAGGCTGAAAAAGAAGCCAATGAAACCTGGTGCCTGCACAGCAGTGAGGGTGTTGCAGGGTTTTGGCTGGGGGGATATGAACTTTGGTGCTGTTAAAGGAAACCATAAGAACAAAGAAAGGAGGAGGTGAGCTGCATGGCCAGATTTATGGACAAGGACAGGGTTGGCAGCTACAATTTTGAATGATTTGAAGTGTAGAGAGACATGACGTAGGCATTTGAGAAGCTGAGCTTTTAGAAAGGACAGGCAAAAAATATACCACCCCAAAGACTCGTTCATTCTCTGGTCATCAATACACTTCCATTTCCCGTGGGGACAGACAGCAGTGTCCTTCTCTGGGGTGCCCTGTTGTACACAAAAGCCTCCAGAGGACAGACTTGCCAGCTGCTACTGCAAGGCAGGAGCCTTTTCCCGCAGGCTGGGTGCTGGCTGCTGGGAGGGACCAAACCCAAGTGCCAACATCGCGGTTCCCATTGTCCATCAGCACCCGATGCTGTTGCTTTCTGGCTTGCAGCCATCAGCTCAGCCTCGGGTAGGAGTTACAAGCCAGCCAGTACGTTATGAGGTAGCAGGAGGAGATAATCCCTCAAACTGCAGCCCAAAGCCTTATTAAAAGTAGTCCAAGTGACTCCAATTACAACCAGAAATCAATGAAAGAAGGGGAGCAGTTCTGCACATGGAGTGTTGCAGGGGCCAGTTTGGGGCAGCAAGAAGACGGGGTGCCAGGATGCACAGTCACATTCCTGGGCTGTGTGTGCCGGTCGGTGCACCCGCACAGAGCTGGGCCCAGCAGCAGGTGGGGAGAGGCAGCAGGCGTGGGAAAGGAGGCAGGTTTTTTTTCCCTCCCCAGCATCTTAAACTAGGTAATTATATTTAAAAACTGTGGTGTTAAGCCCAAAATGAAATAGGTGAAAGGACATAGCAGAACTAAGGTAGCATCATTTATTGACATGAGCTGCTAATACATGCAGTAGGTAACTACATATATTTAATTATATATTAAGTGCAAGCTGGATTTTTAGTATACATTTAATACAGTGCATGGTGCAAGGTCATACTGTTTTTGTATGTGTCTAGAGTTGCATACTAATCATTAGAAAACTCTCCCACAAGCATTTGCTGCTACAAAAGGCCAAGGAACTGAAATACCCCAATTAACTTTTGAACCAATCTTGGCACAATGTGCCAGAAACTCAGAGAAGGAGGGAAGATAATTCACAGCAGACCAGGCACCATCCAGCTGAAGAATCCCAATTAATGATAAAGCAGGTATATCAGAAATAAGGAAGAAGGATTTCTTTTGAGGCCTTTTAAATCATGTATACTTAACACCTTCCCAGATGTCTTTCTCATGCTTTATCATTTGTGGGGAGCAAGACAGTAATGGTAGTAAGAAACTCGTTTCATGTCTTTTTGGGTTTTTTTCCTTATATCTTACATCGCTTGCTTTCTATTAAGAGCTGAATTGTTTGTGCTGTATTAATAAAGCCCATTTAAAATCCATGCTTTGCATGTATGTTTTCTGATCAGACTGATACACCCCTTCCTGAACATGTGCAGCACAGTACAATTTTACCTATGTGATCACATCTCCTGTTTATGATTTCTACCCTCTGTGCGCTTAGCTTTGCAACTTCAATGTCCTTTGGAGGTAAGAGCTTTTAAAAATGATGCAACTTAAAACTGAATGTGCAAGGCCACTGGGATTACCAAATTTCTCAGACTCCAGCATTCTGGGGAGTAGAGATGAAGTTCTTGGAGAAGGTGAGGAGTTCAGATGAAGGGTCTCCAAGCCCACGATGGTAACACTGGGCAGATGCTCCCAGAGGTTCAGCTGGAGGGTTGGCCGGCAAGACGTGCTGCTGGGAGCGTGGCTGTCCTCGGGAGCCTCCCGCCAGGATACATGTTCCCACATGGTATAATGTGGCTGGAACCTGCTGCTTGCAAAAGCACAGGAAATTAAAAGGCAGCTGTGCTAGTGCCCAGATTTCCAGAGCTTATGGCAGTTCCTTGCCCCAGTGGTTCCTTGCCCTTTTATTAAGACCTCTGTTTAAAAAAAAAAAAAGCAACAAGATGAAAAATTTTGAACTATTGAACTGGGCTACAAATGCTGGTGGCTTGGCTTCACAGAGACATAAATAGCCCAGGTAAGTGATAGCTACAAAGAGTACAATAACTTTATTGGCTTCAGGTTTTTTTAATTGGTGATTTCCAGTACCACTTTGGACATGCAGGGTTAAAGTCTTCTATACAGGTGGTAAAAGTTGTGTGTATTTCCTGATTGCTTTAATGCATTATCATTATAACATCCACCTTTAATCTTTACAGACATACCAGTGTAAGTGCAGCTGTTGCAGTGCTGTCACTGGTACAGATAGCTCACGCATTTCAAACGGTCGCGTACAGCATTTATCGCGAAGCAGAAAAGAGTGGCTTGTATGAAAGTAACACCTTGATTCTAGTCCTGAATTCTGCACATCCTTTGTTTCATTTTTTTCTTTTATAGACTCTTTCTCACTTAACATTTAATATGCTTCCCATGTGAAATTTGCTCATTAATGCTTGCTAATAAATAAGTATATAATTACCCTGTCTCCTGTCAGACATAATATAGTTGAACAAACTTTCTGAAAAACAAAAATACATGTACATTACACAGCATGAATGAGGATCCATAAACACCCTACTCCAAGATCTGATTTACAGCAATGCAAAAGTGAGAACGTACACTGCAGGGTACCCCAGACACAATGGCAGAAACAGTGAGCGGAAGAGAGGGGGAGAGAGGACGGGGTATCAAGGGTAATTGAATGATGATGGTTGGGTGAACAAGGGGATGAAAATGAAAAGACCTTCCAGTGTAGAAACCAGAGTGAAGGCAATGTGTACGTGGTCACGCTGTGGTTTCAGGCGGGTAACCGATGCTGTCTCAGCCCCCTCGGGGTCACGCAGAGCCCAGCCAGCTCGACAGAGGTGAAAAATATGGAAATATGTTCCTTCTTTATCTTCCTTCCTTGTCTCATTTTCTCCTGGGAGAGAGCTCCTTGGCTATTTCACAGTTTATTTGTCCAGTTTGGCCTTTGTGGTCTGCAGTTTCAGGCCTCATGGGACTGCTTGCATTTCCATGCATGCACACAGACACAGCCAAACGTCTTAGCCTGAAGGTGAAGTTAACCAGCTTTTTTGGCTGCTTTGCTGATCTTGAAAGCACTCTGCTCCTTTGACCCGTGAAGGTGTATGCTTAACCTTAATGTCGCTGAAGTCATCCACCATGTGGATACAACACTTGCAAAGTTCACATTGTAATAAAAGAGGAAGTCTCTATAAACACTGCATCCAAGATATGCTTTGTGTTTATGCTCAGAAGATTTAAAGACAAAAACCCTGAAGAACTTACATGTAGGTTTAACAGTGCTAAGTCGAGGTAATTGTTACTCAGTATTCCTGATTAGTGAAATTCAGTTTCCAGTAGCTTAACGTTGCATTTGTGATGGAGAGCAGGTTGCCATCCACAGCCACAGGAGAGTCTTACTGGCAAACACTGTTTGACATTTCTCTATTAAGACAGGATGCAGTGGTCCTATTTTTTCCCAATCTGACTTAAATAAAAAAAAAAGAAAAACATCTCAAAATGGCCATCAGCAGCATGATGTCTCCTTGTTTGTTTTCACACAGAGGTGGGTGTTGTTTTTTTTTTGTCCCAGTCCTTCTTGGATTGATGATAGTGTAGCACCTAGCACCCCACTACATGTGGGATGCTACCCACCTCCGCTCCACTCATGTGAAGTACCGACACTGTGTAGAGTCAATGTAGCAGTAAGAAGTGCATCGCAATTTTCCATAAGACCTAGAGTAAAAGAGATTATCTCAGTTTCAAAGTATGCTATAGTTCACATTGTAAGGTTTCTGGATGTAACTCTGTAGGAGTGAAGAACATCAGAACATGCTGTGTGCAGCAACATACGGGAACCAAAATGGGAGGGTAATTTCCATCAGTGCTCCACTGTGCTCCCCTTTGTCAGCAAAATAAAAGTGCAGGAGAAACTATGAGTGGAAACTTAATTCCCAGTGAAGTCAATTAAAGAAAATAAAATCCCCATTGGCAGTGGGACTTGAGCATTATGCAGGGATGGGTGCAGGAGGCCTTGGTGCTCATCCGTGGGAACTGTGTAACGAAATACCTGAGGCTCTGAGCTGTTTTTCCAGTTACTTCCAATAGCTCCAGCAGGCATGACTGTGCCTGTCCTTTAATTTACTTATCATGTACTTGAAATCATGAGTGACACATGCCCACTTTTGAAATAAAAAAAAAGTAAACTGAAGGGTCCTTGCAAAATAAAGAAAACCAGTGATTTTTTACTTTCTACTGACTTAAACTGAGCTGCAGTGACTGTACCTACTAAAGACCTGATCAGAGCTGTTAATAAAATAAGCATTTTGATGAAGTTTTAGTGAATAACCCATCCGTCAGATAATCCACAAACTGTGGATTAAGCAGCCATTAAGCAGGTCCTTAAAACTATGTCCTTGGATAACCTACATTCTCAGAAAACAAATATAAAATCTGAAGTGAAGGTGTGTGAAATACAAGGAGGGATTTGGAGGCTGGGAAGAGTAGAAAATGGGAAAATCAGTTGCAGCAGATCTCTCGGAGGAAAGGGTGCTTTGAGATGAAACTCCCATGGGACTGCCATGCTCACATACTTATCTCATTTTACTCATGATTCACAGCTTTTTCTTTAGTTTAGCAGGTAATTTGCAGACTGCATACACAAAAATAAAGGATGTCAGTTGCTCTTCACAACTTGGTTATACATGGAAAGTGAAATTCATAAAGATTTCTCAAGCTTTTGTGGTGCTATTTTTGGCATCAAACTTCAGACTCTTAGAAGGGAATAGTTTTCACAGTAGAAAACAGCTCCACATTGTCTGAAGATGAGGTCTCTGCAAAATGTTTCAGATTGTCAGGTTTGCTGGTCTCGATTTTAGAAATCTCTTACTCCAGGAGTGCTGCAACAATTGCACTTGAAGGATGAGCATAGCACTTGA
This sequence comes from Elanus axillaris, assembly GCA_026212715.1. NCBI lineage: Eukaryota > Metazoa > Chordata > Aves > Accipitriformes > Accipitridae > Elanus > Elanus axillaris. Next base: position 6,633,061 of record JANZLQ010000078.1, on the reverse strand, counting down.
CTTACAAAGACATCCTGTGGTTTCTTACTCCTGTCAATTAGCACATTATTCTTCCATGAACGATGAGGGATCTGCACATAATTTCATTTGCAAATTAAATGTTTCCTGTTAGCCAGTAACAATACCTGACAGTTAAATAGAGGTACTGCTGTTAGAGGCAAAATGCTGACCAGAGGAAGCTGCTTAAACAAAGGCAGAGAAGGCAAGTCAACAATAAGCAGATATTTTAAATGAAGGACACTGTTAAGCAGATGCATGGCTTTGCATCTGCTGTAGAGTGAATTTCCTGGTCTTTGGAAAGGCTGATAGATGACCAGTTGATTCAGAAACAAAGATACCCCTAGAGTACCCATTAATGATAAGGGCAACAGGAGATGGGTTGGAGGTTGTGGTTTAGTTGTTTGGGTTTTTTTCTTCAGTGTGATCATTTCCTTCTTATGGTCTTTCCTACTCCTGTATGTTATGGGTGAACATTAATGCAATGATAATGTCACCAAATGAGGAAATCTTTGCAAGCAATGGGCAAACATATGTCTATATGACCTTCATTCATTTTGTAGGGTAAGAGGGATGTGCTTATTACCAAGATGAGATTTAGCCCTTGAAGTCAGTGATACGCAGAAATAATCTGATAGACTCTTTCTCCCCCGCTACCTGCAGTGGTCACAGTGGAACAAGGTTTTTTTAAGTGGGTAATACTTTTCTGTTTTAAAGCTGGCAAAGAGAAAAAAGAAAAAACAACAACAACAAAAAACCTGAACCAAAGTGAAGACAGCTCATACATACCCAGGAAGATATGTTTTACATGTCAAATACCCAAAATCCTTCCCATCACAGTCTTCAACTCCCTCATGTCTGTAGCCATCTCCACAGTAAGCACGGCGGCATCCTAGTGAAAAATACAGAAAGAAATACCTTCAGGGCACTTCATATCTAAAAGAGGCAGGTGAGGTAAGTGGGACTAGATTTTTAAGGGTAAAGTATAAACCAAGGCATTCTGGGGAGGACATCCTGTAAGGGCTGCCTTAGGAGGAACAATATTCTTCACTGCAAAGAATGTGCTTTTTTAGCCTAATTTCAGTGACCAAGGGAAAGAATGGATAACTACTAAAAATAGTTACTACAGAAACCCTAATTACAACAGCATTTATTCTAGTAATTATTATTACTGTATATAATTACTATCAAAACAAATTAAAGGAAGCATGAAATACAGTTAACAAATTATATGGCCAGGTCACAATTTCAAAAAACCACTCAGAGGTTATTAAGTGGTTTGAAAATCCCAGCCTAGACCTTTACCCAATTTTGCACAGTATCTGTGTGTGTCTACTGCAGGGAAGTTCCCACATACGAACAACATTATGCGGACTTATTGCCTGTCTATCAAAAAGAAAAAGTATGTAATGATTGCCAAAAAGGTGTTTTTCCCACTGCTGATTCCTACTGACTTGAGTGTGAGTGGGTCTTGTGACATTTTTTCATTGTGAACTGGCATGTAGGCTGCAGTAACTTGTGGGTTTGCTATTTTAGCAACTGGACTTTGCTTTTGATGTCTTCAACTTTCTGAGTATAACTTCATAACTTGAACAAATTCATTTAGTTAAAATCCCTTTGACATAATCTCAGAGACACTATTAAGCAACAGATTAAAAGGACAGCAAGAATAGGATGTTTATAAGAGTTAAAGTAGGCTATTTACAAATAGAAATGATTAATTAATTGCACCAAGGATTTGTTTGCTATAAATTGATGCTTCTAAGAGCAACGAGCCTATTTTACAATTAAATCCACTTAACATTTGCTAAACCTTTTTCTTTTGATTCAGTCACAAAAGCAGAATGATGACACTGTCCTCATTTCCAAGGAACTCAGTGATAACTCTCTGGGTCACATCAGTGTCAGAAGTCTATGTATTGCAATCGACCTGGAGCTTTGCCCGGTGTATAGCACAAAGTAACATGATGTGCCTCCAGACATACAATGTACAATTTTGCAGGCACTAGAACTAATGAACACTATTTTCCTGCATGCTTGTTCCCCACTGTGGATTGCAAATTCTAATTGAATCATTTTCTCATGCTTGGAGCCTGGAGAGCTCATGCTCTTTCACTGGATTACTCTGTGGTCAGGCAAGCTTTGAGGGGTGTTTATTTATAGGTCTCCCTGTACCTGTTGCAACTGAATTGCCTTTGAAATCTTCTTCCTGTTGTCACTGAGAAGCTGGCTGGGATTCCTAAGTTAGAAGGGGAAGGGTGCTGATGGACAGGTGGATGGACAAACTCTCATAGAGTGTTGCTGTATACACCTCATTTTCAAAGTCAGGCTAAAAAAAGAAGAGCTATATAAATAAAAAAGAAAAATTGGAACTTTCAGTGTTGGCTGATACTTGTTCTGAAATATGAAGAAGCATCCCTTTGCTAGAATCAACAGAGTACCAAACCTGCTGTGTGTCAGCTGTAGACAGTGTAGAGTGCTGCGGTCTGGGGAAGGGATCAAGTGGTAAAAGGAACTGAAAGGTAGAAGTGAAGGTTGCCACAGTTATTTGTATGCTTATAGGCTCTTTGCTATCCACAACCAGCCAAATGAAAGGAAGCTTTACGAGACAGGAATCAAATGTTGTATAGACCTAATAGTGAAGGTAGTGAGCAGACACCCTCCCTATGCAAGTGAATAACAAAGTAAGTCCAAAGTGGTTTTACTAGACCCAGGATGTAGCTTACTTTTGGAAACAGCCAGCTTCTGTGTCTATCTATCCTAAGGGGTTTTGTGGTGCACTGCAAAGGTATGCTACGTCTTCTGGCCAGAAAGTCAGCAGCCTCCAGGGAAGGTGTGTATGTAAACCAGCTGCTGGATTTGGCCCCTGAAATGCAGTGGTTTGGCTCTGACTGCAGACACCTCTGCTCAGTGAGGTACATGGTCCTCACTACGGATGCATGAGAAGTGCTTGGCATCACCTCTGTCTTGTGCTGGTGTGTGGCATCCACTTCCACGAAGGACCTCAGTTTTTGCACTATGGCCATTGTGCTTCCCTCTCCCCATACCTGCACTCAATCCAGAAACCACGCAAGCTCCCCTGAGTAAAACACTTGTGTGATTTACACACTAGTGTACTCTGTGGAAATAACTAATGCACCTTTCCTGGTCGAAAGAGGCTGCTTTTGATGCGCTGGAACTTACTTATACAGTCATCAGTCACAACCGCATTGCCATCGTCACACTCTTCCCCATCCTGTACGATTCCATCTCCACAGGTACCACCATCCTTGAAGCGGTAATCCACAGAATAGAAAGGGGTGAGCTGGCCAAACAAACACACAGCGGTTACTGAACTGGACCACAAGCAGCCTGGCTAGCAAACGGAGGTAAAGGGCTGTGGGAGGCGGATCCCGCAACTGCAACTTTTCATATTTTGGTGGTTCACAGGGTTTATGCAGAATCTGATTCAAAGTCCAGTGGACACAAGAAGGATCCTGCTGCTGATTTCAGCAAGACTTAGCTTAGCTCCTTGAAGCAATAAGGAAATACATGGTTTTGGTTTGCAGGGTTTGTGTTTTCCTGCAACTTTGTACCCTGGCAAGTGTTGCCTTATTTTGTATTAAATAAAAAATGCTCTTTACTATCATAATTCCCTGAACTCGGCCCCAGTTTCTTCACCAGTGGAGCCTGGTTCACAGGGAGCTTAGCAAAACCTGCAACACCGATGAGTTAAAACCTCAGTAATTAAGACTCCTGTGCGCAAAAATCACAGAATTATGTACAGTTGTGGCAGTGCTCAAGAATGAGCTTTTTCTCCATTTGCTTCATTGATTCTGTATGACACCTTAAGTACAGAAGTATGTTCTCTATTTAAAAATTAAACATACACTCACAAGTTTTCTGACACCACAGTCATATTTTCACCTGGATTGGGAGCCATCCAAAGGTATCCTTGAAATACAAAGACCTCTGATCTCTTCTAAAAGCTAGGGCATTTTCAGTGTTTAACCGGTCCAATTCTTCTTGATTATTCACCACAAAAATCTGGGGCACAGAAAAAGAGGTGATTGGTAACCCTCTCAAGAAGTATTTAGGATTGTCACATAATCTAATTTTGCTGACTGACATATGTATCTGCAAATAGGTAAATAATTACACAGAAAAATGGTTTAGTTGTTTTCAGAAACAGAATGGTATGAGAACTTACACCGATGGACTGCCAGACCATAAGAGGCTCCTTTGTAACTGATAAGGAGACACAAGCTGCCAAAGGAGAACAGCCTTTCCTAGGCACCTAGCTATGGCTCCAATGGCCCCTGTTTCAAAATGCACATCCACAGGTAATGATCATGCAAATACTCATGCACAATCTTGCTGAGAAAAATTGTCAGATGCTCCAGTGGTTAGATGCTGGAACAATTGCAAAATCCATATGGGCATAAGTGCTTTTTGTGGGTTTGTCTATAATTTTTTAGGCATGCTCATGGCTACAAAATATATAATGCATTGCTCAATGTAACCATCACTTATCTTTTACTACTTTGTACTTTGTTTAGATTTAATTGTCATTTAAATGCATGTTTCTTTATAAGCATACACTTCAGTCTAAAGCCAAGTCTTCAAGTAAGTAGAAAAGAACTAGTGGAAAAATTAGGATGAGCTGCTCTCTTACCAATTTTTTTAATGTCTCAGTCACTGAAATTGGCTATAAGGGGCATTAGGAAATAATCTCTTCCTTCAGCAGCTTAATCAAATTAATTTTAGCAAGATTCGAACCATTTTTAAATTAAGAAAAAGCAATAGAATGCTTTTGAGCAAAATGGATTTAGGGCTGAGCCTGATCCCCACCAGCATAAACAGAACTGGCTCTTTTTGAAACAAATTACCCTGAAATTTTTACACAGCAGAATCTTCCCATAGCATTCTACAAAGGCCAATTTCATTAAAGAAGCATTGAATAAAAATGCCTTCAGCTTGAATGCAAGAAAGCAAATAAATAGAAAGCCAGTAAAGAACTGATTCTGTAATCATGTTCAGGAGCTCAAGTCCCAGCCCCAGAGCTCCAATTTCTCTCGAAATCAATAGCAGATCTGTGCTCTCTTAAACTCTCTGTTACAGATACTGGCCTTCGAAATTGCAAAAGATTTAAGAACCGGACTGAACCTTAGCCAACGATAGAAAACCAGTGCGTTGTTTCCTAGCCTTTCCCCAACTCTGGCAGTGCTGGCACCGGGTGTGGGGTGGGGGTGTGTGGGGGGGTTGCTGGGCGAGTGGGTGATGGCACTGGGGACGTGCTGCGGGTGGGTCTGCGTTGGCAAACCACGCGACACGGGGACTGGGGGCCCAGAGCAACCTCTCTGCGTCTTCTCCATGCGCAGCTATAGGAACCATGACAATGATTTTCGAGTGGTACAAGGCAGGCTTCAAAGCTGCTACATGGGGATCTGAACAGAATAAGTAATAGCAATGTTTAAGCCCCGGCTCTTGGCATTCAAGGCAGTAAAACAAATGGGGCAGGCAAATGGGGAGGGCTGCTCTGCAAGTGCTCCACTTTCAGAGCTGAGGCTTGCTTCTTTGCCGCCCTGCATTTCTGAGAATGAAACGGCACTTGATCATCATCAAATGAGGGTGCATGGCAGTGGTGTAGGGTACTTATATTTTAGGCAGTTACACTCTTATTGCCATCTTTCAAGATCTAATATGAAACCGTTCCTGATAGAGAAGGAGGGTGCTAAGACCTACACAGAATATTGCGAGTCCTATACCTTTTCCTATGAGTTCTCCATGCTGTGAAGTACGTGATAGTTTTTTTACACTAGCATGCAATGTGATGTGATGTGCTTTTAGTTCATGGAGTTGCTTCTATCACGGTTACATTTTAAAACCAATGGGGCTTTTTTGTAATGCAACACAGACAGGGATGAGCGAGCAGCTGACAAGACTTGCAGCAGATTCAAGCAAAAGTTTGAGTTCAATGACCCGGTTTAATGGACAGTGTTGTGAGTATGTCCCTTTCACACTCCGTAATAGCTTTCTGACAATGTGACAGATGGGAAAGTTAACAAAGCTAATTGCTGCTTATTGTCATTCAGAGATGACCAGACACTGCGCAATATCCACTTGCATGAGCGGAGTGGCTGGGCTATGCTGGTAGACAGCAGCAAGGTAGCATTTTCATTGCTGATTAAGTGCTACCATGCACAGAATAGTAAGGCAGGGCCCAGCAGAGGGAAAAGCACAGAAACAGTATTTACAAAGCCCAGAGAAATCAGAGATGAAAAATTGCTAGGTCATTTTCCACCAGTGACTTCTCCTTTGAAGTACTTTGTCCAATTTACTCATAAAAATGCTTTCAGGAAGGCTAGAGATTGAAATTAGCTATATAAAGTGTATGTGTACAGACAGAAGCTCAGAAGTCTGACTCCCATAATTTGTGGAGATTACTTTTTTGTTCAAGGTAGAGGGTCTGTGCTTTGGGATAAAGTTCTATCACATATGTGAAATGCTTGACCCCAATATTCAATCCTGAAATCACTGTCTTTGCAGAAGATATAAAAAATAAGCAAGAAAGAGATGCTTACTTCACTGAATAATCTGAAATATATTTCAATTTGCTCAAATAAAAAGAACATTATATATGTGTAGTGGGAGATAGAAGAGAGCATCCTCAGGCTCGAAAAAAGGTTTCTAAACACATGCTACATTACTAACAGTTTGAAATAGCTGCATTTCAGCACCTCAATCACACAAGCCTCAGACTAGTTATGAGACCAAACTCTTTTGCACGGACTGGATCTCAGAGGTTTTGGATACTAGAACTTACACATTGCCCACATACAGACATCTTCCCTGTTAAATCCAAAATATTAGTGAGTATACCATCTCTTACAATAGAAGTACTTAAGAACCATTCATATCCTCTCCAGAAAATCTGCTTACCGCTGGGACTTTTGGATAACTGTGTCCAAACACAGATTCTTCATATGGCGGGTTATTCACATGTTGTGGGGATCTGCAGAGACATCTCCCTGGAGGCCCTGGAAGTCCTCTTTCCCCTTTTGGTCCTATTGCAAATTGCCCTAGGAAGCAAAAGACCAGATTGCATTGTTATGAAGTTAATACACAAAACACAAATGCAGCCTTAGGGGAAAAAATACAGGTCAGGTGGATATATGCATTTACCTAAGTTTTCAGATATGCACGTCCTACCAAATCCACTGGGAACTGAGGGAAGGAGATTACCAGAACCACCAATTCCAGCACTTCAGGAGAATGACCCAAGTTTGTACCATGGTCATATTATTTCAGATTACTTTTAAAATTTTTCTACCAACTTTATGGAGAAAGAGAGAGACCATTTGCTCAGAATAAATGTCAGCCTGTTTGAAGCTACAGAAGTTCAGGACACGATGAATGCACAGATCACTCTACAGTACCTATGCACCAAGGTTACTAGAGTCAGTCTCTATACATCCACAATGCATTGGAATTGTGCATTTGTGCAACCACTTGAGCGATGCTGTTTCAGAGGTTTCTGTACAGGAAGCCCAACTAGAACTACAGGAGCGCTACAAATAAAAATTAAAAAAAAAATTATGCTTTTTGACTTTCAGACACTGGCAAGGATGCATTATTCTGCAGAATTAGACTATAAGCCAACATGTTCACACTGCAAACAGTGACATCATTACAGAAAGGCCTTTTAGGATCAGAATTTATATTCTAGAGGAAAAAGATAAACAAGGCTGACACACAGACTTTCTGTGGATGGAATAAAGCCTTTAAAAAGTCATCTCAAGATGCTGGCAGCCTTCCCATTGGCCTGGTGAAAATTCACCATTTGAAAACTTCCAGCTAATTCACCTGAGACAAAGATGTTTCATAATGGGACACATGAGATATGTGAAGATTTTGAAGCAGCCCCCAGCTTCAGAGATGATGTACCACTTCCACACCACCACAAAAGAGATTTCCTGCCCACTGATGTAAGCAAGGGAAGAACAAAGGAAAGCAAAATGGAAGAGGACATTGAACAGGTCAGCTGCAGTACAAGCAGCTGTTGTTCATTTGAAGCAACAGTCGTTTCCAACTGGTTTTCCTTTTTTTTTTTTCAGACACTGTAGTATATATCCAGGTTGAGAAAACCCTACCTGAGGGTTCACTGTCACTGAACACTGTGGGTCACGTATTGCCCTTCATGTCTATGCTTGGTCTCACAAGCTGCCCAGAGTTCATGTGTGTGCATAGCTTTGAAGATGTACAGTTATAAGGTACACGATTTTTTCTCATGATTTCTACAAGCACAACTGCAGCAAGCATAGATCTCCAGCACTTCATTAAAGAGACAGTTTTTCTCCACTGCCCTTTCATCCCTCTGACTCCTATCCCTTCCCTTCTCTTCTTTCCTTAATGCCATTGTGACTCGAGTCTCCTCTCTTTCATTTACAGAGCTGCACAGGGTGAGTATGCCCTGGCTGATTAAAAATTGCAGTCTCTCACTGTAAGCCAGGATGTCTGGAGAAACAGCAGACCTTTGATGATGGAGATTAACTCGTCCCTCCAAGGCTGCCAGATGGCTTTTCATCATCCCCATCTACCAAAGACCTACAGGAACCACATAGGCCATGTTTTTGTTTTTATTTGAAACATCAGAAGCCATAATTTAGACTTTAAAGTAAGGTATAGAGTCCTTATAATGCACAAGGATGGCATGACTTGCCTTCAGAAGAAAACCTCTCCTTGCTGTGGAGGAGCAAATGAAGCCCTGCAGTACTTCTTGTAAAGGGGCCTATGTAGATGTATGCGATGAATGAGGAGGGGCTGGGGAGCAGGGACACTGTTTAGGAGATCACCTGATCTCCTGCTTACCTGATCCTGAAGGTCCAGGGGGGCCTGGCTGGCCAGAAGGACCAGGCCTTCCAGGTGGACCCATGATACCCGCAGGTCCAATGTCTCCCTTTAGTCCCTAGGAGAGAGGAGACATCCATTTATTTGCTAAACTATTAATAGCACACAACCTCTTTCAGCCAGCATCGGCTTCCCTTTCAGGAAAGCCAAGATATTTGCCAATAAAAGCATGCAGAATGAACTTCATAGTTGCCACCCCAGGGAAGAGGTTCTGTCCTTTTCTCTGTGGAGACTGAAAGCATGTCCCGCCAGGACTTCTGCTCCTAAACGTGAACAGTCCCAGAGACCTGTTCTGTATGGAGTCAAGATTCACCCTACTCTGACTTCAATCATTTGATAGTCTTTCTTTAAGGATGCCTTTTTACCCCTGGTAGCTCTCTAGGAGTCAGTGCAGCTCAGAAGGAAAGGGCTGGTGGAGGTGCAATAGCTGACCCTGAAAATCCTTAGTTACTGCACAATACACACTGGGGAAAAAAGGAGAAAATTTACCATGAGTCGGCAAGGACTGCCACAGAGACATTTCCCAGTCTTAGGGTGCAGCCTTTCAGAAGCACACCAATGACTTTGAGGCCCATGCTGTTTCCAGAAGTGCTTTAGATGCCTGGACTCCTGCATGTCCTTGACTCTCACAGTGGGCATAGCTATGTTAACAAATCACGGCAAAGTAAGCAAGGGCTTGGCTTTACAAAGTGCAAGCTAGTGTGTGGCAACATCATGCTGACAAATGGTGTCCCCCTGGTACCTTATCACTCAGTCAAAATGCTGTAAAACTACCTATGGGAGATAAGCTTACACACAGTTACCATATAATACCTAATATTCTGTAAAATCAGCCCTAATTTGCCTCATGGGAGCTTGTTTGTGCAGCCATACCCTTAGGCATTTGGAAGTTTCACCCTAGAACTGTTCAGCACCTTCCTATTTTTGCTCCTGAATTTAATACTGTGACACTTATTAAAAATAACTATATTTATCTTCCTGCTCATATACTCTCCAGGCTTGGATTTCTCAGCTTTATATTTCAGAACTGTATTATGTAGCTTGAAGTGTAAATATCTGATTTGATTTTTATGCAACAGCATACATTATTTAGCATAACAAAAATGATGTGTACTATGTAAGCTTTCTTTTAACGACAAAGGAGATTAATTCCTTGAAGATGGTGTAATTCCAGGTTAATGTGCATTCAGGGGTGCATGATGAGTGGTTGAAGGTCTAATTTTAGAGTGACAAAGCATATCTAGTAATATATGCTAAAATAATTTGTTGTTATATAATATTGTTGTATCCCGTGGATACGTTTGAATGTCACTTGCACCATTTCTACAGAGGAAGGTTGATTTTGCCATGCCCCATAAAGAGCTAATTGAATATTTTCTTTGTTTAATCCTATTAAGTAAGCTCTGTGCCATCAAAATATTCCAGGATTTATGTGAATGTCAGCAATGCTGATCCCTAATTACTTCTTACATTACGCAACACAGAACTAGCAGAGCAGGATTTTGTAGCCCAAAGAAGGCTGCGGGAAATCTCTTTCCCCCACACAACAGCGATCTGGCAAAGGCAAGCCAGTGCCAGTTGGACATGTACTGCCTGAGAACTATCTGTCTTCTGTGTCTCCTGCTTTGGCAGAATGATTGCTTAATGCTCTCTTGTTTAGCACAGATAGATTAAATAATAATGGCAGAGATTTATATTCAATATTTTTGCCTTGTTTCTTTACACATGCACCCATGGCATTCAGAGAAGATTTTTCCATCGACAATATTTATATTTCTCTCCTTTCTTTCAAAGTAACATTAAGCCCTAAGTCATTCCTCCTTATCAAGACTGAAAGCCTAAACTTGTTCATTAGGGTCAATTCCCAAGTTACAAAGCTTTGGGTGTTATATCCCAGTTAGAGGTCGGTGAGGCTGTGACTTGTGACTCCCACCTCCTCGCCACTTTTTTAAGAAGAGCCTGCCCCAGAGGCAGGGGAGAGCTGAAGATGTCAGTGAGATAATCAAGACGTATCTCAAAATGGAAGTGGAAGTGACACCTTCCTAATTTAGCTGTTTTATCTAGGCATGTCAGCTGGATCAAGAGACAGGAAACAGCCCCTTGTTGATGGAAACGATCCTCTCAGCTGAACAAACAGCCAGACAACTACAGCACTTAAAGGCAGCAGCCAGACCCACAAAGCCTTAAAATGCCACTCGAGTTTTTTCAAAGGATTAGAAAAGAAGAAAGGAAGTAGCTAGTTCACCAATTACAGAGAGGGAAACTCGGTTTTCTTGCAGAAGATGAATGCTGAAATGGCTTTCAGGGCACCAGAAAGGCGTTTGAATACTGAGCCTTGGGCCTGGAAAACCTAATTTGGGGTCAGACTATAGTCCTTTTGGTCACACTGATTGTTGCCTTAAACTATGACACGTCTTATGTCACCACTTTTTGATTAAGACACTGTGTAATGTGATGAAATGTCTATAGTCATGTAAGGAGTGCACTGTGTTCAAGTTGATCTGCAGGCACTGTGTCTTCTCTGCCTTATGCTATGTAAAGTTATTCTGTGCATATTACTTTGGCAGGACTGATGAGCACAGTTTACAAAACAAAAAAACCCCAAAGAGCACACATCAGCTTTTAAAACCTGATAAATCAAGGACAAAAAAATATTTCTTGTGGGTCATCTAGCAGACTTACATTACACATACCTTCCTTTACTTGCTGACCTGTTATTCCCTCCCTAACACCCAACTTTTCATTTTTCCCCACACTAGCTATTCTTTCACTTCAGATATTAGCTGATGGCATCAGAGCAACAGTGAAGCAGGCAAGTGTCTCTGTTTGCAATGCTGAGCATGACAAGACTGCAAATAAAATACTTTCAGCTAAGCCAAATAACTACCTCATCTACAAGCTCTTATATCTGAGCCCATGTACATTAACACCAACAGCAGTGTAGCAAGAACAGGTTCCCTTCCCTGCTAGTCAGTGGGAAGAAACAGGCTCTGCAGGTGGCAATTCAAAGCACCAAGAACTGGTCTCCTTTGGATCCCCAGTATCACTGCTTAAAAAAAATACAAAAGGAAAGGTGCACTCAAGGAGGCCCATTTAGTGACTTGGATGGGTAACTATACCAATATTGCTACCTCCTTCTTGGAAAATGCTATAGTGGAGGAGTCAGTATCAAATTTATACACAATTCCAGGTCTTTACAATTAATCTAAAAGTCTGAAAAAATAATTCCACCAGCATAATTATTTTGAGCTCTAAATAAGGACCATTTGTCAACCATCCCATTCCTGAACACCTTCCATATAAGATTACCATCCCTTAAGCTCACTATGAGTCTTCCTGACCTTTCTCAGAGAGGAAGAATCTGTCCCTGGCACGCAGTACTAGGGCAAGAACCACCATATAAATATCCAGGCTAACAGATCAATCTTGGTTTAGTGTTAAAAGAGGAAATGGGAGAAACAGAGAGGCTGTTTTAGTGCTTTGGTTCTTTGCACTGTGTGTCGGACATCTCCAAGGCCTTGTGGCTCTGCCAGCTGATCTGTGTTGACCAACACTTGGGCCTGGGCAAAGTTTGACTCAAAAAAATTGGATGATGTGGACAGAAAGCATCCCCCAGGCAGGCATGGCAGCAAGGGCTGAGCCTGAATGGACACTGGATGCACAGTTAGTCCATGTGCTAGAAAACAGGAGTGTAGGACAGTGTAATACAGGACTGATGTTTGGCTATATAGACCAGTGGTATTAATTGCCACAGAACCAGTTTAATCCATTACAGCATACCATTCTTTGTGTATAGGCAGCTACTGCCAGTGCACACAAGCAGTGTTTTTGCTAGCAGTAGTGTAGCTCTTTGCACTGGTGAGCCAGGAAGAAAATTCATGGGCAGTCAATGGGGCCTCCCTTGCAAGATGCTGACACTGCCTCTCCACCCAGAGCCGAGGTGAGGGGGAACTAATATTTGTAGCATCCATAGCAATCTCTCCCTCATTCAGAGCCCCAGAAAGTCAGCATTTCCCTACAAACCTTTCTTTGCTCATCCCAGGAACCTGTTTTTGGAAGGGCAGAGGATGGCACCTGGCAGGCTGAAATGTTACATTTTGGATATATCCCATTTGCCATTGCAGCCTGCCTGTAAATCGAGCAGCCCTGCGCCCTAAGTCAGCTTCAGGGCTGGGATCTACAAAGTGTAGGGCACCACAGCATTATATCCCATGCTGTCTGAGACCTGGACCTCATGCCAACTCTCTAGCCATCAGTGGGGTTAGAACCATAACTCTGTGTTGCTTAGGATTCAAAGCAGGGGTTCAAGGACTGCTCAAGTTGTATTCAACAATTTCATTACCAAGCCAGGAAAAATACAACTTTCCCTGATGCTGCATGGCCAGGGAGCTGAATGCTATAGATAAAGCTCCAGCTCTAAAGCTGAGGCTTTAACTCCTGTGTAGCCTGAGCATGTGTGTGAGGTGTTTCAGGGCTTCTGTCTGCTCCCCGTGTGATAAAGTGCATGGTACCATGAAAGCACAGACCGCACGGTTGTACACCATGACCACACAGATTCTATGAGTCATGTGAAGAGGAAACACCATGGTCCTACTTGTTTGCCTCGTTTTCCGGGTCTTCCTATAGGTCCTCTGTGTCCTGGTACTCCAGATTGTCCCTTCGGGCCCATCTCTCCCTTGGGGGGGGGGAGAAGGAAGCAGGATGTAAGTACATGGTTATACCTGCCTTATACAAGACAGCAGATGGACGCTTTCATTCACACAATTCCTCTAGATTTTCTTTCTCAGAAATCCAAGATTATAATAAAATATTTTAAAACAAGCATAAAGTTAAAAATATCTCTTACAATTTATCCACATTTCCCTGAAAAATCCTTTCCTAAAGAGGAGGCCAAATGGAGAGATCAGAAACATGCTCAGAGACTTGGTGAGGTCAAGGCTCGCAAGGCTCTCTGACCCCTTGGCAGTATTTTGCTTTGCTGTTAAGATTCAAGTGTGATAAAATCACTCGGTGAAAGGGAGGTGAATTCACTCATCTTCTAGCCTACTTAGAAGCATTATTTCCTTATCCTAATTTCAGAAATAAGATGTGATTATGTCATTAAATTATCCTCCTTTAGGCTTTCTATCCATAAGCCAACATCTGAATGTTGATTTTTCTTCAAGTACAGAATAACAATGACATAAAAACTGGTCAAGGGTATCACTGTTATTTATAGTAGTGCCATTTTGATTGACACCATCAGGAAGGAAATTTTTATTCGCTTCAAGTGAATAAACCCCAAGCAATTAGGGCAGTTACGAACTTATAATCAAGAGTTTAAATATGTTAAAACAGGTGGAAGATTATGACTAAATCAATGTTCTGGGGAAAAAAAGAGGAACAACAACAACAAACAGCTAAATCTCAAGAGTTTTCTCCAAAGATAAAAAGCCTAAAGAATTTGTCCAAGTCCAAGAAATGTTGGACATTGAGTCAAGCAAGATCTTCAGTGTCTTATACTTTCCAGGATGTCCCTGAAGCCACTCATTGACCCTATGTCAGCATTTAACACAACTCCCCAACATATCACACCCACTTACTTTTTGTCCCAGCATTCCGGGGTAGCCTATTTCTCCCTACAAATTAAAAGGAGAAAAGTCATCAAAAAACGTGGAGACATCTTTGACAAAGCAGCACCTTCCTTGGAATGAAGTAAAACAAGTGCCATGTACTGATATCGGTTAAAAAATCCCATACTGTGATTCAGCACTGTGGGTGATGCAGTAGGTGGAGAATTATAAGCAAAGTTTTACAGTAAAGCCCCTTGTATGGTAACACTACTCCTCTGTCTGATCCTCTGCCACTTGCTTCCTCTCCTCCGGCAAAAACATCCTAATTGTGCTTTTGTCTAGGGCAACCATGCTACCTGGTCCCAAAGCCTGCTTTTGGGAATGATGTTTCTCCATTTACATCAAAAGCAGGGGCTTTTTCCTTTCTTAGTTAAAAGAACCCCCAAGCCACGCATATTGCCACCCCCACCCAGGTTTATCATATCACCAGCTAAAAGCATTTTGGCAAGCTGTCTGGTTCTGTTCTGCGCAGGCCAGGAGGGACTGAGGTTACCTCCAGGCAAATCCCCCTCTGACTCATCAACCCCCCTACACACCGAGGGGCACTTAGACAGGGAGGCTGCCCCACGGCCCTCCCATCAGGTAGGACCACTGCCTTCCCTTGCCACTCTTGCCCTCCCAGGAAGATGCCTCCAGCCTCCCTTCCTCCATACCACTCCTGGTTTTTTGCTATCAGTACATTAGTCCTCGTGCACATTCAGCTAAAGCTCGCAGCCATTTGGAAAAGAAAATTACCTGGTCTCCTTTGACTCCTTTGTCACCCCTGTCACCTCTGGATCCCTGAAGAGAGATAACAGGGTGACAATATCTTAATTAGTAGCATTTAATGAGGAAGAAAAAATATTTCTCCTACACGAGGTGTTACTTGGAGTCACACAGAATACAGTAATATCTTCAGAGTGAGATATATGGTAGATATGCTTAAATGTTTCCTTATTACTTTTATTGATATTATAACAGAATTAAGAGTAAGATTGTAGGAAAAGGGACTCATTGTCCCCAGATAATTGCTTTAAATACGTGCTGTCCTGGACATAATACTTCCAAACTTGATTTTTTTCCCCAGTTGTCTTCATCCAAGTTCAGGTTCCACTGTAAGGTCTCACAGTAAAAACTGTCTCTGTGCCAAAGTGTATACAGCCTAAATAAACCAGACCAACAATTAAAGATTATTATACCCATTCTACAGATGGAGAAACTGTAGTGAGGTGCACTGTAGTAACCTGTTCACAAGAAGATGGGGTGTAAAACTCACTTCTTCAGCATCCCAATACTGTGCTCCTTCTTGATGCTTGTTTTCATTTCTCAGTGGGACCTTTAGACTTCATCAAAATTCAATCTCATTTCTACAGTTACTTCTTTTTACATAACTGTTGCCAATTGTTAAATTATACATTATTCTATTGTCACACTGACCTTTTCTCCTCTAGTTCCAGGAAAACCCTAAAGGGAATGATAGATATTTTAATGCTTCTCGCTTTCAAGATCACCCAAGAAGCCGGACTTTCAAACTTCAAAGTGAAGAAAAAGAATGAAGCACAAATAATTAATTGCAACAACTTGTAAATGCAAATGAATATTTATAGCTTCTAAAATTGCACTGAAACAGAACTATGAAATATGAATTAAAGGCAAGACAACTCAGCCCAAAAGCCAATGTGAAAAAGCCAGGTAAAGCCAGCAGGTTTGATATTGCTTTAAAACTGAAGCAAGGGAAATAAAATGTAGCTGAAAGTGAATACAGCCTTAGATGCCACAATTAATAATCTAAAATAATTCTAGCAATAATCTTCTTCTTCTGTTTTGTTTGGGGTTTTTGTTTGTTTGTTTTTTAGTTTTTCTAATTTCTCCTGTGGAACATCCTTAAAAAACACTTGAGTAATCTTCTAATGTGAAGATTACTATAAAACTGCATTTCATTTTAAGAAACATGCAATAAACAGTGGTGTTTAGTTCTTCTTTCCAGTCCTTTATCTGAATAAACTGATTACATCATTTTTTCAAGTACCTTAAAATGTTGTGGCTCAAATTTGTAAAGGCAGAGGCTATGCTATAGACAATGATGTGCAGATACTAGAACAGCCAGACCAAATTGTGCTTGCTATCCAACAGTCAGTACATATGCATAGTTTTAGTAGAGTACCAAAATGATCTCCACAATCCTATGAGGTGGGTGGAAAACATGGCAGAAATGGTTTAATGCTGCAGATATACTTAAGAACTCCAGTCTTCTAGTGGGATACAGTCATATATGAGTTTTGCTTTTAAAATAAATTTTTGCATTACAATAATTTATACCAAAGCATTTTTATGAAAAGCCAAAAACACAACCAAGGCCAACCAGACAACAAAACCTTGCTTGAAGGAGAACATATCTTTTTAGCTGTGTTAGAAAAGATATATCTTGGTAAATGCCGTCCAGCAAATTCATGAGGGAAGCAGCTGTCAGCAGAGCATTAAAACCAATGTCTGAAAATGCAGCGTTTGGTTAACAAACCTTGGAGCCCATTGGTCCTCTTGTACCTGGCAATCCCATCACACCCAACTCTCCCTTTTCACCCTAAAGGGGTCAATAAAGAGAGTTATTGATTGTGGCTCTCTGATGAGGTCATATTTGAATGTCTGACAATTTAGTGGTTCAGGTTTTATGTCAAAGTGTTAAGACATGCCTGACCTTGGTGTAGCATTGTAGTCAGAGGTCTATAGTGCAATTGTATTCTGCCTGAGTACTCATGTTACCTTATTCTTCTGTTTGCATATTCTTGAGTGTGTAACTTGTGCTTCAGCTTTGCCAGATGCTATTAAAGGACATGCAAGCAAATTGGCATCAGCAGTGCATCCTTTTTCTGCATGAAGGTGCATTGTCTCTACCCAGCATCACTTCCACTGAGTTGCAGAAAAGAAAGGTGTTTTGCTGCAAGCCTTTATGGCTTGGGGAGGCATAGTGACTACTTTTGTTGCGGTTCTGAGACATCATGTGCTTTATAGTGGTTTGGAGCCAGTAAAATATGAAAAGGCTTTACAACAAATTCTCTGGCTGCTGCTAATTAATTATGTCTAGCGTGAAATAGGGAGTAGTCCCCGCAAACATGCAGCAGCGCTACCAGCAGAATACAGTTGGCTGTCATTCTCTTTTGGCTTTCACTGTCCTAGAAATGGAGAGTATTTTCACATTGGCTGCTGCCCCGGCAGAAGCTCAGGAAAGACTTGAAGAAACAAAGTAGGAGAAATAAGAATTGGACGAAGGTTGTGTCAAAGAAAGGGAAGACAAGTAAGGAGACCCAGCTGAAGAAATAGAAGGCACAGCGATGGTACTGAGAAAAAAAAACCAAGCAGCATCTTAATTTAAAATTGAAACAAGGCAGGATTTACAGAGGGAGATTTACAGCAAGAAGAGGATGCAGCAAATGACTATAGCAAAGTATCGGGAGTTTGGGAAGATCAGAGATGAGACAAAGAGAAAGGGAAGAGAGACACAACCGATGGAAGTGACCATAGACATCTGCTGGCCTCTATTTGACTGGAGTCTTCATTGACAGGCAGGCACAAAAGCAAAATTTATAAAGACTAGAAGAAATGAAAGTGTGAACCCATCTAAAGAACAGAGGAGACAATAAAAGCAGAAGAACTGGAATTAAACAGCAAGTAGGATTTGCAAAGTATAGGAAAAAGTATTACTACTGTATGTGAGGGATGCTTCTAGGAGTGTGATGAAAAAGCATAACAATAGTCAAAGAGGAGATAAAATAAAAATTAGGAGGACTTCATAAATAAAACTTAGAGCTTATTTAAGGATAAGGCCAAGTGAATGAGTTTTCTGACTGCTCTGCTCTCAGTACTAAGACTGTGAGGGAAGGAAGGAGTTGGGACCTTCCTTCTGCCCTCACTGCTCTCACTGAAATCACAAAGAAAAGAAAACACACTGTGGGAAGTCACAAACAAAAGAAAACACAATGCAATCGGGGGGACACACACCATTTCCTATCTCACACTTCAAAGTGAACATTGGCTTCTTTTAAGTACATACTCTGTTGTTGCTTGCCTCCATCTCCACATATTCTAATATGAAGTTCTTCCTCTAACATAGCTGTGAAGAGCTAGAGGGTCTGCTTCCCAGATGTGGCTTGAATTCAGAAGTCATCTACTATTATTCTTGCAGTAGCAAGAGCTATTGCATCACATACTCTGAGGTGGGGGCACCAACCTTCATGGAGCAAATAAAGGGTCAAAGATTTACTGGAAAATGCAGCTTTGAACTAAACATTGTGTGCAGTCCTTTCATCTGATGCATTCTGGCTTGAAGAAAAGCAAGTTATCTCAAAAGTCCCAGTAGAAACTCCATATACTGTGGCTCTTGAGAAGAGCTGTATACCATTTGCATAAGATAATACTCAGTAAAGGACTGTCCTGCAGCTTTTTTATAATAAATGCAGATGAAGCAAGCACTGTGCAGTAGCAAAGCATTTCCTGCCATTTCTTCTGCTATTGGTTATTAAAAATCATAGGAATGAATGTTTGTTTGTAGGGGAATAAACTTCAAAGATGCGATCAGCAATCTTCACGGTTTGTAATCTCTTTCTCCTGATACCAGTGAGGTATTCTCACTCTGAGCACATGGGCACACAGTTACACTACCAAGAAGTAGACGTTCAGGCAAAGAGATCATCATAAAGAACAGTCATAAAGATGATGATCAGTTTTGAAATACTGATTCGTGTGGCTGTGAGACACCAGTGGTTATCAATGAGTCTTCATTAGATAGATTTGCAATTTCCCTTTGACATATTTTAATCAACAAAAGAAGAGCTACAGGGGCTAGGCTGAAGATGAAGTAACCTAACCCTAGACTGGGCAGGTCTTTGCAGAGCAGTGTAAGAAACAGGACAAGCACAAATTGTCCTAGCACTGCTGCAGCTTCCCAGCCTCCAGCAGATAGTGGTTTAGGGACTTCCCAAGACAACTGTTCTGTTCAGATCGTGATGTTGAACAGGTTATATTCCATGTGAATTTTAGTCTTACCTTCTGTCCCACAGGTCCAGGCCATCCTACTGGTCCTGGCATCCCAGGGACACCCGGGGGACCTGGTCTACCCTTGAACAGAAAACATCAATTACAATGATTCATGTAATATCATTCCTACACACACGCCTCCACTGCAGACAGGGGATATGGAGGAATAAAGGCTTTTCAGGAAAAGACCTGCAAATGCTTCTTTACCTTGTTTTTAATACAAAGAAGTACTGTATTGTATTCATAATACAGTTTGTGTTGATGCTACTGGAGGAAGTGTGGGCTTGCAGAAATACCAGGTTATACTGATTCAAATAAGTAGATCAGCTACGGAGTAAATCTACATGCAGTCAAAAATAATAATCCTAAAAACCCAGTATCAATAATTTGAATCCTCTTTTCATTTAATAATAGGATGTAAATAAAAAAGACCTGCATGTAATTATATCAGTATGAATCTAATTTACATTAAGAACAGAACCAAATCTTTAACTAAGATATTATTTGCACTTACTATTCTTCCTATTCTAAAGATTCTCATATTACTAGCTATAATTGCTCTTTATTAGCTACTATATGACTAGCAATAACTACATACATACAGTTATTTATCTATTTTGATTACTGCCTGTAAATCACTTTTTGTGTATATCCTAAAATGCTGTAGATTAGTGCTATTCCACTGCTTTACGCCACTTGACAGCATGATCTTAGAAATGTCATCATGACATTTGGGGCTAAGAGTGACCTCCCACGAGCCAGACAGGTTTTAGCAAGAGATACACTGTTTTATTTCCAACCTAAGAAACTTCTCGTTGGGCATCTACTAGTTTTTGTCAAAAAAGTACTGATGTACTGTGTTTAAGGTTTGCAGTCTTGTAGGTTGGTGAGTGATTCTCCAAGACATTGCTGATTTGAACACTTGAATATATATAAGTACTATTTTTGTTTACTGTAAGGCATTTGAAATTTAGATTAAAGAAAGAGACCTCTTTTGTTTATGTATTTCATATTTATTTGAATTATTGATTAGTAGCTGGTGCTAAAATCCTTTGTATATTATTAGAAGGGTGTTAAAATCCTTGGTGTATTATTAGAAGGGTACTTCTTTTCCTGGTTAGTGACTACCCCCTACATATCTCTGATTTCATCCTGCATTTCTGACTTCTTTTAAAGTTAATTACATTAAATGGAGGTACTTAGCGACTGAGATAACGTATTCTGTTTCACCACATGTAGGGGCGCATATTTTTGACAATATATCATGGCTCATATGACACCAAGCATGGGATTGTAGCCAGTATCCTGCATTTGTGCCAAGACTCTGTAAGGGTAATCATTAATGGTTATTCCTCCTTCAGGGGTGTTTGGCCAAGACTTGTTTAGACTTTGGAGGAGTAAAAAGTTTGATTTTGCTTTGGACTTTTTTTAATACACCTTTTATGATAGTTCCCACACTCTGGTTCCCCTGCCCACAGAGACATAGTTCAGATAATTTCCCACTCTGTTTTAATTGTCTGGCCAGAGCTGCAGGCTTTTACTGAGGGAATCTGTTGAATTCAGACCAGCTGGGGCAGCTCTCCAAGCCAGAGGCCCCAGGTCTCCAGCCCTGCACTCAGAGCTCCCTACCATCCACCCTGGGCACCAGGGAAAGCAGCACAAACAGGTTAGACTTCAACATTAGCTGATTTTTATTTAACTACTGTCTGCACCCCTGTCTGACAGCTGCTATGTGTCAAGTGTCAGATGGGTTTCTGAGACAGCACCTTTGCTCATACCTTTCTTCCTGGCCGGCCAATCTCCCCCTGCCAGAGAAAGGAGTATGTTAGTCTCATAGGCACCACACAAAGCACAGTGACTCATTAGACAATGCATTTACATTAAATAAATAAATAAGTAAGTAAATGTTGGGACCATCTTTCTGTTCAAGACTTTGCTTCCAGAGGTAAAGTGAGAAGAATTACTTTAACACAGCTCCTTGGTCTTTCCTGTGTTCTCAGCCCTAAATCTACAGTCACCCCCTTGTAGAGCAAAGCATGTAATTACGTAGCCAGCTTCAGGTATAAGGCTCTTTAAGCATCATCATGGAGCAGATGTTTTGCAGGTCTGAAGCCATAACTTAACATATAGGCCAGTTTTAACATCTGAGCTGACCCATACAATTAACAATACATGGGAGAGCTCTGCTTCGCATGTCCTTCCAGAGGGACAGGGTGTTCAAAGGCCTTCAGATCAGTAAGGTCGCTGACTTGTGCACCTGACCTGCTTTCTTAATGCATACTCTAGGCAGAGGTAGCTATCATGAGAAGCCACAAAAAACATTTCAAGACTGAAAAAAGAACACTGAAAGATGGAGCTTTAAATTACAGCTTCAAACCAATTCATAGCTTTACATTCAAATTAAAGCAAATTCCTACATCCCTAAGGCCCACCATTCACCAAACAGACAAGGAAAAAAGTGAACATCCCCCACCTTCCTTTCTTTTCCCCTCAAAAACATACCAAACTCGTTAACAACAGACACTTACTTTCTCCCCTTTTGGTCCCATTATACCAGGAATACCTTGTGGACCCTAGGGAGAAAAGTGAATGCTATTATTAAACTGCATTAGCAAGGAGGCACTGGTCATTGTCTTCCCTCAGCCCTTGACCTTGTAAGTGTCTCCTGGGAACAGTGTGAACACATAAGGTTGGGGTGTTTGATGTGGTTTTTGAACATGACCTCTAAATGCCAGGTCTGTGCCACTGCTGAAGGGTTGGACTGACATGAGAAGTGCAGGGGCATCTAGATGAAGAAAACTAGCAAGAAAAAAGGCCTGGGGCAAAGGAAAGATGAGAAGTTATTGCAGTCCTGAAGAATTAGTGCCAACGAGGATACAGAGACACCACGTCAGCTGGCAAAGGAGGTCAGCCAAAACGGTGGTAAAGGAAGTGGCATAAAACATGTGGGATGGGCTCTGCAGTGTGGTATGGACATAGAGGATTGCCACCACTTCTGAACCCTGAGGATATATGTCTCTTTCAAATGAGGCTGATTTTCCTTTCAGGAGACTGCTTAATCCAGGGAGACCTTGAACCCCATTTCAGAAAAAAAATCAGAAAACCAATTTTGTTTCTAGAATGCTTCAGTTCACAGACCACCTTTTATTTTAGAATGCCATGAGCCTGCATCAGAGGAGCATTAGATTAATGGTACAAATCACTCATGCCAGGTCTGGATCCTGGCTGTCTTATACTGTCCAAAACATGATGCAGATTGTACATGAATAGGACTGAAGTGTAACCTCAAATGCAAATTACTCCAACTATTTTCATCAGTAGAGTTATTTTACATTTTCAGTACTGTAAATCAGAATGCACCCTATTAGAGTCAGAGCCGAATTTTATCTTATTTCTTTCATTTTACTTTAGGTTACACATGGAGTAATTATACTCTGAGTTATATAATTACAAATCTAATTCTCCTTCTTATGAAAAAGTGTTAAAATTCAGCTCTGAGTCAACAGACTGCTGGCTCTAACATTGTCCCATTACAACACACAGTCCTGTAATTTATAATTAAAAATTCCAAAGCCATGTTATACCCACCCTACTGTCTGCTGTTGTGATAAAATCTGCCAGCCCACTCTATTTAAAAAATGTTCTTGGAGGGATCATAGATTGTTTGGTTGCAAGACTAATATTATTTATATCAACAGACCTTGTATAACGATAGAATTAATATTACTGTTATTCCAATTTAAGTCAGAGAGAGTATTAAGAGGATTTTTTTTAAAAAAATACAGTCTAGTGAAGACTGAAACAGCAACTGCTTCTTTCACATGTACTGCAGCTCTGGATCATGGCCAACCACACTGCAGGGCTGTTTCATAATGCAGAGAAGACTTTTCTCAATACAGGACAGGACAAACACTTCCCATTGCTTCTCTCCACACCTCATTATTCACATACTAAATGCATCTGCCCCATCCTGCATCTCAGCAAAGACAAAATGGCAGAACAATGAAGGTTCATAAAGCAAGACCTTGTGGCTTTCACATTGCAACTTCTAGATTATTTACAAATACTTTCTGAAGTATTGACCTCTAAATAATTAAAGCTAAGCTTTTTGCCACGTAACAGAACCTTTACTGTGATGTACTGTCCATACTTTTGAAATAGTGTTTGGGTGCTTGTTAACTTTTCAGGCTGCCAAAGCCTCAGTCACAGCTTTTCTGCAGCAAAGGACCCGTGCCATGCCTGCTATTAGCTGTATTGTTATAAAACAGCCACCCAGGGGCCTTGAGGAGGATCACCGTCCCAAAGCACCAGGCACAGCACATGGATTGGAACCGCCTGTGCCCCAGGAGAAACTGGAAGAACCTCTTCATGAAAAGTTTTATTTTTCTTTGGAGTGAACGAACTGGAATGGAAAGAGAGATGGGTGACCTTCTTCACACTACAGACATGTTAGCAAAAAGCTTCCCCCTAGAGGTGGACCATTTCCTCAGAAGACTTCTGACCTCCTTCAGAAGATTTCTGAACATACAAATTGTAGAAAATTAAATGGGAGATTAAAAAGACTGGCCCAAGGCTACCCAGCAAGTCAGAGGCAGAGATGTTGCAGGTCAAACTAGGACATCCCGCACCTCCTGAATCCCATCCCACTGTCCTCCTGAAGCCCCTCCTTGTCTCTGATGTTTACTGTAGGTGGTTGCCTTCTCAGGGATGTACTCCACTAACCTTCAAGTTCATTGCACCTCTTGTGCACCCACTCAATGGGGTCATTTCCTCACATAAAGAACAAATGAGCCTAAAGCAAAGAAAAAGCTAACAGAGAGCCTCTGAAGGAAGTGATGGCACCTCTGGGATTTTTGATGGGTGCTACCCATTGTAAAACTCCACAAAAATGGAGGGCGAACTTGAAACCAACTGTAGTATGCAAGGCAGGGATGACAACATAAGGTAAAAAGCCTACATGATTTATGCATAGTCATATCAAAATGAAATTAAGTCAGAGCTCCGTATGTTTATTAAGTGGTAAAAAGCTTCTGCAGATGTTTTACAGCTTTGTAAGGACTTGGAGCAAGTGAGAGAATGATGTGGCTTAATCACAAGTGCATCACTTACCTGGGGGCCAGGAGGCCCTGCAGGGCAATGCGATTCAGGCAGAGAGGAAGCCTCTATTATCTGGAGCTCCTGACACAACTCTTTCATATCCAGGGCAAGCAGTTTCTATGTAACATAAAACATACAAGTGAACATGCAGCCATATGTAGCCTGTTGGAGAAATGCATAAAAAAACCCAGCCACCAAATGCTACAGCCTCAGGAGAGTTTATTCACTCCCTTAGGGAGAAGCCCAGAGTTTGTCACAAGGTTATCTTCATGGATGCCTGAACATTAGCACTCCAGCGCAGTGCCCTGCCCCACGCTTCCTCCTCCTCCTCTCCCAGAGGCACGTTGCAGCAGGGCTGCCGCACGCCCCTCCCAGACAGCGTGGGACCCTGGCCTATTCTTAGACCTGACCCTGCTCTCTCCATCCCACTTTGCAAGGAGCAGATCCTCTCCAAAAATAGTGTCTTTGCTCTAAAAATAGAGGCTGCACTCATTGAGGCTGTAGGCAGCATGAACTTCACTCCAGAAGATATTAACCCGTAGGCATTCATTCACTGCAGATCAGAGCCGACATCTTTAATGATCAATGAATGTCTAATCTTTTGACTTCAAAATGAGGCTTGCATGAGTAAACCGGCTTATTTATGTCTTGTGACAAAAGGAATCTCTAACTAGACACTCCAAAGCACAAACTGCTCGTAGTGAATTCACGTGGTTCCCACCCTCCTAGTAACTACTTAGTTTTATTTTGTGTTTTTATGGGGGAGATGGTGTGCAGGGTGATTTTATGCCCAGATTACTCTCTGGGCTGCTTGGGGCAATCTCAGGGACCCTGGTGCGAACCTCATCCTCACTGAAGGAGTACGCCATATTCCTAAGGAGATCTCATCTCCGGGCCTCCTTCCTATGGAAATCAAGGCACAGGGAGGGGTGAAGAAAGGGGAGGCAACTAGATTTTGATTTAGGGGGAATAGTACCCTGACCTCAGTCCTGATCTCTCTGAAGACAATGGAGGATTTTACACTGTACTTTTTTCTTGGGTTAGTTCTTGTCAGTCATCTTACTAACCGTTATTTACATAAGACTAGCAATAATTGTGGTATTTCTATATCGTAAATGAATAGTAGAATTAAGAAATAGGAATTACTGAGTAGGTAGAAAAATTCTTAATGTTGGGATAGAAAATACAATGGAGTTAACAGACCCTGGCAATAAGAGTAATGGGGCAAACTGCTATATTATATACCCATTGTATCTTGTATGTTGCATATATTAACATATGTGTATGGATATATATCATATAGAGCAGGTACGTGCATAGGTGGGTGAGTGGAAACTCCACACCAGCAACTCAAACCCATCTTTCTGCAAAATGACGTGGCAGGAATAGATTCCATGGGAGGATTTCAGGACCTTCATTTCACCTACTGGGTGAGGCAAATGTGATGCAAAACAGGACACATACATAATGTACACCCTGAAATCATTGCGCAGAATGGAAGATTGCCTTTCTGTCCTTGGTTTATTGCATTGCCATTTCCTTTAGTTCAGGAATGCCTTAGTCTAAGAAAGTTCCCAAAACAGATTAAGGAGAATATTTTAAGTTAATTGAATTAACTGCCTGAACAAACCCAGCCTCATTTCATTCCTTGATCTATTTGAGATTTACTTCAAGCCCCAGTCTGGGATGTTGAATGAATGTTCTAACAGAGCCATAATCAACACAGCCAGATGGGTTTGCTGAGTGATGCCATGAAGAAGTGCTTGAAGAAGCACTGATGAAGATGCTTCAGTCTTTGTCATATATCAAAAAAATCATGTAACAAAAGAAGAGAAAGGCTCCTGGGCCACACTTACAGAGCTCCAGCCGTGCCTGAAGTATGGTGGTGGAAACAGGGGTGGTGGAGGAGGGCCGAGGAAGCAGCATGCTCTGCGGTTGAGCTGTTTCTTCTGTTCCAAACAAGGGAGATCTGTTCAATACAAACACTCATCTGTTGTCTTGAACACCACAAACATTTCTTACAGAATAAGAGGAGTTTCCATTCCAGGGGATTTTCCTACATCCTGTGTGCATTGATTGTAACACTGTAATCCAAGCGGGGATTTAAGAAACTGGGTGGTCCCTTAAGTCTGTAAGTTCCTTCTTGTGCTGAAGGCTATGCAGAGCTTTAAGCTCTTAATGTGGCTATGACATAGGCTGGTTTTGGAAAATTTCAGGTAAGCAACACTAGAAAATAGATTGAAATAATTCTTGCTTTCTCTCCCCTCTGTTCCAAAAGTGTATTAGAAACAGCATTTTCCAGTTCCCGTTACAGCCCGCATGCCACCAGGAATGCCACTCTGTGCTGTTGCCCACCGACCTCCCCTGTGGGCCGAATCGCTTCGGGCACTTCTGTGAGAACAGAGTGGGAAGCTGTTCCACAGTGGGGTTGCTTTTATTTCACCTGGGACTGAAACCAAGTTGCCTTATTTCTGATTTGTGCATCATCCCTAAGAATAAATACTCTGCAACCCAGATTTAGCTGATAGCTCTGTCATCAACTGACGGGTCTGTAAACATCCATCAACAGTATAAGAAGCTGTGACCAAAGATTCACAGAAAAAGGATGTGAAGATGATGCATTTATACTGTGGTGGGTTTTTTTTTTCCTGAATCTATTCACTCCTTGGGAAATATATCTCTAATCAGCGTGGGGGCCTTCTGCAAAGGTTTTGCCAAGGACAGCAAACATTTATTTATGTCCGTTGGTTTCTTCCTCTGGCTAGTGGCAGAAGGAATGGGTGTCTGTGAGCTGAAGGGTGGCAGGGAGCCAAATACAGTAGGAAGAAAAGCCTATGGTGAAGTATCTGGTATTAATAGAAAATCTCTAAATTAAGTTTCTGGGAAGACAAACCTGACAAAATTGCTAGATTTGTGTGCAAATCAATCGCAGGCTGGATATTAGTCACATCTCAAGGTAAGGCAATTTTTCTAGGGGAGGGAGATACTTCTAATTTTTCAAATGTCTCTGAAAATATATTCTATCAGTTCCACCATCCTGCATTAATGGGGACAGCATTTTCTCAGTCCTGATGCACAGAAAAGAGCTGCCCAGGGGAGTGTGATTCAACAGCATTCAGGGGTAGTTTATATTATCCAGATTTTTTTCTCTATCAAAACACTGTTTGCAATGCCTTTGAGAGATGAGTCAATTAAAGTCTGAAAGGGTCCATAAAGAAGACTCTTTTGCCACTTTTCTTCGCAAGTTTGAAACTCAACCAAAGATTTCAAATTAAAAGAAAAGCAGATTTATTAAAAAAATAGAGATCTATTGTTTCATTTAAAGATTTAAATACATACTGAAAATGCCAATGCCCTTTACGAAGTAGCAAAGGTTTGAGTTTGCCTGTCTTCAGTTCTCACAAGCAAAAAATATGAAGATATGTAGAGTTAAGTTCTGTATTGGCTTATGCTGAATTCAGTCACTCTTACACAGCTGTAACTAAGGTCTTCAGTTTTTACCACACATAATTCTGGGATTGTCTTAATTTCAGGATTGCATTTGAACATATTGCATTGGGACTAAATTACATATCATTAAAGCAATGGACATCTTGTAATTTAACAGGGTATAAAATGTGATTATTATTTTATTTTAGGCCACATTCCAACATCATCACTCTTTCCAGTATTATCTTATTCCATGATCTAGCTAAATTTCAATAGGATTATTATCATTCAACAAGAATAAGAATATCAGAGCTGGCCTGATGTGGCTTATTTGCTAACGGATCACTACCAGACACTGTAGAAAAAGGTTTGCATTACTACAGTTGTACTGCTACTGTAAAAAAAAAAATATTAGTGTTGTTTAAATATTCTGCAAAAATGAGATTAAATATAGATGCACATCTATAGCTTTAATAAGATACTTATCATGTCCTCATGAGTAAAATCAAGTCCTGGGTTATTAAATATTTGGATTTTCCTTTTTAGCAGCAAAGTTTGAAATTCTGCAGAACAGGTTTTATTGTGAAAAACACTATAGCTAACCAAGATGATAGCAAAATAGCCACTGATTTCAGTTTTTATAGTCTTATTTTAATACTACTGTACAACAAGTTAGGTTGACACCCAATTTAGGTTTGCTGGTATAAATGGTGATAGCATGTACTGATCTCAACAAAGAAACAAGAAAAAAAATTATCTAATTACTATTATAGATATAAATTATATAAAGATGTGGGTAGTTACTATTTCAGGGGCCCCATCATTAACCATGGCTATGGTCTGGAAGGTGTATTTTGTAAAGCAAGTATTTAAGAAAAGGGTGGTCCTGGACCCAAGGACCTCCCACATGCAGGTATGACAGGTGATACGACAGCAGAAGGAGCAAAAAAATGAGTCACAGAGTCACTACAGGTATGACTGCAATAGTTTGATCTTCCAATAAGCACCGCATTTCATTGGTACAGATTTTGTAACTGCAATAGCTCCAAGAGGTACAACCATTACAGTATTGGCTTGTTTTATATCACAAAAGGGTTACCTTGAGAGGCTTACAGGCTCTCTGCAAATGCAATGTATATTTTTAGGTTCCAGGTTAGCTTTGTTTGCTAAACACAGTTTCAGAATACTCCAGTCCTCATCAGTGGAAAAAATCTCAGCCCAAGAATAGGACTGTCATAGTTTTCTGTGAAACATGAAGACCCTGCCTACACAGAGCATGTGTTTACGTAACTTGTATGGAAACCGCTCTTTCAACAGCTTCAGTACCAAAGAACGTGTTCAATAAGAGAAAGAAGTCAAAATGAAAAACTCCTCCTAGGACTTGTCTAAGTGGCAGTAGTTTTCAGAGAACATAAAAATTATAGTAGTCAGCCTTAAAATAGAAAGTCTTTGCCATTTTTAAACTCAAATTATTTTACAGTCCAGACTATATGTTCACCTAATTCAAGGAAGTGACGTACAAATCTATGGGTATACCAGCAATGGTTGCTTCAGAAAACAACCTATTATTTTAAATAAGCTGTTGCAATGTTTCATTTTGTTCCTGCAGACTGCTTGCTTCTGACCACAGCTGGAATTTGGGAACTCTTATTCAAGATGGTCCAGTGCAGAGCCAGAGAGAAGCCTTCACCCAGGCTGAGTCCCTGGAACGGGGAAGATGTGAAGTCTCTGAGCCCTCCTACAGCTGATCCCAGAGCTGGCCTTCACCCTAGGAACACCCCACAGCTGCAATGGAGGCACCAGAGAAGTGCTGTCCGGGGTTGAAGTTAGATTTACAGGATTCCATTGAGAAAAAATCATAAGTAAAACCACGAAAGTGACTTTTATCCTAAAATCACAAGCTGTAGGTCAACTGTCACAAGGAAAGGACAAGAAAGTAAAAAAGTACTTAACACGTGTTTCCCTTCCTATTTGTGACCGCATTCATCCATCAAGTCCCACTGGGAAGCCGAGCTGCTATCCAAAGGCTTGTCACCCGACAGCAATGCCGGTGGCCTGCGCAGCTTGTGACAGGCAGGACTCTGCTAGGAGGACACCCCATCACAGGTGCTTCTCCCACTTGGATAGCACTCAGAATTAGTAATAAACAAGCTGGGCAGACTAGTCAGTTAATGAATGTAGGCTTGTCCAGCTGAAACTGAGACTTTTCATCTGCTTTGTTGTCGTTCATTCAGGCTCCTCTTACCCTCCTTGCAAGAAGAGCAGCATGCCATGGGCGGCAGCCACCTGGTACCAATCTGTACATCTAGTGCAAGGTGACTAAGGCACTTTTTCCTTTTAAGTTAGCAAAGTTTAAGAGCTTGTCAAAGGTGCCTTCTGAGAGCCATACAGGTCGAAATCCTTTATTTACAGAGCAGATGCAGGTATTAAGCTCTCCTTTAAAACCCCAAAGACATGCATGAGCATTAACAATACATACCTCTTTAAAATGTGTTTTACAAAGCTTTGTGACCCAAAATGTGCTTTAAGGACACATAAGCAGAGATGGAAACACAGCTCATGTCTGGAGCTGGGTCAGACAGTCAGGCTGGCGAATGGTCTGCATCTCTCAGTACCCTTTTGAACTTAGACCTTATAGTTGATGGCCTAAATTTATCTTTTTCTTATAAACCAGCCAATATAAATATGCCAAAGAAATATATCAAGGCCTACAACTTAGATAATGGTGTCTGTGTGGAGGAGGCAGTGACCTATGCAGCTCCCGTGGGAGTTACAGGATGAGACGTGGGGCTGCAGGTTCTCACTAACTTCTGGTTTCTTCTTGCTTGAAATTGGTCTTCAGAGTCTTTAAGGAACAGAGCAAGCTGATCAGAAATTAATTCCCCACCTTTCTGACAGAAAATGAAAAAATCCAGCTGAAAGCTTGCAAGTTTCTTTTCAGCCAAGAAAAACTCATAAAAATTTGAAGATACTCTGGTTTTAATCTCCAAAGTGGCTACGGGCTGTGGCAGCAGTAATGTGTACTTTACCACCTGGCACACACTCAGAAGCTGTCATAATAAATAAATAAATAAAAGTATTTAAAATCAGTCGATGTTCAAAATCTTGACAACAGCATGAACCCTGGCACGCTGCCTGGACGGCAGATCTCAGTATTCACCTGGCTGGAGGAGCAAGGACGCTCTGTCCTCCATCCCCACCTAATACTCAGCCCGTAGCCCCCAACACCTCCCGGTACCTCCCCATGTGCTCACAGGCAGTGAGGCCCCAGGTAAGCCCTTTGCAACCCCACTGGTGAGTGGTAGGTGGCTGCATCTTTGCAGGTCAGCCTTAGAGAACACTGCAGAAAGGGTAAGACGCTGGAAAGCAGAGGGGCATGTGAGATTTCTAAATGAGGGAAAGGCCTTTTGCTCCCTATATGGAAAGATATTTAATCTGTGTGTATGTGCATGTATGAGGGCAATGCATATGCCAAAAGATCATATACTGTTCTCTCAGATTGACTGCAGAAGGAAAATTCTGAGATCAGTACAGAAAGAGGAGCATTTGCTTGAGTTAGCTCTACACTTCAGTTTCACAAGAACATGAAAATCCCAGTAAAATCTGACGGGTGGAACACTTCAGTGGGTTATAATATGGGTTTATAAAATAAACCCATCGCTTATAAATCCCAATAACCACAACAGGGCTATTTTGTGCAATTTTCCTTCTATTGCCTTCTATTTGCGGAGGTCCAGAGCTCTAGATGCTGCTAAATGATGTTAAGAACTCTCCATGCTCCCCTTCAGTGCATGAGATACTGAGGCACAGAGAAGGTAAGCAACCCTTGCAAAGCCACAGATGACTCAATTCCAACACCAGAAACAGAGTTCCAGTCTGGTAAATCACAATATCAATCCTTTTATGAACTGGATTATAAAACCAAACTGCTTGTCACATCAGAACAATCTTATAAATACTCTGAGTATGAAAGCCTAAGAACCTACTGCAATCTGTAGAAGAGCCTGAAACCCTAAAGATTAATGCAAGATGGCTGCTGCATCAGCCCCAAAAGACTTCTACGTGTCATTCAGCTGACACAGAGTCTTCTCCCACTTTATCTGTGGGATCAGGAGCAACAAAGCTGAGAGACACCAGTGCTACCCTTCTGCAACTGCAAGATCGCTATCTGTCAGTGCTGGCATAGATCAAACGTACTTGACTTTGACGTTGCTCCATTGTGTGCTCAGAAAGACTTCAAATTCCTCTTTTAAACTTTGCTACTATGGATTAAATTAATTCCTTGTGACTCTCTTGCTGCAATAGATTCACAGCCCAGCTGACTTTGTACTCATGCCTTTCACAAAAAATAACTCTGTATTGACTTGTTTCAAGTAGCTAAAAAAAAAATCAATTGACACTCTTCCCTGGGTAGAAGAAAACTGAAATTGTAGCACTGACTTCTTTGAGCAAAGCGTCTCCCTTTACTTGTGTGCATTCCCTGGGTGCATGCACGCATGCCAGCTAGTTCCTGAGAAAAATGGTTAACAGCTTCTTTTCTCTTTCCCCCACTGTTTCAGTCCTCTTCTGCATTCTTCCTATATCCATCTTCTCATCCCAAATGCCCTCTTACGATTACAGTAGTGTGAGTACAGAAAGCATCCTCCCTATTTCCTTTTCATTAAAGCAGTGATTCCTTGTAGATGAGAAGGGAAGAAACAGAACATCTAGGCTGGGGTCTGTCTGTTAATTCCCATGAGGTTTTTCTCTCTCACCTATGTCTGATCTTCCTCAAACAATTCCCCCTAGAATTGAAGGGCTTTCCCAGTTCTCTTCTACCTACTGAGCTGCAGCATGAAATAGGTTTCCTGGACCTGTGTGTCCTGGATGAGTCCTATGTTGCATTACAGCTGAATGTTGCCCTGATTTTGCTGTCATCACACACTATCCTAGCACCAAGAGTTAAAGACTGCAGGGATATATGGCCCATCCTGACAACGGACTTCCTCCTGTATAAACACAAATGATATTTTTCTATAGTTTTAACTAAGATTAGCGGTTTCTTTTGCTGCAATCATGCTGCTGGTGCTCCTGTGCCAACACAGCCTACCCAGGGGAAGCCTCTGTGTCCGATATGAAACAGACTGTAAAAACCAATGAGGCTAAAATGCAAAGTCACAGACTGTTCCCTTCCTGTGCAGGGGTTTGGTAATATTGACAAACCCACAAATGAACATTCTGTTCTAGGAGCAGAGGCCTACAGGCACTATCTGTCTACAAGTACATAGGGAATAAGCTGGTTTTACAGCACTTCAGATTGCTTGTCAGTGGAGCTCCCATCGTTTCACTGAAAACACCTGGTTTTGAAACAGCTTGCTTTGCTGTGCTGGACTTTAAGCCTCCACCTTCCAGTCTGGTCACAACAAAAATCTAGTATTCACCAGTACGTCCAATACCTATGGACTACAGATAGCACTATGCTCATTCACAGCAATGACACAGCATGCACAAGCTTACTTCAACCAGTTGGGATCTCCATGCCAGCTGCAGCATCACTTTCAGCTGAGGTTCCCTTTTGGTCTGGTTGCTGCCTCTCAGAAACATTCACAGGTTATAGAAAAACCTTCAGATCAGTTACTGCTTCCTTCGCTGGAAAGCCAAGCAAGCACTGCCTCAGCTCCTGCACTGACCTTTGTCCCTGGCAGCAGGAGCTCTTGTTCACCACAAAAAACCTACCTGAAAAATACTGGCTTTGCTTGGCTTACATCTCCAAAGGAGCTTCCACAGCCTGAAGCTGGGCACCTGCCTTACTTGTAACACAAATATTGCCCCAGAAAAAAATCTGAACTGGCCACCAGTGTAGTCCCAGCTTCCTGCGCTTCAGGAGTCCAGATATCAAACCTGGCTTCCGTATTTCACAATACCCCTGCCCCCTCAGCTCACCACATGGAGGCAAGTGAGTCGACCTTTTTATTAAACTGGGGGAACAGGGGAACACAGGGAGGACCACATGGTCTTTGAGTGCATTTTCTTGAGCCTTAAGCAGCATTTAACTGAACCCTTTCCCCTCATTTGCATTATAGCCTCTGGCAACGGCACAATCGGGTCAGAAGCCCCTTTCCCCTCCTGCGTGCAAGACCCAGAGCTGTACTTAAGGAGCCTTGTCACAGCCAGCTTCCAGCCTCCTCACTCGCGGCTGCGTCCTCTTCTGATTTTTACTTACAGCTGCAAGGCAAATGCCACAACCTCCTGAACTGCCTCTGATGTCCTTTCCTTGTCCCTCACCCATAGGATCAAGTGGGCATCTACTCATTGGTCTACTGCTAATTTCACAGGACCTCCTGGGGGTCCTTTGCTATCGCGGCCTGCATCGGTCTTCCCCTCGGCCTTCCCGACTCGAAGCTGGGTGCAGGCATGAAGCCGTGGACAGGCTTGGCTGCTCTGCTCTCACCTGACTCAGCACAGGCCTCGCGCCGTACGCCACCACAGAAGGGTCTAGGAATCCGGAGGTAATTTCGTCCCTGAGTATTATCTGCAGTGACCTGAGCAGGAAACACAATTTGGGATTCTCACAGGTCATACCTATCAGGGGAGACACTACAGATAAAGTCAAATCAGGTGCTTCTTTAATCTATGTTTATTTGAAAGACCCATTAACATAAAGTAACAGTAACCACACTATACTAGACAGTTATTTTGCTAGCAGCCCAAGCCCCTCCCCAGAGGCTGTTCAAGAACTGCCTTCTTTATCAGTTCAGAAGGGTAACCACTACACAACCCTTCTTTTGGCTTATCTTTCTAGCCACTCATCTGCGCTCTCAAGTGCAAATGGTCAATCCCAAGGTTATTTTTTCTCTCAAGCTGAAGAGATACTCTATTGAAAGAATCTGTTGCCTCCCTTTCAGGCTTCTGTGAGTCACAAACAAGACAGAAAGCTTTTAAAGGCCCAGCCCCAAGACCTTTGCCCAGCCAGATCCCCTGCCAGGTGACTGCCTTGTCTTACGGCCAATGATACTTTGCTTTCCTTCTCCTAACAAAGCTGTAGCCTTTGCCAGTGGCTCATTTCCATCAGGAACTTTAATCTAGCCAAAGCTGTCCTGCTCATTTGTGTTCCATGAGAAACCCCTTGACCACTAGTGTCAGGATGCTGGGCAACTCCTGGGCTCATGCTGACTTTCCAGAGCAGAGCCAGGCTTCCTGCCCTGGACTGGTATTTTTGCCCCTCAAAGATTCACCTCTGCTTGCTAGTCACTTGTTGGGCTTTTTTCCCAGGAGGGTCTGGCTGCTGCCTTTGAGAGTCTTCCAGATTTTACTGTTGGTTGTATTTTATATTCCTTTTGCGTCTTACTCCTGCAAGCACTCTGAAAATTTTTCCCCTTGTCATTTTACAGAAATAAATATTTACAATTACTCTCCTTAGAAAAAAAAACATCCACCTGAC
Source organism: Elanus axillaris (assembly GCA_026212715.1). Taxonomy (NCBI): domain Eukaryota; kingdom Metazoa; phylum Chordata; class Aves; order Accipitriformes; family Accipitridae; genus Elanus; species Elanus axillaris. The sequence continues at coordinate 6,597,607 of JANZLQ010000078.1, read as the reverse complement.
AACTCTGCTGTCCATTTTGACAATATTTAGGGTTCCTGCAGGTTGTTTCATTAGAGGAAAAAACCCACCCTGATGATGCGATCAGATATTCCTTTTACAGAAAGGCAGCTGGGATTCTAACTCCCTCAATGTCAGGCATCACCACTTGTTTTTGTATTTTCTCTTTCTGCTGTTTCTCTCACAAATGCCCAATGCCCTCTCCCCACAGTGCAGCAACTCAGGGGGTACCAGGGTCCCCTCCCTGTGCTGCCCAGCCGAGGCTGTCGCCTCACACAGCTCCTGTTCCCAGCCCGCCTTGCCCATCACTGTGGCTCTTACTGCTCCAACAGTGCTGGTCTGCAAGAAAGCTGAACTGTTTTCTGCATCTATCCCACACAGGGTCTGGTTGCAGGTTAATCTTACACCTTCCTGATTCAAAGCGGCTGTGCCACCCATCTAATGAGATGTGGTGTTCCTTTTCTTTGGGAAAATAATGGGAAAAGGGCAAAGGAAGTGTGAGGAATACCACCAAGAGTGCTCAGATGTTAACATCTCATTTTGTACCTTTAAATTAATAAACCATATTCTTTTCATAGGGCTGCATATCAATATTAATGGTAGGAGAAAATTCAATCAAGGGATACGTTTGTGGCATGCATGAAAGGCAGTTTGGGTGAGAAGAAGCATCAAGATACTGTTCTTCTCCAGCAGTTGCTGGTAATTTAGATACTTCCCATCTCTGCAAAACCCCAGAAACCTTTGGCCTGGATGAGTAGAACAGGGGAGGAGAAGGAATGAGGGGGAAAGGAAGAGAGCCTTTCTGCTACCTCGATTTGGAAGGTGGCTTCCTTCAGGCTGGTTCTTACATGGTGCAGACTGGTTCATGTAACCCTACTAAAAATGAGTATAAAAGTCACACCTAGTTTTCATCATGCAAGTGCAACCCCCTTAAGTGCACAGTGCAGGAACCTCAGCAGAGCACAGCCTGAAAAATGGTTATAAAGGACACCATAAATACAGTGGCATACAGGTGGGAAAGGGGAAGTTACCCTGAAAGGAAACCTGCTGTCTTTGAGCTACCCATCCCTTGGGGTCTTCATTGCCACTTGGAACCACAGCCACATGCTTGAGAGTTTTGTAATACTATTCTCTGAAGCATTTGTTCCAGAAATGATGCTTCAGCACCAGAAGACTCAAGTCTTTTGAGCTGACATGACCTTGAAAATACTTCCAGAAACAAGGGTGCGCTGTTGCTTGAGGCTAATGGGACTATAAAGTGGAGTAGGCAGCAAAACGGACAAGGGTCCAGATTATTATTCTTTCCCCATTATTCCACAAACACTTTCCCCCTCCACCGATGGTTTATCCCTGCTTTCTAGTTACTGCTTTGTGACCTGTAAACTTTTTTATTTGTGACCTGTTGCTATGCAAAGATGTGTGAGGACAGAAATAAAAGTACTTTTAGCCCAGAAGTTTTCAGACATACCTGGAAGATACCCAAATGCATTTTCCCTTTCTATAGGAAAGACAAGTTGTCTCTTAAGAACTTCCTCACTGTTAAATGTGATTAGTTTTAAAATTTGCAAGTACAGTGCTGAAATCCAGTCTTTAAATGTGAAATTACATCCTGGTGCCAGATACAAATAATTGACTCATCTGACAGTCGCAGAACATTTGAGAAACCATTAAAACAACTGAGAATTTAAATGGAATTAATTCACCTTCTGTACCCACTGTGAGATTTCTACCAGACAATAGAGAACTTTTTGCTTTTTCCTTTTTTCTTAGGAGATGTTTCTTAAAATGCACATGCAATCAATGCATGAAAGGAATTTTTTATTATGTCATTTTTGACACCAAATAGCCCTGATTAGCAAGTAATAATGCCACACAGGTATGTAACAGCTCCCCAAAGTATGTCTCTTAATCCCAGCCCCATGGCTGTGGGATTATGACTGAATCATCTGCCAGATGTTATTTTTTCCACATATTGTCAAGTAAACATTTATGATACATTTGTAACAGAAGCCTTGCTAAGAGCTTGCTGGGTATAAAAATGATTTTCAGTGGCTTGGCCAGAAGGGCACAGTGCATGGCTTTCCCGCAGAGCAGTGCTTGGACTGGCGATTTACCCAGACTGCCACATTGGGAACCAAATTTCCTGATTGGGTTCACACCTTCTCAGAGCCTGAAACCAGAAGCTGTTTGCCTGCAGGGATGGGGTAGGAAGGGGCCATGGCTGGCTGCAGTCCTGCCCAGGGAGCCCTGGGGTCTCTTGCAGGCCAGCCCCTGGGGCTGCACTATGGAAAATATTCGACTGCAGAGTCTGGCATTTTCCTTCATATTGGCCTCTTCTACTAGGTTTTCAGCAGAGATGATAAGTCTTCCCTCTTCTGAGGGGAAAGTTATTTGTTGAACTGTTATTTTCAAGAGGACGTTTTAAATGGCTTCTCTAGACACACAAGTTGTGCCATAGGAGAAAGGTCAGGCCATGCAGGCAATGGAAACATGAAATTCTAGTTTGTCTGGGTGGCATCTACAAGTGTCAAATAAATGTAAAGCCCTTTGAAACAATTTTTGAGGTCTAATAACTTCCTTGTTATTCCAAAGGAATTTGGAATATAGCAGAGAAAACAAATCTTGATGATTCCCGTACCTCAGCATTAATTAATCTCAACATAATGGAAAAAGCATACCCAGTTGAACAGAAATGATAACAAATGAAAATGCTTTTTAGCATCCTACAGAGCTTAGTAGAAAAAATTAATTCCTAAAGGTTTGAAAGAATGGATAAAATTGTTTTTCAAAGGATGTGCTTCTTCGAACATTAGGATTCTCTAGATGTTATCTTAAAAGTTATCTGAAATGACTACAGAACTGTAATGGCTGCATTATTAAATGCTATAGGTCTTTTCCCCAAAGGGTATCTGCATTACTCTTGTGGCCCTCGGAATCTTATTATTTGAATATTTTTAAATGAATGGACTGTTCAAACCATTGAGAGAGAAATACAGTGTACTAACTCTGCACATTTTGAAACATTTTTAAAAAACCCTTAAAAGAAATGATGCATACTATTACTATTGTTTAGTGCAGAAATCTATCATTTCATACAAGCCACCCTCTTGATCACCCTTCTCTCAACACCTTGAATGAAAACCATCTGGCTCTGTGGTTACACCAGAGATGTTAGAGAGATAGAAAGGCCATGTGCCTTTTGATTCATGTCTAAAGTTGATTTTATGTAGTCTTAAAATGCGCACCCTTTTGGTCACTGTCTTCATCTGAAAGACATGGGGAGTTATAGCTGACCTTGACCTACAAATCTCAGTTGAAGCATCTGAGATTTGACACTGAAGGGATCCAGGATGTTAGTTAGAAGCATCTCTATTGACAGACAGAAGGTGGGAGATAAATAGCAATTTGCAGTAAGTTGGTGAAAGTTCCTCAAATGAGAGATGGTATCAGGGCTCTCACCAACTTTCCCCTTCCTTTGCACAGAATGCAGCTAAAGGAAAGTCTTGCTGATGAAACTGTAAAATCTATTAAGTGGGATTTCCAGTGCCCTGGCTCAGCTGACAACTAATTTGTTTTGCCTTTGCCTAGCAGGGATTTTCCACGCAGTGGACCCTTGTTTGCTATGTAAGTCATCCAAGTATTTGTTAGTGTCACAGCCAGAGCCAGATGATGTTTATTCTGCTAACATCCAGTCGGTCTCCGGCAGCGCTCATTGAGGTCAGGGCTTTATTTATAGAAGCAGATATACATTGAGATTCATTTTCTTTCCCCTGCCATAATCTACCTAACCTCATCCAAAATAGAAAGAAGCATGCAGACATGCAAGTAATATACTAATTGGGCCAGATCCATGAATTAGCACAGCACCATAGAAGCCAATGGAAAAAAGCATTTTAGAGCAGCTGGGGATCTTGTCTATTATTTCTCAAAGGGAAGGGAAGGGAAGGGAGGGGTTTAAAACCAGAAATTATAAGGCAAAAAGCAAACCCAAGCAAGCAACAAAATGCCCTGGCATGTGGCAGAACAGGTCTGCAACGCAAAATCCCTCCACCGAGATCTGCAATTTTTTTTTTCTCCTGTGTTCCCAATCACCAGAAAGTGCAAGAATCAGAGCGGAGAGCTCCAAGCAAGGAAAAGTAACAAGACTTAAAGCAATTTACCTGCTGAAAGTGAGAAGACATTGTCAACGTACGCAGTCTGAGATAAAGCAAAGCAGAAGAAAAGCTGCAGGTAAGATCCCCAGACAAGTGGGCTGAGGACCAACATGCTGGCTGCGCCCTGGCAGATTCCAGCTGAGAGGCGCAGGGCTGCTTTGGGGATCTCTCTCTCTCTACCCTCGCTCCCTCTCTGCCTTGCCTGCTCTCTGCCTCTTCCCTCACTGTGGGATGCGTGTGTGTGTCTGTGTGTGTACGTCTCGCTCTCCCCCCCCCTCACC
>JANZLQ010000078.1:6582896-6593075 GCA_026212715.1 Elanus axillaris | reverse complement strand
CCCCCCCACCCCTGTGCCTTTAGGAAGAAAGAATGCCAACCATTTCCCATTAAATCTTCTCCTTACACTAGACACGGTTATATTTAACTCCTGCGCTGGATCAGTTGCCCCTATTGTGGACATTAGCTGCTAAAACTGGGGCATGGGGGATTCTGGTTTTGCTAACAGAAGCAAAAAGGCACTTTGGATAATAATAATGATGAGTGGGAAAGGGTGAAATTATGAACTGGACTACAAACAGCATCCTTGGGTACAGGCAACCAGACACCAATGTCGAGATGGATAAAATCCCTGACTGATCATCTTCTACAGGTCACTAATTGCCTTAATGAGAGAGATGAGCAGTGACCTAACATCAGCTTATCGCTGGTAGTTACAAGCGTTGCATTCACTTACAGAGTGCATCTCAGGCTGAGGGATGCCACAACGGCTTCACAAACCACAGAACAGATTATTATTTAGGATTTAAGTGAAAGTGACAGTATCACCGATAGTGCCAGACATCGTAGGACTGCAAAGAGTTTACTGACAGGGTGCAACAGGTGGAAGAAACAATACGTGTGCCATGATGGGCGAGTGAAACGCTATCAGCTCCGGGGGTGGTGACAGCCGACACACTACGCAGCACTGTGGGAAGAAAACAAACCTCTGGCTCTCGGAAAAGCAGCGCCTGCCCTTGTTACCTGTACAAAAGCTTGTTGTCTCTGTGCCTTATTGCAACTCGCAGGGCTTTGCAAATAAATTTCTGTCCTCTGAATAAGGAGCAGAGGGACCCTCCTTCCTGCCTGAAATCTGACAGTGGTTTCCATGAAAAGCAGAGGTACTCCTTTGCTGTGAAAACCATCATTACGCCCTCTCTTCCGGACAGAGATGGTTTTCTTTGTCCACTGTTTATTGTTCCTCCCAAGACAAACATGGAAATCTTTTGCATTAATTAGAGAATTGATTTTTTTTTTCTTTTAGGAAAATTACTCATTGACAGAGACAATGACAAGTCCTCCTGAGTGTTAACTCCTGCTGAGTACACCACTAAAGGGCAAAGTGATGTATTTCCACAATGCTAGTTAAACAGTTTTGGCTGTTACTTTCTAGACATTGCAAACATATTAACAAATTTTTTCCAAATTTAATGGCTTGATAGGAACAGTCACATCTGCCTTATACATTTCTAGCCTTAAAGGACATGCTTAATATAAGCATAATGCTTTCTAAAATCTCTTTCCAGCACTGCAACATTTTGGATAACTGAATTTATTTTTTAATTTAATCTACTTTATTCCACTGTCTGTTACTTTTTAGTATTTGGCTACTTTTAGTGAAGATAGTAGTTTGGCCACTTTCTTCTTTGACCAAGACAACCATGGATTAAGTAAGTGCCATTAGTTCTCTGAGCATGATGCATCTCAGAGGGAAAGGCATTGCCCCTGCAAAGTTTATCATGACAAGCCCTAAGTATGTAAGATACATGTCCAGCTGCCTGATTGTAAAGGTAAGCAGTGGACAATCCCCATGCTAGAAGCCTGCATGGATGCTGGAAAAATTGCTCAGAAGTTAAAATGTCAAGATTTTATCAAAAGATTCACCTCTGAAAATGTCTGACCAACTCAGTAGTCAGAAAGCAACAATTGAGTAATTTCAAATCTTCCTGAAATCCTCCTGTAGGCTTTTAGCAATAGAAAATCTGGTAGAAATTTGTAGTAAAAAATACATTCAATTTGGTAAGGAAATTGAATGTATTCCGCTAATACTGCAAAGAACTAAGATCATGCAATAGGTCCCATACCTTTCCCCTCCTCCATCGCCCCCTTAACAATTTTAGTTCTTGGTTCTTTGGCCTGGAACAGAAATGCATGTTTGGGTAAAAATGCAACATAATAAGGACTATACCTTTTCCTTGCAAGAGTGAGTGCTTTATTGGAGGTGGCCAAAAGTGACGCAGAAAATCAGGCCTGCTTCAGAGTTAAAAAAACCACATATAGTTAGCTTTACACTCAATTCTTAGGTAGAGATTTTTTTATCCACTTTTTTCAGTGGAGAACCCCAATTAAAAATGGATATGTTGTCAACATTCTCCTTTCCTCAGACATAGCATCTACATCACTCTGAAGTCTGAGCCTGTTTGACCTGAACTAGCTCTCAGGCAACGTGAAAGGAAACCTCTTGTAGGCAAATACTCTGCAGCGGAAAATGCACTACCTCCCACAAAAGTCTCAGAAGGAGATATTTGGACTTATATTTGGAGAGAATGCTTCTCACGGTGTAGCGGTAGTTCATCAACTTGTTAAATTTTTAGTGGGACCACCACTAGGTCAACACAAAGGAGAGCTCTCATTACAAGGCAGCCAGCCCAGGGCATGTCAAGGTACGAGCATTGGGTTTTCTTTCCTCCAGTTTTAACTTATTGGCCTTAACAGCTGAAACTGCTGGCATGGTTGCTAATGCTTTCAGGGGGAAAAAAGTGAAGTCCTTTGGAAATAAAATAGACAATAACTGTGGGCTTTTTGCTTTTGACTTAGATGACAGTGCACAAGACTGACACTCCATGCTAACCAGCGCTCCATGCTAGGTGACAAGGATGACCACCTGGTCACACAGCTTGTTTCTGATCTCCGTGGCACTGGCACACATGATAGAGACAATCTTGAGTAGGGGGAGCATCCTGTAGCAGTGAGGCTTACATGGTGCAAGAAACTTAACAGGCGTGTGGTTTCTAGGCCCCTAGCTGTCTATCATCTCTGAACTTGGTCAGTCAAGCAGCGCATTCCTCCAGCTATTCCCATGGGCTCGTGAAGCCAATGGAAAGCTTCTGCTCCCTTCAGAGAGCTCTGTACCAGGTAGTTAAGGCCAATGCTCTGAGATTAGAGGTAAGTCCTTGTCTCTATCATCCAAACAGCAATCAATAACAAAGGATTTTTTTCTTTCTTCCATATTCACTGCAGCTGCTGTTGCTGGTGTAGTGGAAACCCACATTAATATGACTTCACGGTGCAACTGCTGGAGAATATCCCATAAATATTTGGGAATAAAAAAACCTAAAATTTTTGGAGGAATGAATTTTAAAAAAATCTGAAAATTTTTATATGAAATTATGCAATTGCTAGAAACTGAAGTAATATTGGCCAATTCCTACTCTTGTCTCACCTAGAATTGCTACTCTGATACCAGGAGTAGTGTTCATCAAATGGAAATACAATGGCTTTGGCAGTATTTCTATTTCAGACTACATTAGCTTAAGAAAGAAACACAGCAGTTTTCACACTGAGTCTTGTAAGATACCCCAATGGCCCAAGTGAGAACAAGGTGTTTTGAAGACTTGACTTTTAAAAATTGTTCCACAATGAGAACCCCAGAACCCCAAAGGTCATCTGCAGTTTAGTGTACAAAGATAAAGACACCCATGGTTTTATCACAGGGTATCAACTGCAGTTTAAAAAAAAATCCTATTTTGAGTAGATGCCATAGCAACTAAAAATGTCAAAAGCCAACCAACACATAATGAACAAAAAATCTGCAGTTTACCTCCTCAAGTAGCTGTTGCTTGACCTTTTTAACCCAGACCAACTATGTAAATAGAATTTATGAACCTTGTTAAAAAGAAGGCTTCTTCCCAGTCCTATCCATTTCTGGTTGGTAGGTACTTCATCAACAAGTCAAGGGAAAATGAATGTAGTTAAATTATCATTAATCTCAAGGTCCTGTATGAACAGAGTTCTAGTCAGAAGGACAAAGATAACCATAGACTCACCGAATAGTCTGGGTTGGAAAGGGACCTTTAACTATTATCTAGTCCAACACCCCCCTGCAGTAAGCAGGGACATCTTCAGCTAGATCAGGTTGCTCAGTGCCCCATCCAACCTGGCCTTGAATGTTTCCAGGGATGGGGCTTCCACCACCTCTCTGGGCAACCTGTTCCACCACCCTCTGTTGTGGTTTAACCCCAAACAGCAACCAAGCCCCACACAGCCACTCCTCACCTCCCTCACAGTGGGATGGGGGCCAGAATCAGGAGGGTAAGAGTGAGAACACTCGTGGGTTGAGATGAAGGCATTTTAATAGGTAAAGCAAAAGCCGCGCATGCAAGGAAAGCAGAACAAGGAATTCATTCACCACTTCTCATGGGCAAGCAGGTGTTCAGCCATCTCCAGGACAGCAGGACTTCATTACATGGAATGGTTAGTTGGGAAGACAAGCGCCATCACTCTGAATGTCCCCTGTTCTTTCTTCTTCCCCCAGCTGTATATGCTGAGCATGATGCCATATGGTCGGGGATCTCCCTGTGGTCAGTGGGGGTCACCTGTCCCAGCTGTGTCCCCTCCAACTCATTGTACCGCCCAGCCTCTTTACTGGTGGGGTTGTGTGAGAAGCAGAAAAGCCCTTGGCTCTGTGTGAGCACTGCTCAGCAGTAACGAAAATATCCCTGTGTTATCAACGCTGTTTTCAGCACAAGTCCAAAACACAGCCCATACTAGCCACCATGAATAAAATTAACTCTATCCCAGCCAAAACCAGCACACCCTCACTGTAAAAAATGTCTTCCTTATATCTAGTCTGAATCTACCCTCTTCTAGTTTAAAACTATTACTCCTTGTCCTATGGAGATATTCAATATATAATCAAAACTTTCTAGTTCAAAAGTCTGAAAGCTCTTCTGCAGAGTTGGGCAAAGGTAAAGCAGCAACCCACTGTTAATACAATAATTCAATAACAGCTTATGTCTGCAAAGCAGTACAGAAGAATTCTGTTCATTCAATTAGTGTGGGAGATGGAAAAGATTCTTTATAATTATGTTTTCCTTGTTAGATAGTTATTTAGCAACAATTGTTTTTCACAATAAAAATACCTGTTCAGGTTTGCATGCCTGAATCAGTTACACCTAACATTTAGGTTTAATACTTTGACAATGTAGCTAACGTTACACTGGAAGATGGTATTATCGAAAATACAAAGGCAGCTGCTGAAGTAAAAAAGATAGTAAGCTCAGAAAAACGATGAATGGTTTCACCATTTCCTTGCTGGTGTATTAAATTTAATTCAGAAGCCCATACAGGAACTGACCCACTGTGCAATGAAGTAAATTCAACCACATGCTGAAGTTCTGGCTTACTCCACAGCTCCACCCATGCCAGGCACCCAGCTGGGTATCAGGTCACAGGGCAGGTGGCCAGTTAAAGGCAAGTCAGTGCTAGAAAGTCTTCAGATTACCCACCGGATGAACAGGGTGAAGGCAGGACACTGATGTCCTACTGAAGGCAGGACATTGATGCCTTGCAACTTCCAAAAGCAAACCCTTTTTGCAAATTAGCCACTTAATGGACATTAGACATTGCACAAGAAGCAGTGGCCTTTTGGCCTCTTTTTCTCTATACTCTGTGTTCACAGAAATGCAAAACTGGCTAGGGAATCTGATTTATTTTCACGCCTTTCAGAGATTATTTGTTTCCAGAGCAGCCCAGCTCTCACCCCATTTTTAGGAAGTTCAGCTTGAAACTCTAACTTTGCACTTTTAGACCTATTTCAAAGCCTCAATCCTTCACTTTTTTTTTCTCCTGTGAGTATCACCCATGCATACATTTCTTTTTCTGTTTATGATAATGGAACAAACTACAGAACAAAAGTGTTACGGACATAATTGAAGATTATGGGATAATGCCAAGTGACTTCCATCAAAGCAATCAGAATAATCCCAATGTGATCTTGTAATGTTGGAAGTCACAACAAAGTAGAACAATTTTAAAACAATAATTCAGCCGCTGACCTTTATAACATTACGCTTCTTCCCATTCCTGTTTCACCTGCCTCTTAGACCTTGCCTTTCAAACTGCAAATCATTTAGCATTTGCTGTGGGAGTGTATAAAATTTTGCACAACAGCAGGGCTGCCATTCACAGCTGAAATATGTCCATATAGATAACACGGTAGACATGCAGAAAGCCTGTACTTCTCTGCAACACATGCATGTGCTGTAAAAATCTATATAGGCAAGAATCACATGGACTTGCTGAATATGTTGATCAAATGTGCAGAAAGTTTGATGGCTCCTCAAGATGTTCAGGTACTAGATGATTATTTGGTGCATACACAGTATGCCAAATATGTTCTCATTGTGCTGTATCTACTGCGCGGGAGCAGACCACCATGCAGAATACGTGATGCTTCTTGGATGAGATGCACTCATCACACATGCTCACAAGTCTGCACAGAATCAAGGGGTACATCCAGGATTGCCAGGCATCTAGAAATCCTGGACAAACATGCAAAATCCTAGGATTATTCATAGAAAAACATTCCATAGGAAAAATAAGATGCCCATGGAAATCCATGTGTACAATGGCCTTGACAATGGGAGTGCTGGCCAGCTGAGATCTAGTTACTAGTATGTAGGTAGATAAACAGTCTTCAACATCCTGGGGTGGTGAATCACAAGCAAGTTACAGCTATAACCCAGTATGTTCTTGATATTTACATCTAGAGGAGATGGAAATAGTCTTCAGGATAATTCTTTCACCCTATTTTCATTTGGATTATCTATACTGTTATTTACTTCTATTAGTAAAGGTCTGCAGAACTTGCTGCCTGTACTAGTATCACTGCAGTGCTGCTAGAGGCACAGAACAGAAGAATATCTGGCAGTAATTGGCTCTTATGACTCCTAATTTAAGTGATTTATCATCTAGCTTGCCAAAAAGCCCAATCAATTAAACACCACAAAGCACAATCTTCTTTCTTCTCTGTTAACATTCTCACAGGAAAAAAAATTATTATTGTTTTAACATTCACACTAGTCTCAGGACTCTTCATTCCAGAGAGCTTCATGGATGCCAACAATGCAGCATCATGTTCGCAATTTTCATACTGCACTACAGCCCATTACACCATTAAGATGGAAGCAAACATGGATCCAACCACCAGTGCATACACACCTAGTAGAATGCCCCCTCACATAGGCACTGCAGCCTTCTGTAAAGGATCCCTGTTAGATGAGTGGCCAGAGCACCACTGACTCAGGAAAAGACTTAATCATGAGTGTATTCTCAGGCATGCAAGTGAAATCAGTGAAGCTGCTCCTGAAATGAAGCATGCATATAGATACCCTGCCAAATCAGGGCCTGAAAAAGATTCGGATACCTTGTCTTTAAAATAGCATGATGCCTCATTTTCCCAAAGATGGTTTTCCTCTCCTCTCGTGGACTCTGGGCACTAAATATTTAGGGATCCTGTGCCTTGCAGAATGTAAAACCAGGAGCAGTAATAGAGGACATCACTCATGGGTTTATTCAAAGGCTTGACAAAAGAATCAACATTATAAAGCTGGGGATGGGTAAAGAAATTGGTCACATTAGAAGAGCAATAAGAAGTAGCAGTATGTTCCCAAATTTGCTTGCCCCCCCCCCAGCAAACGGGTGGCCACAAGCACTGACCATGACACTACAGCAAACACAGAACAGTGAGACTTCTCTGGCACCATAGCTGTTGGGCAGCCCACACCTGCATTTTAGAACTGCTGTGTTTTTGTAAGCTGATGGCAAATTTCATGCTGCTTTCAAGGTGTGCTGGGTCAGGCTATGGGTGGAGATCCCTTGCCTTTTTACAGCGCTTCAGATTTTGAAGCCCAGGCCGCACTCTTACTGCAGCAGCACACAAAATGGCTGGGCACTGCATATTGCCCAGTCATTCCAGTATGCCAGGGTTGCCGTCTTCCAAACACAGGGTAACAGCTGAGCCTAATCAAACTAGACAAATGCATTTTCCCAGCTCCCTTTTCAGAATCAGGGAGCTATTATTAAGACTACATTATCATTTCTGTTATAAAGTCCTACTTTTGAAGCTTCAATCATTTGTATTTAAGACATCCTTACCAAGTGGCAATTTGGCACACAGGGATGAAAACTTTGAGAAAAACCAGCTCTTACACTAAATTCAGTAATAAAAGTCTCGCTGATTTCAACTACCTAGAATGAGGCTCAGCATTAGCTGTTTATCTATGGTAGCTTAAAAATCCCTGGTAAGGCTGAAATAGTAATTTTTCCTAACATAATTTTTACTTATTTTCTGAGCACTTGAATGATATCCATTTTTGCAGAGCAAGCAGGTTTATGGACTGGCTAATGAGGCTTTCATACCCAAATACCAGCAGCCACGTCTCCTTGCTGTAAGAAGGATGCACTGCTTTGGCTGAAACTTGAGGTGTGCCTGCAAGTCCACCAGTATTGATATCAGCACCTCCCAGTGCCAAGGTTTATAAAATGCCATACATGCACATTACCTTAATGACAGTGCTAAGAAGACAGATGACAAGTTCTTAAACACTTAAAAGAAAGTGCCATTTTTTTTTTTTTATACTTTTAGTGTACTGATTTCATTAGAGAGGGACTTACTTGTATGTGGACACTGTGGAGCTTTAGCTTGGATGAGTGCCTGAGGGTGTGTTGACACTGCAGTCACCACTGCAGCTGCAAGCTGATACAGAGGTAAGCAAACCTGCTGTAGCGACCATAAGGAGAGCAGAAGGGCCTCTCTGCCAACAATTTGGTTTGCAGGTTACATTAAGTTTCACACTGTAACAGCTACAGCTAGTCACTGCACAAAATTAATGCCTGGGAATAGCGATTGCTTTCTGGAAGCAAGACCCACAAAAACTTAAGTTGCTGTGTAGACTGGAGGTGTAAAAAGGCTTCTATGAGTCTTCCACTATCTTCCTCATGGGGTAGCATTACCAACAATAAGTTCTAGGGGAAATCTCTGATCAGCTATGTGCAAAGGTGTTCTAAGCTGCCAACATTCATGTCCATGGTCATTTACACAACCCTAGATAGGCTGCTAATCCATTTATTCAGCTCCAAAGTACAGCAATTTAAATCCCATCTTCGAAAACATCCCATCTCTGCATCTAGTTTAGAATTTGACCCAAGGTATTACACAACTAATGGCTAGTTGGATTTCTCAGACATCCTGTAGCTGACAAAAAGTAAAATAATTCTGGGTTAAACTATTCTATGCAATATTTTCAGTAGTGTACCTCCTTATCTTCTCTATCACCCCCTCAAAAAGATAGATGAAAACCAAAAATTTCTGAGAGTATTGACTCAAGCAAGCAAATTGTCATTCTATTTATTTCTCTTACTTATTTCTGCACTATTTCAGGCAGCCTAGAGATTCCTGGAAAGAACAGACACTGAAATAATTCTCATTTATATTAGCGTGTGCCATAATTAGCTGGAAGGGTCTGCTTTACTGAGGGCCTCTTTAAACCTTGTCCATCTGGTTTCAATCATATCATCAAGAGAACAGCAAATGTCTCCTTCAGAATAGCTGTTTCTTACTCATTACAATATTCAGTTATAAGTAAATCAATCGGCAGAAGTTGCATTGCCTGTATGTCATAAAGATGATCAGCTCCAATACCTTGTCTGACCTCGGAACATCACTAAGTAGGGGAGTGCCAAGCACTCTTTTCTCTACTAAGCATGGCCATCAAGATCTTTAAATAGCATAAAAAAGAGCAGCAATGGGGTTTTGATTCCAACATATAAAGGAATGATGTAGTCAGGGCAGAAGCCACTCAAATTTTTTAATAGGACTTTTACTGTAGCTTACAACCAGAGTGTGCTAGTTTCTTGGGTAAAGTGGCAGGCCTGAAGATGCATTGCTGCTTGTTTTAAGTGTACTTGGGATTTCACATGCATGCTTAAGAACAAATCTAGCCAGACTGAGTATACATCTGATGCCTCATCAAAATGGATATATGCTATATGGCCATAACAATTAAAAGGCAAGCATACATGAAATATATTCAAATGTTCACAGGGCAAACAGTCTACAGAACTCACTGCAGACTAAAAGGTGAAACATAATTATTAAAAAGTTAGTAATTACTGCAAACTAAACCTGTTTCCAAGCTGAGCATATCAAGAGGCTGTACGATCACATATTCAACACCTTCAACTATCTTGTGAGGTGCTGAGACAGTAACAAAACTTACTTCTTATTCTTTATACCTGGCCATTTTGTTGTGGCTGCTGCTGGTTTCACCTGCAGTCCCACAGCTAAATTACCTGAAGGGTTTTGGAGTCTCTGTAATTGTCCTGGGTTCAGCTGGGATAGGGTTAATTTTCACAGGAACCTGGGAGGGGGCATAGCCGGGGCAGCTGACCTGAACTAGCCAAGGAGCTATTCCATACC
>JANZLQ010000078.1:6555783-6582796 GCA_026212715.1 Elanus axillaris | reverse complement strand
TGTGTATTCTCTTATTTGTATCTTTATTGTTCTAACTTCTCTTTTTGTGTTGCCCCAGTAAATTGTCCTTATCTCAATCCTTGACGTTTTGGGTTTCTTTCTTTTTTCCCTTTCTGGTTCTCCTCCCCATCCCACCGGAGGGGGGCTGCGTGGTCCTTTGTTACCGGCTGGGCTGAAACCACGACAATAATACTTTCCCTGTACCACTTGTTGGTCCCAGGTTCCAACCCCTTTCATGCATGCTGGTGTCCTTTCTGAAGAGGACAAGTGCTACTGGCCTGAACTTCTGGGTTTCCCAACCACATGAACTGAGCAGGCCCCTGTAAGAAAGTTTTCACAGGAATTTAGTCTAATGAATGATGGAGGTCACCTGTAACAGGTATAGCAAAATTTCAAATATCCTTTATTTACCTGAAAGCCATAAGAAAGATTTGGAACTCTGCCTTAGTTAAACACTATCTTCTCCTGGTGTGTCTCAGTAAATTACACTCAGTACCTCTTGCACAGTATCTTCCCTCATTTTCTTCCTCTTGAGATTGTTCAATACTTTTAATTCCATGCTCTGGCCTTGAAGAAAAATTTCCACTTGGCTAAAGTAAAATGGGTCAGCATTCCCCAAACTTACATCATCTATAATTTTTTGCTCCTTTTAATAAAATTGGACATTTCAGAGAACTTGTTCCTGTATCATCTCTGAAACTTTATCTTTCACACAGTTTTATCTGCCTAACATCTCACTTAGATGCAACTCCATGATGTAAAACATGGTATCAAGCATGTAAGCTATATGAACAAAGTAGTACAGATTCCACCCTCCTTGGTTTTACATGGAAATTGTGCACTCTCTCTTCTCAAAAACACCTAATTAATAACAACCTAAGAATTTTTATTATATCATGGTATTAGTCTGTTTTAAAGCTATGAGAAATGCAGTGTTAATTCTTCTTTGAGCTTTTTAAAAGCTCAGTGAAATCCAAATATGTTACCAATATCAATATGTTATTGCCTCCCCCCAGTTTCAAATTCTTTGCTCTCCATTTTCTAGGTGTCTTGACTTATTTAAATGAATTGTACGTGTTCCTGTGGCTATTCAACAACTTTTCTAAAAATCCAACGTAAGCTGATGTCTGACAGCTGACACAAAATGCTGACATAATTAAAATACTCTCATTAAAGGAGAAACAATAGGAAAATAATTTTATTAATTTCCAAATCTAAACCAAGAATATCTGCATTTGCTTATCCAATGCAAATGATCTGTCCTGTGACCAGTCCCAGCATTAACTCTTACAGATATTTTACATCATCATAATGGATTATGTTTAATCACTGCAACATAATAAAAATCAATTTTTGGCAGTTAAAAAGAAGAATGAAACAAAATTGGTGACCAGATCCAATGTTGTTCCACATAACCTGCAGAGTAGGCCCAAGAACATAGCAACTCTGCCATCACAGCAGCCTTATGCTCATTCATGAGTTGTACCCATTATATGGATTTTATCTTCTTGCACTTCTTAGGCCTCCTAAGGATATAACCTTTCTTGACTGAAGCATTCCCAGTGCCACATGGCTATTCCCATATACAACAAGTAGTGGTACCTCTTGTCAGACTGCAGTACCTTGCCCATATCAGATACTAGCTTTCTGCATGAGTGTGCAGGGACATTACTCTGCCTACCAGTAATTCATGGCCTTCTGCCAGACCCAGGCTGAAGTGCAAGAATTAATAAGTCAAGCTTTTTGCAACAAACGTAACTGTAGGCCAGGATCCCTTGCCAGCGCAGTCCTCCTCCCACTTGGGTGATCCAAGTGCCTGCCACTAGTTAACTAACACTTAATGTCAATGGAATAATAGAAAATAAAGCAAATCAAAACCCTAATCAGAGCCAGAATTTTCCCTTTTACATATGTAGCAACAAAGAACATCCCAGTGCATTTAAGAACAGACGTAAATATAAAGTAACCTGCTTAGTATACTGAATAGTAGTTGCTGTAGGCCATGATAGAAGTGTAGAGAAAGAAGCAGTTAAAGTCTGAGCTCTAAGTCAGGTTGTCAGATGCAACAACAGATGAAAACACAGTAGATATAATCTCAGATAGGCCAATTATCTGCTTTAAAGCATCTCTGTATCATATTCAGTGCAAGGTGGGCACTAAGTTTCTATACAATAAGCACATTATATGAAGAACCTTTGTTGCACAATTAGCCAGCCACAGCATAAATGCTGGTGGTTGCTTTGTGATGCCAGCCAAACTGAACATTAAGCTCCAGCCCAACACTTTTTTTTTTTCTGTTCTGGTGAGAGGTTTTTTTGTTTTTCTTTTTTTTTTTAGTTTCATTGTTGTTGTTGGGTTTTTTAAATGCTTCTGATTATAAAGATTTATGATCTATTAATCCTGGAAACCTCACTAATAAATCCAGTCCTGTTTTCAGCCTATAGGGATGACAGTGCCTTTACAAAGAGCAACGCTTCAAACAAACACTTGTTGTTTATTCCTTTCCTGCAAGCACATAAGTCCCAGTTAACAAAAGCAAATGCGACAGAAACTTCACCCTTAAGTAAGCCTCAGTTTTTTAATACACTACTTCTACCTGCAGTAGAAGCTGAAAAAGCAACCTTTAAAATTATGAAGCAATTATCAACCCAAGGGCTTCAATGCATAATGAGGCCAATCAGCACTTTGTCACAAAAAGATGCTTTGTTTTGGTCCATACAGGACAAAGTCTCTAACAAGTAGTTTCCTAGTGGTTAGTTAAAAAAGAAGCTAGCATAACTGCAGACTGCCAAAGATTTCTGTTTCAGTCAGCATAAACCCCTCAGCTTACTCCCTTTGTCCAGAACATGCAAGATTTTAATTCACAAATCTTGATCGGTATGACTCAGAAGAAAAGAAGTAGTATATAATTTTATCATCAGTGTTTCTATACAAGCTGCTAGAAGGCCTGGTATACATTCATGTGTGTCTCTTTCATTTTACAATTACTTAATTTCAGCATGTAATGATTCCTTGAATAGCAGTTCCAAAATCCCACTTTGTTCCAATGCTTATGTAAAATAGAGTTGTTCCAGTTCCACTTCTGGAAAGCAATTTAGTTTTGCTTAACACACTGCCTTGCACCACCATTATCTTCATCTTCTACTACAGGTTAGAACGGGTCAGCCAGGGAAATTCCTGGAAGAAAAAAAACCACCCCAGAATAAAAGACATACCAGAATGGACAAAAATTAACAGGAACAGGATACAAATACATATTAACTGCCAGATGGAATCCACAGGAAATAAAGACTGCTCAAAAACATTTTGTCTCATTTTGTCAGGAATGACAAGGAACAACCATAAATTCTGGAAACAGTCATTAAAAGACACTGTGCATTAATAATAGCCAATGGAGGAAAAAAAACCCCCCAAACCAAAGAACAAGGAAAGCAGATGGAACAGTGTAGAGGCACCCATTCTCCTATCTTCCAAATCTAAAGACAATCCTTCTGCCTTGCAGCTATCTCTGCCTTCTCTGCAGTTTAAGTGATACTCCCTGGGGATTTCGGAGGCTTGCCCACATGAAGCTTACAGAAAAAGAAAGGGAAACATACACATACCTGTTTCCTTCTCTCAGACTGTGGATCAATCATCACATTTATAAGAGAAGGTGTTTGCTTATCAGTCAGGCTTGCTTTCAAAGCATTCTGCAATTCTTCTGGAGTTTTAACAAAGTATCCTTTACCTCCAAAGGCAGACATAATTTCCTCGTAGTGTGAATTTGGCAGGAGAGAAACAGGAGGTACACTGTAACAAAATGGAAACACTCTGATTGATGGCAGGGAAGAATTGCCAGACTGACCAATTTAATTACTTCAGCACTGATTTTAAAGTGTAAGATGATTATTGTGTTGGTCTGATGAATTCTTCTGGTCTGGAAGAACCATGTTTCCTATACCACTTAAGCTATGTTTATAGGGTAGCATATTCATTTTCATCTTCTGGAGATGTTTCTGAGCAAAGCTTTAGCCTAGCTCTCTTGGTACAGAGATCTCAAACTGCAGAAGCCCAGTGTAAACTCAGAACACAAGTCTCAGGTAATTCTAGAGATTATAATGATTTTAGAGGTTAGCTCACTATGAACTCTGTACTGTGTGGCCTGAACTGCTGCAGGAACCTGAGACAACCAATAGAGTCATCTCTCTGCTGCGCTGCTGTGTAAACAATAGTCTGGAATTAGGTTGGTTGCTTGCTTTTGGTAACTGGTTCTTTCTTATGTGAACTTAGCTCAGGACTAAGTTCACTATGAAAAATTTCAATCTGGATCACAAAGCATTAGAAGTGAAGACAATGACTATTTTTGTCACTTCTTCCTTAATTAACAGGACATACTTTGAAGATGCTCACCATGTAGCAAGATCTCCAAACTTCGACATCTCCTTCCAGGCATCTGCATCCAAACCAGTGTAAATCCCATTGTTGTTTACTACAATAATCAGGATTGGCAAGTTGTATCTATAAAAAAAGATGCATATGGAAGAATTCTGAAATACTTGCACCCTTCTCTAAGGTGTTAAAAGTAAAAGGAAAATAAATAAAAATAATAATCAATCACTTCCACCTGAAACATGATGTACTCATCACTGGTAACACATTATGTCACAACAGCATAAAAATGACCACGTACATTTGTTGGCTTGTTTTACTGTGCTTTTAAGAGTACCCCATCTACAGCAGTGTCCTTGGCCTTCTAGTTAAATTGATCCTAGCAATATGTGAAGAGGGTTTTTTTGAGCAAAACCCAGTTACCTGCAAATAGTCTCCACCTCCATGCCAGAGAATCCAAAAGCACTATCTCCTTCTATGCAGATGACTCGCTTTTCAGGTGTTTGGTCTTTAGCTACTATTGCAGCTGCTATAGCAAAACCCAGTCCAACTCCCATTGTTCCAAAAGTACCTGCATCAAGCCTAGAGGGAAGAATACAGAATTACTAGCCCGTTATATCTACTTAAACTTTTAAGTTAATCCATGGTAACTTATCTTTACTTTTAATAATTTGCCATATACTATTCAAATACTGTTTCATAACCAATTGGTATAAAGAGATACCAGATGTAGAGATTACTACATTCAAACTTTTGGTAAGACTGCAAATGTTTTAAGTGATATAAACATACTGGAACTCTAATTAAAATTAGGAACTCTTATACACTAGTTGTAGTACAATAAAGACCTATTCCTGTATGCTTTTAGCTTGCATAGTAACAATATTTCAAAAACATTCAATTACTGTAGAGATAGGCAGACTACATGAAATCTTTCTATATATAAATTCTTTGAAAATATAACTAGAAGTCTGAAGGCCATCAGTTAAGTACTGCTGTTCAAATTTTAGTCTTCTGTTCAACTTTTGAAATCAAATTGAAAGCTGTAATTAAGTTAGATCATTTCAGTCAGAAGCACATAATGGACACAAAAGTACATAAAGAACTAGATTATTCTAGGGTTAACTTTTCATATTTGCTTTCAGATATGCGCAATGCAATCTGAAAACACAATTGTTAACATTACTGTGCCCTTGTTTTAAATAAGGGGGAAAAATGCAAACTCTTCCCCCAGCTTTAGTGGAAGTACGGGTTTTTTTTGTTTGTTGGTTGTTTTTTGTTCACAAAGAAGTATTTAGGTTCATTTAGGACTTACGTGCTACTTTCACAAGAAGACACAAGCTTCACAGTCAGATCAGAAGTTTCTCCTCTCCAGATAGAACTCACTTTCCCCCCCATTCAAGAAACGGCACTTAATCCCTATTTACATTAAAACCAGACTACACATAATGATTGAAGTGACATACCAACACTTCCAAATTTGAGTGCCTACATTTTAGGCACGCAGGTTTACATGAAAAGGTACCCAATATATTAATACAATTTTCAAAATTCATTGATTCTTCTTAAGTTGTCCCTATTTTTAAGTGTGTTTCAAAAAAAAAAACCCTCTTTGTATGAATTCTTTTCAACATGAGAATCCCAATGATTGTTTTTATTTTACCACAGACTCTGAGCACAGAAATAAAGATCTAGATCAAGAAATTCAACATGATGCTCCTCACTCACTTCCCACAAAAGAGTGAGAAGCTATCACTATTCTGTTGCAGAACACACACACAAGTTGCAGAGAATTGTTAAAATCTATGACAGGACATCACTATATGAGTGGAAAACTTCCCTTAACCCCTCTCCCAACATACTGAACTTTTTTTTTTTAATTTTAGAACCTTTAAAAAGGATTACAAAAATTCTGGACCATCATACTTTGCAGCTAAATGAAAACATTTATACATAGATTTAGCCTGTTGAGTCAGCACAACAAAGAAAATACCATACCTTTGACGGGGATAGTAATTTGGAAGCATAGTTCGTCCAATGTCCATGGTGTTTGCTCCCTCACTTACTAAGATGCAGTCCTTAGGTATCAGTTCTCTGATGCGATGGAAGACTGTGTAATAATTCATAGGCAGGGATTTCTGCAATGCTAATCCCTTAAAAAGAAGAGATATTAGTAACTCCTATGGATATAATTTATAATAAGGTGCAGTACTGAGACATGTAAATAGTAATGATGGAAATGGAAATGCACTCTGCTAGGTAAGGCTGAAGTATTTGGTCTTCCATGAACTACATCAAGGTCACTCCTTCTGTACCTGTCCTGGTGACACGACACATTTATCAGAGGCTCACTCAGCTCAGCAACCCTTGGATGGCCTATCATTAACAGGAAGCTATTAAAACTCAGCTTAACCTGAGAGGTACATGAAATTTCTCTGCACATAGGTTTGATTATTTATAACCCTAAGTGAGGTGTCATCTGTGTGCTGGGAGGTAGTTCAAAAGAGCAATCTGCTAGAATTAATTTATTTTAGACCCCAATCTTGGAAACATGCAGAATATGAGTTGCATAAAGTTAAACATATGCCAAGCATCTGTGGTCTTTTGGCCTTAATAGCTTCTTGCTTTTAAGACAGATTACACTTTTGCCAGCATTGTTAAAGAGCTAAACAGCACAATTACAGAAGAAAACTAAGAACGCATCTTCATGTAAGCTAGCTTCCCCTTGGAGTATTTGGAGGTACCTGGAGTACCTGTCCATTGCTTAGAAGTCATTGCCCATAATACAGCAGCTCTGGCTGTGGTCTTCTACTCCTGGGTTTAAGAACCCAATCCCAAATTTCAATAGCTTCCACAGAGTTTGAATTTACACAAACCCTAGAATACTTAACTTACAGTTAAGTACCAGTTCATAAGCCTGACAGGAGTAAGCCTGTACCAGAATGGTATATATTTTCAAAGTCTGGGTGACATGACTGTCAGAAGTAATTGAGGAGCTTGGATATAAACCAGTGACAAAACTAACTATGCATCAGTACCTGTTAAGGTGAGAAACGTCCTCTTTTCTTTAATATAATACTACCTTTGATCTTTCCTCATTGGTCATTATTTTCTCTCTCAGCCTCTTCCACCATTCTGAATTAGAAGGATATTTCAATTGTCTTTTGCTGAATTCTTCTAAGAGCTGGAACAACATTGAAATGTTGCAGACGTTTCTTTCAACATATTCAAAAAGACACCACAAGCATCAAGAAAAATGTTATCAAGAAAGATCCCAGCACAACCACAGTAACACTAATCAGAATCTGTAACATTTAATTTGGGAACAGAATGGATGCAGTGTGTGTTGCCTGAAAAATGGTTTTCCTTGAACAGTTTTTTTTTTTTCTTTTTTTTAATTGGTAACTTACTTTATTTAAATCAGAGGAAACCAAGGTCAAAACAGGAGGACATCTGACATTACATTACCTGCTTAGTCACAGCGTTTATGTCGCCTAATAAAATCGCAGCTGGCCTCACGTTATTCCCCAGCTCTTCTGCACAAATATCAATCTATATTTCAAAAAGAAAGACCACCATTAACTCAAGGATATTTGAAAGAATTTTTTTTCAGTTCAAGTGAAGAACATTGTCTAACAATGTCTTCATGCCTTATTTTGGCTGTACAGATAACTTCCTCTGCCTTTCATTGAAATGACATTAGGAAATCTTTTATTCAAAGTAAAATCCTCTGGTACGTACCCATTTTAATAAAAGTTCATATATATCCTTAAATTGACTGCTTATTTCTTTCAAGCTCTTGCAGACAGTATAGAGCTTTATTAGAATATTAAGGAGAATAAGGTGGTAATTTTAGTGATAATTATATGAGAACTAAAAAAAATCTAGGCTTAGGTATACCCTTAAGGTCTATACAAAGCAGTAATTTTCTTACTGAGAAAAGTTTGTGTATGCCACTTGGCAGCAAGAATTTGGCTAGTATGAACAAACTGAAAAGTAAATTGTGACCACCGAAGAAATTTCTCCACTTTCTTTATCAGTGATGTATGACACCTCGAAGGTTACATGGAACACTAACTTATGACCAGGTCACAGACTATGACTGAAATAGTATTTTAATACTAACCATTGACAGTGAAAAAAATTACTTTAAGTGAGATGAAAAAATATTTTTCTTTACATTCTTTAGAAAAAGGAAACATAAAAGATATATTATTTCATAAGTCAAAAAGAATTCTAGCTTAAAAATGTATGTTATTCCTCTAGAAAAGATGCAAAGTTTGGAACCCGAAATTACATTCCAGATCAGTGAAGGCAGGCCAGTCAGCACACTGAATCAACTACTACTCTTTGATTGCAGACTTTAAGGGAGGAGATTTTTTTTAAGGACAAAAATTAATGACTTGTCTTTCTAAGAGCTGGCAGATTACCAAATACATTAATTAGTTAAATAGCCTTTCTTCTTTTCTTAGACTGACTCCGGATCTAAAAGCAATACTATTTCAAAAAATCCAGCTGAGAGAGCAGTCAAACAGTATGAAAGGTTTCAAAAGTTCAAGACCATTTGCTTTCAATCACAGAAATTCCAGTGCTCCAAAGATCACAGAAGTATCATTAGTCTAATCCTGTATTAGTTAGCTACATCAAGTGTCTGTCCTCCTCATTACAGCACCAAGACCTTGATAGCTGGAACAATGCTGTAACCTTTTTTAGAAAAAATAATTAAAAAAAAATTTAAAGAAGTCAGAAGTACTTCTGGAGAACTACCGTAACTATTAGCACTGTACTGCACTGTTTATAAGGCAGTATTTGCCACACGAAGTACACTACCAAAATAATTTACAATAACTGCTCTAGGCAATGCTAGAACACAGAGGACTTCCTTCAAGTGACAATCATTTTCATGCTTACCTGAATAACCTTTACATCTTGTCGAAACCTTGGTGGAAGACCAAAATGCAAAATCCAATTCAACCTTGCACCAAGCAATATGATTACATCAGCATGCTGTAACGCCCTAATAAAGGGAAATAAGAGAATCAGATAAGGAGAAATTATTATTAACTTCAATAGTGTTTTCAAAATTAGAAGTAATCTTCACCACCACAGCAAAACCCATAATATACATATAATTCTTCCTTCCTCTAAGCTGCTTGCTTAGCCCCAAAACCCTGTGTCCTTTTACACAGCCAAAGAAAACTACTGTCTTCCTGATACTCTAAAGGTATCATTATACTAGGAGACTAACAAGATGCTATAATGATGCTGAGGTTAAAGCAAAAGACTCACTACTGTGACAGTGGCAACAGTGGGTGCCAAAATTAAGATTGTTATGGACCTCTCAGTTTAGACTCCTGTTAATTTAACTTCCAGCTGGGTAGACAATATTTGGTATATTCTTTTATGCTCCAGTTCTTACAGCATATGCTTAAAAGTGATAAAGCTAAGATGTTCAACAACAGACAATATTTTAATCTCACAGTATATAAATGCTCCACCTGCAAGCTGACTCTGTGCATGTTCATACCTAGTAGGGCTCTTATAGTCTATTCACATTAATTTTGCCAAAAGCCAAAAAAAGCTCTTAATGACTTTAAACATAGTCCTTCAGTGTAGTTATTTTTCTTTTTAGATGAAGTGCGATTTAGTGACAGTGTATTGCAAACACCATGCAGAGACAGCAGATAGTAAGACCTCAACTACAATGTGTGAATCTTAAGCTTCTGTTTATGGTATTAAAATAACAAGCTAGTAGTTTGTCTAGTGCACCAAGTTAAATGTTTAACATAAACTGTTTGCCTGTTTCATTTTATGTTATGAAATACATACTAACAACATTGATACATCTACTTGCCATAGGTTTCATAGTTACAGACTATTAGCTCTCAGATAAAGTATCTTCCTGGCCAGCATTCTAGGCATTGTTAAAAGCGATCAACCTAAATCTGTTGCTCTTTCCAAGCAAGATCTTCAGTGCTCTAAAATGCAGTGCAAAATGTAATTGAAAAATTTTTGTTGTATGAATTTTGCCTTCCCTGGCATGTGTAGACCACCCCTATTCCTAGCTGTTTCTCAGATGTTAGGATTAGAAGCCTTGTTTTATATTTACATTGATCTTGCTGCAGCTACACAATTTGGATGGTTATCAGGAACTACTCCTTTTGCCATTGGTGTAGGCAAAAAAGGCAGTCCACAAAGGTCCACCAACTTTCTGATGTTGTTTTCAGCATGTGAATAAGCAGCACCTGAATGAAATGAAAAAAACTGCTTAATACTACAGAAACCTACCATATTCGCTTCAACTTCAATTAACCTGATTACATTTGTGGCAAAGAGTACTACTTCCCATTATGAAAGCTAACTGTTATTTTTCATTCTGGAGAACTCAAAACATAACATGCCAAACTACAGGTATTTGCGTTCAAATTCCCCGTATTCTTGACAAAAGGTGTTTTTTTGTTTGTTTGCTTAAGACTTAAGCTGATCTGCTTAGCTATTTCTGTAAAGCAGAGCAGGGAAGAACAGGAGATTTCATTTATCTAAAACAACAATTTTGAGTGGGTGAAGTTTGGTATTACAGGGCAGAGACTTCTGCAGTAGCAACAGGAGATGACCTTTGTGCTGCGTCATGCCACTTTTTGCTTGCCCCCTGCATACCATTGTATCACTTGCTCCATAACAATCTGCCCAAACAGGTCCACTATAAGCCTTTAATAAAAAAGAGAAGCCCAAAGAAGACCTTGTAAAGATATGTTTGTGCATACATTTACTGTGATGCTACTCAGTACATGGCTGCTGAAATAAGGTTGCTCAGGCAATCTAGAATAACTGATTGGTCCTTGTGCAATGATTTAAGTCCAAGAGCCTTAAATCCTGAAGAATAAACTTCTGCATTTCTTCCAAAAATTCTGCTAACAAAAATATATAGCAGAAACTCCAGATACATGTTAAGTAGACGCTCAATTTTTGACATCAATAAAACACGTATCTATGTATTTTTGAGTTTTCTACCTTTCACTTTAAAAGTACACCCTTTTGTTCATGTGTACCAAGCCAGAGAGGAAAAAACCCCAACCTCTCCTTATCTACCTTCTGTCTATTATTTCATTATCTAATCAATGATAAGATCCTTCTCATCTCAATCATTTCACTCCCTGACTAAAGACAGAACCTATCTCCAAGCTACAGATCGTTTCCACATCTGCAGGAAAACAGCCTGGGTGAAACAAATTTGTTATATCAATTCTGTACCTGCATCTGCAACAGAAACGCCACTGCAATGACTAACATTCCACAAGGAAGGACAAAATACGTGAACCAGCACAGTGAATAATTATCCTCTATCTTTAGGGACACCTCTATTTCAGGAATGAAATAGACTGGCAGAGTACAATGGAAAGTCTGTAAAACAGCATTAACAGCAACACCTGCTGTGTTGCTTCATGTTTCCACACAGGCAGGCTGGCACTTTCAGTCAGTCCAAATGGAAAAATAACCTTTGGTTATTCTGATTCTTGCTCTATATGCCAGAGCATCAGACAGAGATTATCACTTCTGTATTCTAACAGAATTTGTTTGGAATTTTGGAAGCAATCCCTTGGTACTGGCTCTAGGCTTAAGACAATAGTTATCCAATTTTTTCAACTTAAACTTGTATTTTATCAATTGACTTTTCTCTTAAACTAAATGAAAAAGACAACAATTACAAAACAGAATAAAAATATTCTAAAACCAGAGCAGATTTTAACATCAAATTTCAATGAAGTTTGTGGGTTTTGTTTTGTTTCTTTTTGTTTGTTTGTTTTAATAGAGAGCAAAAAGGAGATGGACAGCACTTATAGGGAAAAGAAATAGTTTTGGTCGTTGTTCTTGTCCCGAACTAGTACAGTTCAAGATACATCAAAGCATGCTACCTTTGCCAATGATTAGCAGAGGCTGCTTGGAAAGACCAATGATAGACACTGCTTTGGATACAGCAGAGCATTCAGCCATGCTGATGGGAGGTGGCAGGCAGCATTCCATGCACCTAGAAGTCAAGCAAAACAAATGAGGCTCTTTAAAAAATTCAAAACAAGAAACGTTGAAAGACAACCTATTGTTTAGCATAAAACCCACAGTTCCTACACACCATATTACAGCATTTATCAGAACAGGATATATTTTTTTAAAAAGGCTTTGAAGTTTCTCTTGCATGTTCCTTCAATCTCATAGGTAGTGTTGTTACAGAGATTTACAAAGTGACATCAATGTATTATCATCACATTAATTCATTCCTTTTTGAACATTTCATTGCAAACTATAGTCTTTATCATGTTATGATGCAACCTTGTATTTAGAGGCTGAATTTTCTTGTTTTAAGAAAAGAAAATACAAAAGTAACTTAAAACTAAAATTTCTTTTATTCAGTGACTTTAAAAATAATGAATATAATCTTTACGCACTTGACAGAGCTCTTATTCACCTGAAGATTCACAAAATCCCCAGGTATGTCAATATAGCAGGAACCTGGACGACCATATATGCTGGTTCTTACAGCCTAGAAAACAGATCATCACAGTTTTAACCACAGTTTGAAAGGATTTTAAAAATCCTTATGTGTAAATGTGGTCGTTTAACCCCAGTCAGCAACTAAGCACCACGCAGCTGCTCACTCACTTCCCCTCCCACCAGTGGGATGGGGGAGAGAATTGTGGAAAAAAAAGGTAAAACTTGTGGGTTGAGATAAGAACGGTTTAATAGAACAAAAAAGAAGAAACTAGTAACGATAATGATAACACTAATAAAATGACAACAGTAATAATAAAAGGAATGGAAAGTACAAATTATGCACAATGCAATTGCTCACCATCTGCTGATCGATGCCCAGTTAGTCACTGAGCGGTGATCCCCCCAGGCGAACTACCCCCAGTTTATATACTGGGCATGATGTCCCATGGTATGGAATACCCCTTTGGCCAGTTTGGGTCAGCTGCCCTGGCTGTGTCCCCTCCCAACTTCTTGTGCCCTTCCAGCCCTCTTGCTGGCTGGGCATCAGAAGCTGAAAAATCCTTGACTTTAGACTAAACACTGCTCAGCAACAGCTGAAAACATCAGTGTGTTATCAACATTCTTCTCATACCTAACTCAAAAACATAGCACTGTACCAGCTACTAGGAAGACACTTAACTCTATCCCAGCTGAAACCCTTCTGTAGGCAGAGAAGGAACATGCTGTTTCATATTGCTGAACCATCACAGGGAAAGCTCCCATGGATTGTTTTATACCAATAAATTCAAGTTTTGAGAGCTATTTACATTTTCCCCTATATACCAGCTGAAGCCTTTTAGTAGATGCACAGTGTTAGACTGTAAATTCTTTGTTTAATTTACAATAAGACAACTGCATTATCAGCTGTTGTGTTTGGAAATACTAAATTAAAACTTTCATGCTGAATTCTATTTAAAGTAGCACAAAGAGAAAAAGCAAGACAACCAACGCCTCTGTTTTCTATTACTTTTGATTCCAGTTCTTCTGTTACAGATAGATGCTCTGCTGAATTTGGACTTCTGGAAATAGTATTCTAT
Source organism: Elanus axillaris (assembly GCA_026212715.1). NCBI lineage: Eukaryota > Metazoa > Chordata > Aves > Accipitriformes > Accipitridae > Elanus > Elanus axillaris. The sequence goes on along the minus strand of JANZLQ010000078.1, from coordinate 6,568,865 downwards.
GCAGAATTTAGGCTGACATGGCTGAAGCATTGTTACAGCAGTAGCAAGAGACTTTTGTAATCCTTTCTGAAGCACTGAGATAAGGATGTGTTTTCTCTTACTTTCTCAAAAAACCCCACCAAACCAACAACCAAACTCAAAACCCAAACACAACTGTCTCTACTGCCCCCCCTTCATATCTCTTTCACACAATGAGTGTTAAAAGAGCTGAAGTTTGTAGCGTTACATTTCTAGTTATTGCACCTCTCCCTAAAAGCACTTATTTCATAAAAATTTTCCAGCTCTGACTGAAGCTAACAAAAAATGCTGCAGGGATCAGTAAGCATCAGGCTGGACCAGAATCTATTTCTAACCTGTTCCATAGCATTGTTCATAGGAATAACCTCCCTGGTTGTTAATTTAGTCACTCAACCATCATCTAACATCTGCAGGATCAAACTTTTTACAGTACCAACTATACAAAAAATAAACCCTCAAAACTTATAAAGGAGGAGACAGTTAACTGATGTCTTGCTGCTAATTTAGTGTTTTTTTCATACCTTTTCAATAACAGCAGGAATAACTTCTAGGCTGCTTGGGCGAACAGACAGTTTGTTGTAGAGCCTACCAGCTTCAACCTGAATAAATGCATATAACCATTACATTTATTTATCAAAGTCATTTGTTCATTACCATATCATTTCAACACAAATAAAATGGAAGAAATGCCAAATGGAAAGCAACAAGCTGTGAACTCCCACATAGAAAAATGAAGTTCCTCAGCTGGTGGAAACTATCAAAACCATATTCATTCCCCTGAGTGTTTAAGTATTCCCCCTCCCCCCCAGAAAGTGATGCTTCTTTTCTTGGAAAGTTTATTTTGCTTTCTTCCATCTCAGACAGACAAAGGTAATTTATACCAGCTGAGAACATAAAACAGAGCATGAATTCTAACATAAGTATGGACAAGACATACCAGGTAATCTGCTGTATTTGCACAATGTGAATTTTAAACCAGTATATGGAGCAAATCAACAGCATTATAAGATCTGTTAGGAAATGTTAGTGTTTGGGATTGTTATTCTTACACTAATGAAGAAACAACATAAATATTTAACTGAAACCTTTCTGCAGAAAGTTGTATGTCTGTGTACCTGTGGGAATTCTTGGAAAGCTCCCATGGTTTCCTGATTTCTGTCAGAAGAGCCTCCAATAACAATCAAAGGCCTAGAAAAGTATGTTAAAAAAACCAAAACAACACAAAACACAACCTTAAGCATACACATATTTTTTATAACTGCAATCGCATCTGTAAACTTTCCTTAGGGTCAAATCCTACTGCTCTTGGGATCTTGTGCACCTTCAGCATCCACAGATCTTAACAGGAATACAAAGTGACCAGCACAATACAGGACTGGATTCTAAGTATCAGTGTGTCAGCCTATGCCTCACTAATTTTAGGACAGTCTGCCCATATTAAGTGATCTGTATGTAGCATAAAAATTCTAAAACCAAGTCATATTGCTAGCAATCTTCTTTTAAGTTTGATAACATGGGTGACAAAGGTGGTTTGACAGGAATGGCAACAGCTAATCTAAAAAGCTGTAAAGTATTGGTTGATCTAAAAAGCATTAAGATGTTTATAACAGGCACTGTAACACGCACAAACACTAGAACTAAAGAAACACAATAGGAAACAATCTTTTCAGAAAGATTGTATTTTCTTTGTATACAATTTGGAACACAGCAGAAGTTAGCTGACTATCCAACAGCACTTCTCCCTGCATTTAGTTTTTAGTAAAAACCCCAAAGACCAAAGAGATGAACAAAAATTTAACATGCCTACAAGCAGTCCTGTTCCTAAATTAGTTCATGGATATGTGAGAAAGGCAGCATTAGTTTAGAATATGGGTTATACATTCCACAGGAACACATTTTTATTATCATTTCCACAAAATACAGTAAATGGTTTTCCTACAGTGAATGAAAACTGGTCTTTTACTCAGTTTGTATGTCAAACTCCTTAAAATGCTAAATGCTGAGCCAATAAAAGAAAGCTATCATTAATCTGCTCATTCATCCACACTAAATTGAAGTATTGGGTCAATACCTTTCTAGGCTTTTTCTCCAAAACTATTTCTCTTCAGATACAGCCTTTCCTTTGACTGCATTTATCTATAAAATTTATTAAGCCGAAACATTTACAGTATACTCAATTCATAATCCTAAATTCAATCACCCATAAGATTTGGGGATATGTGTATCTCGATCCCAGCTTCATAACCAGGCCACTTCTCTGCCACAAATCAAAAATCTCAGTTCTAATCCCCTGACACAGTGAGGCAAGAACTTCAGACTGTATCTTACCTCTGTGAAAAATCCTTACGGAAAAACATATTTGGTGTATGCTCTACATATTTTATTCTGCTGATTCTCTCCCCTCAGCAAAATGATTATCCATATGTAAACAGTTTGTTTCACAATGACAAACCCTGTGTTCCTTTCACTTATCTTTTTCAAATTTATTTAAATGTTTTAATAAACAAAATAACTACTACTTCCCAATACAGAAATATAATTAAGAAAATGCTCTACTGTTAAGAAAGCCAACAGATATATCTTGAAAAGACTTGGTTCTACTTTTAAATTTTACATAATTTTAACCAGGAAGAAGATTTACGCCTAGTGAAATCATCACACTACTGTCACAATACTATGGACATTTTAAAGAGCATTGCTTATAAATTAAGTCAAAACCAACAGTGAAACTAGTAAGAATAGCAACCCTTATGGACTTGCAGGAGAAGAACTTCAGTAAACTGAAGAAAATTTCAACATCAACTTCAGGTGAAGAGTATGGTATTTCACCTGAATTCTGTATAGTGTGTCCTGAAATCTTACCAACTATCTCAAACTCTTCTTTGGAGTTTATTCTCACAGCCAAACTGAGATACAAGAGCTTCTGCTCAGAATGAGGCAGGAGACAAGGCGGCAGCATGGTAAATAATTTTTAACATGGAATATCAAAAGGTTTTACCCTCAGAAATACGGTTTACCAAGGCCTCATTAGCTACCTAGTTGGCTAGATTTACACGTCCAAGAGCTCAATGTGACAAGCTTCCAGGGTAAAACAAAGGCTCTTCTACTTGGCCAACCTGTCCTCAGGCAATAAAATCTAAAAGCACAATTGGCAGCAAATTGTGCTATCAGACTGCTTGACTTTTCTCCAGTTGATACCAGAGAGGTTTCTTTCACCTGGAAGAGACTGAAACAGAGCAGAATCAGAGGAATGGGTCTCCAGGCTCAAGGAGGACAACTCAGACTGAGCTTTAATGACTCTCACTTAGTCAAAGTTATTTAAAGAGAGAACCACTAGGGTCAGTTCAACTATTACCTTACTTTCACAAGAAATGAGACAAAGCTCACCCACTGTAGCATGTTAACAATGCCAGGTGTAAAGTCATGGAATCACATGACATCTGGGAGATACCAATGAGGTATCTTGCCCTACAAATTGGTTTTCTCATGCCACTTCCTCGCAGGGGATAGTATAGAGCAGGAGACTCAACACCTTGTTGCCACAGAAAGGGGAAGACCTCTCTAACTTCTGCTCCCAGCTGCATAATCTACTCCCTCCCTTGCCTAGGTGCTTGATCCTTGCCTGACTGCAATGAGCTGATTTAGATCACTTATCTAACACAACTTTATTCTGGCAAAAAGCCAACCCAGCAAAAATAAGTAAATAATGAACTGAATGTGACTGTTGGTGCAGACAAGTGCCAGAGCTATCAAGAGGGCAAGCAGCAGAACTACATGCTCAGGAGAAAGGTGAGGAGATGATATGGGTCTATGCTCCTTTTCATGGCAGACTGTATTAGATCAGTGTAACCAAACCCCTCAATGTGTATTGTATTTTCCTTTCTTTTCCTTGGGCTACTCCTGCTCTTCCCTTGCAACACTCCTTCTCTGTATTACCTGCCCAAGTATTCACGCTGCTGTCTAGTGAAACAGGCTAGAAAGCAGATTAGTTAACAGAAAAAACCCTGGTCTTCCTCTCCAAAGCATAGCACCCTTTCTTACAATGGTAATGCCCCCCAAAAGTAAATGTGAAAGCATGCTTGGGACTCTCAAACCCTCAGTGGAGGTGCCTACTAATGAAGAAGCCAAAGGTAATTAATTTCACTAGGCTAAATTTAGCATTTGCAAATGCTTACTTCTCTCTTTTTGGCACATGGCAGGCAAAAGGCAAGACAGATGCAACCAGTGACAAAAATAATTGGGCAAACACTGTGGTTTGGTCAGTGAAAACCAATCTTCTTACTACATTGTCAAATTTCCTGCCAAACTAGGTAAGTCACTCCCTTCACCTTTTGCCAGGAGTACAGGTTTATGCAAGATCAAGTCAGGTAAACAGACCTCATCTCAAACAAAATTAAGTTTGTGAGAAAACAGAAATGTCTCCTGCAAATCCATAAGCAAGTGCCACAAATATGACCAAATCCATGACTGTTCAAAAGCAAGGTTTTCATGTGGTTTTTTTTTAATCTAAGGTCACATAGGGACAGCAAAACTTTATTCAATAACTCATTTTTTAAAAAAGAATTTGAGCACTAGGGGTCTTTTTTCAAAGTGTCAGAGACTTGGATTTTTTAGCATTTCCACTATTGAGCTTCCCTTGTCCATTAGCTGCTGCTAACCTAATGCTCCACAGGATGTGCACTTGGTATTAACCAGAGCTCCTACCCAAAGTACCTCATACAGCTTTCTGAACAGCTTTCAGTGGCAGACCAGCTAAAGTTGTCATGTCTCTGTGAAGGCTTGTGGGAGTAAACGCTATCACTCTCTACATTATTTAATTCAATACTTAATTACTGCTCTAAATGTCAGTGTGGGGAGCAAATACAGATTTTAACAATGCAGTTGTCAATTTGTTCACATAGGAAATACAGTAATTCAAAGGCAATGTGGAATTAAATTTAGAAAACCCTCTAAGACTTTCCACGATCAATAAGGCATTACAGGCTGAATATTGACTTCATTTTCAAATGTATCCATACAATCAGGTATGCTGATAGATTTTCCAATACATGCATAATGGGGTAGGACAAAAAGGAGACTTTTATGCATGAGAATACAAACAGTGGAACTAAATTACTTTTAGGGTTGATAAATAAAGAATTTCCTTCTCATTAGCCACAAGAAAGGAAAAAAAAAAAGTCCTATACTAAATACAGTGGAATTCAACATCTGCAACAAATAACAGCAAATAATTATTAGAAATTTAAAGGGAAGTAGTTAAATTACCAGCAGTTCATGGTTGCATTTGCCATCCCACCAAGTGCATGTAAAAAACCTGGACCGGACACTACAAGACATACTCCTGGTCTACAGGGGAGAGGGGAAGAAGAAAAAAAAAAAAAAAAGAGACAGAGAGAAAAGGAAAGTTAGCATAGGGAACACTGAATAAATCACCAACAAAAATCAGTAAGATGCTGAAATACAAATTTACAAATTCAAATTTTACTCATGTCATCAAAATGCACAAACGGCAAGGATTTGTATGAAGGACTGAAGATAGACATGGGAATCAGAAATCATTTAGCTGTATCAACCCAATCGAAAAAGCAAGTGAACAGCTGGTATGTGCCACCCACACAGAAGTCTGCAACACACACAGGCTTATCATAACACAGCTCGTTAGTTCTTTTATCACATTTACTCCAGCATCTAGCAATTATATGGAACTTGGTAAGCCACTTATGTTTGCAGTTTTTCTCAACTCCATGTTAGCACTAGAGAGCAATGAAGAAAGCTCACAATGGAAGAAGTGCATCTGATTCGACATAAATTTTATTACAGTTTAATTCAGGCAGACGCACTTGTTATTCCACATGATGAGATAAAAATGATCATTCTTAACTACTAACCATTACCTAGTAGCTTTACAGACTCTTTACATATTAAAGAAAAATAAAATAAAAAATCCTACTTCCAGAGGATTATTTGAATAAAAAAACCCTACAAAACTGTGTAACACAGGTGTCATGCTTGTAGATAGAATAAGGAAAGATCACCTGCATCATTGGGTCTGCATTTAGGAGCAAGCAGACACCAGATTTTTACTTTAGAAAAGGATCCATGGGATACCTAAAAAGCACACCTCAAGTCACAGGCCACAGAGTGCTTCCCAACAACATTAAGAGCAAAATGCAGTGAAAGAGGAAAAGCCAGTACTTTGTGTCAGGACAAGCTCAGGGGAGACTCAAAGGCATATGATCAGTCGCCATATTGACAAGGTATTTGTTGAACAATACACCCAGATGATGAGATTGAGGTATAGCAGGTCCACCAAGTTGCAGCAAACAACGGTGGCATGATTTTTATCCCTCATACCAATGGTGTTAAGATATTCAGATATTAAAAAGGAAAAAATAAAGAAAGTTTAAAGATGGACAACATTATAACAGCTTAAGCACCTTCTTGCTCCTGCTCTGAATCATAGCAACAGAAATATCAATAACTTTTATTGACAGCTATTTTAGAATTCATGTTCCATTTTAACTGCCCTACATCTGCACACAATAAAAACACCCAGCTCCAAAACAGAAAATGTTCCTAGCTTCTAACTGTTGAGTCTAAACACAGTCAATATTATAAATTACAGTATTATAAATAGAAATAAATATGGAATGTACCTGCCAGTCAAATATCCAACAGCAGATGCAGCATAACAGGCCTATTGAAAATACTGGAGTTAATTATACAATTATTATTATATATATATTTCATGATATCTTGTACATAACTTTCAATAAAAATACTGAAAATAAGCAGGTACAGATTTTTCCCTGATCATCAGAGCTTAAATGTAAGTAAAAGCACCCCTTCACACCCCGCCCCCCATTATAAGGTGTGTTCATGAAGGTTTATGTGAGAAATCTCAAGATTCCTCTCCACATTTCAGGTTCCTGTTGTTCCAGGATATTACATAAGGAGTATTTGGGATTCAAAAAAGAAAGAACAACCAAATAAAAGATAACTCCTAAAATCAGGGAAGCAAAATGAATAGAACAACGTATGAAACTTCTGCCTTCCACTGTCTTCTGGACTAACATGGAAGAGGGATTTGCAGGAGAAAAGCAACAAACAGAAATCCAGCCATCACTGGAATAACTCGTTGTAGTTCAGAAATTAAGCAAAAGGTTGAAATCACACACTGGAGAGATTCATTAGAAGATTAGGGATTGTCTTTTACAAGCTGAGCTGCTGAAGTACTTCTCACTCCATTTCTGGCACCACACTTAGCTTTAACTACTTTTGACATATTAAACAAAAACTGTCTTTTGAATAATTTTCACAAAAGTAACACCTACAACATCTGTTAGCATAGCTTATCAGGAGTATTACTGAGTATGTTTTTATGCTATTCCTGTAGTAATATTAAAATTCGGATAAAAATTTCACCTGGTAACAAGACAATACGTGATCAAGTAGAAATAGCTTACAGGTGACCCAAGAACTCCAGAGGATTCACGTATATAACATTGCCAACTCCCTTACGTTCTCATGCTTTTGTCTTGAATTCAGCAAGCTCTAACACTTAATGGAAAAAAACAATTTTGCAATTATTTTTTTTTAAAAGTAAGATCCTGGCCTTACAGCCTCCCTTTTCATTTTTAAACAGAGTTGAGATTTTGTTTTTTAGTCTTATATATTTTGTTTATTTATTTATTTTGTTTTTTAGGGTTTTTTAAGTACTACTGTGGTAAGAAGAATGAGGAACACAAAAGCTCCTTCTAGAAGTTTACAAAGCTACTAAATATTTTCCTCAAACCTATGAATAATTCTAGGTAACACAGCATGTTAGCAATCTCAGCTTAAATGAGTGAAAACACAGACTTCTTAGAAGCTTTTACATGGAAAGAGAAACTATCCTTAAGATCCGCGTGCTCCTACAGATACAGACCAACTGTCTGAGCAAAAGCATGGAGCTTAATAGAGGAATAGTAAGAAACCCTTGTTTTCTTTGCAGCGTTAGGATAAGGAATTGTTGACAAAAAAGTTCATTGACAAGAAAAATCTCTTTCTACTTTTCATATGCCTCTAACATGGAGAATAAAAATGTCACTAATATTCAAGATAACAATTTGATGACATATCTGTGTGCAAAAGTTTAGAAATATGTGGAGTAGGTGTTACTAAAAATCTTGTTAATGGAGCTCAAAGCATGGTGTCGAGTTTCCATGGCAATCATGTTTTAGAACCAACTGGCAAATAAAGCAGCACATAGAATTTGGGTTCATGTACAGTCATTGCCATTAAAACTTTTATTGCTTTTTTCTGCAAGGAAGCAACATGACTAAAGTTATCTGTATTTAGAAGAAAGGAGATTGTAAATAATTTTGAAGGTTTACTTAAAAGATTTTTTGTGTGAACAGTAAGAATGAAAACCCGTTTTACTAATGAACCTTGCACCCTCACCACTAAAATGTGAGTAACGGCACTCATCAACTGTGCTGTGACCTTAACACATAATCAGCTGAAACCAGATCCTTATGTTCCTCAGACAGGCAAGAAGGATGTAGGCATATAAAATGCTATTGCCCACCAAACCCACAATCAACATTAGGAGAAATGTAGGAAGTCTAGATGTAGGCACTGAACTCAAAAGCTTGCAAACACTCATGAGGGCTGGGTTTGAACTGTAGCCAAAGCAGAGGCCTGTTCCTCCCATACAAGTACAAGCACACTAAGCAGGGTTTAATTAGTCTGTTTTCAACTCAAACATAAGCCAACTAATTCAGCATAGCAAGTAAACAATGCTTAAGCCCAGTTAAAACAGTACTGCCATGCCTAGGAGCAGGTCTGAGGCCCTTAAGTTAATTGTATCTAATGCTCAATGTTCCAGGACTGGCCTGTAGAGCTTGTGATCTACTTAATATAAGAACCTGCTGTATGAACCTGAGCTCAGTACAAGGTATCTTTTGTTACCAGATACTATTTAAGTGCGGGCCTTGAAAACAAGGACAGGTTGAAAGTAGCAGTCCCAGAATAATATACAATTTGCTAATGGCCAATTACTCATCACTGAAAAGGTGCAACTTTGAGATCTGGGAAGACGCTGTTTTGCTTTAGGTAAAGCAGCAACAGCTAAGCAAGGGGGAAAACCAAAACAGAACCAAAAAAGAAAAGCAGCAGATGTGCAACAGGATAAGGTACCTGTCTTGGCCTGGGAAAGCACCATCCAGCACCACACAGTCTACAGTCTGTCTTATAAAAATAGATCTTGAATCTAAGGGGTGGAGAAAAAAAGATGCCCACTTTGGTTCCAGTTGCCCTTACTGAAGAGCTCTCAAGCCCAATCCCTTGACAGCTAGCACCATCAGCAGCTGGAGCTGCACCAGGTCCAGCATATTGTATGCTCACGACTAACTTAGGGTACAATTATCAAGAAAAGACTGCTTATTGATTTATATTTAATATTTATATTATTTATATTTAATATTTATATTTATAAAAATATTTATATTTAATTATCAAGATTAAGAACTGAACATTAGCAATGTGTGTTGTTAATGAATAACAACCTAGTAAAGGGTTTTTTTAAAGTTTAAAACTGACCTGGGTTATCTGTCTTCTAAACAATCACAGAAATCTCTAATTACCCAGGGACAGCACACAAAATACACGCCCCTACTGAGTTGCAACACAACTGTTCAGTGTTCAAGGGGCATATGAGACACAGGTTAAACTGCTTCTAGCAAACTTATGCCATATTACAGGCTACAGGAGATTAGCTAACAGATATTGGTAGTACTACTTAGGTTTTAACTTCATGCTTTAATGTGGTCTTTCTAGTCAAACAGTTTATTCTGCAGCTTTATGGGCTTTTGCTACACCTGGCCCAGAAACGAGGCAGAAACTCAACCCCTGGAAAAAACTCATATTTCAGATTATTATACAGCTGCCTTCACCAAGAAAGGAAGCAGCTGTATACACATCCTCCACAGCCAGACCACACAACTAATAATCTTAGACAATTAAAACTATGTGTAAACATTAAGTGTATCTTGAATATACTGTGTATAACATTTTTACCCTCTCCTCTGCCAAACAATTACTCAATGTCTTCACTGAAGACAAAGAAAACAAAACCACACTACAAGACATATCTTTGCTCATCCTCTTCCACTTCCTAAAGAGGAGAAACACTGACATTTTGGTGTTTTAACAAGTCTTCATGTTACTGTTACTCCCCTAAGCAAAAGTATCTCACCATTTACACAGCAGAACATTTCTTGCCTTCTTCACTCTAAAAGAAGAGAGTCTAGTAAAGAGTGATAAATAGGACAGCATCTCATTTGGCAGTGCAAAGCAATCTTCTCTGTTAGACACATGAGGAAATTAATTTTGATCATGTTCATAACCAAAGCTAAAACTAGAATACTGCCTAAATGCCCTCCAGGAATATAAAGACTGTGTTGAATTCCCAGCCCTTCAAAGAAATCAAATACACCTTTTAAACATATTTGTGTATGTTTGCCTCTCTTACATGGTACAGATTTTCCATAAGAGACATGCATTCCTCTGTAAATTCTCACATTCCAATATAAGGATGTAAAGATTAGACTGCAAAAACATACAGCTCGTGACTATCAGATTTAGGAAAAATACTATTATAATACTTTGCTGACATATGGGACAATCCACGAAGGCTATGAACTACATGGTGGAAAACAGAAAAAGAACACTGGTACAAAATACAGGCACCTGAATACCGTGCAGGTCCAGAATATTAGAAGGAATTCCTTTTACAAAGTGGTAAAATTCTACTTAATAGTGTTCATAGAGAAACAGGACCCATAAACAAGTCAAAACACAAGAAAAACCTCCTGATAAGACAATAATCGAGCAATTTAATTATTTGTTGGCATCAGTTATGGAAAATTGACAAGTGTAGTAGAGCAACTCTGAGTATGGAAAGCTGATGGTTGATTTGCTAGCAGTCCAATAGCTAGCAGCTAGCTAGCCAGCTTGTATAACTATCTTTGAAAATGAGGTATAAACCTGAGGTTATTATATTCAACCTTAGATCATTTAAGAAACTACTGAAGCTTAAAGAGTTACTACTGGGGAAAACCAAACAAAAACCAGAACTAGTGGCATAACATCAAAATGATAATGAGCTTGAGTCTAATTTCTGCTACCCAGACAACGAAGCTCAAATATATACAACTACAAGAGTTTAAGTGTATGTTCATGCTTGATTTTGAGCATTCAGAAGCATTACAACTTTCTATGGTTTTCTGTTTGATGAGCTTTTAAAACACAGTTAAGGAAAAAAAGATATCACTATTATTGAAAATAGTCAGGACAAGTCTATCAGCAGGAAAACCTTCCTCTTTGGACAGCGCAAGAACAGAACAGAGACAAGGAAAAAATCTACCGGTTTAGGCCTGCAGGGAATAACTCCTAAGTAAAATATCCTTCTACACAAAAATGAAAAAAGTAGCTAAGAAAGTCCTAAAAAAGGAATGAAATACTACCAGTTAGAAAAGAATTATAATATTGCCCTAATCTGGAAGGGAAGACATCAGCAAAAGAAAATGACAGTAAAAAAAAATTAAGGGAAAAGTATATTGGAAAATCTTTAGAAAGCTACAGAAAACAAAAAATGGATTGGATGAGCCTCCCAAAAAGTGGCAGATAAAATCTGACAATATATTACTTGTATTGGAATGCTCTTCTCAAATTCTTTTTCTCCCTATTTTCATCCTATCGTCTCTCCCCTACTGGAGAAAGGCATCCAAAAATGAAGAAAGTTGCAATTCCCTTATTCGAACAGTAGGAGGCACTTAAAAATGGAAGTGGGGAAAGAAGGGCAAAAGGAAACGCCCAACTCAATGCACCAATGCTCTCCCTTATTCTAGAATGACAGCAAGTGGACAGGAACATTCAGAGACCACATTCCTTCTAGTAAGAAAACATGAATTGGATTTCATCCTGTTATAAAATAGTTTAAAGAAAGGACTGGTCCTGCTACAGATATATACTTACAGCTTGTTCGTTTCTCATTCCTACATATTTTATTCCAACTGCTTGGGCTGCAATTGCGATTTCAGTGACAGGAATGCCAACAATGCCAAACATGTATTCGATGTTCTAAAAAAAAAAAAAGTTAAAAGAAGTCAGAATTGTTGCCAAAAGATAGCTTTAATAAGCACGTGCCACACACAGTCATACTAACTACACAAGCAGTCTAAAAATAAATTGTAGCAACATATATATTCATATAGAATTTCACAGGCCGCTGTGGAAACCCATACGATGCCAGCTGGCGTTTGCAGCTCAGTCCTCTGTCGTTGTGAAAGGACGGGATTTTGGAGGCCTACGAGGGGCGAAACAAACGGTTCAGGCCAGCTCCTCAGTCAACAGATGTTTAGTGCTTTTCACTGACCACGTCTTGCTTGGGGACACCTCTGCCACACCACCTTCCTGCCTCTCAGTGCGTCCACTTCACCTCCTCTGAAAATTCCCCGTGGCGCTTCACGTTTTCACAGCAAATTAACACCAAGAAGGAAGAAGTGAAGGGCTGGGGAAAGTCACCGCCCCACGCCTGCCGCCGGCGGCGGGACCGGGCGGGGGGCGGGCCGGGCCGGGCCGGGCCCGCTCACTGGCCGACTGCGGCGGGGCCTCCCTCCTTCCCACACAGCGACGGGGCAAGCCCTTCCCGCCCGTCCCCGGGAGAACCGGCGCCCACCGTGAGTTCACCCGCGCGCACTCGCTTCGCCACAGCCCCGCGGGCACCCGTGGCCCGGCCCGGCCGCCGTAGGGAACCTGCTCGCCTGTCCCCCCCGCCCTCTTACTTGAGCCTTGAGGGACTCGGCGATGAGCTGGGCCCCGCTGACAGCCTCCCCCTCCGCACAGCTCCCGGAGGCCATTCCCGTTCCGGCCCCGACCAGAGCCGCCCACCCCGAAAGCGGACGGAACAGAAGTCCCGGCCGAAGGTCGGGAGCAGTTGAGTGGCACGCCTCTCGCCCAATGAGACAGGGGAGGGGGCGGGCCCGAGGACAGCGACTATCCACCTCTAACCCCCCGCCCCC
>JANZLQ010000078.1:6526884-6555683 GCA_026212715.1 Elanus axillaris | reverse complement strand
TTGAGTTAATTTCCCCAAGCTGAGTCTGTTTTGCCTGTGACGGTGATCAGTGAATGATCTCTCCTGTCCTTATCTCGACCCACAAGCCCTTTGTTAGATTTTTTTTCTCTCCCCTGTCCAGTGAAGGGGGGGTGTGGGGGGGGAGTGATAGAATGGCTGTGGTGGGCACCTGGTGTTCAGCCATGGTCAACCCACCACACACCATCACCTTGTTTCCCTGCCTCCATGAATCAGTTTTGGCAGCAGTCCTCAGATCTCACCCAAGTGACACAGCTGCTTGAAGGGCGGAACAGAATGGAAAAGAAATGTTTAGAAAAAGAGGCAAATTAAGAATGACCACACTGAAAGGTCTGGGATTTATTAAAAGGAATGAAAAGTCAAAAAAAAAAAAAAAAGCAGAGTTGTTCTAGCTGCTTTCAAAACAGAATTCTGCACAGGAGACCCAGTTCTTTCTGGTAGGACCACAGAGGAGAAACAAGTTTCTGGAAGAAAAATGCATTCCATGAAGCTCAAAGCATCTTTTTATCTTTTCTTCACTTGAACCCAGCAGCAAAAGTTCTTCCTAGCTACTTATTTATGTTTCTTTTACACAATGACCCTCATTTCTTCTCTTTTATTGTCATACTTTGCTCTATTTTGACTCAAACATGTTCGATGTGTTAACATTGGAAAATCTCTTTTCATGTATTTCACTTCCCTTCAGTTTCTCTGGCAAGCTTTGTTATAGAATAGAAACACACAATAGAAAGCTCCCTTGAGCAGGAGCCTTTGACTTGGTTTTCAGGGATGATAAATACTCGCACTTCACCATCTCTGAATATCATGCCATTTATTATATTTCAGGTCATGGCATAGTTCTGCAAGATGCTCATTCTCCCTGTTTCTCTACATCACAACACATCTATCCCTTCGTATTTGCTTTTTTGTTTTGCTTTTTTTCCTTATTCCTTGCTGTTTACTCTGTTTACATACACTCACCAATTTAACACAGCCTTTTCTTTTGGTGTATTCAATAAAGACATACTGTTGTTTATCATTCTTTCAACTTCTCTCACCATAGTTCTTTTTGTTCCCTTCAGGATGAACACAACCACTTTTGATCTGCTGTCATTCATCCACATTAGGATGAAGTCACCTGTTGTTTTGGGTACACTTCACAGTCAGTCCTGCTCAATTGCTTCAGTAAGGTGACAGGCAGCACAGGAGGTTGGAGTGGAGTGTAATGGTTTCTTTCTGCTGCTTTTTGTTTTCTAGTGGATTTCCTCTGCTCCTCCATGCTTCTTCCTGGGTTTCTGCCACTCCTCTGTGCTTTTTAGTATCACACTATGGGCAACAGTCCTTTGGGGGTGTACCTGTACTGGTTTGGGTCCACCAGTAGTCCACCAGCAGGCCAAAGCCCCTTCAGGCTGGAGTGCTGTCATGTTTTAATCCCAGACAGCAACTAAGCACCATGCAGCCACTTACTTCCCTGCCACTCAGTGGGATGGAGGAGAGAATCAGGAAAGAAAAAAAGTAAAACTCATGGACTGAGATAAGAACACTTTAATAGGACAGAAAGGAAGAAAATAACAATGATAATAATAACAATAATAAAAAGGGTAATAATAATAATAATAGAAGGATTGGAATATACAAAATAAGTGATGTACAATGCAATTACTCACCAGTCGCCGACCGATGCCCAGTTAGTTCCTGAGGAGCAATCCATATCCCAGGCCAACTCCCCACAGTTTATACACTGGGCATGATGTCCCGTGGTCTGGAATACCCCCTAGGCCAGTTTGGGTCAGCTGCCCTGGCTGTGTTCCCTCCCAACTTCTTGTGCCCCTCCAGCCTTCTTTCTGGCTGGGCATGAGAAGCTGAAAAATCCTTGACTTAGTCTAAACACTACTCAGCAACAACTGAAAACGCCAGTGTGTTATCAACATTCTTCTCCCACTGAATCCGAAACATAACACTATGCCAGCTACTAGAAAGAAAATTAACTATCCTAACCGAAACCAGGACATGTGCTTCCTTCCAAGAGTGCACCCCTGGCTGCATCTTTCCTCAGCAGTCCCCCCTCTCTGTGTGTGTCCAAGAGTGTCTCTTCACATTTCTCCCAATGTATCTCTTCATGTACCTCCTCACATGCCTCCTCCCTTTGCGGCTGCTGCCAGTTCCTAAGTATGCTTGAGCAGATGCCCCATGTGTTCTCCTGGTTGGCTGAGTTTCTGGCACATGATGGGTTTGGGCATGTGATTCTTTTACTTCTAAAATAAATAATATCATAGGCATCCATTTTCTAAAATTTGCTGAGATAAAAAATGCAGAAAGTCTCCAGTGATATTAAAATTATCCTGTGAGTTACCCATCAGGGTTTGCTCAAAGAATGATGCTGAACATATCCTTTTGTTTCCAAATTACAGGCAATAACATTAATTTTAGGGATGTCTTACATGCCTGCCTATGAAGCCTACATGTAGAGCACGCCTATGAATCAACCTTTTCTTTGAGGATAACATAATATTTTGGTGTGAATAAGTGTTTCCTTAGTTCTGTGCACATTTAAGCTTTCCTTATTTAAACTTATCACATGCAAAAATATTAGAGCAAAAGCCCCTGAAAAAAAGTGTCCTAATTAAAATCAAATTTAAAAAAGCAAGGAAAAAAATGAGGTAAAGATGAAGCTTCTCTTCTGTCTCTAATAGTCACTCTCAGCTGTTGTTACAGATGCACAAATACCCAAATCCAAAAGAAGTTAAAGCTCAGATTTATTCTTCAGTATGAGTTAGTTAGAAGTCCAGTAACATTTTATAAAACCACAGGCACGGTGGTGTAAGAGGAATTAGTACTGCACAGGCAACTGAAGCACCCTTGAGATGTAAAGCGCTGGCCCAAAATGCGCGTGTCCCTCCCCTACAAGCGGGGGGGTCTCTCCCTCAGGAGTTACCTCGGTGGGTGCCCGACCCGAGGGGGAGTCCCCGAGCGCAGACCCGCTGGTCCCAGGAGGACTGATGCCTCAAAATGTCCTCCGGCGGGACCCGTTATACCCCAGCCGGATCTGACCTGGGGTCATTAATCCCTGTTGGCCAAGATGGTCATCTCAGTGTACCTGACACGTCTCCATTGGCCAGTTCAAATTTTAACCTGCGGCCTCCAGGGTTTAGGCTTTTTTTCTCTCCTTCCCCTTTTCCCTGCCTGGAGGAGTTTTGTTTCCTGCCAGCAGGATGGGGGGGGGCAGGGGGGAATGAACGTACTGCCACAGCTCTTCCCTAAAGACTTCTCAGAATGAAGCCCGAATCACATTGCATGGCAGCAGCAGGTCTGCTATCCATCACTACAGCACCCACAGTTGTAAACTCAGGAATGGGCATCAGCTTGTCAAATTCTCACAAAATATGTCCAGCATCTCTCATCAGTCACAGACTTTGAAGGACAAATGCAACAACAACTGCCTGGTTAAAGCAGTTGAGATGCAGAAGCAGTAAAATTAGTTCAAAGTTTCCCACTTTTCACTTTCTCAACTAGGAGAGATTTGCATGTTTGAAAGATAAGCTCTCTGTATGTTGTATTGACTTTCAGAAGTAAGGATCAAAGGGATCTCCATATTAAAATATCCTTTGGTCTTTTGCTAATAATGTCTTCAAGGGAAAGGAGGGAGGCAGCAAATCAACTCTTTCACCTAATGACTCTGAGTAACTAGGTGCAAATCCATCCTGAGAAAACCCGAAGACAATTGCTATTTTACTTTAGTAAAAATACTATTAATCTGTCATCCTTTATCATACTTGGATGATCATTAAGCCAAGCAGGCAAGCTGTTAATGTTTACAATATCTGATATTCCCCAACAATATACACAGACTAATAGGAGGAAAACAACTAATCCTGCCCTGTTGCCAATGGGGATTAATTTCATTCAAATAGACATGTTTATGAAAATAAAGAAAAATTCCTTCTGCAAACAGCTGGTTAAATTTGACTTTTTTTTTAATTCATCCAAAAAGACCAATTAGACTGGGTGCAGTAATTGTTCTTCTCCTGCTGCTCATGCTTTACTAATTGCTGATGTTGGTGTGTGTAAATACCAATTAAATCTGTTCCGATTTACTCTTTTTAACTGGTGTTTAGATTTTAAGGGAAAAATGGCTTTTTAAATTTATATAGACAGTGTGTGTCCTTTGTGATTTTCACAGCCTGTTCCAGTTAACAGCAAATGAAGATAAATACCGAGCAAAATCTGTTTGGGGCTTCTGTAGAACAGCCATAGTAACAAGGTGTTACCAAATACTTGGTATTTTATTATCCTTTATTTATTCATTTATTTATTGGCCAGTCAATTATAATCATCTAGCCCATTTGGTCACTTGCTTGTGATTTCCTTTGTATCGACAGCGGAATAATGACAATGACATGGTAAATATTATCTCACCATTTTACCTCAGTGTTAATTGCCAGTGATTTGTCAGTGAAGAGTGACAGTAATCACAAAGGAGGTGACAAAGAGCAATGGAATTCAAGTGGAGCTGAAGAAAATGTGAAAATACCTCCTTGGGTTTTATGTGTTTTAATTGACCCAAGTAAGCATTCTTTAAATCATCATTTCAGATTGCTTTCTTCTCACGTTTGGAGGATAATTTAGCAAGCTGGTTTGGTAAGGATGATTGACTACAGATGTAATAGTGGGTAGACCAAACCAGAGGTGAAATGAAAGGAATAAGCAGTGGGAAAGAACCCACATTATTACATTAAGTTCACAGAGATTAAATACTGGATTACAAATAAAAACTGTATGTGACACATTTAGACTCCTTGGCAAGGCGGCGCGGGCACCGGGGCGAAGGCTGTGGGAGTCCCCTATTGGCTAGAGCGGGCACCCAATCAGAGGACGGGAGGAGCTTAACGCCTCCACGCAGCCGTAGGGCCCTGGCGGTGCCAAGCGCGGAGCAGCCGCCAGGGGGCGACGGCGGCGCCAACAGCCGGGACGGTGCGCGCGGAGGCCGGCGGGGGGCGGGTCGGACGGTTGAGGGGGCTTGTCGCCACCTTGCAGTAAGGGGCAGGGAACGGTACGGGGCCTGCTCGGATCCCGGCAGGAGCGGGGGGACGTGCGGGAGCGATCGGCCTCAAACCGGGGGAGGTGGGAGCGGGGCGCCGGGGTCCCCCAAGGCCGCGCTTTGGCGCGTGGCTGCTCGACCTGGACGGCCTGCGGGAGCCGCAGGGCGAACCGGGTTTGTAACGAGGGCGGCCGCCTGGGCAGTGGAACCCCCCCCGCCCCGGCTCTGTGGAGTTGTCCAGAGGCCGCGGGCAGAGCGGGGCACACGCAGCAGAGGTTCTGGTAGAGGGGTGTCCCCGGCGCCAGGTTCTGGGGAGGAGCGGGGGAGCAGCGCGAGCAGCTTCTCCGCCACCCGCACCGAAGGATGGTGCGCGCCGGTTTGGCTGGCTGTGCCCGCCACCCTGGCCGCGGCAAGCTTCTGCGTGTCCCAGAAGTGACACGGTTGACGATAAGTTCTGCCCCACCTTCTGACTTGTCGGTTGTGCTGCCATCTTGAGTTGTTCGGGCTCTGAACCGCTAGTGGCGGCAGCATTCAGTTCGTCCTCTCTCTGTCAACGAGATAATACAGATCTTTTAAATATGAGGCAGAGTATACTTCAGGAATGCTGTGAAATGTGTAAAGCTTTTTGCAAAACACTGTATTAGAATGGTCAGCATTCTTTAAAAATAGCTTGTGCCTCTGGATAAAAGCCAGGAAACGAGAGCAATGTTAGAGAACGCACGGCACACAAAACGGTTTTCAGAAATGGAAATGCGTCATACCTGTTTACATTGAGCTATGATGGCGTTGCTAAAAAAAAGCCTTCATAAAAACCTACATAGTAAAATACTGTATTAAAATACAGCACAGCATATAAAAGCAGTAGACGGGAAGCATCAGTGGAAAAAGTTTCCCTATATTTTTACATCTGGGTAGGGGCTGTTGTGTTATATATTTTATATATTAGAATGACAGCAACATCACAATTCATGGATATCACTTAATGTAAAAAAGACTTTAAATTACTTTTTAATAGCAAATTTAATATTTTGCCTAGTAATGATTACTGGTTGTGTTACTATAGCTTGATAGGCGTTTGCTATTTATCACTTAAGAGGACCCAGACTAGTGCTGAGCTACTTCTGCTTTTTTGTAGTCTAATGGATTCTTCTGAGTATAAAAGTGCTAAGAAGCACAGTATGTACTGCCTTTCTCTGTGTATACATCTATGTGGTGAGAGCTGACAAACTCCTAAGTTGTCCAAAGATGTTGAAAAGTGGGTGACTGGATGATTTACTTCACAATACACTGAGAGTAGATGGTTCTGAAAAACTCTATAGAAAGTCTGCACTGTGACTGGGGGAAAACTTGTCTGATTCGGCATCCAAGCTTAAACACCAGTCTTTTTACCTTTTATATAGAACTGTACCTAGAATACTGTGACTGCATGACAGTAATACTGCTATGAAATATTTATATTTGGGTGAGATGACCCTACTGAAGCATATCTGCCAGGCAAAAGACCGCATAAATCACAGGAAAGAGCCAGAAAAAAGAGATTAAATTATAAAGCATTTCAGTTCATGAAAATTTCTTTGAAAGTCACAGCTCAGGTGAGGGGACAGCTCTGTAAACCCGGAACAAATTAACTTCTATTCAAGGAAAGGATTTATTAGATGGTGTAGCACTTTCCAGTACAGAAAAAAAACCAGAATGTGGCTGAGACTTAGGTGGAGTCTCACAGCCTAGGGGCTGAGTAAACCCTGATGGTATCCTTATTTTGGCTGGAAAGGTTACTATCCCCAAGCCCAGCCCTGGGGCTTGTCACAGCTCTCTTTGTTAGAAGCAACCCATTAGGTAGCAGGGTTCTGTTTTTTAAGCTGTCAAATAGGAGAAAGGCATTAGGGAGCACTCGCATCAGTGTTCAGCCATCATCTGTGGGACTAGCAGTAATCACAACCAAGGGTAAGGACTTAGAGGAATTATTTTAGTTATTGAGTTATTTTATTTATTTAAGTATTTTAGTTGGCCCAGGTTCAGCCAGATGGGCTTGTGCAGTTAGATGTTCAGTGCTAAACCTCTTGTGTATCTAAACAAGGAAGGGATTCAGGTTAGTACTTGGAGTGTTTCTGTCCACCAGAAAATAAACTGGCAGAAAAATAAAAATTCTACAAGCATGTCTGTAAAATACAACATTCTGTAGAAGCCCATTACCTGTTAATTTTTTATGTTAGCGTGTTTGGCTTAGAAGGCCAAAAGGCTATTTTTCAAAAGCATAGCAATTCATCCTGTGACCTAAAACTCTCCCAAGTTTTTCCATCACTAGTAATGATGAATTTGAATTACATCTTAGATGATAACTTTATTGAGGAACGGCTGACTAGAACCCATTCCGGTCCTAAATAGGTGTATTGGCTCTGAAGGTATGACAAATAGAAAGAGTTCTGTCAGTGAAATGCAACACGGTGTATTTCCAGTGCTTCCTTAACTGTGAGAGGCTTCCCATCTCTCCTCTCCCTCCTCCCTGCTACTGCTTTATATCTTCACCTGTACCTTGGTATTTCATTTGCAAAGCTGAGCTGCGCAGGACAAAGTAGGATCCTCTATTCTTGATAACCATTGCCAAATAACACCCGCCCCCCCATAAGTACCGAGTGTTTTCCTCAAGATGCAGAGTAGCAAAGGTAGCTTATTGTACATTACTTCTCAAAACTGTTTATATAAATGGAGTATCTTTAATACAGCTCTTTACAGAGATGCCATGGCTTTATTCTGTTTTCATTGTGCTTTAGGTAACTTAAATTTACCCCTGAAGTCATGTATATATGGGCACATGGGCATATTAAGGTTCAGGAAAATATGAATATGTAGGTAAGCTTAGCAGCATCGAATAGCCAAGTTGCTCCTGCACCCTTCTAAGTGTTATTAGATACTAAAACTTTTCGGTTGAGCAAAGAAGTATTCTGCCTACCATGGGCACTAAGGTTATGATTTTTGTGTCCTACATGACCTTGTGTTGCTATTCAGCCAGTGTTGCAAATAGCATGTAGAGCTCATGGAAGCAAACAAGTAGCTTTAAGATACTACTTCCTTAATGCTTTTTGAATAGCTTTCCTCACACTTCAGTTTGTTCATTGTTAGATACTAAACCAGGTGGTGTTTAGGAAGAAAAAAAAAGTAGTATTGAGAATTGCTTATTAGCTGCTTTTCATTCTGCAATTTAAGAAAGGAGATATTTTAAGTTAACTTGCCATAGGCTTTCTTCTTTAGGTACAAAACTACATTTAATATAACATGAATAAAAATAAAAATGGGATTAGTTTAAAATTGATCTTTTTTTCCAGCTGAATTCCTAATAGAAGGTGGAGAAGGCTCTTCATGCATGTGTCTTTCAATCTGGATTTGCTTTGGAAAAATTCAGGGATTTGTGGATTACAAAGATTGAAAGGCATTAAGAACATTTTGGAACATTTTTTTCTTGGATAAGAGTTACCGAAGAGCAAATACAATTAAAAAGTCAGTAACTGAACTTGAAGACTGTAGACTATCAATATATAGCATCAGTGCATCTCTCCTGCATGCTCTTTCAACTTCATTGATATTCAAGGTTTAATTCCTCAATGATACTAGTAACACTGTGGTGACAAATACAGGATTCTCATATTGTGAGAATAATTCTGAATAACATGGCATTTTATATTATTTCTTAATCATTGCACAGCCATTGGCTGTGTCAGTCAGTCCTTGTTCTGTATAATATTCCCAGTTTGGGAAATCAAAAGGCTAAATGGGGAGTCCATATTGGAAAGAGTGCCCCAGCCTTCTAGACTCACTAATTCTTCATTTTTTTTCTAGGAAGAGCTCAGTAATGCAAATTTTCTGCATTTTGTATGGATTTTTGCTTTATTATTATGAGAGCATTTTTTAACCTTACCTATCTGCATTGTATCAGAGGAATGCAGATCTGAATTGCGCTCAACATTTTTACAAATGTTGAAAAAAGCTGCACTGTATGAGACAAATTTGTCTATTAAATTACATATGTGGAGTTGGAATAGAGTGAATCCGTAATCCATCAGGAGAGGCATTTTCATGATAGAAAGGTAGATAAATGCAGATGTAGTATCTTGTAGAATTCTTTTGGCAATTATCTGTTTGTGTATTGATAAAGTAAGTTCTGTTTCTACTTTACTACTAAATATTGTGTCTAAGTAATTTTAGGAAATGCTACTTTTAAATACATGCCCCATGACCAACTGGGGGAGAAACTGCAAATTTGCGAGCTGCTTTTAACTTTTCCCACAGATGTTTTGATATATGGTGCAATAATCTATAAATGAATGCTAAAGTTAATTGTAAAGGGAGACCAAGCAAGGAGATTAGTAGAATTATATATGAAGCTAAAATGCTTTTAAACAGGACACAGTTATTTAAAGCACCGAGGTAGATAGATTTAAGGTTTAGAAACAAAATGCACGTGGTCATTCAGGAATTTAAAAAAACACACTCAGTTCAAACTCTGCTAACAGTCTCGGTTACAGTCCATATTTAATAATAAATGTAAATTCCTGGCATGATTTGTTGCTCAAGCTCCCCCCACCCCACCTGGTTTTTTTTGCTCTAGATTTATGGTATACACCATGGTGGATCTGTGCTGGAAGCTGTCCATCTGCTTTTTGTGCTATCAAGTTGTCTCAGGAAGAGTTAAGAAGGAGGGGCATTATGTTGCTGCTGTGTATGAACACGAGTCCATACTGAGTCCTAACCCGACAGCCCTGGTTGATCGACAGTCTGCGCTGGAACTCATGGGCAGAAACCTAGACATCTATGAAGAGCAAGTAGTAGCTGCTGCAAGACAGGTATGCTGCAGCTTAGTAGCAGTTGCATCTGTCCTGTGTATATATAGAGTAAGTGCTATTTGAGGATAATCTTTCACATTTGTGTTCCCAGGCAACTAAAGCCATATTTATATACATAACTATGATCTGGTTTTTCAGACATTCTGACCTGCCAGCAGCTTTGAAAAAAATCAGGCCAATTAGCAGCTCGCCTGACTTGAGTTATTCCAAGCTTGGAAAAACACGCCTATAGTTATTTAGTATAGGGAAATTAATTTTCTATTTTGGTCTGAATACCTAGCTCCTTTCTGTTTTCTTAAATGGAATGTTTCTACTGAAAGATTGTCTTACAGGCAGCTGTCTTTGGGTTTGATTTTATTCCAGTGCTCTCAATGGAAATTCCTGAATGCTTCTAAAAACTAAGGAAATTAAATGCTTTGGAAATGAATGTTCCACCATTAACAGCTTTGTGGAAGTAAAGTTTTCCATTCCTTTCTCCTACCCTCCATGGAATGGTTCTCAGTCTGAATATATTTAGAGGAGAGAGACTAGTATTTCTGGCTGTTCTTATGCAGAGCCTCCTTTCCTTCCCTCCCCAAGAAAACCCAAAGCTGGTTCTAGTCAGAGGAAGCAGGCGTTACTGCCCCTATGCAGAGAAGAATTGGCTTGCAAGTTTCACAAATCTGTTGTTCTGGAACAGAAGAATTAGCATTTTTATATAATTTGAAAACACAACTTTTTTTTGAGAAATTCAGATGACTGGGTGTCACTGCATCCAAGACACATAAATTATCCCAAAGCCATAGCATAGATAACACGTTTGAACTGACTTTTGAAAAGTCACAGGAATTTGAATGAGTGATGCTGTGTTTGATTTAAGAGAAATCCACCCTATTTTTAGGAACTGTTCAGATCTCCCTGAACTTGAGGTAGAGCCGGCCTAGCTCTGGCATAGCTACATTTCTACCAGAATCTGCATTGATTCCACAGTCAAGTGTTTCTGAAAACAATACTCCCAGTACCCCATCCAACCCTATATACCTAATCAAGGTATGTAGCCTGGACTAAGTGATGCTGCAGCTTTGACAAAGGTACAGCACCTTTGCTGTAAGTTCATCTGCAAATAGCATAATTCTGAAAAAAAAACATTAAGACAAATTTTAACTTCATCAGTCTTTAACCTGAATGATGTCATTCTCCTGGCTCATGTGAATGGAGAATACTTTTGGTAAGAATTTGGGTGAAGTCTGCTCTTATTTGCATGCCCTTAAAATAATGTCAATTAGGTTATTTTTCAAACTAAATGTGTCAGGTTAAATAAGCTTTTTTTTACACACATAGTTACACCTACTACGAAGTCAAAGAAAAGGTATTTTCAAACTACATTCTAGTCAAAGCATACTTGGTAATCCTTAACTTTCTTTAGCTCTTTTTAGCCATGATACTCCCTTTTTTCCTTTCATGTTTAGGTCAGTCTTGCTTTGCCTACAAAACATGTCTTTGTTTTACATACAGGGGGCACAGATCATTGTTTTTCCTGAAGATGGAATCCATGGCTTCAACTTCACC
Organism: Elanus axillaris; assembly: GCA_026212715.1. Classification (NCBI taxonomy): domain Eukaryota; kingdom Metazoa; phylum Chordata; class Aves; order Accipitriformes; family Accipitridae; genus Elanus; species Elanus axillaris. The sequence continues at coordinate 6,544,262 of JANZLQ010000078.1, read as the reverse complement.
AGAAGCTCCATTTATCCTTACTTAGATTTTGTTCCGCATTCACGCTCCGTGAAGTGGAATCCCTGCAGAGAGCCATATTTGTTCAATGACACAGAGGTAAATGTAGGAGTGATTTCTGCAGAGGTGGAATAACTGAATGCTAGGTTTGTGCTCAAAGTGGGAAACTAGCTCTAGTAGTTTTGCTTAGGGAAGTAAGCACACAGTTTAACAACTCATAGTACCAGATTCTTTTGTGGATTCTTAGTTTGTGCTGGTTTCATTCTTGGCAGAGGAGGGTTTTAGATACATACATACAAGAAGATTAGCTTGCTTACGAGCCATCTGGATTTGTCATCTCCTCCTCCCCAATCTCTGAAATGGTAATTGCTCTCTAATAAGATGCATTGTGTGTGATTTTATTTTGTACAGCATTGTTTTATATAAAATAACATAGCTGTATCTTCACTTACGATGCATTCTTGTTACTCAGTTTTAATGACTTAATGAAATTAGAACATTCTGACTCGGTGATTGTGTGTAACATGATTAGCACAAGTAACAGGTCTTGACCTACTATAATGTAATAGAAGTCACAACTTAGGACAGATCAGGCGTGATTACAGAAGATGTGACCTGCAGGTTACAAAAATAATATTTTCATCAATTATTCTTAACCTGAAGTGAAAATAACCATGCTTAGTAATACAAACTATTCTTATTAACATTACAGTAGTCAATATAATGAAAGTAATCATGCATATGCCTACTAAGCAAAATTTGCACGCAAACATGAATCACAGTTGTAAACAGTGACCTACTTTGGCCTATGAATCTTTACTACCAATGATCATGGGCAAGCAAGGGAGAACTTAGTTTGCCATTCAGATCCTATTTGGAGATTGCCGTACTGGCAGTCTTTAGTACAGCTTTCTGGTGTGGAAGAAACATCCCAGTAGTACTGTAGTCTGTAACTTTTTGTATTTCTCTTTTATAACTATGTAAAGTCTATCCATTTACATCTCTGCTTCTCTAAGTTGTAGCTAGTAATAACTTATTTTAAAATTTATAGTAAACACATCTAGTTGCAGGAGCAAGCCATTGCAGTGCAAACGATCATTATTAGACTTTTGCTGTTGTGAAGGCACACAGAGATCAGTTATGCTGCCTTATCAAAGTTTTAAAGCCATTGGTGCTCCTGCAATAGAAATTTCTGAAAATTAACGCCCTTGAGATATATTTATTTATTTATTTACTTCTCAGAAAAGAAAACCTAGGTAATGTTTTTCAGTGCTATTTTGAAATTAGTATCTGAAATACTTTCCAGTCTAGAAAGCTACTGGTTCCAGCTTTCATCAGAAGATCATTGGTGCTTTTAAATTTTACAGCTACAGTCAAATGTGTTCAATTTCCAGTTGAAAATAATAATTTGAAAAGTATTAAGTTATAGCTGCTTAAGTAAAACTTGCTTCTCCATATTCTGAAGTGCTTATGTTTCCCCATATTGTTCTCCAGGTTCTTCAGCATCTGAGCTGCATGGCACTGAAGAACAAAATATTCCTTGTGGCAAACTTAGGAACTAAGCAACCCTGTGAGTACACTGATCCTCACTGTCCAGCTGATGGAAGATACCAGTTCAATACCAATGTGGCATTCAATGATGATGGTATGCTGGTAGCCACATATCGCAAACACAATCTGTATTTTGAATATGCTTTTGATACCCCTCCAGAGCCTGACTATGAAGTCTTTGATACCCCTTTTGCTGGCAAGTTTGGTATGTTCACTTGCTTTGATATACTCTTTTTTGAGCCTGCCGTGAACCTCATCAGACGATACAATGTGAAACAAGTTGTATATCCGACTGCCTGGATGAACCAGCTCCCACTCCTGTCTGCTGTAGAATTTCAACAAGCTTTTGCAACAGCTTTCAATGTCAATATTTTAGCAGCTAACATCCACCACCCTACCTTGGGGATGACAGGGAGTGGCATATACACTCCAGTCAAGTCGTTCATCTACCACAACATGGAAAGTTACGGTGGCAAGCTCATAGTAGCAGAAATTCCTGTGATTACCATGGATTATGAAAACAATTTGGAGAGTAATAAAAGATTTGGAGAGAACTTACACCACTCATGCAAGACTTTTACAAGCACCTCAGTAGATGATCAAGTTTGCTTTAAGGAGGGAGAAGAGACCCCTAGCAGAGCATCAGAAAAAGGAAAGGAACAGTTACCGCCCCTATTTTATGCAGAGATGATGTATGACAACTTCACTTTAGTTCCTGTATGGGGGGGGAAAGGAGAGCTCCAGGTTTGTTCCAATACCCTTTGTTGTTACTTAAATTATCGCAGAGCTGTTTTAACTGATGAATTATATGCTTTGGGAGTTTTTGATGGGCTCCATACAGTGCATGGCACATACTATGTCCAGGCCTGTGCATTAGTAAAGTGTGGCGGTCTCAGCTTTAGCACTTGTGGACAAGAGGTTACAGACGCCACTGCTCTGATAGATTTCCAGCTATGGGGAAATATGAGTACCCCTTATATCTTTCCTTTACTGCTGACATCTGGTATTACCTTGGACTTTGCTGATGTCATGGGCTGGAAAAACAGCCACTATTACATAAGCAAAAATAGAACATCTTCTGGCCTACTGACAGCTGCTCTATATGGACGATGGTATGAAAAGGACTAGCACAGGTATTTGACGGAATCAGAAAACAACTGCTTGTATGTTCAGAGTATATATCTTAATATAAGTTGCAGAACATCTGTACTTCCTAGAGCTTTAGGTGTGTTTGTTACATGACTGACTGATTAGATTATGCATTTGAAATGACACGTGAAGCACGTAACCTAAGAGGCTGTAAGTACAGTCTGTACCTTGGTAGTTTATATCCTACTGGAAGTAAAAGAACTGCCTCACAAGGTAAAGGCTTGTTGTAATGTGTTGAGATGTTTTATATTGGGAAAATAACATTTATCATTGCAACCAAATTGGTTCCTTTTAATTTATTCCTTTGGTTTTCTGGGGTCCTGGCTAGGAGTATGGAAATGAATAGAATGGAAAACCATTGCAAAAGGAACAAAAACTGGAAAGGGAATGAAGACACAAATACCATGCGTAACATACATGAAAATATATATGTATACATACATACAGTTTGTATATGGTGAGGTTGTGGTTAGGTTGCCATGATTTATTTTTTTTCTTAGAGTCAAAAACTCCCAGCTGAAATCATTACCATTTACTGGCCACTCAGTTGTCTGTAAGCCTGTTAGAAAACTCAGTGAGTTTTCTCATATACTGAATGTTACAGGTGTAAACATCTATGGAACAGCTAGTCTGGGAAAGAGAGTATCGAATGACTGTGGAAAACTAGTCTGCATTAAGACACTATTTCCAGCCTACTATGCAAGGAATTGTGTTTGAAGAAAATATCAGCAGTGAGTATCAAGGATTATGTTATGTACTGTTTAAGTAGTTTAACTTTTCCAGTTTAAAAGAGAGGTCATTTCAAGACTGTTTTGACTTTAAGACATCTTACACATTGTTCATAAATTCATTCAACAAGAGCTATGAAAAGCACATAATGAATTGTGGGACAGCAAGGTTTTTACATAAGTATGTTTTGTGCCAGATGGCAAGCTCCTGCTGCTAAATGAGTAAAACACACTATTCTTTCCAGAGAAATAACTAGATTAAGTGCTATAACTATTGTACTCTGGTGACAAACTGTTCTACTGCAGCGAAGAAGTTGGGAAAAGAATATTCAAAGAATATTCACTTGGGGTTAAATTCAGAGAAGATAATTTATTCTCAAGTGTTATGATTTTGTGTGGTTTTAATTGGCCGTTATGGATTCATCTGCATAATAGTTGTTGAGTAATGGAATAAACACACTGGTTCCTTTGATGAGTCCTCCTGTTCCAGTCCTCAGTGTATTAGTAAGGCCGAGGGGAGCAGAGTGCTAACAGGAGAGCTGTGAGTCTCCATTTTGGTGGTCTGAGTCCGTTCCAACTCAAACCACTATGGCAACTACAAGTACGCATACGGAAAGGTGTTCTGTAAGCTCCTGCTTTGAATGAACTCACTTTCTGGTTTCAGAAAGCAAAACAACCAAGAAAGTTCCACATTTCTACCTCAAGGTTTCTTAAATATTTACACAAAATAAATATATAAATATTGATGATCTTGGGTTATATCAAACCTTCTTTCTCCAAGCTGTATTACTGTGAGCCAGGACATAGTCACACTCAGCTTTGATAGAGCAACACGAGGTTTTTTTTATCCTGCAGCATATATTGGACAGAAATATGGAGAGGGGAATGCCTATATCTCATTCGACATAAACTTGCTGATGTAAAAAGTAGGCCATCCCACCGTAGCATTATTAAAAATCATTAATTGTTTGGCACCTATAGCAGTGTTCTTGCTGAATGCTGCATAAATTCCAGAACATACAGGGTAGAACAGAAAAGTATTTGTGGCATTTATTTGTGCTTCTGGTTCTAGTAGCATATGACCAAGTCTAAAAGAAAGGAAAGATGAACAGCTGGAGAATTTCAGCTCTCAGGACAAGTCTTGCCACTCTACCCTGTAGGCCGAAAACCACACATCCTCTTGCACCAAATAATGTTGGGGATTTAGTTCCAAAGCAGACCATTATTATCACAAAAAATTAGGCTAAATGAGTAAATACCATTACACATATTTGCTGTGCTTAAGGAAAAAAAATGCATTTATCTGCTAGATACTTGCAAAGTATGTTCCACAGAACTGTTCTAACTTTGAGTATGTCAAAACTATTAGAAAACAAGACCTTCTGGCCTTACCATTTGCATGGGGCACATTGCTCTGTCTCCTCCCTGAGAAAAGCGGGCGTAAGTATTAAGAGTGTGTTCTCATACCTTGTTCCCTTCACCCAAAAAAGCAGCCTGTAGCAAAGACACTGGAAAAAGTGGAGTAGACAGTACTAGACACAATGTAAGTAACTTCCCCCCTTTCTCATACCAATCTTTGCGTGATACTAGATTTATCCATTCTGAAACGGGGTGACCACCACCGATCTGCAGCTTTTGGAACTGCGCTGGAACAGCAATCCCAGCACTACCCTGCTGAATGCAGCACCGTTCCCAAACGAGCTGGTGTTTAAGTGAAGCTACATATATTTACTGAGGAAGCGTGAGAAGCCTTTGGCAAGGCTGATGTTCACGCAGGCAGACTCGTAACATACTGTAATGCAGTTCATCATCTAGTCTTCAATGGATAGAGACAGAGTTATTAAAGCTTCCTGAACTGTTTCTGAGTGCAACAAAACCAAACGGGAAGTACAGCTGAAGTCTAGAACAGCTTTAACTCTCTCAGTTGGTCGAATTAAGTGAAATCAGGATTTGGAAATATGTACTGACACCAAAGGAACATCCTGTCCGAGACAGACAGCAGAGCATGATGTCTTTAAAGGGCCTTGACGCTGCCCCGGGGAAGGGGAAGACAACCATTGGAACTGTCTGTCCAGGTAGGGGTAGCAGCACATGAGTCAGGAAGTGTTGGGGGTTTCTTCATAAGTGATCTGCTGCTTTGGGATTCACATGACCAGTGAGTTTTCCAGGTGGATGGGGTGATACTCTGATTATAGTGAGAGAAACCACCTGAAAGCACACCAAAGGAACATTTGGCAAACAGGAAGGACACTGGAGTTATCAAGTGGCATGTGAACAGGCTGAGGAACTGGTGACAGACTGGGACAATATGTTCAGATCAGAGATCTTCCCAACACACAGGTGGGCATAAGCTCATTTAGACAGATCTGTACAAGTGAAGTGAACTGGACTGAAGCAACTGAGCTTCAAGGGCCTGCTGCAGTCAGGATGGAAGTAAGGAAGCCATGATCCAGAGACCCAGCACAATCTTGCCCAGGTGGTGATGTGTCTTGTAGCATCAGGTATTTAATGAACACCCCATCATCACAGAACACTCAAGAAGATCAACACAAAAAACTGTCCACCCTCTCTGGGTACTTCAGACATACCATCTAAAGCGAACAGAAGAACCAACTGAAGAAAACTACATCTTCAGAACTGTTACAGAAAGAGGACCTGAACAATGCTGAACCACCACTATGGAGCACATGCAGATTCAGTGGCTGTAAAGAACTACCCCCCCTCCTTCATTTATGTAGGTTAAAAAAAACCAACCAAAAGTGTTGACACATGCCATTCCTGAAAACCCCAATTATTCACAGGTTGAAGTGAGAGTTCTCGCTTAGTCAAGTTTTTAGTGGTCAATGGCAATGGAATTACTTCAGAGATTCACTGTGCTCTCCTTCCTCCCTCCACTGGGACGGCAGGCGTAGGCAACACGGATCAGAAGTCAATGATGATGGTTAGTAGCACCCACAGCAGATCAGACAGACTTTTGGTAAAAGAGATCAGAAAGGTTGAATTCACTAAGATGCTAATATGATTCTAAGAAAGATTTTAAAGATTTTAAGGAAACTATGCAGACAGCTTGAATAATGAAGTTTGGCAAGGGATAGGAAATACATAGTAGGATAGGACATGAATCCTTAGATTTTGCTTTAAAACTATTTAAGGTATTTAATCTATTCTTTAATATAAAAGAACATCCAAGACTCAGTGTCTTAAGCTTTCTGAATTAAGTCAACTTGCAGGTACAATAAGACTAATACCTGCACATCTGTCATTTGACAAGGCTTGGAAGTGGGGGTTTGTTTTGTTCTGTTGTGAATCTGAATAGCAAAATTTCTAGTTGCTTTTATGCCAATTTTAATGAAAAAAAGAGAATGGAAGTGTTTTCCTCCTCTAAATATTTGGTGACACAAACAATATTAAGACAGCTTGAAAGGCTTTTTAGGTTATATATTGTTGAACTGTTTATAGTTACATGGTGAAATACTGCAACATTCCTTTCCCAATCTTGGTTTAAAAATTGCTAGAACAGCATGGAATGGAAGGAGCTCAGTTTATCCTAATGTAAAATAACACACAACACCAGGGAAGCATGGGTAATTTAGACACTGCTTTATTTGAAGACAAATAACAGTGCTAAAGAGACTGGTATACTGGGTTGGAAAGAGTTGCAAGAAATGTTCAAGTCCCTCAAGTAGGGACACTCCTCCTCTTCCCATCAGGAATGTTTAGTTCCAAGATGAGTTGTAGAGACAGGTAAAAGCCCACACACAGCTTGTGAATTTTAGGCACATCTGTAACGATTTTTCCCCCAGGGAAAGAAAACTGAATCACTCTTGCAATTTTCCTGGGCTCTAGATGACTGAACAACTGAAAGAAACGCTCTTTCCAAGCCTGCTGTTTCAGACAGTTTTTCTCTCAGTAGGTAGGACAGGGATACATAGATCAGACTAGGGGCCTGGGTGACATTACAATATCCAGCCAGGAGTTTGCTTCTCCTGTTTACCAGTAAAATGAAGGGATTTTTGTGATAAAGCTTATAGATTATAACAATAGGATATTTTCTTAAGAATAACCAGTTGTTTTGCCATTTCAAATTAATGAACGGTGGTTCCTTGGCACTAAATGTTCTTCTAAACATACGGATGTTATAGGGAGAAAATGACCCCAGAAAAAGAAAAAAGCTAGTGCTATCAGTGAACAGAGGCCTGTATTGCCTCTCTTCACATGTAACATCTCAGGTTTCGGTCTGTTTTTAAAAGACGCCCAAGTTTTATAAATTCTTGTCCAACTTAAGACTCACAGCTACTGATTTATGAAAAAAAGGTTTTAAATCCTAATCTGAAAGAATTCTCCAACTGCCCCATCAGCTTCTGCAGCATATTAAAGGATTATAAGGAAGTCATTGAGAGATTACTACCAGAGGCAATAATTACCAATCTTGGATTTAAGGATTTATATGAATTTGCTGGACCAACTTCAGGAATTTCAAGACTTACTTTTTCCTGGTATTAAAATGCATTTTGCTGAGTTTAAATCCAGACCTATAGAAGTGGTGTTAAAAAGTTTCAACTTCTTGTCAGAGATGATAAAGGCCCTTCTCTCCAAGGTTGTTAGTCTGATTCCAGCCAGGACTTGATTATCAGGAATTATTGTTATCAGGAATCAATGCTTTTTAACCAAAAGCGTGATGGCATTTCTTTTGGGAAGTGGGTATGTATCATCACCAGAGGGTATGTACCATCAGCAGAGCAACAGAGAAGTGGTGGGAGATGAGGAGGTACTCCTGCCAGCTCCTCCTGCTAGCTGCTGCTGGGGGAGCCCCCGGAGCTCCCTCACCCGCCCTGCCGTACACTGAGCCAAAGAGCATGTCCTCCAGTTCTCCAGAACTGCTGCTTCCATAAACACTTGTCCTTTCTATTTAGGTTTCAGTTTTTACGACGTGAAGCTCACCGATCCAAACATGGAATGCTGTAATATGGGCTCCCTGGACACATCTAGCACTGTTAAAAATATTCCATGATTATGCACATGAAAAACTTCTCACAAGTATATGCTAGACAACAGTCCTTTATACAGTATTCACTGCTGCTTACTGTCTTTCTACAGGCCTTCATCATCTCACCCAGTTCTTGCATGGTTAACAGAAGTTTGTTTTTTTCCAATAAAGAAGCTGAGCTACCAGAAAAACAGTTGTGTTATCTCCAATCAACTGGATTTAATGAATATTCTCTCTTTTCTTTTTTTTTGTAAACTAGGTAGAGTATGTTATTCCGGATTACTACAGTAGTTGTTGCCTTTAAGTGGACAGAATCTGTAAGCATTCTTTCAGGCTCCTTTTTAGTCATCTTCCATCCAGCTTAGGTAGCAGCTTTGGGATCTTTAGTGCCTTTTGTGTAGATGTTAAAAGAAGCAAAACTTTGAAGTAATTAATTTTAAAATATTAACTTTTTTAAAACAAACATTTATTAATTCTTTAGCCTGGTAGACAAAGTCAGAATTTTAAACAAGAAAATACATGATCAAAAAACCCTCCAAAATAACCACAATGAAAATCCATATTTAAAAAGAGCGTATTTCTAGCTCTGATTGTTCCAAATATATTTATATGATTATTTTGGAGATACTTAAGTGTGGGGAGACAATAAAGAGCAATAAGAGGAAATACAAAGCAGAAGACACAGAGAGATCAAGATTTTGTAAGAAATTACAAGAAAAATGTTTTAGATTACAGTAGGGTCACTCTTGGGGGTGGGGGACTCACACAGACTAATTCTTCATTTTAGCAGCATCCAGCATTTATGCTACCACACTACACTCCAAAAGTAACAGCTTGGCCTAGGAGGTTAACACTAACTAACCTGGTGTTTTGTCCTGCAGAACGTTTATCCTGAGAACTGAAAAACCCATAAAACATCCCATAAATCAGAGTACAGAGAAAGCTGAGCAGAGCTGGTTGTCCTCATTCCTGACATCCATTTGATCTCCCCCCAGGATAAAAAGAGTTTCTTTTATTCTAGTATACTGCTTCAGTGGTCCAGCCAAGGCTCGCTGCTCTCTTGGTGAAAATCCAAGAGACTGTTTGGATGAAGGCTGTAACATTAACAGTGCCCTGTTCATCTGTACAAAAAGAAGAGGATTTCTTTTAGGAAGATGGAGGTTCCAGTATTGTTTTCTGGAAGTGAACAGGCCTCCACTGAGGTATTAACTCTTTTTTCTTTTTTTTTCTTTTTTTTTTTTTAAATACAACCCCCCAGCTACAGACAGCATTATTTGTTTTACAGAAACAAGGAACCTTCTGTTCCTTGACCTCTCATTAAGAGAGTGGTCTCTTGACCACAGTAGCATGTTCTTTAAACAAATCACATTCCTTTTTTGGAGTAAGATCATATTCTAATAATAGTCCAAATTTTCACTTAGGAGGCACAATTACTGTCCTACCCAGACTGCCAGGTAATAATGGAATAACTTTTTTTTTTGGGGTGGTGGTGGTGTTTTGGGGGTTCTTTTGTTTGTTTGTTTTTTTAATAGGAACAATCAAATACATGTGAAATGCAATCTACAGGCTCACTGAATAAATTCTAGTGATGAGATAGATGAGATACACAAATCATGTAACTCTGAATTCCTAAATGGTATTAGTTCCTAATAAAAAGACAGATCTTTAGCTCTAAAAATTTCACAAAACTTAACTTAAAAATAACGCAATTTAATGCAGCAAAAGTTTTCTTCCTCAAGAGGCAAGTAATAATGAAATGGAAGAAAGGCACGATTTCTGATTGCTATACAGAAACAAAAGTGTTCAACAGCACTGTTTTCTGCATTTGTGTGTATTCCGTATCCAAATTTTTAACATTTAAATCAATGGCTTCTGAGCTTTCTCTCCTCCATCATCCGGGCACACAGCGGACATGAATAGTTCTCAATCTCTGCCCTGCCAATTTTTCAAGCAATAAAGGAGTGTCCCCTCCTATAAACTGCCCTATTGGCTACAGACATCACACACAGGTAACAGGTCATCCTGAAGTCAAATGGAAGCTAGCACAGGTAATAAAGGCCTATTAATAGCATCTTCTCACAGTTCCTTTGAAGCGACAAAAATTGGACAGTTTCATTAGCAGAAATACACAGTTGTTACCTTTTAAATAGCAGGCATGTTACTTGGCATTCTGATTCAGATCTCCCACAAGTGTTAAGAGGAAAAATGGGTCCATGCTCCTTCAACCTTTGTATTTAAATAGATGCAGTGAATCTCAAGACAGGCCAATATGGATCTTTTGAGCGCTGCCTACATGCTCAGCTGATGCACATACATCACTCCCACATGGCCCCATACTTGAAAGATTCAGAGGGAAGAAAATACAGAAATCACGGTCTCCCTGAAGTCACCTATTTCCGCTCAGACAAACATATTGCATATAAAAACAATGAACACAGGCACAAATGGTTAAGTAATACCTGAAAGGAAGCCTAAATGAATAATTAAGTAAGTTAACATTTAAAATTACTTTAAATTTAAATATTTCACCTTCATTTTAGAATTAAAATTCTGGCAAAGCCTTCACAAAGTAGATTTTATAAATTCTAACAATTCAGCAAAAGAGACTGTCATTAATGCTTACTGGATACAAATAAATTATTCATTAGTAGAACTCACATTTGGGTTTTATTATACTCCGTAAAATATACAGGAATCTTGAAGTACTGAAAGAGTGCAGGTAAATACAGTATTCAAGCAGTCACTATTTCTATGTACATGCTCATTAATTCTTCAAAAACCCCACAAAATTATCAAATAGATCAAAATATTGTCCCATGTTTCCACACTATGTTCAGAAAACCAGCTGATAATTTACAATATAATAAAGACTTCCAGTTTCACAATACAAAAAGGATAAAAAGGAAATTGGAATCAGTTTGTAGGAATTTATTTGTACTTTACCAGGACATGCAAGGATTCCTTGCATGTACATAAACAAATCCACTTGAAAAGTAACAGTTATAGTTAAAGCAGAGCCAAATAAAGTAAATATTCATATTTAACAGACAAAACTTCAGCTTACTTATGTCAGTTTTTCATTCTTCAGGCAGTTAAGAAACCCCACAGTCTGTTATAAATTAAAAAAAATAATATCGGGCAAGTGTGAACTACATTACAGGGACCTGTTTCTGCTGTTTATTTTCTAAATGGAGCACAACAAAGATACACAGCTCTTCCCACAGACCAGACACTGTACTTTTTTCTCTAATAGGGAAATATATTTTTAAATTCACCTCCCTCCCCTTATAACTCCAGGATTGGGGGGAAAAAATAAAAGTGATAGGGATATACGATTTTAATCTTACATACAAATTGATGTAAGGAAGCGGACAAATTATTCAAAAGAACTCTCAGTCACAACAGGGTTATCAAGATATTTCATTTCAATTTTTTATGCAGTTTCATAGTTTCCAAGTTACTAGTGTATTTTTAAATTAAAAAAATCTCATTCCAAAACCCAAAAGTTAAAAAAAAATCTAAAACTGTGCAACAGTTACTGCTTCCCTCCCACATCTCCCACCCCTTCTCTTGTTTATTACACTGTACATTTTTCACCCTGACTTCACCTTGTTAGCTGGTTTAATTTTAGTATTATAAAAGTATGACAAGTTCATTTTCATTTCATCTAAATGAAAAGGAAAACAAAACTTAAAAGTACATCTGCTTTCTTTCATGATACATTTAATAGTGTCGGAAGGCTTTCAGATGATTTAAAAAAAAATAAAAAAAATAAAAAAAATCTACATTTAAAACCAAATCTAAGCTTCTCTTCCAGAAGTAATTAAGGTTTGGTTGAAACAACTTCTCAAATAACCTATTCCAGTTTTCATAAAAACATATTTAATTAAAAAAAAACCCACAACTTTAAGTTATTTGGTCCTTTGGCAATTTGCAGCACAAACAATGCCTACTGTACCAAACTCATTTATTGCCTTCAAAATGCTTTTAGTTTTATTGATAACATTTAAATCTAGCATCCTTTGTGTTGTACAATAGTGTTGCTCATTTACATTAAGTAGGGTGCCCAGTCTGCAGAAATTACTCCCGGCACCAGAAACAGAATGGTAGAATACAGTTAAATAAAACAGTTTTGACATTCTTTTTTTTTTTTTTGCCATGGGTTCCAAGTACTTATTCAAGAATTTATGCTTCTTCTGCAAAATATGCTCTTAAAAATCCTCCTAGAGTCTCACAGATTTTTTTTTTATATGCAACCACAATAAAAAACATCTTCTCAAAGGTCTCTCCTGTTTTTGCATCCAAACACTGATAGCTTTTTTTCAAAAGCGCAAGTCTGACCTTCCAGCATGAGGGTTCACTCTGCAGACCTACAAAACGTAGCTTCTAATAGGTCTCAGAATCCGAGTCATTGAGTTCATCGTCTTCTGTATATGGGTAGCCACCTTCCCTGCCAATGTTGTTGAAAGTACAGTAAGAGCTATGGTCACTCCTCATGATTGGCAAGGAATCAAAGGTGACAGTTTTTGAGGTGTTGGTGTAATGATTAATGGCATTGAATGTAAGGGAAGGTAATGTGCTGCTCGATGAAACAGGCATCATTGTGGCCAGAATGAGAGCCAGGCAATCAGCCACATCCTTATTGGGCGCACAGGCCAAAGCTGGTGTGTAACCTAGAAAGTAAAGAAAAAATAAAACCTTCATTTACAATAAAGACAATGTAAAAATTTCTCCAAGATCTGTCATCTTTCAGCTGCAAAAGTATTTTATATTGCTTAGTTCTGCACTGTTTAGAAAAAAATCAAACCATAAAATTAAACGTATTATCAATTAGAATTTTTTAGCTTTCAGTTACAAAAACAACCCAGAAGTTAGTGGGCTTTGGAACAGAGATGCAATTGTTTTGATAAGCACAGTCAGACACTCTAGGCCAGCGAGAAAAGCCTGGATTTGAAAATGGTGAGGAAGTCACCTGGCTGAGGAGGGACAACTAATGGCAGCCAACAGTGGTGGGTGAAGGCATTCGCTAGCCAGCCACTGCAGAAACTGCAGCTCAACATGTTAACTATTTCTTCATCCAGAAGCTTCCATATAGCTGTTCATCACAGACAGTTATTTTAATAAGACTGTCCTATCTCAGTAACAAGCTGGCTGAAGTATCAGGGCCAGTTAACTGAAAAGGCAGCATATACAGTTTCAGTCAACCTATACTTTATTACAACGTACAGTAATATAAACTATAAAGCCAATGTCTAACTTTTATTTGAAGGATATCAATTATGAATCCACAGAAGTTTGAGGAAATGCCAGCTGGACTAGTAGGCTAGGACTTGCAGAGAGAAACTACACCCCTTAGTTGCCCAACTGGTTTGGCCAAACTCCTCCTTCCAGGCAATGCTACTGTGACAACCCCCAAATGCAGGATGTCTCGGGCTGTGGAATGTTTTGCAGTCAGGTCACGTAGCTGTGAAATCTCCTCTGGGTTAACTGCAGCTCTAATAATCCTCCAACATTTCTCCTTTTGCAGCTTCCCCCTTCCCTATGTACTTGCCTCTACTCATTAAATGTCAAGAAAAATGCTTCCAATTCTCCTCAGTGGAGATCTGCGCATTGCTCCTGTCTCAGGCTTTAGGCTTAATCCTTCAGCAAGGCACCTGAAGTTGTGGCAGAAGTCTCAGGGTGTATCTGCACCACTGAGGCACTGCAATTGGTGGTGACAAGAGCAGCTCTAGAAGCAAGGCAGTCATATTAAGTACAACCACAGATAACAGCTAATTCTGCTGCCAAGACCAAAGTCAGTTCCCTCCACCTGGCTCCACACAGAAGCAGGTGGCCAGACCACCTTGTAGCACCCTTGCAGTATCTCTAACTGCGTGCGATAGATATGCCCACAATGAGCTGGTTCAGGTACATTTGGAAGTCTGAAGTCCTGCACTACCCCAGTCCACAACATAAAGGTGTACAACATCCAGGTAAAAAGCACACAAGTAATTTTAAATAGTAGATGGCTTTAAAGCAAACCGCATGATGGTTTTCTAACCAGACCTTAGAAAGGCATGAAAAATGAGGCAATGCCTGTTCTGCCAGCAAGTTTCAACTACTAAGAAATCATCTTTACTGTAGAAGTAGATCCAGGTCAAGTGTTAGGGTAGAGCTCAGGAGTAGTTATTGTGTTGTACAATTGCACAGAAGTTTTAAACAAGTATGCACACTGTGGAAAATAACTGTAGCTAGAAATTAAGAAAACAGCAAGCAGGGACAGACACTCTTGCATTTGAACTACTACTTGCTCAGGACAGACCTTGTGCTTGATGCTTGGAACAGAGTAAGACAACAGTCCCTGCCCAAAGGAGCATACAATCCAAGGAAACACACAGATAATTCAAGCACAAAACGCACCAGCTGACCATGCGATAGGGCCGTACAGAAGTGCAGCGCAGCAGATGTTTTCATTGTTAGTAAGGTATCACAGCACTTAAACAGCTCAGAGTTAACAGTGACAGTCTGCAGAAGAGATACATTTTGAGAGGATTCAGAAGCAAGGGCCAGAGCTTGCTACACTTGGATGAAGACTGCATTTTAGGCATGTCAGGCAGAACAGAAGGCTCAGCATTGATACTCAAATGCACACAATTTAATATCTGCAGTTGCTGGAGACTATATGAAGGTAAGAAGACACACAAATTAAGTTTATTCAAGCTGGCCATACTGAACACCAGTTCTTTCACTAACATGATTTGATAAAAGCTCAAAGAAGAAAAACGAGCAGTCACCAGCTACCTTTGAGCATCCCAGTTCATGATAAACATTAAAGGCCAACATAAAGATTAAATAGATTACTTGCTTCTTTTAAAAGTTCTCTAGAACCAGTATTTATACTAATATTCAACTGTAGATCTTAAGCTTCTGGCTTTCATAACTAGGAATGAAATATGGTTTTATTCTTGCCTTAGATATAGCAAAATTAAGTAACTGCTTGCACCATGAGAAAGTGGTATCTGCATCCTCCACCACTTTATTTTTGTCTTTATTACCTTAAAATTGTAAGAATAAACTGTATTTTTACTGCTTTCATTGAAGACACATTAGGGTATGGCATAAGAACAGGAGCTCTTACACTTTTAAAAGCACAGCTTCAGAGGACCACAGATGTCTTACGTGAAAATACACAAATAAAAAGTCAATAGATCTAATTTTCTTTTGTTCTTACGAGGTATAGGATTTATTCTCTGTGATAAAGCAGTTACTTTTTCTGACTTCTGTGTGTCACAAAATTCTAAAGAGCCAGAAGCTTGAGACCAGTAACTGAGATCTGTAATTCACACTTGCTTTTAAAAGCTAACACCCATATACCTACCGTGACAAAATGAATACCAATTCAATTCAGCTTCTTAATAGCCGAAAGTTACATTTTACTTTGAGCATTACGTTTTTTCTGACCGTTTTCAGTATGCTAAAGCTAGTGTATTTACAGGGTATACATTATAAACTACAAATGCAAACCAAACATTTCTATGCTGTGACCTACATTGTTCTGAAAGTTTTTACTCTCCCTCCACTTCTGCTGCTTTGCTAAAATGACCCATCACCAACACATTTTTTTCTATGGGGGAATCTACTACAAGACTCATACAAAATTTCCAAAGGGTTATTGCTTTTCAGTGAGGTGAGTTTAAAACCATAGTCCCTTATGGGCAAACAAAGTCAAATTTTTCTTACCATTTTCATCTACAGCAAGTACACTTGCTCCCTTCCCTAAAAGCTCTTGAACTACAACCGTTAGTCCATTCCGAGCAGCAACATGCAGAGGTCTGTGAAGACAAGCAAACTCATATATAAACCTTAGAACAAGATATTATGTAAGACAGGTATCTTGCATCCAGTTAAATGATTATTAAAGTATTTATACTTGTATGTTATTTACACATTGTATAGATATTGTAGATAGAATAACCCAGATGGAAAAATCAGCAAATCTCTCATCTTATTGCAAAGAAACTGCGCAGTTAACTGTGGTGCACTTTCTTCTTTCTATGGCACCACACATTGAAGAAGTAGCTACTAGAAAGACCTGCCTGCTTATGAACTTTATCATGTTAAAAAGTCTGAAACATCTAGTACCCTACTGTTGATAAATCCTTCACTGGACTGTTGTAACAGATACTGTCAAACCTGAGTTATTGCATATCATTGGCAATAATCATTAGAATACTAACAGCAGAATGGTAGTCATATTCTATTGCATGTAAATGCTTCTAAGAGATGCAGAAGCATTTCATCAATCTGCCTTTTAGAAACAGCTACATTTCATTGTGACTAGAGATGAAAAAAAATAATTTTAGAGTATCATGCATGAAGCAAGAAAAGCAGATTACTTTTCAAAACCTCAAACTGTTAACCATACCTCTGTTTTGCAGTGTCTTATCTATCAAGGAAAGTGTTGCTTTACCTCAAATATTCTAATTATATCTTTTTCAAATGCAACGATTTTTCAAAACTGGTTCCCACTGGCTTAAATAAAACCCTACCACCACTCAGCAGGAAACAGAATAATTCGCTTACTTCCCTTCTGCTTTATATTGCTTTTCAATCTTTTTGAGATTCTTAAAATTGTTTGACTTAATTGTGAACTATATTTTCATTTGGAAACAAGTGCCTTATTTAGAGACCAGAAATGCAAAAGATATAAATAGGAGCAGCTGTATCTATGGTGCTTATATTAAAGTATTAAAATAACTACTACACACCACAGATATACTGAAAAATGTACTGTAACTAAAATAATTTTAATATAGAGGCCAACAATTTTAATGGTTATCTTGCCACAAAGTAGGACATTGTTTAAGCTATTTAGGAAGTCAGTTTAGTTATTAAAAAATTTGCTAAACCAGTTGTATTGGGTCTGGCTGAGATGGAATTAATTCTCCCCATAGCAGCCCTCATAGTGCTGTGTTCTGCATTGGTAG
>JANZLQ010000078.1:6475590-6522849 GCA_026212715.1 Elanus axillaris | reverse complement strand
ACTATGGTGAATTTCTTGAAAGACTCCTTGAGGCATAAAACTAAGAAGGCAGTTTATAACAAGAATGTAGTACAAAAATAAACACCTCATATTATGTATTAGATGTTACTGCATTCTCCCTCAAGATATCATGTCCATCATATTGTCACATTGACTAATATGAACCAAAGGAGGACAGACTATATATGTTGCAGTTACAAATAGTAAAAATTTTTATCTCAATATCAACAAATATATTTAGACCTGGTATTTTAATTTTAATGCCTTTTACCATTATAGCAGGCCCAATGCAGTGATGTATAGCCATGATTGTCTACTATTGCAGGTACTGCATCCACAGATGTAGCCGACTGCAGGAGAGCTCCTAGAACGCCTATATGTCCACATGCAGCTGACAAGTGTATAGGGGTTCGCCCCCTACAGTCTCGTAATAAGGACTTAGCACCATGTTGAAGCAATGCTTCCACACATTCTTCATGCCCAGTAACTGCCTGTGACAGATGAGACAGGAAATAGCAAGTTTGCAAATATTCATGTATATAAGCCAGGGTGTAAAACTAAAGCAAGCAAACTCCAGACAATTTCTTATGTTTTTAAGTAATAACAAAATAAGCACAGTTATTTTTATTCCTGGAAACAGCAATTCTGTTGGAAAAATAGCAATGTATTATAATATTGATGACAGAGTAGTTTCTTGGAGTAACACTGAATGAACTGCTAATCTCTAGGGCACATTCAATTGTCTTATCTGGCAGAGACTATAAAAAAAATTGGCATATGGCATGCATCATGCTTTTCTTCCTCCCATTAACACTACCCCACCCCATAACAAAAAGCTGTACTCTGGGACCTCCCCAGTCAACACTTCACAGCAAGGTTAAGAGACTCTAGAAGTCCAAAAGAATTCTGAGGGTACATAGCAAACAGGCAAAACCTAGCCTTTTGAAACTAAAATGACAATTAAAACCTAAGAATGGCAAGATGAGAATAATGAGAAATTCATTAACACTGTATCTTGAGTATGTATTTGAAATTAATATGTAAAAAAATTGGAAAGGACAGAAAAGGAATATTCTCTTACCCCTCTATGTAATGCTGTCCTTCCCCACTTATCTTTGGCATCTACATTTGCTCCTTTGTTAAGGAGTGAATAAACACAGTCAGTGTGCCCATTGAGAACTGACAACATCAGAGGAGTCCTAAACAGAGAGTGAAATAAAGTGTAATCTACATGGAAATTTAACAGACTAGCACTCAGCTGAAATATAACAACTACTACCCTTCTGGACAACGCTGTTAACATTTATACAATCAATGACCTTCTCTAGCACTACCTTCACTCTGAGAATGCCACTCATACTTGCTTTTTAGATTCAAGAAAATAAATTAAGATATCCTAATTCAGAAGTCCCCATTAAGTACTAGAATCCATTTTTTCAGCATTTGGGCAATAAGACACATTTTAGTTTCCTCCCAACTGAACAAGAACATTTTTCACCACCAACATTATGTTTATTGCAAAATACACAGTTGCATTTGTCCTAGTTCAAATATCATCTCCCCTTAAAGTAATAAATTAAAAATCACCAATGCAAAATATTTAGCTTCTCCTTTTATGAAATGCAGTAACTTGTGAAGAACAGAATGTGTATCATTTAAACTCACTGTCCATTTCCATCTTGAATGTCCACTGCATTCTGTGGTTCTGCATTTCCTATCAATAGCCGCAAACATTCTGAGTGACCATTTGTAGCTGTAAAACAAAAAACACAAGTTTTACGTGAACTGCATTTGAGTATACAGCTCAAACAGAATGGTAACCTGCTCAGACTAAATTTAGCCCATTAGCTTGAGAACCCACTGTACAGTTTTACCATTTTTATAACTTAAATTAAAACAAAAAAATATTAACACTAGAAAGTTAATGCAGAAATCAGACATTCTCAACTGTATAGTATTAGAAGTAATTGATTCCAACTGTCAATTGCCAACGTATATTTTTTTACATATGAGATTGCACACATTAACTGTAATTAGAATATATGCTTATACAACATCTATAAGAAGTAATAATTAAATATAGTAATTAGCATAATTTTGGCTTGTTTTAAGGTGCAGGTAAACACCTAGCGAATCATACACAGACTTTGTTAGCAAGTGTAGCATGTGCATAATTATAAAAAAATAAATGAAATCACATTTAGCAAGAGAGAAAGAAATATAAAGCATACAAATAATTAACCAAGCAGTGAATAAAAAGGGGGGGGGGTGTGAAGAAAAGAAAAAAATTGGGACATCACATTTAAATGCAACCCGTGAAAGATAAATGCTTGCTGGAGGGGAAATTATTTCTGACACACAGCTGCTGTATTCAGTCCACATAAGAACAGTGACAATTCATACTTCTCTAGCTGACAGAAATGCTAACAGAAGTTAGGAAAAGCTAAATCAAATAGAAAAATACAGCTTGTGCTCATAGACAACAAATTAAGTGGTTAGAATGATGATGTTTTATACATAATGCTCTTTTTACTGAAACGTTTCTATAACACCATAACTATAAATGTCAATTTAAATAAGTCTATTTTCAAAGGGAGGAAAAAATAAGACTGTAGAATGAATGCCAGACTTTTAGAAAGGTTTATAGAAGTTTTCTAGGAAACCCAGGGAGAAAATATTGCAAAGGATTGCTCTTATTTTGAAAACACTCAGGAGTCATTTAAATCCTTGGAAAAACCCCAAAGTATAGTTTTCATATCTCTTCTCAAACTGACGAAATTCTCCAAGGCTCCAGTCATTTTTAGAAGTATTTTACGATTTGTTAAAATTACAAATTTTACAAGACAGGCAACACAATTCACATATGTAAATTTGGGCCTACAGTTTGGGCTGCATGAAAGGCAAGGAGAGAAACAGGAACATGTCAGTAACACCTGTCAGCACAGATAGCCGAGTGAGTTGAATGGACAAGGACAATGCACTCTTTCAGAAAGCAGTGTGGAACAGCACACCTCAAGCTGAAATAATTTATTGGGTTAACACCAGTTTCTACCCACAACTGCTTTGTTACACCTTTCTCAGCATAGCATGTACCTTAAAAATAATCTTTTCCTAAACACCATTTCTTAGAACATTAATGAGAGACACTTCTGAATATGAAGATGATCCACTTCAAAAGCCAAAATTTTAGAGGTTAGCAGTTAGCACATACCTGCAGCATGTATTGGGGTCCTCTTTACAACATAATCTTTCACCAAGATTGATGCTCCCTGATTAATGAGCACGTCTACACATTCCACATGTCCCTTAAAGGCAGCAAGATCCAATGGTGTCCTTCCGTTATTATTCCTCACATCAAGATCCAGCAGTGACTGTACCAGCACTTCCAGAGCTTGATGGTGGCCATGATAGGCCTACAAGAATAAGAAAATTCTTCAGTTTTCCCATCCTTCACATTTTTCCCTTTATTACCAGGATTACATATATGAAACTGTGAAGATACCATTTTTGTTTTAACATGTGGAAGAGCTACTGATGCAGCATGTAAATAGTTACAATAGTTATGACTAATTTAAAAAAAACAACCCGCAAATACAGCAAGAAGGTTGGTGGGTTTTTTTCCACTTTAGCCTTTTAGTCAGCAGCTGAAACTACTTTCAGAAAATCATCTGTCTTCAATTTGTATAACTACCAGTATTTTGAATACTGCATGTTTCATTGCTTTATGTTATAGTTACATCACCCTCAGATTATTTCAAGTAAGGAATATGTGCAAACTTAACTAATTCCTATTAGTTTTTTTTTTTTAATAAAATATTTGAGAAAGAAAAAGCCAGTAAAATTTGTCCATAAAAAGAATACAGTACAAATAGCTACAGTTAACATAACTGGTAAAACAGAAGGGACTTATGGGATGAAACAGTTAAGAGATCAGAATGGATGTACAAGGATAAAAAATAGCATAGAGAATACTGTGTAGGTATGTGTTAAGACAAAATGTCCAAATTGGTAATCTACAACTATGGTTTTATAATTTCCATAATAAATTTTAAATGTATAGTCATGGATACATTGTCTGGCCCCAGAAAAACTGATTTCCAGGAACAGTCTCTTCGACCTGGTTTCATTTACCAGTATTAAAGATTACTTTTTACTCTGGAGATATGTCTATATATATAGATAGAGATATATATACACACACATATACACAGTGCATGAGGCGTAGGCTATTTTCAGAAAGTACACTGTGGTTTTTCAGTTGTTCAAAGTTCAGTGAAAAGATGAAAGCTATATATTGAGCTGGTTACTCTTAATTTTAAGTGTATTTGTATAGACAATTTCATGAGGTCCTCTCCTATGCTATTCTTTGTGCAAATCTTTCTTGAAGTATTAAGGATAAACATGTCTCATAATAAACATTGATGAGGGTAAAACGATGACATAAAAAAGTTATCATTATTTATAGAACAAGTCTTCTAAAAGTTTTATTAGTATAAATTGGAACATAAATCTTAATTAGAATATTCCAAATGAAAGCTGTTCCATGAAGCAAGTTTCAAGTGAAATGGAAAAGTTGCCCTGTATAGCTCATTCAGGAATATTAGTACATATTTTTGGATTTCATTTATTGTTATTGACCTATTTTTAAAAAATCCAGAAAGAAAAAAACTATGTTAACAACTGTTTGCAATTAGATGAGCTATCATCATTAAAGAATGAAATACTTACAGCTAAATGCAGTGGACTTATAGGTGCTCTGTTGTCTGAATCATTCAGCATATCAGTACCTGATGTTTCCATTAGCTTAGCAGACAGAGAAAGTCATAGTGAATGCAAAAACCCCTCACCTTTAAAAACATTCAGCAATAATTGCTACAGTTCTCAGTATACAGATTGAAAAATAAAGGAAGAAAAATAGAAAGAGTAATACAGGATTACAGGTTTCTCAGGAATTCTAGATCTCCTTCAATTTAAATAGTTTGAATTGCAATGACTGCGACCCCTTCCCCCTATTCATCTCCCAGGCACAGTTGTTTAATTTTGCATAACAATGCAATAATTAAATCAGAAACAAATCTAAAATTATTATTTTTCCTAAAGCAGCCATATGAAATAATAAACATGACAAGCATACAAAGGAAAGACAAGGACAGGTGAAAAGAGCTGTAGTAGGCCCCCCCCCCGGCCCCAAACCCAAACAAACAAGTAAGCTTGCAGAGTGGGTGAAAAGTCAGCAAAAAAACAATATGAAAAGCCAGAAAGCAGATTTCTGATTTCTCAGAACAGAAAAGCATTTCCCAAAGAGAAGAAATGGACCAAAAAAAGGCACAAGTGTTATAAAATAGGATTAAAGTATCTATGTATATACATTTCTATTTGTTACTTTCAGATGTGTTCTAAAGTTTTAATTCTGGGTCTTTTTCAAGATCGTATTTAATTTAATACACTAGTAGAATTAAAACATTCAAAGTCTTTGAAGAACACCAAATACATTCAGATCACTAAGTTCTCATTATCACACTTTTATAACATGGTCATACGAATGTTTAAGTAAAAAAAAAAAGGCTTAAAAATAATTTACTATTTTAAAATACTGATTTGCAATTAAATCTAAATACTAACTGAAATTAAATAATACATTCTATGCATTGAAGAAATGGTTGAATAAGTCTAAAAATAAGCAATATTTTTAAAACTACATGTTCCCTTTTGCAGCAGTACTTTAACAGTGAGAAATAATACACACTTACAACATCTAGAGGCGTTTCGCTTGCAATCTGCAATTAAAAACATCCAGAATTCATGTTTGAAAACATCTGAATATAAAAGTAATTTGTATAAAAATACTAAGTTGTATAACACAGAGAAGATAAAGTTATCATATCAAATAACATATACATTTTTGCAAAGGGATTAATAACAAAATTACCTGAGGCTTTTTTATCTAAAATCCTATTATGTTACTGTAACTACCTTAACTATTTTAAAAGGCACCCTTACTTTACAGGTTTTCCCTACATTTTAATTTGCTCCTTCAGATGATGTTTGTGAAATTTCTTAACACTTCTCAGTGGGATTATCGATGGTTATTTTATTTCAGCCATCATGAAAAAAATTAACAGTGTATTTCTAAGTTAAGAAGGAAAACTAAACTAATATCCCACATCCTCAACCAGTTACCTCTTAACCTCAAAATGTATTACATTTTTAAGCCAGTATCTAGCATCTTAGCTCCTCACCTTGCCCTAGTTTTAAAATTAAATTTTTGAGTACCAGGTGCTTAGATACATCTTCACGGGGGCTGAAAAACACTCTTGTCCTAGCTTACAGATGAAGAACCAAGGTAGACGAATACCCTAGCCTCTGCATCCTACACTTTAACAGCAGCTGTTACAGCATTCATTTACAATGTTTTCTTACCAATTCAAGACATAGGCGATGACCATAAGCAGCTGAATAATGAACTGCATTGTATCCTTGTTTGTCTCGGATCCCCGGATTGGCATCGTTTCTTAGCAAGTATTCCAGGCACCTATTTAAATTGACATACTTAACCATTTATCTAAACGTCGAATTTCAACTTTACACTAAGTGATAAATTGTTCCAATTCAACTGGAAAATAGAATATAGCACACAGGAACACTGATTTAATGTATGATATTGGCTAGGACTAGAGAATACCTAACTCATTACACACCAAGTCTTAAGGTCAATCACAATGCTTCCAAAATTTGAAAGAATCCTTCTCTGCAGACATCCGGCATCTTCTGCATTATGTGACTTGGTTAAAACAAATGATTACTATTTTTATATGTTTTTCTGTGTTAGTACATTCTTCTGTAATTAATACAGAAGGAAGAGAACCAAAGCTAAGTTCTTCATGGTATGTATCCAAGAGTCACACACACATACATTTCTACTACCAGACACTAATTGATTTATTTATATAGTAAACACACCCAGTTGTTGGCATACTTACATTCTACCATTCCTTACTTTCGTTATACAAAGTTATAAGGCAGAATATTATTACCAGTTTCAACCACAGACACTCAGCCAGGAGGATGAAAAATAAGTCAGCTCCCTCTCCCTATTTTTCTGTTTTTAAGAGACTCCGTGCATGCACACTGAACAATTCCAACCAATAAACCTACTTATTCGTAACTCTATGATGTCTATCACTTCAGCAACATTTTGAAAAGTCACCATCATGACCCTGAACAAGCTGGTGAAGCCATTTGGTTTTCTGAAGTGTACAACAGGTCACCATGCCTTTTTCTCTCTGGGATTACAAAATACTTCTCCTTTACCAGTTAAATAAAATGCATGGGAAGCTAAAAAATACATTATCTTGTCAAATCCAGCTTGGAATCTTTCTTCCTTAGCACAGTTTATCTAAAGGTCTCACAAGTACCATTATCAGTAGTGACAAACAGATCAGTTGGATACACTGACAATATAAGGATTTTAGTTCCCATATATCTCATGGAAAATTGTTTGGTAGAAAGTTGAAGGAAATGCAAACACTTGTTGTACAATATGGCTATACTGTGATGTCATGTGAAAAACTTGCAGTAGGGTATGTCAGGTTTAGATTTGAGAGGCAAGAATCCTAACACGACCTCTCATCAATGCCGTTAAGTGTAGAAACTTGATCATTCAAAACCCTGGAGAACACTCAAACCTTGAAGAAACCTGACGAAAGCAGCCATCTCCTGAGGGAAGACAGCATGATCCTGCAACATCAGAACCCTTCCTAAGTTCTTTCAAGGAAGGGCCTGGAGTCAGCACATGGAACTGTGCAAGCTCACCATCTGAATGAGATCCAGTACCAGCTGTGATGAACTGGACACACACTTCAACATGAGTACGACAACCATTCTGGGTCAGGGCCCCCGATAACCTCATGTGCAACAACAGCAATTTGCTGGAATGAAGATCTGACATTTGCTTTTCCAGACAAAGGTTGAAAGTAACAAACCAGGTGAGTGAAGATGAAAGGGACAAAAAGCTGCAGGAAAAACTATGAACAAGGAAGTATCTAATTACAGAGCACTCCATCTCATTATACAGTTGAGAAGAACAGGAGTGATACCAAGGTGTACTCTCATCATTTTGTGCTCACCATAAAGGAGAAAAGGACTTAGGTAGGTAGTGAAAAAAATTAAAAATTCTCCAGTTTTAAAGAGCAAAATATGTTAACGCAAGATGTAACTTACAAAAAGTTCAGGGTACCTAATAAAAAGCTACCTGTAAAGCTTATCTGTATTTTAAAGCAACTAATTTGGGTTTTATTTGCCCAATAAACAAATGCCTGGATTTCATTAATGGCACCCATGCTTACATGTTTTTATTTGAACTGTACTTGTGTGCTCACAAAAACTACAATACACTAAATACATTGCAGAAAACAACCATTCTTTCCAATGCAAGAAGAGATAATTGTTTTTGCTGTTTCTTCTCATCCAGGAAAGAGGTTAACTTTGCATCTTTTGTATACTTAACAGTCCTCAACAGGCCTCTTTAAAAGGAGATTAATCAACCTTTCTGAAAGCCCAGAGAAGTTAAATTGATTTCCCATTTATTTATTGGTGTACTATCTATTAAATAATTCTAACATAGAAAGAGTATGGTTTTATCTCCCCTAAGATGCTGCTCAGTTTATCTCATTCTGCGATCATGTTTCTTTTTCTAGTCTTGTCAAAATGAGGCTTGCTGGTGTTCGTTCCAGACCAGAAGCATGTGTTAAAAATACAAAAGAAACACTTCCAAACAGGAACAAACCGGAAAATAATTTTCAACAAAAACATCCTTGTCCCTAAAATCTTTCTTTAAATATGTCTGAACAAAGACTATAAAAATGCACATAAATATCTTTGGAATTTCTATATAGATAATTCCCTGACATGTTTTTTTTCCAGCCTTTATATTCCAACTCAGTAACCATTTTTAGCTTCATTCCTATTTTGAACATGAGCTGAGCAGTACTGGTTTTCCAGCTGTTACTAATCATCTTGCTGCATCAATATAAAAAGCTTCTCCTCAGGCCACACTGCTTTGCAGCCTCTTCCAGAGAGCCAACTGTTAATCAGAAGGGCAGTATTGCGTGGGTTCCAGAGACAATTCTTTGAGTTATCTCCCAAAGCTCTGCAGTATTGCCATCATTCTTGCTTGTGCCTTTTATAAGACAGATGGCAAAACGATGTCATCTGAAGAACCATTATAGTCTGGAGGTTTTCAGAGCAACTGTGAAACTAAAATTAATCCTAGCTCAACTTGTAAGAGGGCAATTAAAGTAAAATTATCTCAACAAACTCCAGCAGGAATTGAAAGTATATCTAAAAAGCAGCAGACAATTTCATTTTTAAATTTGGTTTTACATAAAAAAGGCATGTAATTTAAACATTAGTTAAATGGCCATGTGTTGTGGTTTAACCCCAGCCAGTGACTAAGCACCATGCAGCCACTCACTCCCCCCCCATGGGATGGGGGAGAGAATCCAAAGGAAAAAGGTAAAACTCATGGGTTGAGATAAGAACAGTTTAATAAAACAGAAAGAAAGACACTAATAATGATGATAATAATAATAAAATGACAATAATAATAAAAGGATTGGAATATACAAAACAAGTGATGTACAATGCGATTGCTCACCACTCACCAACTGATGCCCAGTTAGTCCCTGAGCAGCGATCCCTCCCTGGCCAACTACCCCCAGTTTATATACTAGGCATGACTTCCCATGGTATGGAATACCCCTTTGGCCAGTTTGGGTCAGCTGCCCTGGCTGTGTCCCCTCCCGACTTCTTGTGCCCCTCCAGCCTTCTTGCTGGCTGGGCATGAGAAGCTGAAAAATCCTTGACTTAGTCTAAATGCTACTTAGCAACAGCTGAAAACATCAGTGTGCTATCAACATTCTTCTCACACTGAATCCAAGACATTACTAGGAAGAAAATTAACTCTATCCCAGCCGAAACCAGGACACCATGAAAGTATTCTTTATTTATCCTTCAAATCCCAACCTGTAAATTATATGCCACCTCGTTCCTATTGCTACCTCACTTTTTATAAAGGTGCTATATTAGAACAAGATCATAAGACACTAAGCAGTATTTTCCAGTGAAGGTGTCACTGTATGCATTTGAAATGTGATGCTGCACACCAGCTTGTTTTGACCTGTAGTGCTACTCTCCTCAAGTCTTCTCAAAATATACGATGTCTGGAGCTTAAGTAGCCTCATCAATTCTGTGCTAACTATGTAAGCTTTGCATGTAAGCATTTGAGCCATTAATAACTATGTTAAATATAATCATTAGTTACAAAATAAACAATGCAAGAGACTTTTGTGCATTTCTGAAAGCTTCTGCATGTATTTCATTAATAGAAGTGTAAAAAATCTACACTAACAGGAATACAGTTGTAATGCCAAACATTAATAGTTTAATCAAATACCAAATGATAAGGCATCTTATACTGATATGTCTAATTAATTTCTATCCTGATGTAGGACTACTGTAACTCACAGTCTAGTTTTACACTGTATTTCTGCCTAACTACACAGATTTTGGGGCAACATTAATAACCTTTCATAAAACACAGCATCCTTCATCAGAATTTGATTTTAAAGCAAAATGACTGTGCTGCTCAAAACTGTCATAGTAACTCCCACAAACAATATTTACTCAACCATTACACAGCAGGTGGGATTAAAAACTATGTTCCCAATGAATCCCCGAATTAGGACCTCCGCATTATAAGACGTAACCAGAAAGTTACAATACATTTTACTATTGTTCATTTTTCTCAGAAATATGTTACATAAAATAATTTATATACAATGAATAATCCACTGTCAAGTTTAATCTTTAAAAATGTAAAAAATGCATTTGGCAAATCTGAAGGCAGAACATACACAAAATTCACAGCTCAAATGTTTCTAAGGAGAAAAGCTTTAGTACAAAGCATGCCACTTACTTTCCATCTGTGTCTGATGCAGCTGCATAGTGCAGAGGTGTACAACCCCTCTCATCAAGGTCGTTCACACTAGCTCCAGATCCCACAAGGGCAAACAGGCACTGATAATTACAATTGGCAGCAGCATAATGGAGTGGAGTTCTTTAGTACACATTTAAATAAAAAGTACAATGGTAAATAACAGCAAAATAATATTATAGAGACAGAAAAAACAAAATAAAATGAAACTTAAATCCTCCTTACATATTTTAGCAATATTTGTGGTGAAGAATGCATCATTACAATATTTAAAAATGGGGCCATTTTCTAAGAGCCTTTTAATAATGCAGAACAGTATCTAGGAGGTCTATTTGCCAGCCAAAATATGCACAAACTTTGTATTAAGGGAAGCTTTATATGAATTTTCTTGTCTAAACATACTGAGAAAAATCAAGTTTACATTAGAAATATTTTTAGTTAAGTAACTTCTAGCCACGTGGAAAAATACAGACAAAACTAAGAACTGCATAGCAGCTAAACAAAGTTAAAATAAAATAAAATAATTAACAAGTAGATGTTTTTGACAAACAGATCAGAATTTTGTCTAAGAGGCAAGCATTATTTATTTATTTTTACATATACTAACACAGCAGAGGTATTGTTAAAAAAAAGTTTTAAAAATATACCTTGTCTTCTTATAACAAAATGGTGAAATATTAGTACTGATGTATAATCTCAGAGGAAACTTATCCCAGCTTCAAATACATAAACAATTCTCTAAATAAACCAGTTCGGATAAAATTTCAAAAGCACCAAGATGACTCAGAATTCCATTTTCTATTTTCAAAAAGAGATTGTTACTATAATATCTCAATTTTGAGGAGACAGTCAGGCACTTCAAAGTGTCCTAACTCTTCCCTCTCCCTTAAAATTACTTTTTCCCATTTCTCTCAATTTTTAACTATTTTAATCTTTTCCCTCTCCTGAAATAACTGTTCTATATAACATGCACATTAAACCAAAACCAAACCAAAATGACAAAACGCCCCAACTTTCAATGGCAAGAGTTGTGACAGATAGGTTCTTTCTCAGAAAAGAATGCAAGTGAAATTTAAAGCAAAATACAACTTTGGATCCATAACATTCTCCTCAAGTCCTACTCCTGCCATTCACATCCTGGAAAATAATTTTTTCCATGATGTGATATGAAATTTTACACAACTACTGATCATGCCATCTAAACTTAAATAATCCTATACTAAAAATAGAAATTAAAGTAATTACAAAAGAGTTCAGAGCACAAATTAGGCAACAGAAAGGGCTGGATACAATGAAAGGAAAAAGGTGAAGCAGTTATAATAAAATAATGGATTTTTTAAATTAAAAATAAGCTTAGAAATAGCAACACATTTATAGGTTTGACATGCATTATCTGGAAAATATCACTAATGTCCTTGGACAAGAGCTATTTAAACTCATTAGGTCCATGTTAGAAGCACAAAAGGTTCATAAAAATTACATTTGAATATGGAACTCAGTCTTTTACTACATGACTAAACATCTACTTAACGAAACACAATAAACAAAATATGTTTGTAACTTTTGATAATATATGCTACAACATAGCTTATTACAGACATCTTGTCTTAAAAAAACATTTAAACTGGAACACACAGACTTGCACATATAGCAATATGCTACTTCTGTAGTACTTTTAACAGCCCTTTACGATATACAAATCTAGAACTTCTTACCTCCCAAATCTGTCCTTTTTGTTGAAGTCTGCACCAGTATTTAGAAGAAGATTGAGGCACTCCAAATTCCTATTAAATTAATGCAATATTATTTATGATTGCAAATTTATTTCCTTAATATTGGCCTCTGCAAATATCAGAACTGCTACACATATAAATCTCACCCATTATTTTTAATTGAACTGAACTATCATATGACAAGTTTGATAAATATATTTTTATATGTAAAATAGATTTCATAACTGCAGGACTAAGCCAGGAAAGAATACAAATTATTTCAGTCCATACATAGAAATTTTACTGATATCAATTGACATGCATAAAAGCACATAAATATTAACCTAATTTAATAGAAAGTTCAATTCTTTAAAGTAAACAAACAATAACACCTGCATGTCACATGCTTTTTGCTACCACGATTCCAGCACAGAGGCAGGTTTTTAATGTACATTTTTTAAGGCCAAATGTAAGTTGCAACATAAATATTTTACTTTTTAGTGTAATTAATTTTCAATACAGCATGACCATTATAACAGATGTACGATACTGCTTATAGTTCAAACACTATCTTATTAACTTTCCTAAACTGGAGATGAATGAGGGAATGTGTCACAAATTATGTGGTTTTATATGAAAAGACAGCATTTTAACCTTAATCATTTGCAATAAGGATGTATCTATCAAGTATCTTTTGGCTTAGAATGATTACTTAACAGTATTACTTAAACACTGAAACAGAAAAATGAAAATATCAGTATTATGGAGTTCTTGTGTCCCACAAAGTGTATCATGAAATTTATTACCCAATTCTTCCAGGCAATTTTGAGTAGCTGCTATAGAAAACCTACAATACAATAACAATAATCAAGGTGGATCACAACTTAAGTGATGAGCAAGTAGTTCTGACTACTTCATCCACCTAAGCTCTGGAATTTAATTATGGCTTTTAATTTAGTTAGATTGATCTTTTGCTTATGAATACGGTAAAAACATATTTCCCAAAGTTGCTGTTCTCCACCTCATGTTCTACAGTGATCTTAGCTGGGCATGCCATCTTTGAATGCTGTAAATTCTAAAAATATCATCATCCATGGGAATTTAAACTAAAATTCAGTTCAACTCCAAGCATAAACCTAAAGTAAGTCTGATGATACCTGGACACTGTACTTCAATAATTACTTATTGAGCTGAATATTTAATTTATTTTTATTGTTTGTAGATAGAATCCATCTTGAAATTATTTTAATGTTTACCTAAATTCCAAGGGGAGACGGAAGGCAAAGCACAGAGAGGAAATAATAAAGAACCGTAATGATCAGCAAATGAAAAAAAGAACACTAAATAGGAAAGCATGCTTTTTTACATACCCTCCAGCTGCAGCTGCATGAAGACAAGTCCTGCCAAAGTCATCTGGTGTGTCAATGTCAAAGCCTATAAATCAATTATTTTGTAAAATCATTATGTAACTCCACCTTTCACAAAACTGCTCTTAACTACTCTTAAGAGAAATGCTTGCTAAGGAAACTTAACAGCTATTTGCAAAAAAGCACTTAAGCACTGAAAATTTATTTGAAACGCATCCTTGCTATTTGTAATATTTTGAAAAACAGGCATTCAAGTAAAACTGGAAGGCATAAGGTAAAAGACAATTAGCTGCACTGAGGCAAGAGGCTATATTCTTTCCTATCCTATTTGTCTGCTAATTTTTCTGCATAATTTAGTATTGAATATAAAATATATGAAGGTAATAGGAAAATTTTAAAGTATGCTAGAATTTATCAGTGTTATGCAGAGATTTTTTTTTTTTTTTTTAAATAAAGAGGGGGATGTCAGCATTACTAAATCCAGAAGCTACTTAATATTTCACCCTGGAGTTTAGGTCTTCAATCCCAGAGAAAGAACTCTGTTAAACTGGAGTGAAGGCTATAAATAGCAATTACTTACAGAGGAGTCCTTTAGAGAACATTGTAGTTTTATCTTCCCAAAATGTATGAACTATGGAACTTCTCATTTGAGATCATGAACTGTAACTGTGCAATTCCATATCTAACCATATACTTTGACATGAAGATTACTATTTAAATCAGGTTTCAAAGCTACATTTTTGGTTTGAGAAAACTACTATATTCTCCTAAGAGTCTTGCTCTTCTTTTGGTACTTTCGTCTGGGAATGCAAATTTTTTTTCTTCTTTTTCTTTTTAAGAACTGTTCAACAACAACAAATAGTGAACAACACGGGATATTTTATTCATGAGTACTACCATTCAAGACTGTCTTCCTACTCCATATCCCCCAAAACATAGGGTTTGTATGTGCCACTACATTCTCATCCCATTTCAATAGGCAGCGATATACAGCAAATAATTTAAGATAGTTTACCAATCTGATTTGAAAAGTAGTCTTTGATGCCTTTGCACATCCCTAGGTTGCTCATCTAACACCATGAACTACTTAAATGTCACTCAGTACAGGGAAAGGGCAGATTGATGATTTTTTTTTAAGGTCTTCCTGTGAATATTAATGAATTTAAAACCCAGAGATCTTATTTACGTAAATGAGACTCTTCGTCCCCAAACAAAAAGGCACATTATCTGCAGATAACAATCCTCACACCAAGAGCATATACTAGTAAGCTGTTAGCAGTATCTAGTCCTTCCAGTCCGAAGGCTGTATGTACTCTTCGAGTCCTTATCTGCTCCAGGCTAGATTTATATGCAAGTTTGCTCAACTCATGTAAGTCACAGAAACCACTTGCAAGTCTTCCGCAGGGATTCCCTTGTCATACTGAATCTCCAGTAATGGCAGAACCAGCACAGAACTGTGTGCAAAAAGGAAAAAGTGCCAGAGTATTCCTCACTTTGAATGCATCCAAATAGTTAACTAGAGGGTCGTTCTTTCCTGGAGTGAATGCTAGTCCATGAAGGACAGTGAAGTAAAAAGCCTTAGTTGTATTCCTTTAGTTCTTCTCCCAGGCTTTCCCAGCAGACAACATAAAGCTGGGTAAGCAACTTCTCACTCTTCATTTTCCATAACCCTCTGCCCCCCACATTTCTTTTTTCCAAAAACATGAAGTGCCTTCAGACTAATGTAGAACCATTTAGTTTATTCTTCTTCTGTTCCTGAAGCTTTCGCAATCCTCCAGACAGATCTTTCTCACAATTGCAATGGTTCAAAGAGCTCAGAATTTACACCAGAGCAGACTGTGGACAACCAGGGAAGTAATAACCTTACAACCCTCTGCAACTTCAGGGAGGAATCAAACAATGAAAGCAGAGAGCAGTTTGGGTTGCATTTAATTAACAATAGACCACTAATGCAACAGTTTCTTAATGTAGCAGCCCATGGGGCCTTCAGAGCTATTAGGTGCCCACTACAGGAATAGATAGGAATAGACTGGTCTGTATTAAGCTAAAGACATCATGGAAGGGAAATGGAGGATGCTCCATAAAGTCATTTGAGATAACAGTAGTCTTTCTCCTTGAAGTCGCATTATGGTCTGAAACAGTCATCCCACATCTATGGCCAACTTAAAATGCAAACCCACAACATTAAAAAAGTTATAGATGCATTATTTCAATTCGGATTTTTTTTTCTTTTGAAAAAAACCTGCTTCTGTAAAAGTCTGCATGCACTTTAACTATAGACTGTACATTAAAAAAAAACAAGCATTGGCCCCAGGCTACTAGTAAACTATAAAGATTTTTATGTATTACTAAATATAGACTTAATTAAAGCTATTCTATGGAATAAAAAAAACCAACAAAGTACAAAGCAGCCATAAGATTTTTAAAGAGTATCCTACCTGATGAGAGGAGCTTTCTGCAGCAGTCTGAAAATCCACTTAATGCTGCCAAATGGAGAGGAAACATCCCATGTATACCCCGCCTAAGATACACCATAATCAGGTATCACAGTTTCATTACAATTAAAATAAAACAAACATGATTGTGTGCCAAAATGCATAGTGGGTTCATCAACCCACCTAATTAGAACACTGCGCCACAGGAAAACTTCACATATTAAAAGCTTTCTTACAAGCTAGCAGGATGCATTAAGTCAGTGCAACAGCCTATTAAAGCTTCCAGCACTTTTACTTCAAATACATTAGAGGAAAATCTATTTATCTTTCTTTTTGTACAAATTGTGAGGTACTGAGTAGCTACTTAAAAGTACAGTACAGGAAAATACACAAAGTATTTCCTGTTTCAAGTTGAAGACAGTATTAAAAAAAATCATACTAGTCTTGTTAATCAAATAAGTACATTTCTAAATTCTCTCAGCTTGCATTAATGTCAATAAAGTTACCTACTTTGCAGTGTCAGCACCACTCGTAATCAGAGTGTTGATTAATAGCTCATGGCCATATCTAGCTGCTATGTGCAAAGGAGTATTTCCATTCTTATCTTCACAGTCTATTTCAGCTCCTGTAATAAAAAGTAATTACTAAGTAAGAATATACACAGGCTTACAGATACTTTTGTTAGAAAAACAACACTGATGATAATTTAAGCAACATTAATAATTGTCCATGGATGACTACTTTGGATTTAAAAATCTATACAGCTTTCAGTGGTATTTAGTATTAATAATAAGCAAAATGGAGAGATGCATTTTATTATATAAGCATATGGGACAAACTTTCTGCAACCTAGATTATGGAAGAGGAATTAATATATTTTCCTGCATGCTGAAAAAATAAACAGTTCTTCAATATAACTTATCAAACTTTATAAGCAGATATGCCAGACTTCACCATTAACTGAACTACTACTGGATATGAAAAAAAATTCAGTACAGTGTTACCAATATAAGAGGAGGAAAATATTCATAATATTGGAAAGCTGATGACAAAACTACTCCCTCGCCCTTTTTACCATTTTGAATGATGGTTTGAGATCTTGAAAATCTACCATGGATTGCTGTCATGTGCAAAGGTGTCTTCCCATCTTTACTCTGGAAAAGAAAAAAAAAAAAAAAAGACATTCTTTTATTTTTTTCTCTCCCCTCTACTCCTTCCTCTTTTACATTGTTTCTATGCACTTCTGTAAGACAGATGCTGGCAGTGACAAGTCAGCATGACATGGCAAGCTCTTCAAAAGAGCTGCTCTTAATCTCAGCTCTTCCAGCTGTGAGTGACAACTCAGTGATGGCCACTCACTCACAGTTATGCCTTTAGGATAATTACTCTCAAGAGGCTGATGACAGCGCACTACTTTAGCAACAAGCCTATGTCCAACCCTTCCCCTGCCCAAATCTAAAACAAAACAAAGCTTCTTTGTTTCTTGAAAGAAGATAGCTGTATTTACTATAGAGGTTTACACATTATATTAGAAGACAACACATTAAAAAGCTCACGTGTTTCACAGAAATTTCTGTAAAGTGGTATTTGTAAGCATTTTATAATAAACCACAAGTAATCCTAAAGGTAAAACTATTCAACCATAATTGGTACTATAGATCTGACACACATATCAAATGTGCACTTAAGTCATTCACCCAGTAAAGATGTCCTTCAAGTAGGCCAACAGTAACGCATAAGGGAATTTCCATTTTTAACAGCACAATCTCAATGCACTTAAAACCCCATTTTTTTTCTGTTGTTTTACTTTAGAATGATTTTTTTCTTCCCTGTACTTTATAATAGGTAATGGGAAAGCTCTACTGCAGAAAAAAGTTCCTACAAATACACACAAAAAATTGGAAACATGACAGTCACAGAAAACAAAAGCACTCTTAGATGTGCATGCGTACCACATCTTTAAATTTTAAATGTTAGCTTTGAAGAGTATGAAATGTTCACAAAATACAAAGTTAAAAAAGACAAAGGTGGTAGGGGGAACATACAATATGAACATATGTATTGAAATAATCACAAATTGCTGTCATGTGCAAAAGTGTCCTCCCATCTTTACTCTTCCTTTGGAACCAAATGGCAAAGCTTCTATGGATCTGTTACTGAAAGTCTGCTGGAGACCCTTTTAGAGTTGGATGTGGAGTTTGTAGTTGTGTCACTGCACAGTGCAGGATACACCACCTAGAACAATGCAATTATGGGAAACATTGTCTTCTCAGACCTAGACTGAAAGAAATGAAACACTTGATAATGACAGCCAAGTTATCTCCAGATGTTTCAGCTAGCAGATTTCTTTGACTGTAAATAATCCCAAAGATCCATCCACATATCCATAGCAGGCACAAAGAAACACAGAACATGGGGTTGAAATTCACTTGAGGGATTGGACAATCAATTTACTTCTGTCATTGGAGGCCTTAAGAAAAGGCCAAACAAACACATCATAAGTGACAACTTTCCCAAGCATTTTCTATGCTCTGATTTTCTTACGAAGAGAATTTTCTTCTAATGTCTACCTTTCATCTTTCTCCCCACAGTTTAGTTCTAGTCTCTTTATCCAGCCATTAATATTCTCTGTATCCAATTATTTACCTCCTTTAAAACAACTGTTACACTTCTGGTGTCTCTTTCCCTCACTTTTCGCCTTCTTTAAGCTTAAGAATCAATTAGTTTAAATAAAAATGATCACATAAAATTAGCTTAGTTGGAGTGAATGACTAAAAGCTGCTTTGGTAACCAATATTCTAAATTTTAAAAGGGAAACTTTGAGAAAGTAAGGAAATAAATTAGTGAAGTTACAGACAGAAGAATTTAAGGGCTCAAATAAAGAAGCCTGCAATCTCACTGGCTCAGATATGCTAAATCTGTATCTCAAAAGGAAGGCTAATGAATAGTAGGAAGATACAGCAGAAAAAAGTAGATCCAAGTCTCACTGAGAACATTAATAAAATACCTTACAAAGACATAAGAATAAAAGGTGACAGTATTAGAAACTAAGGAGCATGGTGATCAACTGAGAACCCTCACAAGACAACTTGAGTAAGATCTTGGAAAGAACATCAAAATAAGCTACAAAATAATTTTCCAGTTGTAAAGGAAAAACCACAGTACAATCAATAATGGATTTTTAGATTTACTCTGCTCAAATTTACTTAAAGAGGCACTTAATGTAGATTTCTAAGACAATGAATTCGATTATCCACAGTGCCTTTCTCCAGTCTTACAGTCTCAGGTTCCTTCACAACCCAGGAATAACATAACACACAATTGTCTATAAATATATAAACACAGAACAGGTATCAAATTGAATGAAGGTGATAATTTCCATGTTGAAGTTGAAGTGCCAGGTACAGCATTCAAAATTCCCTTCTTAGACACTGTAACTAGGGAAGGATATACAGAATGAGAACCAGTAGCCAGAATTCTTTAAGCAATGAAGCAGCAAGACTATTTATTGAGCAAAGATCTGTTTCCTGAGATGCCAGGAGGTTGGAGTGCATAAGGAGGTATCTTCAAACTTTGTGCTTCAGTTTCCTTTTTTTATGCCTTTACGGTCTTCTATCTAAATATTAAGTAAACTACGGCTGTCTGATTTTATGAGATCAGATAGGATCAGAGCACATGACAGAATAGCTATGGGCTAATGATAACTTTTGTTGTCTTCACTGAAAGTCAGTTAAATCACCCAAATCTCAATTGCTAGAGGAAACCTATCCACAAAATACTTAAGATCATATGAAATTTGCTAAGAACAGTAATTGCTATTAGACAGAAAGAATTAACACACAGCGCAAGGTGTTCTATCAGATGATTACTCAGATATTAACTGTACTCAGACTACTGAGCTTTACTGAGGGTCAGGGGAAATGTGGGTCTATCATGTCCCAGCATTCCTCTAAGTGAAATTTTCCCCCAAGCAATAATCCTTATGTTCTAGTATCACCAACAGAAATAAAATACTTTTTCTATTTAGGTCACTGAATTTTCAAGCAGCAAGGGGGTCCATAAAACAATTAATACTGTCCCATTACGTACTCATTTCAGTATGTTCTTCCATGCATGGAAATCCTGAATAGCAAGCAGAGTGTGCTGGAGTACTGAGCAATACTTAGCAGGATTCACTCACTGTTTTCTACAGTACTATATGGACACTGAACAAGGCTACAAAACCAAGTATGAAATTATGTCCTCTGCCTACAGAGGTGATTAAAAGCATGTAACATATTTCTACTGTTCCATTACCTTCTGCTACATATTCCTTTCTTGAGATGAGGCCAGCATCCACAGATACACACAAGCACTGAACCCCCCACCTGCCATCAAAAGTAAGTGTTTCCCCCTTTGCTCTCCCCACGAGGTCATCCACAGCAGAAAGTGCTCTGATAGTAATGTCTAGTCTGCACTTAAGATTACCATCCATACTCACTCTCTTACCTCTAAAAACACAGGAGTTGCACAAGGGAGGGAACTATTGAATCAGATTACACAAGCAACATAATTATGATGAAAAATAAATCTTGTAACAATTTTAAGAACGACTTTGAACTTCAGCATCTATTAGGAAACTGAAGAGGTGTGGTTTCAATAAATACTTAGAATGCTCTAAAAGCATCCCATTTTAACTCTACAAATTATTCTTAGCTATACAACATATTCTAATTCAATTTCCCTTTGCTATTTCTTAGGGATTGTTCTTCTGATTGAATCAAAGATTTATCCTTATAGGCCTTTCCAGGGAAGTGGAAGTTGACTTTGAAATTATTTTCTTTTGCCTCAGTTGTACTTTTCAGCAGTGCAAGCAGTAAATTTTCATATACAAAATAAGGCTGTTCATACCTTCAGGTGCAAATTCAGTCATACTGGTATAAATCCACAGAAACGCTATTAGCAGAATTACAACAGAGACACATAGTGTGGAAACTTGGGATAAATGGTGTTTTCAAGCCATAAGTGCTTAAAATCACTATACAACCCTACTTGCTTAATTTTGCAGTTAACAGTTTTGACACTTACTAAATTAACAAATTTTAATTACAGCCAATCTACAGCTAAAGATGTTAACCCTTTCCATTCTAAAGACATTTTCTTCTGAATCAGGCTAACTTCAGTAGCCAAATCTCTACTAAGCTCTTAGACTTAGATGAAATTCTCGGCTCTCTTACATGCTTCAGGATGCAATTCCCAGCCCCATCGCTATTTCAGAAAAAATGACTCTGTCATCTCAGAGTAAGCTTAAGAGAAAACCTGGGTTTACCCATACTAAATCTAAGGATTTTTTTTTTAAAGGTACAGAAACCAACTAACCTGTACTTTAGATCCTGTAACTTAAAATGGAATGGGAAGTAAGGCAACAATTCCTCTCTGATGTTAAAACATCTTTTGTCGCATCCAAACAAAAGTTCACCCACATTATAAACTTCAAAGAATTCAGGAACTTTGCCAGTCACTTTGAAAATATTAGCCATTCTTTGCACAATTTCTAAGGTGTCTTAGTGTTGTAACTGACTAAATGTGGCCAGTATCTAGTGTATAACATACGTAAAACAAAGATTCTTATTTTAAATTCAAACATAAAGATAACTTTAACAGTGCTTAATTATCCTAGCAGAACGTTGGAAGTTTTTCATTTATATTCCTAACCTACCATTAAGGTGTATTTGCAAACAAACAGCCAAAAAATCCCAACCACCATTACTTGCTGTACATCTTTCTGAAATTAAACCCTCCCCACTTCTTTCTTCTACATTGGAAATAGGCACAAAGTTACAAACCCTTGCAACCCAGCATACAGGAAAACAGTAATTCTTTGCTCAGTAATATTTATGTTTCTGTTTTGTTCTTATTCATATAAGTAACATACGGTACATAATCATTAGTATATTTAACATTGTGGGATTATTTTAACGACAGAAAATACGTTACTGAGAAATGATGTTTCAAGAATGTAGGACAGAAGTCACCCTGTAAGGCTAAACCCTCAGTCATATCCAATCTGGGACATTATGCAGAGCAGAAAGCTGGCAACAAAAATAAATGGACTACGACCTATGTATTTTAGGACAAGTTGGCAATAAACCCTGTAGCACAGCTCCTTAATTCTCCAGGGCACTCTGGTGATGAATTTTTCCACAACTGAGTTTAAGTACATTTTCATTAAACAAGCTGCACATTTAAATACATGTAAAAGTGAGCAATAACGTACATCTAAGATTTTTCCACATCACATCGCTCATTTTTAAATTACTCCCAAATTTTCAGTGGGCTACGGATTTTGTACTAACAATAGATATAAAATTGTACTATAGAATTAGTTAGCTGAAAATCAGTGTGAATATCTTACATGAAGTGAGCCACAAACCCCATGATTTTTAACAGATACGTTAGCTAT
Source organism: Elanus axillaris (assembly GCA_026212715.1). Classification (NCBI taxonomy): domain Eukaryota; kingdom Metazoa; phylum Chordata; class Aves; order Accipitriformes; family Accipitridae; genus Elanus; species Elanus axillaris. The sequence goes on along the minus strand of JANZLQ010000078.1, from coordinate 6,499,900 downwards.
TCTAATATTCATCTGTTATCTAAACTGTGCTGAAATACAGGCATAACTCTCTTAAACCGATTTATTTATTTATTTTCAAGAAACAAAAGGAAACATAATTCTCTTCCTACCACATGTTGGCAACAGTACAGGCAATTAGGTATTTTTTAACACTTGGAGTCTTATTTCCACATACCCGTTTCCCACTTCCCCCGAGCCTGAAACCTGTCAAGACACCAGATACTGCCACTGAATTTTTCTGAACACAGTTAAGTTTTCATTAATAGAGTAAAAATCAACTTAATAGAAAACAGGAAATCTCACATCTCTCTCTCACATCACAAGACCTTACCCTACACGCTTAAGAAGAAAATAAAAGATATAGGTTATAATTTGCTTTTATGCTTGTGTGGACTAGAAATTCTATCTGCGCTAAGACTGGATTCTAAGGAATATTCTGCAGCCAAAGACTTGTGACCAAGTGGAGATGTAAAACATATACTGACTCTGCTCACAAAATTTTGCTGGAGTAATTAAAAACCCCAGCTGTTTAAGACTTTCCATTGGCCTAATCTACTTACCTTTGTATTTTTAATACACCCTTCACAACTCTCCCTTATGAATTAGATTTTAGGATCTTATATTATCAGCTCAATTGCTGCAGCAATTAGTCTGTTTATAAACATTTCTATGAAATATCCTTGATTTCATTAATGCTGCTTATTTCTATGAAAAACATGTTCTTTTGCATTTTTCCATATGCTTTACTCATATGGATAGACTAGGGAAGACAAATTATGTGGAATTCTGACATATAATCAAGATGGACCAGACAGTATTGTCAACTTTCTTTATCCTTTTGGGCTATTTACTACATCCCATTGATGTGTTCAGATTCAGATCAAGCCCCTTGAAGCAACATACTGACTCATTTTTTTCTATAGTACTTTTCACAGAAGTACTCCATCGATCAGTGGGAGCTTTTAAACTTTATTGTAACAATGATTTTGAAAAATTACCTCTGATAAACACATACTGCATTTTTAGGAGTGAATGGATGCCTTTGGATTCACCTACCTTCATATTTACATCTGCTCCATTACAGACCAAAAGCTCTAAACACAGCGCTCCATGTGTTGACGCAGCAGCAAAGTGCAAAGGTGTAAAACCTTTCTCATTCATTTGATTTACATTAGCACCGCAGTCTATGAGTTCATTCACTACAACATCTTGTCCGTTGTAGCAAGCTACATGGAGAGGAGTATTTCCATAGGCATTTGGTTCATTCATCTATCAGAGAAAAAAACCCCTAGATTAGTTAGTAGGCAAAAACCTGTAATTATTGCAGCATTTAATTATGACAAAGAAAAATCTCGTATCATGAAACAACTTCTTCATTACGTTTTGGAAATCTTCAGAACCAAAAATTAAAAGCAAGTTCTGGATGTAGTACTTTGATTGAGAAGCATGTATTAGGGAAGAGTATGACTGCTTTACAAGTGAGCCAACCTCCCCCAATTGTCTCCACACTAGTTTCCTGTATGCAATATGCAACTTCACAGAACACACACACATAGAAAAAAATGCCAAGAATGGTAATTTGCACAGACACTACAGACTAAGCACAGCATAGACCTCTATTGTTTTTCAACAGCGCTTGCAGGTTTCCATTAAAAACAAGATGTCAGGGGGACTTTTTTTTTTGGGGGGGGGCAGGGCATATAGAAATAGAATTTGTTGTTGTGCACACATGATATTGAATTCTGATCTACTTCTCAGGACAGGACTTTGGCAGCATTCTCCAGCCTTGCAAGACTATAATGTGATGCACAATGTAGAATTCTTACACAGTTTCAGTTTGCTGTTAACACACTTTCTACATGCAGGTACTATACAGCCTTTTAATTTATTTTGCATTTCAGTATTAGTATGGCCTTCCTTACAGTAGTATTGAAGTTTCTCACAATTTTTAGTAGTTCCTAAAACTTATGTGGTATAAGTCAGTAACATCTATATTTTACAAATAAGTGAAGCAAAAGAGTTTAATTTCCTGCTGTTCAAAAAGGATTGTGTTGCAAAGCTAGGAACGGAATTCCGATTTCCTGAGTTCCAGTTCAATGAACTAAGGGTAAGAAATAGCAAACAAACGAAAAAACTACTAAATACAAATTTATTTCCAAATAACTGTGCAAAATCTGCAAGTCTCTTCAGTTACTTAGCAGAATGAGGTTTTGTAACTAAAAACATGTGAATGAAGACCTTTGGAAATACTATTTTCACTATCTTATAACCTGCCCCTAAATAAACATTGTGCTACAACACTGACAAGAGCATTTCAAACAACAACAAAAATATGCATCACTTTTATTCTTCCTTACATCAACTCCAAGATCTAGAAGATATTTGACTACACTGATCATCCCACTAGAAGCTGCAGCATGTAAGGGTGTATATGATTTCTTGTCTTTGCATGTCACTTCAGCTCCGTGGGCCACGAGTAATTTCACAACTTCAATATGACCTAAAAGAATAAAACCAGAAAGAATGAAGCTGCGTTTTATATTAACCAGCACAAGCTTCTCCTTACACAGAAGGATTTTTTTGGAAGATTTAAGAACTAGAGAGGTGAAATAACTTTGCAATTATTAAACATTTACTGCAAATTTCTGTTAACTTGAGAGAGAATGTGATTGTCAGTCTTCCACCTTCACCTCAACTGCAAACACATCCATTAAAGTTTGTAAGGACTTCATAAGATAATATTCTATTTTAAAATAAAAATATACACACCCCTCCCCAATCCAACTTCCTTTACTTACAAAGCCTTTGAAATGTTGACCCAAATCATACAGGATTTAGCAAACCTCTATTTTCTAAACTGACTCAGGCCTCAGGAACTGTAGCCTTTTGAAAGCACCAACTAATCTCCTAAGCCACCAGGAGGAGAGTAAGAGTCAAGTGGGATTGAGGGGAAGGGATGACCTGGGGCAAGTCCCAGGTAAGAGCGTGGAAAAGGGAAGAGAGGGCAGGGAGCCCACCCTTTAGTACCAGGCAGTCGCTCTCACTGCCAGCTTTGTTGGCTGGGTCAGGGGCCTCAACACGCACTGCTGCTGCAAAGGGCAACCAGCTTTCCCCTTCACCATACCTGCATGATCCCCACTAGCTTGCATGCAATTGCAACACTGCATGCTAAGAAAAATGCTATGAAAATGGGGTAACCAAAAAAAACCTGTCATACTTGCTCAGTTATTAATTTAACTGCGAAACAAGTCAATCACTGAAAACACATGGATAGTCATGACAAAGTCTGCAAAATAAAGGAGCACCCTTGAGTTAAATAAACCAGACACATTTAGTGCTTTTCCTTTGTAACTGACCCATACAGACAGATATGGGATTCTTTGTTTTACCTTTCAAGTGACACCCTTACCTTAGTTAAAAAAAGTGGCGAGGGGCACACTGAGTACTTAATGCTTATCCAGTCAGACATGTAAGTAAAAAGTATCAAATTCAGTCTTCAGTGTAAGTGCCTCACAAAAAGTGAGGGTCTTTGCTTTTTCAATGACTAGGAGAATTTGCAAAAGTTTGAATAGGAAGCATCTACCCAAGGAAATACAGACAAAGCTATTTTGAGAAATATTCAGTCACCACGATACCTTTTTTAAGCTGCATGCCCAACAACATTCAAAATGGGTTTCACCTAGCTATACCAATCAGAAAAATAGTTTACTAGTGCAATGTGAAGTGCTGCAACATTTCAATTTTGAATTACTGCAATATTGTAGGAAAGAAGAGAAAGAGAAATTTAAACATGATACTCATCTTCTGACCCAAATGTAATGGGGACAAGAATGAAAACAAGCCCTGTATGAGAGACAGAACTACAGAAGATACTGAAAGCAGCGAAAGGAAGAGAGACACTGAACAGAACAGCAGCAGAAAAACTTTAAAGAGAAGAAAGAAAACCAAAAAAATCCCTGACCTGCATTGAAAACGCAAGCAGCAATCTGTGGAAGACACTCAACCAGAAGAGCTAGATACTTCAAGTGGTAAGCACCGAGGAGACATCCTGATACACTTATGAGGGCAATGCTAGCACGCAAGAATGAAAGTCCATTTTAGTCGCAGCATTGCAACTGGACAGCAAAGGAGTCGGGTGAAAAGCAGGAAGGAAGGGAAACAATGGATATAACCCTAGGAAGTTATTTATAGTAGACTGACGAAAAGCGTAACTTCTTTTTTATTCTATGGTCAGTTTTATATGGTGGAAAATCCTTAAGGCTTTCTTCAAACAATTGGAGCAGTGTAAAATGGCTCTAAATTGTGAGAGAGAATGTCATGAGTTTTTTTTTCCTTGTTTGAAGACTTTCAAAAGCTTTTTCTCCTCTCTTGTCTGCAAGGATATTTAGGTTGATTGACATCAGATAAATCACATTTTCCCCACCCAAAACCTGTTCATTAACAACTTCTTGATAATAGACCACAAAATAGCACCGACTAAAATTGGAATAAACATAGCATTATCTGAAAAACAGAAGATTTTTCTCTCATCTAGGTGAGCGCAAGGCAGAAAACCTCTCCGTCCTTGCATTGATGCTCGTCAGATCTCTGCCATCTCATGCACAAGTTTCATTGAACAAATTTTGCAAATAATCACCTTGAGTAAGGTGGTTGGGAAGCCTAACACAGACATTGCTTTGCGTATATAAGCAGATTACAAAATCCTAATGCAAAATATTCCAAAGAACATTGGATTAGTAATGAAGATTGTTATTTAACTTCTCAGTTTCAAGTGTTGGTATCAGAGATTCTGCAATGACAAATACAATCTGCAGTTGCATGTTAATTACTTGGAAACAAAGTGATCAGCTGACGCTAAGAGACTGTCAGTGTCAGCCTAGAACTCTTAATCTGCATTTTCTGTGATTCACCTTCCAATGGTTTATATTGCTCATATTTTAAATGAAGCTTGAGATACAAAGCTCTACTATTTATAATAGCTGTGCTGAAGAAAAAAATTCCTACCATTTAATAAAATGAACATCGGATAAAAGGCAATGGAGTACATTACTCTGACAGTACTGCCAGTGGCTTTATCAATATAATGAGAACAATAATTATCCACTCCTGGAGTAAGAATGGCAAGGCAAGAATTTGGGGTTTTAGAGATGGAATATCCTTCTTTTAAAATACAATCCCCAAGCTTGGTGCAATAATCCTCTGTTTCAGGTGTGCCTTGTATTAATTGCTTACTTTCTATTTAGTATTATTGCAGAAGTTTTCACTTGGGATTAGACTCCTGCTGACAGAGGAACATAGTTCCTTCTTTTTAAAGAACAAAATTACTTACCTTAATTTTTCCAACAAACTTTTTTCTCACCACAAACACACATTTACAAGGCAACGTGAAGTATACTCTTAATGGTTTTCTGGCAGACACACAGATAACCTCAATGCTTACAACGTAAGTCTTTTTCCTAGAAATATATAAAAAACCTAAACATAAGGTGATTTTTTTTTTACTACCACAATAGTAATCAACTGAAATACATACATACCCATATATGCTGCCCAATGTATAGCTCGTCTGTCTTTCTTGTCAAATGCATTAATATTGGCTCCTCTAGACAACAGTAAGCTGACCATCTGAGATAAACAGAAAGAAAAGAAATCCTCTATTCACAATGGAAAACTCTGCTTGAAGTGACAAAAGAAAATCATAGGAGAAAAAAATATATGCATTTTCAAAGGTTTTAAATGTGGTGGGGTTTTTGAGTATTCCATAAGCTTAAAAAACTAGCTGCCCACCTTGGCAGCAATAATGAAGTGACTGTAAGGAACACAAAACTCGATGTTACCAAAAGCATCTCCCAGCTAAATACAGCAAAGCTGTGGAATGTTTGAAATCTTCAGACTATTACTAAGGGATTCACTAAAGGCAATCACTAAAAGCAAGCCTATTACCAATTTGTCTCCAGTTACCTATCCACAATTACAATGGGCATTTCTCAGTGGTCATTTTTCAGGGCTTGAAAACTAGTGAGTTAGAGCATATTACATGTATTTCCTCCACATTTCAGTAACAACATATTCCGTATGTTCACTATCTACTGAACAGAAAAATATCTTTTTTCTGTTTTAAATTTATCTATTACTAGTTTAACTCCACTTAACTTAGGCAAATTTCCTTCTATTTTAAGAAAGGTGAATGCTGTAATAGCCTTCCAATTGAATGATGTAATATGTATTTTCCACAACTATTCCGTATGCAGATGCATACAAAAGACACATTCAAATACAAAATAGGGGTTTCAGTTTTTTGAAGGGGTGGGGGAAACATGATTTTAAACTAAGAAACTAAACACCGGAAATGTGAGGGACAGACCAATGAATGGGAAACAAGAAAAATACCTCAACGTGTCCACTGAAGGCTGCATGATGCAACGCAGTTCTGCCTGCTCGATCAGACACATTTACATTGCTTAGGAGTGGCACCAAAGCTTCAGCACACTTCACAGCTTTGTTTGCTGCTGCTATATGTAGGGGTGTCTGCCAGTTTTTATCACGGGCATTGACATCCGCTGAATGCTTTAACAACACCTGAACAGCATCCTGAAAGCATTTTTAAAGAAAACAAACAAACAAGCCACTTCATAAAGATTTGAAACGTCAGCCTTAAATCCAAGGACAGTATAATGGAATAGAACTATTTACAATTTGTTCTTTTCAACTGAATCAACCATTTCCGGGTCTTTCATCCAGTTTCTTAAGCCGGCTATCAAACTGTTTTGTCATCATAACCGGTTTCCAAAGCTAAATAAACCTCCTTAAGATTTCTTCCATTGTTAAGGATTAGTGAAGTACTATGAACTTATAATGCATTTTCATCAATTTGGCAAGCAAAATTTTTGAACTGTCAGTCTAGAAATGGCAAAGAGAACAGCTTATTAAATGTACATTTAAAGAACCAGATAAAACTGAGCACAGTCACAAAGTTTCAACATGCACTGTTGCAAAATTTCTGAAGTTTCAAAATGTTGCACTGAATTCCATCTCACAAAAAGATTATTAATTTCCTTTTGTTAAAAGTACAAGCTGTGAGAATTTGACAAATAAGATCATAATTCTTACAGTAAGATAAACAAATCCCATTAAATATGTGCACACAATTGGAATGCATAAAAAAAAAATCTGTTGGTGATACCAACATGGAGATGAATACTGCATTTTACATCAACTCTGTGACCTTCCCACAATTCACTAGTTGCTTTCAGTGACTTCCAACTCAAACACTGAGCACACAAATAAATGGTTGACACTTTGAACTTAAAACATGTTACCACAAGTAGTTATTGGAAATTTTGAATTACATTGTGGTACAATAGCTAGGTATTGTTCTCAGCTACGAGCAGAATGCTAAGTAACACTTCATTCTATTTATTACAATAAATTATATTTAAAATGTTCATATTTCTTCTAATGTCAATAAAGAAGAAAATAGGAACAAACATAAAAGTGAAAATACTGCATCACCGGCTTGTAATTTAAAGGAGAAATGGAATAGCTTTTCTCTTCTCTAAGAAACTTAAGCAGATTTAGTACTTCAAAAATCTAGTCAATATTTTGAACTTGTGTCTTTTTTGCACGAAATATTAAGAAAAACCATAATCAGAACAAGGAAATTTTAGAACTGCTATTATCCCTCTTGTAGAAGAAATCTCCATAGTACTAGTATAAAAAGAACGTAACTTGCATTTTTATGCACATACCTACACATTAAAGAATTTCAAGAATTAGTGAATCTGCTTAGAGTTTCTGCCCCTCCCCCCCAAAGTACAACAGGCACACAAATATAAAGGCCTGGGGCGTGACCATCTTGACATGAAGTTGCTTGACTTCTGCATTTGACAGCTAAATCTGTAATTCCAGCTATTTTGCATGTTTCAATGTCCTTGTTTAATTGCAGCTGTCCTTGCTTCAAGAGTAAATACAGATGTTTTACTGAAATCAGTATCAAGAGTTTTTTCATTACAGCTTTTTTTCATCTAGTGCACAAACCCCATGTAGTCTGTCAGCTGGAAAACACTGCCTACGTGTACCAACCATGTATGTGGGCTCCTATAACTTACTGTGTTTTTAAATAGAAAATTCTGACGAGAGCCTATCATTACCTTTTGAGTAAACAGCCTGACTGGTTTACATCTGCTGTTTACCTTTGGTTAATATTTTGTTTAAAATATTCCACATTAAAAAAAAATATGACCATGGTTGTATTTTTTGAAGTTATCATTTAGGTCCATTTTGTCTGCAGCACTCCTGTCTGCAAGCGCTACTGATATAAGATGCTTTTGCTGTCCCTCAGCTCTGAAGAATGCAGCATTTGGTGCTCTGGTCAGCTCCCAACGGAGCAGCCTAAAAATACCTTGGGAAGAACACACAGCATTTGAGAATAAGGCGCCTTCGAAGATTCATTTTCAAACACTGTTTTGAATAACACGATCTCCATGTAACTTAGCTATTAATGCTAGTGACAGAATATTGGAATTTATCCAGGGAATTTAAAAGCAAAAACCGAGACAAGTCTTGTTTAGATAGTTCATGGATCAAATACTTCAAGCTCAATGCTTGCCAAAACCAAAATACTCAATTGCATCTTCTCAAACAAAAATTTACACAGAATCTTTTTAAAAAAAAAAAAAACTTATTTTTTGAGATATAATGAAATGCACATCAATTTGACTCAGGATCTCAAAGAATATAGTTTTGCATAAACTCTTCCACAGAACACTCAGCATTTCTCTGTTTTGATCTTCTACAGGCACTTAAAAGTTTTATTAGGACATCAACAATAGAGGAAGAATAACAAAGTCATTTCTTACATTGTTATATTCTCACAACTGTGTAACTGGTAGACTTCAAAAAACTTTCTACAAATTTCATTTATAACTTTTAAAGTGATTTTCAATACAATCATTACTCATTAGTTGCTTTTTAAAAGAAAGATGTTTGCAGGCCTCATAGAAACATTTATTTCTTCAATGCGTGAACAGACAAGCATGTAAAAAAATGAAGAAATGCAAAGATTATGCTGTAAAAGCTGTACTATATCTTAGTTTATCTCTACTTCCCTCATGCTGAACCATTCTGGTTACCTTAAGAGAAGTAAGCTGGACTCTAGAACACTGCATGCAGAACCCTGTGTTAGGTAAATGGCAGAGAGCAAGGCTGAGAAGTGGAAGTTTACAGTTTTCCCCCTTTCTTCCTACTCAGGCATGTGTTATATACATATACACACATACTCTCAACAGGTTAAACAAACTGTTGCAAAAATGTTCTGCAATTCCCAACTTTTGGAGTAGTTTCACTTTATAAAAACCAAACAAAGAACAGAAGGTAATCTGAAATGTCTTATTTTAACACAATGCACTAAAAAAAAAAAGCATACCTCGCTACAAGATGCCACAGCTCTGTGTAAAGGAGTCAACCATTTGCTGTCTTTGGCATTAACTCTAGCTCCTGTAACAAAAAGATAACAGAAATTTATAACATATTTACAGAAAGACTTAAATATTTTCAACTACAGAGATAGAACTATTCAAAGATACTTATTCTAGGCTCATTAATACAGCATGATGCCAAAAATGGAAAGGAGTCTTTCCTCCACCTGAAGTCCATCTTTTGAAGAAAGTCTTTTAACACTGCACCCATAATACTCCTCCTCAAAGTGTACTCATCTTTTTACACTAGGTAATCCTTTATATCCTCTGCACTTCCAAAGGCACATAAAATACTATTGGGTAGGAAAGACAGACTCCTTGCCTTCATTCAGCAACAAAAATCTCACTTCCCTACTGTAGCTGAAATTCTCTATTAAAGTAGAGGAGGAGATTACATGTATTCCCCATGCCTCCAGTTTCCTTGCGGTTGGTGAGTCTGATGCGTAAGTATATAGAATGATGCCTCTTCGTCTACTGGGAATTTGGGAATGAATCTTCCCTACTCCACCAGGTGACCTGGCCCACTTCAGGACCTCCCTTCATGAGCTAGACTGCAACAACCACACCTCTCTGCTTCTAAAAGCATACCTGAGAAACAGCTGTGTCCCCCCTCCCAAGAAAAAAAGGTCGCACAAACTTCTATAAGGGACACAAGGCTGGCTTTGGATTTTATTTTTTTTCTTAACAATAAAAGGAAAGGATTTGGGAAGGGTTTTTTTTTTTCCCTGAAGGAAGCAACTGAACTACATTCTAACTTCCAGTAAACTTTAGCAAAGAAGAAAACTTAATGATTAAGCTTAATTATTTATTTGTTACTGATATATATATATACACACACATATATTACCTTATAGGTTTTTTTTATGCCTTGAGTGGAAATTTAGCCATCTTTATTTGAAAACTGTTAAGATTTTACAGAGATATGATAGCTTAGACAAAATGTTATGTTTTTGAAAAAAATAGTTTGGAAATACTGTTGGAAAGTGTTCATACAACAATACCACACAGTAATATTAATGCTACATGGTCAGAGCTTATTAACTTCTCAGGCTAAAGTAATATTGTTATGTCAGAACCGACTTTAATTTTTTCTATGCAAAGAACAGAGAAGCATGGAAAGCCAGTAAGACACAAAATGTCAAACAAGCTGCTGGTCAGGATACTCAGCTGAGACAAGGGTATTTTGATCCAAGACTCCCAGACCCACACTAGCAAAGAAGTCTCTCCCAGTCTAGGTGAACAACCTGAACAAGAAACTTAGAAGTCTGTACAAAATTGTGGTTGTATATAATAGGCAAACCAAAGAATTAATGTCAATTCTCTGAGTTAATTAGTGTCTAGACAATCCATCCCTTTCAGGCTTAAGAACACAACATGGAAGCTGATGCTGGATCCAAACTCCCACTTCGAGCCCATGTCTTCCAAGCACCATACAGAGCCTGACGTCTGATTGCTGGCTACGGTTTCAAGGATTTCTCTTTCCTTATCCAAATTTCAGAAGCTTTGGGTGTCATCCTATTTTCCAAGTTTTTTGGAAAATAAGTTTGAAGGAATGGGAAGAAAGTCCAAGTCCATTTCCCTCACAATCTAACAAATATCTGAGGCTTAATCTTACCATAAATATCTGCTTTTGTCAACCATCATAAGGACCTAGTGTACCGCTGCACCATATCATGTACCATAACATAATGTACTGTATTAAATTCTGCACAGAACTCAGAAAAAGAATTTGAGAATTCTAAAAGTCACCAGAAATGTCTTAGGATTTTTGGTAATCCTTCCCAAAAGACAATAACCTGAATGATCAGTGAGAATATCATCAATATATTTCAAATGTATCTGTAATTCTTGACTGTCTTCCAGGTTATTGTTAGCCACACCTTGTTTTTAGCTGATGAGACAAAAGACAAAAGGTTGGTAATCCAAGCTCTGCCTGACTTCATGTCTACAGCCAACAACCAAGGAATGAAGATTTTCAAAGTCTAACTGACTCATCTTTCTAATCTTAGGCTACAAATGTTTTTGAAGTGGTTTAAAGGAACTAAGGGAAGTAACTCTAATCTAAGGGAGAGGTCACTAATCACCATCATGATTTTCCTCAAGAAAATGCACTTGCAGATTTGAGGTTCGGTCAGATCCACCCAGTTGATGATACCCAAGACAGGAGAAGCTCCATGCCTAGGAGAAGGGGAGAAATGCATGTTTCCACTCCAAGGAAGTGGCAGTTACCTAAGCTCTAGTAAAAATGTGCTTGGAGTCCAAGCCTTGTTTATGGGTTCAGCTAAGTCATTCACTGACATTTCTTGTACTTCAACACACAGCCTAAAAATCGCATGAGAAGAGGGCAGGAATAAATACAAAAAGATACTGTACAAAAGGTTTTCCCAGTTGTTAAGTTAATCAGACTTGCTAGGACTAAAGGAAAATAGTATCTGAAAGTGTTTGCTGTTTCTGGTAAGAAAGAAAATCATCATTAGCCAAAGAAATGCCTAAGGAAATATGAAGTGACATTTAAAAGTAACATGGTCCCCTCAAAAGAACAAAATCAACACAACATCTGTCCCCTGCCCCGTAAGTGATCTTCCACCCAAAGAAGCAAGAAAGCCTAGGTCTAGTACATCCCATAGTTAAATCAGTGCAATATGTAGACACTAAAATAACTTTAACTTTTCATATGAATAAAATATTTGTAGATTCTCTGACAAAGGAAAAAAACACAGTTGACTTGACAAAAGATCTAAATCTCTAATGGACTTACTTAAGAAGGAACCATCAAACCTATTTTCCCCCCCACAACAAACAATCTTAAAGGAGTTCCAAAATTGTTAGATTGAAAGACAAAGTTTTAAAGTAATAATCAGAATAAGTGTACTACCAAAAAACCACCTATGAACTATTAATGTGGGATTCAGTAGATCTATAGCTCTAGATACATTAATATAATATTTTAAATTAACGTAGATACTTCCCCATTAAATTTCTCCAAGAAGACATGCTGCCAAGAATGATTGAAGTTTCATAAAACAGCTACTTCAAAAAGCCTTGTATCTGAGGTCATAATACCCCTTTAGGTTGTTTGTTACTCCCTAGCACATGATTTGGGAAAATGTTACCTCCCCCCCCTTCAGATGCTGTCCATGAGACCTAAAGCTCCCTCAAACCTATCACAGTCCTACCAGGCAACAGTGAGGAAAGTTACAGGCCTTCATTCTCCGCAGTAAAGCTCTATTCCAAATCATTGCAAATAAATGTTAGAAAATATATTATACCTTTAATGAATATCTTTTGCTTAAAGATTATTTGCTTCATGGTTTGCTTAGAGTTTGAACACACATATGCATATAATTCACTGTACAACACTGCCAATGCAACATTGTATCTCTGAAGCTCAACCTGCTGACATGTTAACCAGGGCATTTCTCACATTTCAAATGCCTTCAAATGCCAGTTATGCAGCAGTCTGCTCTTTCAAAACACAGTGCAAGGTACCTCAATCCCCAGTTCATAAAAACAAAAAAAGCAAACTAAAAAAAACCCCACCACACTGGATCGTCTAGACTTCAGGGGCCTGGTCTTAATATGTTTATTAAAACTGCTCAAATATTTCATTTTTTTTTTTTAGTGTAAAATTTCTCACAGTTCAATTCTTTTAATGCCATAGAGCTTGCAGGAAAGGGATTTGGGGGCTTGCCAGACATACCAAATACAATATTGCAACACCAATACTCATCATCTTTGCTCGAACTTAAGAACTGATTATGTAAATGACACTCCCCTAAAACTGCACCTTCCAAACAAACCAAACCAACTTATTCTTCAATGTTGTTGTACTAAACCTAAGTATTAAACAAGATCTTCCCTTTCATCACTAACTTTGCTAGTATAGCCTAGTAAGTTTACACATCTAGGCAAAAATGAAAGCAGGATTTTTGCTCTAAAAAGGAGGGGGAGGGAGAGAAGTATTACATATTTTTTTCCCTCCTCCCTGAATTGTACATTTCATTTTGCAAAGTTGCATTCACAAGACTGACAATTAGAAAGACATGTCTTATTTAATAAACCCAGAAGAGAAGCTACTGAAAAACTCAGTGAAGCTTACTTTTAGCAAATTTATGTTCCAAGAGACACACTTTCCAATTTGATACACGCACTGATTTACAGAATGATCCTGGAATCTTTAGTTGTATCATTCAATATCTGGCAATTGCACATCTAAATGTGCTATTAGCCACCAATACCTGGACATATGTTTCTGCATTCCAGTTGGCACTTCATTGGTGTCAATATCCTTACAGCTGAGTAGGAGCTAGCATCTCAACTATCTCTTCTAGGGATAGGCAATGAATGACTGGACAGGAAATGCTGTAAGGAACAGCCACATACCTCCTCGTTCATCCATGAAGTGCCATATACCTATATACAGCCATGTCTTAGCACATCATTCCCCTCCTAAGAACTTTTGCAAATAAGAAGAATTCTGGTGCAGAGTGGCTTGGGAAGAGAGTCTCAACAAATGTCCTCAGAAAAACTAGCAAATGCAGCAGCTACATTACTTACGCATCATTAGCTGGAAATAGATTCAGAAAAGAAATACAGAACTGACAAGACATTTTCATCTTCGCTCATAGCACTGACTTAAGTATTGCATTGCCTTCCACTGTTCTGTTTGCAGACTGTATTTTTAGACTGTCAAGGGCAGTATTTTGTTATTGTACAAGATGTGCTAGCAATTGAACAGTATTATAAAATAAGCAAATAAAGCAGGGGTGTTTTTATTCACATACACAGTACATACACAGTACAGACACCTGATGTTCAGTATTTGAAGCTCTGAAATGTTTATTTAGGAGTAAAAGATGTAAATAAGATCTTTAGATTGCATGTTAAAAAGCTAAGAAACTGTCTTGACAACTAGGATACTGAAATAATTTTAGGAATGATCTTTGCAGAAATTAGAAAGATCCCAGCTATAAATCACTGAGAATAACCAGCAGTCCTACTGTAATTAAATTCTATAATTATTTTTCTAAGGGCTAGTATTAGGTTCAGAATTTTTTCCTTTTTCAATGACCCACACTTATCTAGAGAAGATGTCCATCAAAACACTGACAGTGGCAAGCAGAAATTCCCAGACTACACTGGGGAATGAACAGATAAAAAAACCCCTTTTCCTTAGACAGAAAAATATGTGAACATTCAGGAGGAGATACAGAAAAAGTATGTAAAATAAAAACCGATTTGAGATATGAACTGAGCAATCAGTCACAGAAATCTGGGGTAATTTGCTATTGAAAACATGGATACTTGGAAAACTATTGCTGCAAAAATAATGCTTAAGACCTTACTGAGAGAAAGTTTCTTCCTATATATAAGCTAAATGCATAGTAGAGGTTCTACAGAATAGTAGAAAAAAACCTGAGAGGAACAGGACTGGACTATCTGTTGCCCAGCCACAATAACTATTCAAAAACAGCCTTTATTTTGGCTGGAAAAAAAACAAACACACATGGAGATACACCTGCCATAAAAGGGAGGAAAACCACAGTCAGGTCAAAGCCGTCCTCCAGAACTTTGCTGCCTTGTTGACCTCCTCGAGCTTCAGAGATCAACACAAGGTTCTTGGACTCCTTGAGCTACTGAACACTTCTACCTTTCCCTACGTCAGCTTCATTTTCTCCTTCAAAGAGCATCAGAGCTACTTTCTTCACAGCAACTTACTGTTACTGCTGCCAGAGGGAAGTTAAGACAGCTCGAAAAAGAAAACAGCGGCCAACATCATTGTCAAAAGAGGAAGCAGCCAAAAGATACAACCAGTGTTAAACGGAGCCCCTGTGAAATGCCTTCAGCCTGTGGGTCCATCTGCAATCCAAACAAAGGGAGCTTCACATGGCTGGTATTTTTGCAGTGATGGCCTTTCAAAAGTTGAGTGGTGTAACTGTCATTGCATGGACTTTTAATACTTGAATAGCTTCAGAATTACATGAAAGTAATGCAGGCAGAGTGCAGTAACGTTGGAGGGTCTTTACTATGCTTCAAAATCTGTTATTACTGTAATGATAGTTTTCCAGCATCAGCACGATTCTTACATTTTCCAGCTGACCCAGAAGAAAACACAACAAAAACCTGTAGGCTGCCAAACCTTACTTAGTAAGTTTGAGTTTGACCCCGCACTCATGTACGCTGAGCTCCATGCAATGAAGATTTTGGATTAAACAAACATAAATATGTCGTGTTAGTATTTAAGTATCAATGCAATATAGTAACTAAACCTATTCAAAAGAGAACAGATAAATCAGATGTTTATTTTCATGAAGTGTGTTGATTTCAGTGAAAGCAGTAATAGTCTGCACTGTTTTTTAAAATATAAACAAATAAATTAAAAGCAAGATGCTTCCCCACAACAGTTCACATGCAGGACTTAACTGAAAGGGCTCAATTTTATTTTTTAATTTTTTTTTTTTTTAATCAGGACTCCTTGGGAACATTCAATTATTTTACTTTCCTACTTCTCAGTAGTTCGCCATCAAGTATTTACACAATTCAAGTCAGTGCAATTATGCAAAGTACACAGATGTATCTGTGCACCAGGATGCAGAGTTGTACACACATCATAAAAATAAAACTGTGATGGGTGTTATGACTCTTCACAGACTAATACAAAAAAAGAAAATGCTTCTAAAATTATGATTCACAAGCGGCTAAAAAACTTTTGTTTCATAACAACCATAAACAACCATCTGTATGTTTCTTTTTTATTTACTGTTTATCTACTTACCTAGCAAATATAGGAATGCTAAATGCTTATCTAGCTACAATCTAACAGGGAGAGATTATTTGAATATTTAGACTTCCATAGACCATAGTCGTATGAGCATTTGCTGGCAAGACGTTCATATCCTCAGGGGACAAGTTTATTAGCAAGTTCAGTGAAGCACTGTCTCAAGATAAAAAACAAAAGGCAATCTAAACGCCCAGGCCCAAACTGGTGTCACTGAAGGAATTCTCTTTGCTCTTCCGAGTCTGTATTGAAACCATCACCTTCAGGTCCATTGCCCAGGTTTTGTGGTAAAACATCTCAAGAATTCAAAAATTAAGTAAGTATGCTTGTAAGACAAAACTTATTCCACAAGTCTGCAAACAGGCTGAATTGGTTTTATCTTCTGAATGTGCAGTAAGGGTTGCTTAGGTCTACAGCAAAGTAATGTAAAGGTATTGTAACAGCAATGTATGATCCAAAATACATACTTGAAAGCAATGTGGATCCTCTGGAGGGGGATGCAAAACATTCCAATTAAATTAAAAAAAACTATGTCTAGGTAACATGATACACACTTTAAGAATAAAGAACAGTGAGAAAGAATTAGGGAAGAGCCACTGAGTATTGGAAATATCAACACTGAATTCAGTAATTTTGAGGTCCAGTTTGAAGAACGAATACAAGTCAAAGTAAACAGTCTTCGTAGGATATCTTACACAACAAGAAAACTGTAAAGTGGTTCCTAGTAACATTCCAGCAAAACCACATTAGAGGATATTACAAGCTACAAAGCCAAGCTCTCACAAGGTGAGAAATGCTAGCTTGAAAGCAGACTACACTACTTAATTCAATCCTTTGTGCAAATATATTACCATACATCAATTAAAGAAAGCCACATACAAAGTTTTTACATACAACTTTACTGCACAGAGGAAACTGTTAAATAAATAACATTTCTGAAAAACTATTTTCTCATTGTTCAAAAAGAGGTCTTGCAACACAGCAACTGTTCTTCAAACCTTTCTGTGGTAACAGATGTTCTTTATTTGCTCCCTAATGCTCATCAATTATGACAAAAATGTAACATTATACATCTGTCTCAAAGGAGAGGTTTGATATCCAGCTATCTTCCAATTAAGAGAGTTAAAAGAAAAATCTTGGCTTGTGTATTTTGAGACACCTAGACCTGATTTCTCAGAGTAGCTGGTACAACACTTCAGATACAGCTGTGAGAGTTCACACTTCACAAACCACAAAGATTTCAAACCCAGCATTCAGAAATGAAGATGACTAAATCAGTGACTACTATACAGATTAGTGACCAAGTGCAGCACAGCCTTTCAACCTGAATAGTCTTAACACGAAGACACCACTTTCTCAATTTCTCAATTTCTGCAATTAATGCCCCTATTCATTCACTTACAAATGCATCAACAACTGGCATCTGTGCCTCCTTCACTGTACCACCCTGATTCATTCCCAGCACAGCCTCTCCCTGTGAAATTCATGAGGCTGTGCTTCTACAGCAAGGCACAAACATGTAATTGAAGTCCACAGCATAGCCCATGAGCACAGCAAGGTTAGACTGATATTGCCTATACATTCCACAGCTTTTGAAGCTTTTGATTTTGCAACTACTTAATGTGTTGTTTTGTGTAAATAACACTTATTTAAAGAAAATAAAGATTTATCAGACATCAATGCCTCCCAGCCTTCCTGAACAATCTGCACACACAGCAGCAATCCACAACCTCTCCTCCACGCAACAGCTCAACTCTGGACTATTTGTACAGTCCTAATTTTTAGTTCTTCACTTCCCTCCTTTGTTCTTTAATTTTTTTTGCACTTATCCCCAGGCTATGTGCCCAAATAGCATGACTAACCTTTCCTCCCCTACTGCCATCCCCCCGTCAGGATCTTGTTTCATTAGTATCTGAACTAGAATCTGACTCCTTCCATAAGCCCCTTGCCCAAGAGAGAGACTTTCTTCAATCACAGTTCTGGTAACCGAACTCTCTTCAACCAAACCAGTCAGTAGCTTCACTCCCAGAAGTAGCTGACTACAACTTTACAAAGTTTGTAACATGGTTAGTTGTTTTGGGTTTTTGTTTGGTTTTGTCTTAATCACTGTGAAAACCCAAACAAAAAGAAATATCTTTCCCAAATCCAAGATCCCTTATCAGAAGAAAAAGGTCATTATATATTTTCAAGTCACCAGAACTTGTTTTTTTTCTTGGTAGGGAAAACCAGCACCTACTCAGCAACACAGGTGAACTTTTATTGACAAATAACCACTACATAATATTTCAACAAGAAATATATGCATAAAATATACATAATGTAATATTAATCAATATCATAAGTATATACATTTAGAGAGAGAGCATACATATAATACATAAAATAAGTTTATATATTGCTAAATTATAACAAATTAAATTGTGCCTGGCAATTTCAGTTGGAAATCTGGAAGTGACTCCTACAATCTTAAAAGTGACACTTCCTTAAAATTTGTTATTAAAGGTTCATGGGGAGGGTGGTGGAGGGGCGTGGAAATGGTCAGCTTTGGATAGGTAAGGTGTGCCATTAAGCAGACTGATGATTAAAGTAGTTCTAAGGGACTGTTACTGAATTAAGATTAAAAGTTTTATCTCAGTCATGAAGTTCTGCTTTCACGTTTTTGGTTTAGTTTCTTGGTTTTCTACCATTTTTTGTTTAAAAATGGAGGTATACTCTTTTACAGAACTTGCACTTTGTCTTAGTACAAATAAATAGAAGAAAAGACAAGAGATTTTAAATTTTTCAGCTGATCCTAATTATATTCTGTGCATTTAAGCCAACAGCAAAGGATACTTAAAAAATAATATAACCAACTCCGGATGTTATCTTCTATGTTCAACTTTAATTGTTTTTCTGAAGGCCATTTCGGAACAAAAGCAACGCTGCTAACATATACCTATAACATATACCCTATTGCTTCTTTAAACTAGAGTTAAACTACCTAAAGCTGATCAAGCTACGAATAAAAACAGCTGTAACTGAGAAAGCTTTCTACAAAGAAATAGTTTAAAGCAGAACTACACAGTATTATAACATTAATAAGTCTGGAACCCCAAATTTCTGTACAAACATCTTTAATTTCTAGTACATTAAATATCTCAGTAAAAACTACACAGACTAAGATGTACATAAATATTTCTTTGGATGTGCATAGTTATTTTTTTTTTCTATTAACAGGAACAGAACATACCAGATAAAATAAGTAGTTCAATAATTTCTGCATCTCCCAGATAGGCAGCAGCATGTAAAGGGGTCCTTTTCTCATTATCCTGTGGTAAGAGGGGGGAAAAAAGGTTTTATTTAAAATAAAAAAGTATGTTTTAGCATTCTGTATGAGTTATGAAAAAACACTGCATAAAGGTGCATCTTCCAAATATTGTACACTTTATAGTTTAGAAAACATAATTACTCTAAAGATGTTAGTCACATTTACTAAGACAAGCATGCTCTTCCCTAAGGAACTCTTAAAACCTACAAAGTCAACTAGTGTTTTCCTGACATACACAGATTGACAGATGCTCATCACTTCTTTAGATTAACCCATCAGTTAGAAATCACTATTCACTTGTCTCCAGAGACAGGAACGTGAAGCTGTCCTATACAGTTAAAAATGGTGTGCCATATGCAACAATTACTAAAAACCTTTTTCTCTGGAAAGTCTGAATTTAGTTTCAGCAGTTATTTTTTAAATAGAAAAGCAGCTGGAGTGAGTAGGGGCAAAAATACTGAAATCAAATTTTGACTGTTTTGTTTATTGTAAATAAGCAAGGAGAAGGTAGAGATGCAATTTATTTTGCAGAAAACACTCTGGAGGATGCAAGTAAGACCCAGCACTTCTGATTAGTTCAGGCTGACCTAAGGTACTTTTGAAGGTAAAGTAAGAGAACTTACTCAGCCATGCACAATATATACTGATGAAGATTCACTTTTGAAAGACTAGCACAAAGTATTTCTCCACGCTTTCAGAATCAGTGCCAATTTCCCTGCACGAGTTTATAGCTTAATCAGAAAAATAAGATCACTTTCACATCACAGTGAGTGATAAAAATGAACAAGAACCAACCAGTTTGCTCTCTGAGGGAAAGCCACTGAGAAATTGGAAGAGACAGATCATCATCAGTCAGGATCCTGGTTCTGGCCTAAGCTCTGCTTAGATGTCTAGATCTTTTTAGTAGAGTTCCAAAATACACCAGGGGTGAGGGATCAAGATTATTAGCACCAAGAAATTTTAAGTCACAAGACATCTCTATTAATTCAACTGTTGTGTCACAACTCTGGTAAAATTAATGCACATTTTAATTGACATTTTATTGTGAAAAGCATTCCTCTCCCTTGCCAAAGTAACTTTATTCAGTGAATTCCTGTGTGAGAGCTAGCAGCATACAAGAAAATTAACATTCATGGCAGGAGAGTTCTGATAGCAAATTTAGAGGTGAGACTCAAGAAGTCACTTCTAAAATATAAAGGACAATTTCAGAACTTAGAATATTCAGCCCCTCCTCAAGACAACACCACACACACAACCCTCTGCCCCAAACAACCTACTCCCTGTCTAGTCCTTGCTGGGAAAAAGGCCAAGTTACACAGTTACCATCTTATCACTGTTTCTTAACATAAGTTTTTGAATTAGACACAAGTAATTCCAAATTGAGCAGTGCAAACCTGACACTGATGCACCCTGAATAAGGAATCAATACCACTTACTTATCACTAACACCATGTAATGCCTCACAGTACCAATTACTTGCCAGTATGTCTCCATTGCAGTTAACACATTTATGACAAAAAAAGACAGGCCCTGGTAGCAAGGACTTGCCATCTAGGGGAAGCAAAAAATAAAAAAACCCCGACAGACAGGAAGCACAAGGGGAAAAGTAATACATATACTAAACCTGCTTCCCCAGCCCAAAGGCAGTAAGCACCAGCCAGCAATGAAAATCAGTTTTCATTCCTCCAGCCTGGAGGAGCGGAGCTACTATAGCTAATATTTTGCAACTATATTTAAGCCTTTTTGATAATGCTAATGAGCCTATACCCTACAGATTAAGGAACACCAAAAAATGAGTATGACAGTACACTGCCTGCAATTTCATTGTAAAATTAAAGAAAATAAGGTGGGCCGTGAGTATATCCTTCTGTAGAGACAGTATTCACTCAGGAACACAAGCAAAAACTGCATTCCCCACTTCAAGGGCAAAATTTATTATTATCAAAATTTTCATCACATTGGTTGTAGTGTTGGTTTGTTTGGTTTGGGTTTTTTTGTTTTGTTTAGGGTTTGTGGGGTTTTTGTTTGTTTGTTTTTTAACATCTGATCAAAGTCATGCAAGTAACCAATCGGATAAAACCCAGAAATCTTCCAGTAAAATGGTGGTGAGAAGGGAGCTGTGTCTAAAAAAATGCCAATCACCAAGCCCTAAAAATATTCTTCTGAAACATCCATGGTCCAAATTTGATAAATTTGAGCCATGCTTCTCCAAAAATCCAACCTCTACTAATGGAAACTGTTGAGCGCCCAGAAACCACCAAAATACAAACATGAAAGCAGCTCTAACACAAGCAACTTTTCCACTCCAGTGCTTCCATGTTTCCAAGCTCTGTGTTTCCAGTCATGCAAAGATTTCAGTTTTGCTGCTTTTAAACTGACAGCTTGAAAATACTCAAAGCCAAACTCCAGTTCTGCAGCAGTGAGTACAATCTGGGAGGGTACGTATGCAGGAGGCTGGTGGAGACTTCCCTGCTCTACAGCATAAGGGCAGCCCTGCTGGGATGCTCATGGCTTGTCATCTTCTGGGTCAACTCCAGAGCTTGGCATTTCAACAATCCCCAAGCCCCAGGGTCTCTATCGACCACAAATATTCTGCAAGCTGAGGGTGCTTTGATAGAAGCCCTGACATTTTTTTCCCATAGTTTCACAGCTGGCACTTTTTGATGCTTCCAAACTTTTTTTTTTTTTTAGTTTAATTTCTGTGAGAAAGCTTTTGGTTTACTATTTTAAAAACTGTTTTTCAGAACTTCTTAGAAAAGTACAAATGCTGCATTCAGCAAGCTCTCATCAGTATGCAGAAGTCTTTGTTTCCATTAAAAGAAAATTCTAATTTCATTCCATCTGAAGTCTTACATCTTATTTGTGAATTTTAATAAATGAAATCTAAGTAAAATTAAAGAGAATTCTGTATTTTAAATGCTACTAAAGTACTGCTATACAGATCAATTACTTTTCTTAAAAAGCAGTAATCATTTGATAAACAAATTTAATCTGCAAATATAAGCTACTGCATATTAAGTGTTACAGTAAATAACACTAACCAAGCTTTCAGTTTTAACAAGCAACTTTGGAAGCAGACATCTTGCAGCACTAATACATCATACTAATATAAACACTGGCCCTACTGTTGTTCGTTTAATTTCATAAACTTAAATGACACTAAAAGAAACACATTAAGAGAGAAGGGGTTTTGTACATAAAAGTCACTGTTACACAGAATGTAAAATCTAAGATTGTTTGTACTATTTAATTCCAAGTATCACAGTATTACTGCAGTATTTGACAACACAGAAGAAAGGCACATGTTGAGCCTTCTTCATTTTCCAATTCAAAAACTCAGCAAGGCAAATGGGACTATTGCAACTCTAAATCAGCTATAATGTTAGTAAGGAAAGACATCACACTAATTTCGCTAGGCAAGTTTTACATACTTGGAAGACAATGTTGGTATTCCAGTAGAAACAACAAAGAAATTTATATTCCTCATAAGAAACTCCAAAGTTTCATTCCAGATATTGGTCAATGCTGTCAACTAACTAAAAAGCAATAAAAGGGCTCAGTCCTTAAGGAATCGGTTTTTGGAATGACAGTTCTGTGTCACAAAAACCCCAACATCATATTTATATGCACCTTTGGATTGCATTACATGGAAAACATATCCTTCCATTTGCAGTACTTCCATTTCACAAGTTTCCCAAACATTTAATCTATATAGGAGTTTCTATAAGGATTGCAACATGAGAAATGCATAGGAGAAGGCCTTATGACCCCATTAAAACCAAATTTGGAATAAAGTGACAGGGACTGTGGTGCTACAAGCTTCTTCCTAACTCCCCTAACCTAGAACAAGGGTAATGGCCACCTTTGTTTCATAAAACATAGGCTTTAATTGTTTCGCTGGTTATTTCATGGATCAAAACTTCTACAATGGACAAATCTATGGCTATTTTAAACATGTAACATTCAAATCTACCTCTTTTTAAAGTAGTAAGTATCCTTTGAGACAATTTATTTCTGGGTTGGGTTCCATCTCAGCAACTGATTTAGAATAACTAGATACAACTACAGAGAGTTTTAAGGAGCTAGATGCCTTAAAGGCAGATCTCTGTTATCCTGTACATACCCAGTAAGACTGCTGTAACCTGACTATGGCTCCCCCAAGAGTATATTAGAATATAACTTCAATTTACCCTTCAAATAGTTCAACATCTACTGATCTGAAATCTTTGATTTAAAGTATTTTTTGGAAAAGCATGAATGCAGCTTCCCCCTTCCTAGAAACTCCTCTTTATCCTGTTTGCTCTTCAAAACCAAATTTTGCAAAAACACTTTAAAATACTGTCATTTAAAATAATCTCATTTCGTGATCACACTTACAAAATATCATTTAATTGTGTTTTCTGCTGTATCACTTGTCAGCTGTCTGCTTCAATACCATCTGTTCCTGGCAAAAATCAACCCTAAATACACAATCATAAACCTTGAAAGAGTTTCAATTCCAACATACCCTGTAATAGCTTTAATAAACATTCTTTGCACATGAAACTATTTTAAATATCACACTTAGTATATTTTTCAGCCAGGTTAGAGAGATAGGACTACTCAACCAACATGACTTGCTGCAGTCCTTCAGGCAGAGGCTGCTCCAGCGTGGGTGGTCCCATGGAGTCCCGGCCATCTTGGGGGGCATCCCCCTGCTCCGGCATGGGCTCCTCTCTCCCCGGGCTGCAGGTGGGCATCTGCTCCCCC
>JANZLQ010000078.1:6446871-6474869 GCA_026212715.1 Elanus axillaris | reverse complement strand
GGGCATCCCCTCCTCCCCGCTCCTCCTCCCCTCCTTCCTCACTGACCTTGGTATCTACAGAGGGGTTCCTCTCACATCCCACTCCCCTTTCCATTCTTAAATATTTTATCCCAGAGGTGCTATCACCCTTGCTTGGCCTTGGCTGAAGGCAGGTCCGACTTGGAGCCAGGGAAGCTTCTAGCACCTTCTCACAGGAGGCACCCCTGCAGCCCCTCCCCCACTACCAAAACCCCACGACACAAACACAAAACAGTGTCCAGTACCAGAGAGGTCTCTCCCAGTGTGAAGTCCCAGTGTTACACTTGAGGGTCACTAGTACACTGAATTTTATTTGCAGGTTTTGCTACAGTTTTTAGAATGATCATATAATAAGTTAAAATAACTGTTTACTCTAAATAATTTTTTTGTTCCTCCATACAATAAAGGAAAAATTTAAATATTTGGCTTTTATGTTCCAAGTTTAAACTTAATAAAAGTTTAATTTAGGTACATAATTCTATGATTGAGGCCACTAACTCTTCAGAAGTATGTCCAACCACAAAGCAGCATCTTAAAAGAACATAAATTAACTAGAACTTGAAAATTAGTTGTATTACTGTCAACTGAAAGTGGAAGAAAAAGATTAAGTATGAGGCCTTCAAAACTTGCAAATCTGTGACAAATTAATTTTGTATCCCTACCTTGATTGTAATTAATCTGCTATTTCTTTAGATTTTTTCCCCAATACTTCTTAACTCAATTCTCAGAACTTCACATTGTCAAAATACCTAATAAATTTCTAACTAATTCTGGCTAACAATTTTTAGAAGCAGACCTCTATTTTCTCACCACATTTCAAATTTAAGATGCAGCTCCAATACAGTGAGCAAGCCTAACAAGCTACAATAATGGTCTTCTACATGCTTAAAAACAGGAGGAAAGCATGCCATTAACCACAAAAATAATACATATTATGTATCTAACCACAAAGTAGCCTTTGAAGCCAGATGATAGATTCATCGTAGTTGAAATGACTAGATCTTTCATCCTGACTCCATTAATTTCTTGAACCGATGCTCATGCTACTATTTGCATAAACACGTGTACTGTATCTGAAAGAAACTTTTTGAAAGCCCAGTATTCAACTTTCACTAATAAGACTTTATTGCTACACATTACATTTCAGGACATGATGTTTTTGTGCCATCTATTAGGACACAGCAAATCTAGACTTCCAAGCAATCACAAAAAAACTGAGAAGGAATCTTTGCCCTCTTGCTCATTATGACAGCAGTATCCGATGACTCTAGAGACCTTGTCTTGTAGGAGAAAAGAAATGTCTTCAGTAATGAGGGTTATTTCAGCCGTAATCTGCCAAACGTCAGTGTTGTTGCTAGTTAGGATCTTCAGTACCAATTTAATAGTGCATGCTCTTTGACTTGATTCTAGATAATAGTAATAAAAACTGTCACACTGTGGATTAAACCACTAAATCATTTACTTGGGAGTGCCACTACAGCTTGTAGAGACCTTAAAAAAATTAGGTGACAGTAGAAAATAAAAGGTAAGTCAGAAGAGAGCTAGAAAGCAACTTGAAAAAGGTCACAAGAGCACCATTTTAAGAAAGACCAAGAGTTTATAAAACATGTGTCACTCTAAGCTTTCATGTTCCTCAAGAGCACAGGCCCACAATTTTATGAATTGCCACAAGAAAGGGGAAAAAAAAAAAATCCCACAGCAAGGTAATTTTTAGTGGATCTACACTGACACATGAAGCAACCAGCAAGCACAGTACTTCTAGGATGTGAGAAGACTATAAGCTACATAATTGCAAAGGAGACACTAACTCTCCCATCCAAAATTTGATTTTCCAAATCAAAATCAAACACTCAGCAACTTCAAATGGACAAACAATAGACCTGTTCAGGTTTTGCATATAGTGTATTTTGGAAACAGGACATAAGTTTACCTTGGGTCTGGGTGAATAAGCAAAAGAGGGAGGAATCCACGCTGAGTGGCACCAAAAACTACAGAAATGGATGATCTGATCTATTCTGATTTCGTCACTAAAAGCAGTGATAAAAGGTTAAGAAATTTGGCTATAAAAACTTCCAAGCTATATCCATCCACCTTTCCACCATGAGAAATCCACGAACAAGAACAACAGATTGAACATTGGTCCAGAAACCTCCTCCCCTGGGACAATAAGGTATCTGCATGGTGAGAGTTTTGGGGGTGTGTGTGTGGAAATAATATTAGTATCACAGATACATCCTAAACTGGAGTTTTAGAGTCTGTAACAATGGTGACCAGCTGTAACACACTTCATAACAGAAGAGTTGCCCCTTCCTTTTCTGGCTATTGGAACATCCTAGGCAATGTTTCTTCCCCAACATGAAACCTGGAGTCTATCTGAAGTCACAGAAAAATAGTAAGTCAAACATTGGAGTTTTACATTTACCTAGAGGACAGCAGAATGACACTGCCTGTCAAATATCATTCCACTTTACAGGGCCACAGAGATAAATGAGAACCCCCACCAAGGAGGAGGCAGGGAAGAATTCACATTGCATGGCTTTGCTGTCTGGACATATTTTACAATCCCAAAAGCATCCTTGTTCAACCTGATGCCTCCAGGTACTTTTAAAATGGAATTTCTGCAATTGAATTTAAAGTTCAAGTTCACAGAACAGGACTAAAATCCATGGAAAATAATTTACTTCCCATTCAGCTAAGATTATTTAATTCTATTCACATAACAAAATTAAAGCTGATAAAAAACTCTATCCTCACTGAACCATTATACACAATTCATACACAAAATCTTATAAATAAAAAGCACATTGAAAGTCTGGTTCCTTTCTAAAACAATAAGAGCAATCTTGTGGGCATCATTAAAATGAAGTCTGCACACAAAAAGCACCAAGCATTCATACATATTATAGTGACATATTGATTTGGAACATTTGCTTATATTAAAATTAATTGAATTAAAGCCAATTTTAACTTAAAAAATTAATTATTAAAGTAAAAATATTAAATTTTATTTATTAAAATGTCTTATTAAAATTTACTTTTTAAAAACAAGATAGCTCAGTTGTATCTTTCTAGTATTTGATTTAATTAACACCTATAAATACCTTTAATAAAAATTGCACAAATAATGTCAAGAGTTCAAATTACATAAGCAAACATAGGATGCCAAAGCGCTACTGTCCAAAAGGCGATGTGGTCTTTAATATTTGCACTCAGTAGAACTTGACAGGAAGGGGATAGGAGAAAATAAATCTGCTGTTTTAACTTTTATTGAATCCCAAACTTGAAAAATATGCTGTTTTACCAAGAAAACAGACAAAATTTTGTCGAATACAGTGTTTCTTTTTCATTTGGTTTCTGGAGGACCATTATTTTTGTCTGCCAATAAAGACAGAGAATGAAGTTAAATTTCCTACTTTTGTTAGAAGCTCTGATACTCATAAAGGTGAAAAATTGTCAGTAACACCACATATGAGGACAAGAGGGCTTGAGGTACTCTGGTAGACATTGCATCCTTATTTCTCACAACTAAAGAGGTACACAGCAAGAAGACTTTTTGAGTTGTAGTCAAGTATTTCAAGAGATATTTTGAAACAACCAAATATCTGTGTATTTTTCCACTTCCAACTAATTTACCGCAAAAACATCTCTCCTATTTTTGTTTTTTGAAGGCACTAAGCATGCTTTTTGGAAATACACATCTTCTCATACCCTTTAACCTTTATGTTCCTTGCAGGTTTTGTAATGTTGATGTCACTGTTGTAATTCTTGCTGGTCAGGTTTTCAAACTCATGTATAGAACAAGCTCAGCTTGTAAGAAAAGCTGAACCTAGGCCTCTATTCTATAAAAACATCTACATAACTTCTTTTGCCCAAATTAAAAAGGCTAGGATTCCTTGTGAGTGAACTCAAGCACCCATTTGGGTATCAGATAAGAACCTGAAAAACTGAGCAGGTTTTGTGAGCTGTTCCCTTTCACTGGAAGTTCCAACATCAAGAATTTGGTCCCATTTATCACTAATAAAGGCTACTGAATTCTTGCCCAATACATGGAATAAAGAGCTATTCTCTCTACCCTTTGATAAAAGCAACTTGATTTCACAGTACAGATTAGACATTTTGGATGTATTTTCCTTCCACTCATCTCAGGAATTAAAACAGAGCAACTTTTAGGTCCAAGACTACTCGTTAGTATACTAGATCATTAGCAGGGAGTGGACAGGCAGCAAAAACCCCTCATCATTAAAATTAAAAAATACCCACCCACAAACCTCTACAGCATTCCAAACAATGTTATATTTTCAAAAAATAATACAATAATATCTAATTTAAAATACTTTTCCTTGGCTTTACCCTTTCCAAATGCCAAGTATATGATTTATAAACAATTACCTGGTATGTATGGCATTAAAAAAAAACCCAGCTTTTAATTGGAATGCAGTTGCTGATAAGAAAAATGATAAATAATTCTGAAACTACTTTTGAAAAAAATAAAGCAGTATGTGAAAACAATGGACTTTCCATAATGAGAGTACAGTAATGTGGAGCACATTATGTAACAGCTTGTGCTCATAGAGCAGGCTGAACGAGGGACAGTGACTGCCTCATCTTACTCTGTCATCTATCTGTAATATTTGAGGACACAAGTAAGAAAATATGCCAAGAGAGAAAACAGTACAATACAGGCTCTGTTTATGCTCCAGTGAAAGATCACACCACACTAGGTAAGGTATGCACATCTCCATCCCAGTTTAAATCCAACACATTACATTCGGGCCAATGACACTTTTGTTCAGAAAAGCTGGGGTTTCTGCCTTTTTGATTGCAAAGGCTAGTGCTAGAATGACAACTGTATACGTCTGATGTAAATCAGGTATTGGTCTCACTAACTGCATTGTCTTGGTGACAGGAAAAGATGTGATTTTCAAGTTGTGTGTTTAATGTTAGCACCTCTTCTTGGAGCAAGCTAAAAAACATTTTGCTTGTGTGTGTTCAGATAAATAGCTTCAAAAAGTAAGATCATCTAGCTGCAATATGCAAAGTCCTTCTGGTAAGAGACCCTCGCACTATTCTGAACATCTGACTCAAAGTAGCATACAATACAATCTATGCTAATACAGAGACAAACTGCCAGGTGAGAAAAATCCTGCAGAATATATCTGTTCTGAAGAATGAAAATGGGAGTAAAAAAACCCCTCCACCCAACAATAAGTGTCTGCAACAAAAAATGAAAAGTCCCCACACTGATCACAAAAGAAACCCAACAGAAAGGCTCTGCTAGCAAGGATCAAAACTCCTCCAGAAGTGCTGGTAACCACAGGATCAAAGTATTTTATTTGCACTACTCCTTAGGCTAAGTGGATAGGGGATAAGCTTAGAAGATAACTGTCTTTATAGGAAGAGCTAGCAGCAACTAAAGCAAGATGTCTGCATTCCTTTGAGACAGTAAGTCAGCATCATGTAATTTATTTATAAGCTACCATAACTACCTATATACATATGTATATAACTAGTATTTCATGCAAATAAAAACTGAAGTGAAATTAATGAACAGGAAGGATGATAATAAAGTAGGACTTTAACAAAGACTGAAAAGAGAACAGAATTCCACTAGTTTTGGAGATGGAAGGGTACAGGCTGGTATCATGGGCCTGAGAAAATTCCCCTCAAACTTCATATTCCAGACAGACATTGTATCCGAACTTTTTGGGCATCCTCTTCAGCAAAGACCTGACACCAGTAAGAGCCTTTTCCAGGCCTACAGCCACCTACCAGCCGTCAACAAGAGCCCTCCTTCTTGGGCATTTATGGGATAGCCCTCCATACAACATGTAGCAAACAAATGAGAAACACTTTCTTTTCCCAGTTTTTGATACGCAACCATCCTTTATTAGAGTAGATTTAAGGAGCTTAAAAGGTATATCTACCGTACATAGAACCTGTGTACTAGGGCCAAACTGAATGAAGGAAATTATGTTTACTGATAGCGCATAGATATTCCACAGCAGACATGTAAGACAGCTTTAACCACTTGCAAAGTGGAGAAAATTGTCTTGTTCAAAGGTACATTGCATATGCACAAAGAGTTTCCCCCCCCAGAAAGTTACTGAAAATAATCTGTAAATTCAAATCCTATCTTGCTATTGCCAGCAATTCATTCTTTAAGGACTGTGTTGGTGTTGGAAGTTAATGCACATTAAGTCTACTGAGTTTTTTTTCTTCTCTCTGTTCTTTCAGTGGGGATGTTCTGTTCTCAAATACCAATCCTTTGCGTGACAGGCACAGTAACTGCCAGGAGTAACCCCAGTAAGCTCTAACTATTCAAGACCTTGCCTCTAGCTTGTTTTGTAAAAGCAGCAAGACATGCAGAACTCCAATTATGCTTTGAAGGTTACAATCTTAAGTAATAATCACTAAAAGTAATAAGCCAAATCAGACATGATCTACAAAACCGTTATCACTAAGAATCATACTGAAGATTCAAACACAAAATTCTTGCAACACATTTAAATTGATGTAATTTTTCATGGTTCTCTACATCAATGCCAATTTTTCAATGTTAAAGAAATAACGACTGAAACAAAACCTGTCTGTCAAATCCCCAATTACTGTAAAGCAAATTCAGTCTACAGCCAATACAGTAAAGACACTGTCATGCAGACATCCAAGCTTGTTTGCCCAGTTTAGCAAACAGTATAACCATATTAGTACAGTACTAGGCAAGCTTACTAGGTCTGATGAGAAAGAGGATATATTAGTCTGAGTAGCACATCACGCTACTATTAATTCATACTAAGCTTCTAAAGAATATTTCTCACTACCTGTATAAGGCAGCACCATGCCACGTAAACACATTCTTTTCAGAGTCCTACTCTTTGCAATGGTAACTTTTTGAGAGCTATGGCCCACAGAATCCACTGTACCAAGCAGCAATTTGCTGATGTTGGTCAGATTATCCCATAACTCTGTTGAAGGTTTGTTTGGATCACTCTAGTAAGGTAACTATTGAGGTAACTCAATACATCTGAAACTCTTATTTGCACAGGCTAAATACACTGTTATCAACACGAAGCAATGAATTATTCCTCTTTGGACTGGCAAGGTCTCTCATTAAGAGTTTCAGTTCTGAAGAAAAATGCCTATTTATACAGATTTGTATTTAAAACATTCTGAATCTGTTCCTACACCAGAAAAGGAACTCAACACCATTTGGACACACTTTATATTGAGGCTGGAAAACATGCTTCACTCTAAACCACTTAAAAGGAAGTAAGATATCTGATTATTCATTACAAATGACATGCTTGAGAAACATTCCACACTAATGAACAGGAAATCCACAACTTTAAAGTTAAATAACAGTAAATAACTGCTACATTATGAATTTCAATCTTGAGTAGCTGGTGGATGCTCTTTACTCTATACTTGCAGCAAGTTTCCACAACACTCGGAAGACTTGGGTCTCCAAAGTTCTTTGTTTCTGGAATCAGTCAGGCATCAGATCCATGGATCAAACAGCTTCCAATATCAGATCCTTTAGAGATGGAAGATTTCTTAGAGGAAAAGCTTCCCTACATTCCCAGCAGCAAAATTTCTTCTTATCCCTTCAAATACATAACATGAATATTCATGTTTTTAAGAACTGACTTAATTCTTTAGCAAAATAACCCCTGGACATTCCCATATGGTAGTGCTGAACTCATATCTATTCCCTTAAAAACACCTCATTAAAACTTGAGCATGTTTAGTGGCAAGATGTTTTACAAGCTTTGTGTCTTGTTAATAAAACACCACACGTTTGCCTGTGCTATTCACATAATGCCCTTCTAAAAACCAACTCCTAGACCTTCTTGCATGCAAGATACTTCAGCATCAAATTAAAACTGATGCATAGCTGTAAGTTCTGAGCAGGCACAACCTGCTCCTGTCTGCACAAGACCACAAAAACGCTCCCCAAAACTAGGATTGCTCACAGAATTTTCCTGCTATTCTTGAGATGTACAGAAATTTCAATGAAGCTAACACTTCATAAAGCAGGAGAGTCTCATGACTCATCATTTCATCAGGCTAGTCATGCAGGAAATGGGGAGTTCCTGTTTGTGGTGGAAACATTAAGAAAGTTTAATAGACACTATCCAGAAGCAGAAAGCAATACAGTACACTGAAATGTACACTGGACAAAGGTCCAAACAAAAGTTTAAGGAAAAAGAAACATCTTGCTCTCATTCTACCTCTGTATTTTCTTAGAAGTCTGTGGGCAAACAGGATACAGATGAGTGCTAGTAGTCTTTGAGATTATATACTATTTTCTTCTCTTCCATATGTACAAAAAATATATACCTCATATACCTCATGCAAAATGAAAAGATACCAAATTAAATAAAGCCAATAACAATTTAAAATGCCTCTAATTACAAAAGCCCTCTCAATTCTTATGAGAGATCTGAGTAAGATATAGGTATCATTACCGCTATTTTGATGGTTAACAAAAATCCCTCAATGAACAGTTAGCAGTGGAAGCATCTGAAGGCACACTCACCTTGTTTTGTGTTTTATGCCCATTGTGACTTCACCTGCTCTCTATCCCCCATTTGCCAAATGCAAGATTTCTCAGACTCTCTGCTCCAGCACCTGAAGCTGGGTCCCAGGCAGAGGCTGCCAGGCAGCAGCTGCTGTACCGAGTCAAGCTGTGCTTCTCAGCATTGGATTTTTTTTTACTGGAAGGATTCTCATTATTATTTATTTATACGGGAACATTTTATTTCTTCTTCAACCTCCTACAGTTATTTCAAAGGACTGTTCTCACTGTCAATTCATTACGTACTTACTGTCATTAGTATTAGATAAGCTACCATATTTTTTTACATACATATATACACAGTCACATTTAGATATAAACTTGTGTGTATATATAAATAGGCACACACATGTACATATGTGTCTTTTCAATATACAGTTCTTATTTGCAGGAAAACTCACAGCAAGTCACTGTGCTTAATAATCCAAAGGATGAAACTGAATTAAAATAACTAGTACCAAACTCATCCTATGTTCTCAATCACATTGAAAAGTCTTTCAAATCCACAAATATCTGTAATTTTATCCCCCAAATCCACTACACCCTAAACTGGAAATAAAACCAGATTACAAATAATGTTCAACCAAGCAGAAACCTTTCTAGTGGGGAAAAAAACCCTACCCAACAACCCCAAAACTCCAAAGTTGAACAGAATTTTAAACAAATAATTTGAAAAATTAGCAAGTTGTTTTAAAACAATTTTTCCTCTGGATTGGATTGATAAAAGCTCTAAGTCTTAAGAATCACACTAGCTATAACTAGCACATTATAAAAGATGGGAAACCAAGATTCGTCCTCATTCTAAATCTCTCTGAGAAAAAAAAGTGTTCTCAATAGTGGAAAAATAATGGAAATATTTTCATGTAGTTTATTAATACATCAAAGGCACCATTTTTTCACTAAATATTCCTTTGCTATGATTAGAGACTTGAGATATTACAACATTTTTGGAGAGAAAGTCTTAAATTTAAGATTGTTTTCAGTAGGTCTAAATTACACACTACAGCCTAGATAGTTCAAGTTACAATAACTGCAGTGTCTCTTCATTAAATGCTTGTCTGCAATTGGAAATTAGCAAAAGACCCAATTAAAAAAAATTGACTGATACTTTTAAAAAAGAAAAATGCATGCCAGATTGAAACTCTCTGGCAATGACCACAACTAAAAAAAGCAAAAGTTCATACCCTGACCTATTAAGGTAGGAACTAAAAAATAAATAAATTGTACTCTTCAGAATATTTTACTATTTTCTGGCTGCCTTTTTAATTCCTCCCTCACATTCAAATCAGCAAACCAGAAGTTAGGAGCACTGCCTGCACAGACTGTCCTGCCAGGGAATACAGCAAGATGCTGCTCCACAGTACCAAATACTTTAGTACAAGTTTTTGTTGCCAAGTCCAGTTGCCAACAAAAAAAGTCCTTCATGCAAACAGTCTACAGGAATTGCCTGAAGGAATCTGACAAAACAGGTAACAACACTGGGTCTGATGCATGCCTGGGACAGACTAGTTAGTAAACCCATAATCTCTCACCTCTTCAGAAACACAGCTTGAAGAGTTAAAAACTGCACAATTCCTGCTTAGCCTTTGCTATGTTATCGTAGCTTTTAAGTACTATTTATTCTCATCTGTTTACATACAAAAGCCACAGGGTAGCTATGCTCTGATTGCCAGAAGCTTTATCAAGTAACAAGAGGTGTTATAGATTAATTGGCCTGGAAGATTATTTCTCTGAAAGCATACTCCACATGGAGCAAATCACAAACCATTATGAAACATCGTAACACTTTTCTAATCAATAATCATAGTGTTCCTAAAGGGGAAAGGAGTACGATTTGGACACACCTGCCTTCCCATTGCTTTTATCTAGCCCAAGCAAATCTCTGTGCAAAACTGTCAAAGTTTTCCCCACTGTTTGCAATACTATTTCCACTCCCTGTTAAAACCAGCCTCCCTGAATCCCCCGCAAAAGCACAGAAACATGGTATTGCAGATGAACCACCACTATTTGAAAAGCAGCATGTATTAAACCTGCTCTGAGTGACTACTTCCAGTTGTCCCAACCAGCAACGTCTTAACACTAATGTAACTCAAGTTACAACAGGCCCTGGTAACGAAAGGCATAACTCAATTTATACGTAGCAATTAATGTCGAAAGAGGTTTTTAGAGGTATAGATATGTCAGACTAAAGTGAATTTACACTTGTAGTTGTATGCATGCACGCTTTATCAAAAACAAACAAAAATTTCAAATTAGTAATTGGTAAAATAATTGGCTACAGAAAGACAATGAACAAAAAGGTTAAAAGATTCCTAAAGATTTTCTTTCCCTCGTTACACATTATGGCTTTTTAATTTGTTTTTAAGCAAGGCCATATTTACGTATATGTTTCTTTACATTGAGAGGTATTTCAGTGTAATTGCTGAATTAGACAGCAATTACAGTTTTCCACATAACTTATTTAAAAATTCTTCTAATGTATGAAATAGGTACAGAATTTTTTTGTATGATCAGAACGTTGAACTCTACTAAATTTTGTAGAATGTTCCATATTTCAGCCAAGTAGTTCAGGCTTTCCTATTCTACACTGTACTCTCAAGTCTGCGGAAAAAAAACCCAAAAACCAGTTACCCCACAGTTCAATCCACAAGGTTAAGTATAAAGAGGAAAGCCAGCAGACCATACTTTTATTATCTATTTAACCTCTTTTAGGACTTTGCTGACCAATACGAGCATCACAAAGAATCCTTCGTTTTTAAACTGTACTTCAGTTTTCATTATTAATTCCTAAATTATTAAGATTTTTGAGACCCTTGATAATCTAATTATCCTGGTACCCAGACCCAATGCTGTATAAGTCGTCCTAGACTTGTCAGTAGACTAACAAACCAATTTTCTTCCTCTTTCAGTCTATGCAATGACCTGCAGAGTAAAATAAATTAAAAGATTTAACAGATAATCAAGTAAGAAGTTGTATCTTACCCTAGAATGACGTCTAGCAACATTCTCCTACTACACAAGTTAACACAAACAAGAAGTTATGCAAACCCACACTTGGCAGGCCTGGGAAGGGAGCCTACATCTCTACTGCAGTCATCCACACAACAACCCTATTGCTCAAAATAACCAAGTCACACACATAGACTTAGCCCTCCTATTTGTACCTGGCACTTTGGTGCTACTGGATCATATGCCTTGCCAGTCCCAGGAACAAAGCTTGGGATTTATGGGCAACACTTCATTGCTATCTAACACAGGTGGGTGGTAGGGAGGGCAGACAAGATTGTTTGGTTCTATGGTTTTGTTTTCTTTTTCTTTCTTTCTTCCTTTCTTCCCAAAATAGTAACATAGGCGAGCTTTTATTTTCTTTTTTGGTCTTACTATAGAAAAAAAACCACTAAATTAAGAGCTGTGCTGGATGGCCAATAGTCCAGATAGAAAACTTACAGATAGCCCTGATCGCTACAGTCCTTGGTACAGAATGTGGAATTTCATTTGCCCATCTCACATTTTATGTTGGAAAAAACCCCACCAACTCACACATAAAGCAGCTTTAAAATATGTTTTGTACTTTAAATCTATTTCAATCTCACAAAGCACAATGAGCAGTAAGATACGGGTGTTTCATGTTTAAGTCATTTATCATATGTCAATATGCGCAGTGAGCACTTTTGAACATTGGGAGAGATCTGTGTGCTTTTGGGATTCCTCCAAAAAGAGTGCTTGTTTGGCTTTAGCATAAGAGCAAGGGGCACACTGACACCAGTTCAAAGGAGGATCAGATGTTTATCCCCTCTGCTAAGATCAAGTGCAATCAGGTTACAAAAACTGCATATTGGGTTACCTGAAGTATCACTTTTCATGGCAAGAAATATTATCCTAATAAGTCTAAGAGGAGGAAAAATTGTGCTGACTTTGAACGGTCCTTTCAATAGCCAGATCTGCAAACTTTAAATCATTTTTGACAGAGATCTGGTATTCCTGCCACAGAATTTTATTCTTAACAAATAGCCAAAATGAGAAACTCCATTTTCATGATCTTTTAAACTGATCATACATCATTAAAGTTTTGGTTACAAACAGAAATGGCACAGTTTGCAACAGTAATAGGCCTCCAAATCTTAAAGAAACAAACAAACAAATCCTGATTTATAAAAGGCAATGCTGAAATAATTTAGTTAGCTAAAACTAACTGCTGAGAAGTACATAAAATTCAAACCAGCCATACTCTAATCAGCAAGAGCAGGAAATGTTGAGGATCCCCATTAACTAACAAAGAGATATTAAATATGTCAGTTATCACACAAGATTTTCCTTACTGCCAAGTCTCAAAAGCTCAGGATGGAACCAAGAAATAATTTTTTTAAACATATATACATATATACACACAGAGAGCACAGCAAGAGCCATGTGTGTAACAGAAATTGTATCAGGCTTGACATATGTGGTGTATGTGATTTAAGCCTGATTAATGAAACAAGCAGCTACAGTTTCGTAAGCTTTCTTGGGGAAGGGTAGGGAGAAGCAACCCCTTCCCCCCTGTTTTTTCCGTTAATTGGATCCTCAAGAGAGTTCACCTTCCCAACAATACATTTAATCAAAGTTCCTATAAAACATTTTTGTCTATAAAATAGCTGCATGCTTCCAACTTGCAGAAAAGGTAAGTCTTTTTGAACAACAGCTTAAGCAGCTAGGGACACACTCGATTTGTTCTTTCTTCACAAAAGATTACAACTGCAGAGTGGAATACAATACATACTTTCTAAATCTAGACTGAGCCTGTGACTCAGGAATGCTGGTGTGGCATGAACAATCTCCTTGCTGAAAGATCCTGCTTGCTATAAGTACATCATTTTACAGTCACACACAGCAATTCATGAAAGGCCACCCATCTCAGAAAATATCTAAATACAATGCTATGGTAGAAAACATCATCTGTTTTAGGAGTAATGCTCTAATACAGCCCCAGCCTGAGTGCAATCTTTAGCTATTACCATGATACCAAACAGTTATCACAGCCTAGCTTTGGAAGGCTAAATAAAAAGACTCAACTCACTTAGCTTTGAAAAAGTATTAAGCCAATTGCAATTAATGTTAAAGATAACATACCCTAAAAATAAAAACGTAAATGAAGTTGAATGATAACAGAAGGAAAAAACAAAAACTACACCCACAGTTTATCAAAACACTAACAACTTTCCTAGATGAATGTCGCTGTCACAACGAAGACCTACAACAGCGCTATCTGCAGTTCACTTCTGAGCAAAATTAATTTGCAGAACCCTGCCAGGTCTTCAGTTAGAGTCCAACCCATGCTCAGGGGAAGGGGGGAAGGAAGGAATCTGAACTATTAGAATACAAACTGCAAAATAATTAGTTGCTCTTGAGAGAGGGAAAAGACTCTGCAGAGGCATTGGAGGAAATGACTCTGGAATTCAAATGACTGTACTGAAGCACTTGGATAGCAAAGTGGAAAAAAATCCAACATATACACTGGTCTAATACAGTCCACAACAGTCAAAACAGTTTATCACGATCCTTCTCTTTATTAGGAAATACACATAACCACTTCATTTTCTTCTCTCTTCTCCTCATTCAGTCCATACCAATTTATGACACGTAACTAAGGGGACAACTTCGGATCTAGACTATGTAAGGATATATTATCTCCAGCCAAGTACATACAGCAAACAAAAACCCAAGGAAAAGAACAAACCATACACACACAGAAAAATCCACTAGGCAGTTCACTTCATTTCTACCAAACAATAGGAGAATTTATATGCTTGCTTAGTCCCAACAAACAAGTGTTTTAAGAGATATATGTGAATATAATATTACATACTGTAGTAGGACTAGGACTACCATGATAGGAAGGAGTGATCATGTGTGATAAGCATCTGCCTTGGCTGAAGAAGGTGGCTGTGAAAAAATAGCATACTTGTTCTGGATGGATTCTAAATACACCTTGGGTGTTATCAGTCTAAGATGCACACACGTTCTGTTAAAAGGAGATATATCCACAGAAAGGAATACAAAAATTAAGATGTAAAAAATAAAAAACCCCTCAGATGTTGAATACTGTACCTACAGTATGTCTCTTCACTGTAACTACCTGGCAGTCTAAAGTAACCCTAGACATCAATTACAGCACATCTGCTGACTCCATATTTATGGACAACTGTTTGACAAAACTTGAAATAGAGCAAAAACCAAAACCAAACCGCTACCACATACATACAGACATCTAGCACAGGATTTTGTAATAGACAGTCAAAAAAGCTGAAAGATACTAACCTAACTTTGTGTACAGGCACTATAGCTATGAATGCTGACTTACACATGGAGGAATACAAATGAAACAATACAGCCTAATCTGCTTTTAAAAATAAAAATGGCAGTGAGACCAGAGAAGAGACCATATGAAGAGACTGGAAGGATACACAGC
Source organism: Elanus axillaris (assembly GCA_026212715.1). NCBI lineage: Eukaryota > Metazoa > Chordata > Aves > Accipitriformes > Accipitridae > Elanus > Elanus axillaris. The sequence continues at coordinate 6,459,828 of JANZLQ010000078.1, read as the reverse complement.
TAATGCTCTCATAACTAAACAGAAGATTAAATCTTTTGATATTATATAATCCATCATACAATCTTAAGAACATGCAAAACTACTGAAAAAGAAAGGAAGAAAGTCCAACCCTATGAAACAAAACTTTAGATTTGACAGCAGGTCTACTTATACAGGGTCCTACTCAAGCTCTTCAAGGCAATGGGAAGGCTCCCCTTATACTTCAGCTAGCATTGATCAGATATAAATTCTGCAGAATGCTTTTAAATGTCAAAATACACATACCAAACTAAATACTTGCTTTTGGTTTACATCTCTCAAGAAGAAAGTGTAAACAATTATCATAGCCTTATACTGGCCACTATGTAGCATCTAGATGTTAGCCTTTACTTTTGGAGGAGAAACAGCTACATACATTCCCATAGCGTTAAGCCCTAAATGGTTTACGTCAATCTGCTTTAATAAAGCAATTTTTAATCAATGTAAAGAGTTTATGCTATATTATCTTGCAGAGTGTCAAACATGCGTATTAGAATTTTAATAGAAAGTAAATACAGTAACTGCATGCTGTTCAAATCTTGAATTTCACCCAATGGAACAAACTCAATTTCATTTCAGTACAATTTTTAAATCTGCACTGTCTGGGTTTGCAGCACCACAAATAGGGCACATACACACAATTTCTCATTTTTACTTATTAATATAATCATTAGGCTTCCCTTTTAAAAATCCACTATTAAACCTACCTACTGAAACCCCAGACCATTTTCTTATAATTGTCTAATGTATACTATAGACTGTATTTAATTTAAGAAGAACTGAAGTGTACATATCACATTTAACCAGCCTAACTTTCTAAAAAGTCTGATGCAACTGCATAAACAAACTTTGCCGTTACCCAAGCACTGCAGAACTAACATTTGGAAGGAATTCAGAATTAGGTCTTTACTATCAACACAAATCTACAAAGCCACACTCCTCCTTCCTAGTATAAAGTGTATGTATAGGCTTTACTTTGCCTATGACAAAAGCAATAAAATTTACAGCTCATGAATTAGCAAAGTTTTAAAGTGATTAGTATAGCAGAAAGCTGTATTAAAACAAAATCGAAATGTATTCAAAGCTAATGATGTTTGGTTTTACCTGAAAATTAACATCTTCTTTCTTAAATATCAGTGCTCGAACTTCATCAGGATCTCCATTAAATATAGCTTGAACCAATGGTGGCTGAAATGAAGAAAAAACACATTTTAGAATATAATCCCAGGTTAGCTTTTAGTGATACACATGTGTTTTTTTGATACATAACATAAACACAAGATGATGACAAAATAAAGCATCCCAGGCAGTGAAATAAAGAAACCAGCAAGAGTATTTAGAATTGAAGAAATTCCAAGTTTTAAAAACCTCAAACACATGAACATACTCCAAGTTCATGAAATAAAAATAAAAAAAAAACAACCAAGGTCCAGATGACTAGCTTAGAACAGCTGAAAAGGGAACTCATAATAAAATCAGGGCTGTTATGTACTGCAAATTCTATACAGCATAAGCAAACCCCTTTTACATTAGCAAGTGACTAAAGTTACTAGAAGTTTTCACCTGTTTAGACAGAGTGGGAAAGCAAAGTGCATCAGATAAGTATGGTAACAAATTCACACTCACACACATCTACTACTAAATATAGCAGGATTTCTTAGTAAGAAAAGCTGCTGAGCTATGCTAGCAAGATTTAAGTCAGTCACTTGACAAAATAAAATAATTTAATGCAGTAAAAGCACAGTCCCTAGTGTTGATCATTTCTAGAACACTGTTGAATCTAACAGTTACATCAAGATTATGACTTATGCTATTTTTCATTTTAGCTTAAAATTGCTCTTGCTTGATGTACACTCCATACTCTATCAGTTCTCAAAATAAACACAGCATATTATTGCAATAAAATGATTACATCAGTTTCTAAAGTGGTACTGCATAAATGTACCACTGAGGAATGAGGAGTGGAGCGGGGAAAAACCATTTACTTCAAATACAGCATACCAAGCCCTCTAAAAATCCTCTGCTATTACACAAGAGTTGAAATCTGTTATTGCTGCACCGTAAAGTTACATGAAAAAGAATGGGCCCTTGCAAATATTAATTCTACAGCTAAGTTTCAGCTTTTTCCCTCTTCAATACAGGCAGGTTTTTACCACTTTGCCTTGTTTCAACATCACGCATATTCATATCAATCTTAGGAAAATTACTACTGGTATTCGCAACAGTATTATAAGCAGGAAATATGCCAACAAACAACATGCCTTACCAGCACGTTTCCAGAGGGCGATGGACGTAAAGATACATTTTCCTGAGGTAATTTGGAAATAAATGTGGGAGAATCATCTTCCACCTCCTCCAAAACAACAATACAGACTCGACTCATTCGATCCGTTTGAGGAAGCAAAAGCAAACAAAAAAATGCCAGCAACAGTATTTTTGGAACCAGACCACAAATATTGCAATGGAGACCATAGAGGAAACACTTTCACCTGTTTCACATGCCCTCACAAACTTGTGAGTGCTACCGCTGGTGTATTAGCATTTAAAAAAGGACATTCCAATCCCCCCTTACACTTCATTTTTCAGATTTAAACACCCTGAGATGTTCAAGACAATGCTGAAAAAAAAGGGTTTTTTTTAAAATAAAATTTCCCTACGCATCGAAGCCACAATAATGAAACTGTGGAACAGCTGATAAAAATATCCCAAGATCCAATTCCATTCAAACAGCACTGTCACACACAGCTGTCCTTTCACAAGCAAATTTGTCTTTGTTAATGTCACAACTTCCACAGCGTCCTTCTACCCCCACAGTGAAATCTTTGTTGCAGAAGACACAACACCGTCCTATTGAGGACAGAACAAGGAACAATTGCCCCGAGAGAGACGGCCGCAGCTATACCCACTCCAGCAAGGTCGGTTTTAAATCAACCGTTGTAGGCTTTCTCGTGACTGAAAATAAACACGTCTTCTGATCATCCTGTCATGCTACGGCTTCCTTTCTCAATGTCAAGAACAGTCAAGCCAGAAAAATGCATCTCGTTTCCAGCAGTTATTCAGGACCTGCTTGGAGGAAAGTAATTCCTTCCCATGCAAGAAAAATATCTGCAACGTACAGCACGGCTGCGGTACATTTACATGCGATGAGTCAGACCACAGGGACAATGAACTCCTTGAATAATATTGCCAGTTGAATCCAGCCTCCCCAAAACGACAGCAACGCAGACAGTGTTACTCTGTCACGGACACAAGCAATGCAGAGCGTTCATTTTTTCCTTCACCGGGCAGTAGCTGTGGCTTCTCCATCAGGGAATGCGCTAGGCAGAAATACTGTTGAGGAAGAATGCTTCAGCAAAACAAGCTAGCTACCACACACAAAAGCTCAAATTACTGCCCTAGACTTCTTCTGCAAAAGCAGTTCATCACTCAAGTGTTTCTTTTGATCACCATGTGAATGCAGTTCCCATGATAGTCTTCATTCAGATTGAGGGGGAGAGGAGAAAAAGGAAAAAAAAAAAAAAATCAGACTCCGTACATCATCTCTGAGCCAACTTCTTTATCCGAACATCTGTCACTGTGCCAACCTGAATCCCCTCTTCTGCTAGAGCTTCTGCTTATCAGTTTTTTGCCTCGACAAATTAAATTATACAATCAGCAGATAGCCTTGCAAAGCTTCAAAAAAGCCTGGCTGTCCGATCCGGTCCTTAAAAGTCCGTAAGAGCAGAGCACAACCCACCGCCACAGCAGCATTCCCGCTGAGCAGCAGCCCGGCGAGCAGCGACTGCAGCCTGGCAGGATGAAATGCCTAGTAATGCTCACATGTCACACTTACCAGAGAACCCAGCCACTGCACGCAGTGCAACTTCCTCTGGCACCAAAAAAAAGCGCCTTTTTCTTTTTTTTGGGGGCAGTCTTTGCAGTTACATCTGTGCCAGTTCTGTGACTAACGCAGCTGAAAACGTAAAAATCCTATAACTGAAGAAAGAGCGACTGTTTAATATTTTCCACTAAAAGCCGCAAAGAAATCCGATGTACTGGCTCTGCTGACTAACAACAATTCAGGCAGTAAACAATTCCAGCATTTTAACTGCTTTCATATGGCACTGGTCAGAGCTGCAAAACAGTCCTCACTTAACTCGCTGAAGACAAGAAACTCCCCACATAAATACTATGAAAATTAAATGAAAGTAAAATATCTCTTAATCAGTTGACTATTAAAAAGCCAGATATTAATGACCAAATGCATGGTTTTTGTGACTAGCATAGACAAACATACCCTTAGCTTGGAAAAATTACATTGAGTGTAATTTAAATATAATAATATTAATAATAGTATGAATAGAATATAAAGCCCTACAACTTGCTGAATAAATATTTCAGCCTGAATCTGCCTAAATGGTGCTGGCTTGTGGGTGTATTATGTAAATGGCTTCTGTCAAAGTTGCTGGATAAGCTTCAGTGTTACAGGAACAGAAGGAAGGTTTTTGTTCCTGGTGTGCAGTATGAAGGCACATTTACTGTCCTTCAGTGGCTGGTAAGATCAAAATTTGTCAACGGTGAACAAGTTTCTAGCTCTTCAATAAAGCATTTGCACTCAGGTTTCATATATGAATCCAGGCAGAGGGGAAGTCAGGTTTAAGTGGTATATTAAATGGTTTGGACATAATAGACATACTGAATTCCCACCTTTGGGGGCCACAGGCAGAAAAAGCTCACATCAGCACTCTTTTGAAATAATGTCTACAACAGCTTCACTGCAACGTAATAAACTGCTTAACACACACCTACTGACACTTCATGCAGGTGAAGGTTTTTGTAAGTGCAAAAGAGTACCTTAGCCAAGGGCTCTCTGAGCTCAGGACTGCTGGCTTGGCAGAACATAGCACCAGCTTCTGATTCACCATGAAATTTCAGATTCAGATTTCTCAAGTGTTCTCATTTATGGCATGTGACTAACAAACATCTTTATAAATATATTCTGTTCATTACATAGAGTCCAGATGTTTTGGAATTTCATACTTTTGGCCTTAATTATGAAAAAGTAATGGTTTGTACACTACACTGCTTTGTTCTAGCATTTCAACCATTTATTAAAAAGAAACAAGACAGATTCACATGAATACATATGAGAAGTCATGTTCTTGGCCCCAGCAAAACCAGTTTAAATAAAACCATGGACATCCTCAAGGCTCATCTACTGCAACGCCCTACTGTCTGCTAAGGAACACAGCAACCACAACCTAGAAAATATTTTGCTGTTTGTGAAAAATGCCCTAAGGAATAGACACTGTAGCTTACTTGCGTAACAAAACATTCATTAAAAAAAAGAAAAATCAGATTTTAAGTCTACAAGCAAAGTACACTGACAAAATGCATACTTGCGTTTCATACTATACACACACACATACTTGTTAAGACAATGGTTTTCTAGCTAAGCCCATATGTTTAGTGCAAATGAACACTTTTCGACAGTAAGTACCTTTATATAGTAAGCAAATGGTAAGGGTTCCATATGCTTTCTTTGGAATTACCAACTGGACGTGTTGCTAGATAGAGATAATACCCAATTTAGTTCAAATAATCTGGAAGCGGTCCATGTTTTTACCTTTGCAATTAATGCTCCAAAGTGCACTCAAAAAAAATCAGCTAGAAATTCAATAGTTACCGTAAAGAAGTATAGGACTTCACACTCAGTTAACTGTGAAAATTCAGAAGAGTTAAGAATACTCTTGAATGTACTCCAGTAATTATTCTTACACATAATTAAAATAAAATTAGTATAAACTATTTCCAAAAGTTAACATACTATATTTTGCACAACATTACGTATTTTTGAATGGTGACATTACTATGGTCAAAGAGTTAAAAGCCAGTACGTCACAGTTTGCATTAGAAAGAGAACCAACACAACAGAGTCAATATTATATTGATCTTGATGGCAAATCTAAACCATCTAAGTAAGCGGAGGAAAAAAACCCCTATTCACACTAGGAATATGTGTGTGTGCAATTACTTCCATAACCAAAGGACAACCTGGTTCTAGAAACATTTAACTTCTGCCTACAATGAACTAGCACTTGAAAGTTACTTAAAGGAACAATCTCCCCACCCCCCATTCCCTTCAACTGAAAGTACTGCCTTCACCTCAAAACAAACACCATCTCTCATCATCTCTTCTTTCAGCATCAAAAAGTCATCCAAGCTATCCTCTGGTGTGCAAAATACAAGTTTCTAATGCTACCTAACAGCTATTCTGAAAGCCAAAAACTGGAAGTTCACAATTCTACTGAAATAAACTAAACTAAGGTTTTTCAGTTTTTCAGCAGATGATCTAGACTATTAACTTCCAGTGCAGAAGAGATAATAGTAACAGAGAATGAAAGCAGAGTAAATTCATGAGGATTAATTTAAGGCCTCCTCTCCTCAAACTAATTTAGGAATCATAACAGATCTGTGTAAAGGTATGAAGAAAGAACACTGCATCTCTTGAAAAAGCCTTTTCAGTTTATCTTAATAAAACTTAAAATAACTGAAGACAGCAGGTCACCAGCATCCATCTTCTCCAGATGTCACATACTGCCAATAAGAAAGCTTACTGAACAGGAAAGAAGAGTAAAAAATGGCCTAACTTAAAGAGGGGGGGGGGGAAAGGCTAAGTCTACTGGGGCTCAAGGGGAGATCTATTGGATAGCTTCCACAACTTCTAATATTTAAAAAAGTATAATCTCCATACTTAGCTCTAAAATTTTAAGGAGTGCAATGGAGAGAGAATAAAAACAATTTTCAAGTGGACAATAGTGAGGATAAGCAATTTGGCAAAAAAGCTTTTGTATTGACATGAAAGCTTTTTGCAAATGAAAAAAAATTGTTGTAATTTTCAAGCTACACTTGCTATTTAACTAAATCAAGTTCCAAGAGTCCTTTATGGGTGCATATAAAGAGAATGTATTACAAGAATGCAATATACAGGTTAAAACATGGATGACAGTCATATCTACACCAGACAAAACTCACGAACTCTGAATCAGCTAAAAATAGCAACTTTTTCTATAGATTGACCTTATTTATTCTCTAGGACCTGACAAGCAGAAGACTGTAGCAGCACTGCTGATGACACTGAAAATGTCACCAAAGCACATTCAATATCAACGAACCTACCCAAATAAAGATTTCTCTCCTGCCAATCAGCATTTTTACCAGTCTTTTTTTGGCTGAGATTAATCCAACTGGTTTCATTTAATATTTTGTATAATTAAGGATCTAGGAAACAAAGGAAATTGTTCTGTCAGTTTCCAGTAAAAATGAAAAAAATTTAGAACCAAGTCAGTTTTATGAATCATTTTTTAAACAACCTGTATCATCTCTGCAAGGCAAAGACCTAACCTATGGATTTATTCAGAAGACAAAGATTGCTTGTAATAGCTTCAGCTCTAAATACATAGGCATGTCCCAGTATAAGCAGATTTTTATATAATTTAGCTAGAATATTCACTGAAGTGTTGCCCACATATAGACAGAGATGAGTGTTCAGCATCACCATGAATATAAGCTACAATACTTCAAGAAGCATTGTGAGTCACTCATCTGAACTCCTCTGCTCGTTTCCTCCCCACTCCTGAGGGAATGAGGTGGAGTCGGGAAAGAGAACAGTCTAAAGCAACAAGAAATTACTACCTTTCTTCCCAGTTTTGCTCTGTTTATTCCAGACCATATGCACAGCTGGGATACAGAAAAAGGAGGGTTTCAAGGACAAGCAAAATAGCTTTGCTTGCACCTCCCAGATACCATAGGCAGTTCTTACTACTTTTTCTTACAGAAGGATATAAGCCTCTATTAAGCTACAGAACTATTTTATCTAGTCATGTATTCTCTTTGAATTAAGACTTTGCAATTAATAAAATGCAAGTGAACAGTCATCTCAACAAAAAATTGAGACACAAATATGACAAAGAAGAAAAATAATCCAGCATTCATTCTAAATTTTATCTATTGGAGCAGTATAAGAAAAGTTAATAACGCAAAATGTCTGTTAGTAATTGAGATGGAAATTTCATTTGTATACTTAAACTGTAACCTTTTAAAAATTCTTCAGAAATACCATCTGATCAAAGAGCAATAAAATATCTTAAAAGTATTAAAAGTCTACCAAGCAATTTTCTGTTTAATACTTCTTGCACATTTTATACATCTAAATAACACACTGGCAGAGAAACTCTCAGCTGAAGTACCTTACAACCACCACAGTACAAAATAAATCAATACCTTTAAAAAAAAATTCTCTCCAATATCCAAAATAGGGAATCTAGCAATCAGGAAAAAAAAAAGAGAGAATGGAGCACACATTCCTAAAAACCAGAAAAGCAAATACAATTCTTATTTCTCTTTAAAGAAAGTGGACGTCTGAGGGAACAGCATCCTCCCTCACGATTTTCTAGCTAGGATGTCACCCACAACACTTCCCTTTTTCTAAGGGCCAGATTTAACTTCACTGGCAGGAGTTTTCTATTTGTGCTCTTTTAGTGTACAACCCTGTAATCAAAATCAACAATCCAAATGGAATTGTCAGTCTTATAAAATTAACCAGAAGTCAAAACAACTCCTGTTTCAGGCAAGAGAGACCACAAAAAGATGCATCTATCCACATAGTTGTTATGGATAGGTAAAATAATTCTGCATCCATGAAGACAAATAGATGTAGACAAACTACTTTAGGTAGTGTGGTGTGGGTTTTGGACAGGAGATGGGTTGGTTTTAAAGTAACTCTTCTTTTTGGGCGAAGGTAAGTGACAGAAGATGACTTCTGTTGGAAAATGGAGAAGATTATCTCAAAACATCTGCTCAGTCAAAGAAAGAAGCAGGCAAAACACTTCACCATTTGTTAAACCCACACAAACTCACAATTATAACTGTACACTTAAGGGTTTTTTTTTTTGCAAGTATGACAGCTTTTAAAAAAACATTTTCATAGTACGAAAAGCAAAGTCCGCAGATCGGTTACAGGTATCTTCCCCTGTTGGCAGAGTAAAGGCAGAAAAGCCACTGATCGCACGAATACTTCTGGCCTCCTTAGTTCCTTCTAGCTCAGACCATGTCCACAGCCAATTTTGTCTTCTGGCACTGAAAATGGCATCAATTACAATAATAACCACAATATCCTTCAAGGAATAATTACAGAAGGCAGCAATTTCAGCTGTGCACACCAGCTCTAAAAGCAGAGTTGAAGGAAACAAACAAAACAAAAATGAAAGGCTCAGTCTCAGCAGCCCCTGTTTGCTCTTTCACATGTTAACTGTTCGCTCCCAGCACTACCCAGACAGTTGCTGGGAGGTGAGACAGGACAGGAACGCAACAATAGTGGAACAAAAATAAGAACCCAGAGACATCAGAAGACATCAACCCACTGCCACAGCTGGCATTGACAGCCTGATGCTTCAGGAAGCGATGCTATTACATCGTCCCAAGGAGAAGAAACAGATAAAGGTGGCTTGGCTGGAGCATATGAATGACTGCAGAATTCCTAATGTTAGATTTGTATCATCTATCACATTGCCTTTGAAATGTTTATACCAATAATGCACACATTCTTATACATTAACTCAAACATGATCCCACTAAATTGTATTAGGACAGCTGGTAACACAACTAAGAGAATTCCCTTTGTGCATGCGGGTGCATGCATGCACCAAGAAGAATTAGTACATCTCCTTTGATCTACTTTTCTACTGATCTATAGTCATGCTCTAAAGATGAGCACAGGAAATGCTGATTTTATGTATTTCCCCTTTGAAAATTTCTTCCTGCAATATTGCTTCTGCAGGAAAAACAGAATCAAGCTCAACAGTTATTACAAAAAAACCTAACCCATATCACAAAAGGTCAACATAACATTGTCTTATTTTCAGCATACAATAGACTTGCTTTTCCCTCGTCAGTAGGTATTCCAGGGCTTGCAAATACAGTGCATGGTCTGGGCTTTAAGGACAGATGCTGTAGAGCCCAAGATCACAGGCCTCTCAGAGGCTGCATCCTTGAATATCAGTAGATCTCCTTGGGGTTTTCTGAAGGATGGCACACCAGGCTTAACAGCTTGTTCTTGCTCTGATGCACTGAAACCAGTGCATGTATCCCATGCCTATATCCCAAGGAAAAGCAGCAGTTCTCACCTTCCAGCTGCTTAATCAAAAAAACCTGAATGTGATCTTTCATTGTTACATGGGAAAAAAACAAGTTCCAGTTTCCCTGGATTCAGATGCTTTTTTTGGTTTGTTTTTTAACAAACTGGTGTTTCTCCAGCAGATGATTAGGAATGCATTACAACTGATCTGTAGGGCCAATCAACTTCCCCACTGAGGCTCATTTACCTGTATGGGCTAAAAGACAATAACCTTTATCCTCACTTTGCCTTTTTTCTTAACTTTGGTTCTTTTGCTGAAGGCTGGAAACCCCCTTAAAGGAAAGGCAGAACAATGCAACATGCCCAGATTCAGCACTGGACAGTGCTGGTGTTGAGGTTGAACATTTGGAAATTCTAGCTGGAGCCAAGAAACCTGGAATAAAGTTTATCATTTCCTCATTAAAACTCTGCTGGACTGCCATACTGCTGAGCTTCTGAAGAAGCAGGTAGATTTCTAGAAATGAGAGTTGCTCTGCTGCCTATGGCAAGTGACCAATCTGATTCTATCTCTAGCTCCACTCTAAATGATGACATATAAAAGCTGTCACTGCAGCATGTTTGATGAACTTGGGATGACAGACAAATCAGCTACTCTTTTCCAAGTCACATCAAGGTTATTCCTCCCAATACCATTCTTTAACACAGATTTGCCATTCTCCTCCTTTTCCCCTTCTCTTCTCCCTACAAAATTCATTAGCTAACTAACCTTTTTCAGCACTGTTTCAGTTAGACTACAGCACATACCGCTTTTGAGTTGTGCACCAAGTTACACAGAAAGAACAAAGAAACCCAAATTTGACTACGAGCATGTGAAACTATGGAAGAAATTCACATTCATAAAAGACATTTTCATTTTAGCAGTTAAGAAGAGCAGCAGGTAGCCATATAAAAATATAACGCAAATCCTAGTGTTCTAAAAGACCTTCTACAAGCTTGAGAAGTTATTCTCATGACTGAATTTTTATCCCACACCACTTGCAGAATTTAGGCAGAAAAGTCAAGTCTGTTATGCCAGTCAGTAACAGGCTTTCACAATTTTATGTCACCAACCACATGAATCCTTGTGGGTAAGTTGCCATCGTTACAAAATGTTTGCTTTTATACGTTTGTTTGAAATTTAGATGGAAGTCCCACATGGCCAAAACCAGCACTGGTTGGGAGTGTTCCACCAACATTTAAGAACTTGAGTCAGAAATGCATGCCACTTCCGCTCAGACTATTATCTGGGAAACACTAAAAAAATGATTCATACCATTTTGAGCCATGGAAGGGAGGAAACAAACATCATATTCAACTATTTAAAACCTTCAGTGATGACTCACATCAGTTTAGGACACTTCCAGAATCGGCTGCTTTTCTAAAGTAACAAATTGCTGTAGACTATTGAAGAAAATAAGCTGTTGACTATTCAAGAAAATAAACAAGACTGATCCACTTTCAACAGAATCATTCAACTATCAGAAAAAGAATAAAAGGGGAAGGGTTGGGGGTTTTTTTTGCCCACCCTCCTCCCCACAACAAAACAGAAACCCCAAGAAGCTCAGTGAATCATATCTCTGTAGGCCAAGGTCAGAAAGCCCACCAACTCCCAATTGATAATTATGCCTATTTACATTTGATTTTAGCTGTATTTGCAAAAATAAGCTTGGAAATTTTGCTACAGCAAGTTCATTACCTGTCTTGTTTCAGCTGTATTAGCAGGGTTTTATCTTAGCCTATCTTTGCTTGGACTCACACGGTTGTGTGATTTCAGCAGCCAGTACTAACAAAACTTTAAACCAGTCACAGGGGCAACAAGACATAACCAATTAAGAGTGAAGAATAACGAATAGCCTGTGAAAAGCTAAGAATAGATCATGGCAATGCATCCAAAGAAGTGTTATACAGCCCTCATTGGCCTCCAGTGATTAAATGGCCATGAAGGGAAGTAACAAGGGTTGGACCAAGGAAGAAAAATAAAAAAAACAAACACCTAAGGAAGAGCAACTATGTAATATAGACTGCTTTTTTCCTACCAGGACACCAGGAAGAAGACACTTTGCATAGAAGCAATTCTTGTCTAGCACTTCCCAAGTCTGGCCATCTTAGGGAAGTCAAATTAGCTTTGAATGTCTGTCTGCTATTCACTCATAAGCATAACATTCTGATAAATAAACTAAGGGGCATTATCAAGAGGAAACACTATATTTAGAATGACAGAGCAAGAGCAGCAAATATTTCCGCAGAAGACCACACAATTCCTACCATTCAAAACATAGCTCTGATTTTGTCAACGAGAAAAGGACAACAAAATCTACTCGTTCAAAATAGCTGTTCTCCATTTTTGTCTTTACTGAAACTCTGCTAGTAGAAGGTTTTGGAAGTCTGTAATACTGAGGGGTGGAAGAGGCTCAAATACTAAATAGCTCCAAAATTCTCAACCTTAAGAAAGGAAGAAGAAAAGTTGTTGCCTTTAAAAGTTTCTGTTCAGATTTTCCTACTCATTAGTCATGTGATGGTACAATCTGCCTACTGCCCAGGCTCCCCCTTCCTGTCCCACCCAGGGATGAGTGGTGGTGTTGGTGGGGGGGGGTGCACGGAGAATTTGGCGGTGAGGGTTTTCTTTCCAGGATAGAGTTTTGGAGAATAGAGTCCTGAACACATGTCCTGGTTTCAGCTGGGATAGAGTTAAGTGTCTTCCTAGGAGCCGGTACAGTGCTATGTTTTGAGTTCAGTATGAGAAGAATGTTGATAACACTCTGATGTTTTCGGTTGCTGCTGGGTGG
>JANZLQ010000078.1:6411713-6446771 GCA_026212715.1 Elanus axillaris | reverse complement strand
GGGGGAAGGGGTGAGCGGCTGCATGGTGTTTAGTTGCTGGTTGGCGTTAAACCACAACAATACATTAGTGTTCTTTAAAAGATTTAAAAGTTTTCTTTTAAAGATTTTTTAAATAAGATTCTCTCCTGCAGAGGAGTTCTAAGAGTTGAAACAAAATGATAAATATTTAACTAGTATAATACTAAAAATGCATATAACATTTCTACCACTACAATACTTTTAATACAGTTTTGGATAGATATGAATAGACTGCAACCACAGAAGCCACATTTCAGCTGGCTTGCTAACATGTGGGATTTTGTTTCCATACATACCAGGGACTCAAAATACTATATGTAAGTGAGCAAAATGAATTCTAGTTGCTATGGATACCACCACATTTATATATTTTACGTCTCTTTAGTATGTAAACACTCAGCATCACTGTATATGAATTATTGTGATTCTCTTTAAAATAATGTGGATCATTAGCTGCCTCACATATCTGTTTTTGCTGTTTGGGGGAAGCTAAATTTACTAGAAGTTTTTAGGAACCCCTTACACTTCCCTCAAGTCCAAGGAAGAGCTCCTTTCTGGCAACTAGAAACACTCTGGAAAACAGAGCTGGACAAAATCCACATATTCACACACACACACTACTATGGGATGAGAGAGCTCATCTGAATGTGCTGCAGTTGCCAAAATGGATGGCTTTTCCCAAAACTGAACAAGGAGAAATACAGCAACAGCCAAGAATCTTACCAGGCTGCTTCAAACGTTGCAGAGTCCTTGCCTCAATGCCCACCAGGGAAATAGCTCCCAGGAGGGCTCTTATACATCCCTTCAGGATAAGAGCATGTAAGCAACATTCATTCTTAGAAGTTACTTCTGCTATCAATTTTTCAATTCTGTTATTTAGAAGATTAAAAAGCACTTCCCTTAGAAAGCAAGCAGTTCACTACTGAATTAAATTTCACAAAATATAACAAAGTATTAATTTAGAAAACTAATTAAAGTTTTACCAGCCTAGAAATTTGTTTCTTTGTTTTTTTTTGTTTGGGGTTTGGGTGTTGTTGTTTGTTTTTTTTTTTTTTAAAGTGCCATCTGAGGAAGTTTATGAGTCTGATTTTAACTGTGGGCCACCAAAGAGACTCTTCACTCCTCCATTCCCCACATGATTCTTGTACATTCACATCCTCTTCCTGAGCCAGCACAGCACCTGTGTAATCAGACTGCCCCTATTCACTTTTTTTTTGCTGGTGAATTATTTGAGCCAGCTCATCATGGCCTGACAGCTGACAGAAGCAGGGGGAACATTCAAACTGCTCACTGTGACAGAAAGTGATGCAACTGCTTTGCAAAACTGCACCCATAAGCTGAGCTCCCCTCATCAACAATATATCAGAACTACTTCATTCCTTGTGTTTTCCTTAAAATATGTCAAACAAGCCTTCTTGACACCTGAACTCTTCCAAACTTGGACACTATTACAAACAAGTGTATCACTCATGAAATTCTTTCCAATTACACAAAAACTTACATATGCGAGGAAGTCAAGTTTTTCTCCTATGATTCAGTACATAAGTCACTCCTAGTAAGTTTAATATTTCACAATGTAGAAATTTCACAGATTATGTTAATCAAACTGTCTCTACAGTACTAACAGTATTTATAAAGCACACGGCAATACGAACAGGCTAGAGAATTTTAGGGCCCACTTTTCAAAAAATGCACCCAAAACCAATTATGCACGCAGAATTGACATGTGAACAATTTATATTACCATACAAGCACAACAAGGTAGTTACAACTTTAAACAGTCATCCATACATGACTTAAAAGTTAAACTTGTGGTTTGGTTTTTTTCAGCCAGGATTATTTTGGGGTTCATTTCTTCCAAATCTTCCTAACACTGCCTTCACTCAGTGATTTATTCAATTAAGATGACACCTAGAGGAGAACTTGCAAAGTAAATTTTTACATTCCTAAAAGCCAGCAAAATGCTTCATAAAGAAGTATTTATAATATAGAATCAGAAGGATGGTATCAGAACAGAATACATGTGAGCAGTTTCTTAAAACATTGAGAAAGTTAACTTCCATAGGCATAGGTATCTTAGAATCTACAAATAACCAAGCCCCACTCAGCAAACATGCAAGTATGAAAAGGTAAAGTATCTGCTCAAGTTTTTGCAGAAATGAGGTCACAGGCCATCTTGTATCCAATTGTTTTCTACTACTTTTTGACAAGGTAACTTTTATTTTATAAAAGCATTAAGAAAAACCAAAACCAGGTTTCTATAAAATATAAATATACTTAGTTTTAGGAATATGTTAGGAACACTTTAATATTTAGTACAAAAAATCAAGAATATGATTTGGAATATTCCTATTTGTTTGTATCTTATGTACCAAGCTATGCAAACTTCCCCAGAAAAGTCTACTAACACAACCAGCCTACTCAGAATGTATGAAAATCAAGAGAGAACACCACTGAACTCAAATTGTTTTGAAAACTAAACCAGAACCTAGAAACCCATCATAAGTAAACTTATACACCTTGTTTAAAAAACACCACACACATTATCATGAAAGTGCAACTTTTAAGTCATGCAGATACAAATATTTGGAGTCCTGACTCAGCTGTTGTTGCCTTCTCTCCCACAAACGATTTCAGGCCCTAGGAAATAAAGACAACCAACTATTTTTTCAGAAGAAAGTTTTGTTGATCTCCCAGGTTTCTTCCTGGATGTACACTGACACCTCATGGACGTTTAAAAATTTTTTAAGGTCTACTCTTTCCTAGTTCTGCTTTTCTCTGTTTTTAAAATTCTAATCACTTTTTTTTGTTTGTTTGTTTTTAAGTGTCATGTTGTCCACTTTAGAAATGTAGAAGATGTTATTTGGTCTATTACCAATTTTCTCTTAATAAAAAACCACTTAGCATTCATTTTGGATGAGCAGTGGGGGTCCCCCCTGCCAAACACTGAACCATGGAACACAGAAAGACAAGGTAGCTCTCTCCAGCTTCAGTCCCTCCAAACTGCAAAGAAGCAACCAAAGACCCTGTAACTCCTAGCAGGGCAGAGAGACCAGGAGGAAAACCAGGACAAACGTCACATGAAGAATGAGACTGGAATTGTTTTTGCCCAGGTCACAGAAACTAGCTCTGAACAGTTTTTTAGGTCTATGCAGAAGCCCTTTAGTCTTTGATGCCCACGAAAGCCTTCATAGCTACACACAATTATCTAAGAATATCAACAAAATTTACCATTTTCAGTCCAACTTATGGCAAAGTAGCAATAAGCTTTATTTAGCGCTGTTGTACCATAGAAAACAAAGGTAAAAGGCAAGGTTCCTTCCAGATTCTCATTCTGGAGTACAAGTGTGTCACCTTTCACTTTTCCCAATGGGCTAACATGTATGGAAAAAAGCCAAACCTCTGCCATTTCTTCTTTCTTGATTGACACAGAAGAACAAAAACCAAACCAAACCCACTCCAAACACCACACCAAGTCTGTAGCAATCTGTGTAAATAGTCAAGTCACACATCGTACATCTCAAGACTAATAAACTAACAAGCTACTCCTTGCTAAATAAAATGATGAAGTCCTCAACAGTGACAAATATGAGTGTAATATAAATGTAATAAGCCTATAATGCTTATTTGCTAGGAGTATTACCAAACTCTTCTAAAATACTGTAGAGCTAATTTAATTAACGATGTCCATGCAATATTAATATCCAGGGGAAAACAAGACTCAGTCTTTTGAAATATTTATCTTTACCTAAATATGCACGACAAAGCCACTTAAAGGATATTGCTAGTTCCTAAAATTTAAAAGAAGCTCCACTTTACAGGTGCTACTTCAAATTTCTTGATCTTGTAAAAAAGAACACTTGAATCTTGTTTTCTGAAGTATTTATAGCACTTCTGAACACAACTTTTAAATATTTTAGTAAAATCCATGAGGCTTTGTGTTTTTCTTAAATAAAACTATTAAAACCAAATGTACAAAAAAGCCTTTACCTTACCTCTTTCCCATGCCTAAGGGAAGAGGAAAAGATTCTCAAGTATTTACTCTTTATTTAATACAAGCTTTTGTTTTGCATTTATTTTGAAGTGGAATTCCTGTAGCATTAAAAACAAATAAAGGACAAAAAGATTCACTTTTCGTCCCAGAGAAACATACCATCAACTTCTTTTCCCACAGGGCTCTTGGCTTTAAGAGAGATGGAACAAACTGCCAGTCAGCATATTTTCCCAACACATTCCCTCCCACCCCAGCCAAAAAGCAGCAGCTGGTAAATTCCATTCATTGTGGAAGACAGTATATTTTTCAGTCGTTACTACCACCATCTGGCAAACAACAAGGGAAATATCACACCTTGTCTTATTTACAAAAGATTAAAATTAGGCCGTCTTGAAGTACGTACTTGAGAAAGAATTCTATGTAATGCACTTAAAACTAAAGCTTATTTTGCTCCACACATATATTAAAGAGCTGCTAGCAATATCTGCAGAAATGGTAGACCATACTAACTGCCATAAGCATCTGGCTTTAACTCAGACAACTTCAGATTTGGGTTTTCTGCATCAGGTGCCAGCATCAGTTAAAGACTACAGGGAGGGAAAAAAAAAAACAACAAAACAAAAATCAGCTATTACTAAGATTAGGAGAAAAATAATTTTTTATCTTCATCAGTTCAACCCACACTTACAGAAATTTAAGTTATAGCACCACACAAGTTTGTAGCTGGTACATGGAAATCTGAAAGGTCAAAGAAACATACACCATTCTGGTACCCATTACACAAAATTAATGGATTTCTGTTTTGTGGTTTTATTATTAATGGGCTGTCAAAATCAGCCCAAATTTCCGTGAGTTAAAGGCTCTTATCTTAATACTACAAATGTTTTCAGATAGCTTATAGCTGTCTGGCTGCCCAGTTTTCTGAATAATTTACCCCAAAAGAACAATTTCCAGCCATGAACAATTCCCATAACCTGTAAAAAGTGGACTAGTAAGCTCCATCCAAAACCTCATGCTTCACCAAGTGCAGTTTTTGGAAATCTTTTAGCTAGCACTGTACTTCCAAATAAGGATGTGCATCACTTTTGTATTTGCACAAGAGCAAGATGAGGTATATCAGCAACCATGGCTTTCAGTTTCCTAACTAAACCACTATTAACCATTATCTTCACAGCCTCTTCATCCCCATGAAAGACATAAGGAGGAGAGGGGGAAACCAATACTTCTCCCCACCACCTGGAAGTCAAGACATTTTCCCCTAATAGTTTGATTTGCACTTAAGGTGTTCCAGCTTGATTCCTGTCCAGGACAGGTCAGGCAAGAAAAAAAAAACACAAAAAAACCCCATATAAAACTGGGAAAGATCAAATGATGGGACAGGTCTGCAACTGCAGCCAAATTATGGGAGACATCTATACCACAAAGCAGCTTGGCCTCCAGATTCCTAGCACAAGGGGTTAAGGGACTAAGAGAAGCTGCAGCTCTTCCAAACTGTAAAAATACAACTGGTACCAGCAGTGCAGAACAAAACCCACTTGACTATTTTATGTACCTAAGGAGATTTATCAGCATAAACAGGTACAAGATCCACTTGACTTTACAGGGAAAGAGACCAATGGAACTGCTTGGGGAATGAGAGAAAGTCAGGTTCTCTGAAGCACTTCAAAAATGCTACGAACAGTTTTACTACCGGAAAACAGTGAAATACAGCCACCTTTCTCCCTCTGAGGATTAACTTAAAGATACCCCCCAGAAAGGTACAAAGTATCTTAAAAACAAAGCAGGCCCGGAATGGGTTTCACAGCAGAGTACCAAATTAGGATGCAAAAAATGACTGCATAGACTTTTGGGAGCACAGGGGTTGTACAAATCTCCACATGTTCCCTACTAAGAGATGCCTATTTTTAATCTAATTATGCTTCTGTATCAATAAAGTGAGGCATCTTTGGGTTTAGGGTTTTTTCCTGGTTCTGTTATTGTGGGGTTTTTTGATTGTTTGTATGTTTGTTTCAAGGTCAGTACCTCTTTTTGTTGTTGTCTGAATAGCAACAAAATGGTTCAGATTCAAGAAGAAACCAAATCACTCAAGCTAGCTTTCACCTGGAAATTGACTCAACTGCGTGTTAGTAACTTGCCCCATATTCAAGTATGTATCAACACAGATCTTACCCATGCATGGTAAGCTGTTTACCTTGAGCTTTGGCAGTAAAAAGTAGTTGCACAGCTTCTTAGAGAAAATTAAGGTTTACAAGGGGGTGGGGGAATGAAAAAAAAACCCACAAAAAACACCACCAAAAAAACCCCCGCAGCACCAATGCAAATTCTGTTGCTTAATCATTAGGTTTCTAGGCTCAACTTCAGATATAAAGGTAGCAACTTTCTGGGGCAAGCAGGTGCGAAAAGATTCAACAGCAAGGTACACCTCCTCCTTGGTAGCAAAGTTATAACAGAGTTCCTTAAAGAGGAAGCTTTTGAAAATATCAGCCACAGCCCATAATAAATAGGTACACAAACTGAACAGTCTGGGGAGGTTCTAATTAAGATCCAAGAGTTCTGTGTGCCATTTCTCTCCTGATACTGAGCATGAGTTCAGCTATCTATTCAGTTGAAATTCTGACTAAAATTTACCTTGAAACCCTGAGAAAGACATAATCATCCTAACCATGTGACAACTACCAAAAACCAAACAGCTCTGTGCAAATCATAGCAGCTACAGAAACATTCAGACAAAAAAATAAAAGGAGTATAGTGGCACCATCTAAAGTCCCTACTAGTCTCTACAGGAATGCCTGTCTTGCAAAAGAGGTCTTCAGTCAAGTAGTACCAGTTGTTACAATTCTGCTGCAAATGCTGCAAGTATATAGTCAGGAATGCCCACAAGCAACACTTACCAACCAGACACTGCTAAGCTCCAAGATTGAAGGGTCTTGCTGAACACCACTGACGAGGGAGATGTCTTCCAACACACCTGAACTGGAGTGCCCCCAGTAGCCTAACCCAGGCCCTGTCCATGGTACTTCACCAGCTGCTGGGGGCACAGATTGCAGGGCGGCCCAAAGTCCAAACAGGGCTAGATCAGCTCTGGGTGGGCTGTGAAAAACAAATTACTACTGCTTGCTTCAATTTTAAAAACAGACCTGCCCATTTGGAGCTCTGAGACAAATCATAGCTTTTTTTTTTTTTAATTTGAAAGTCACATGGTTAGGGGGTGGAAATGCATAGAGAAAGAAGAATTAGATTACAACCAAGAAAGGTCTTAATGAACCAAGGTTAATGCCCCACACCATTAAAGCAAAAACTTCCAGCAATTGAAACTAATATTCCAGATGAATATCCCCCACTTCCTCATCCAGTAGGAGAAAGTTGTTGACTGCGGAGAGAAGTACTAAAACTACTCCTCTTACACACGGCAACAGTTACTCTGCTTAGAAATCCATCAGACTACCATGAACTTTTAGAATGCAAAGTTCTACCAAAACTGCCCTATATCATTGTTACTGCTCCCAGTATCAGATGCTTTCAAACAGAAATACTATAAGCAATGCCTCTTTTTATTACTGGTAATAAACATTACTGCTGTTGGCTTCTATGTCACAGTCTGCACTATGGAGATATGAGGAACAGGGTTAAGACCATGCTAAGTGAGAAAAGACTCCAATTTTCTAACCTGGTGGTAGCAACACAAAAAAACCCATGCAGGTGCTGCTTCTTTCAGGGTAGAGGTCTCCTTCAATACAGAAGCAGTTAAAAAGAAAAAGAGAAAATCAGAACTGATGAACATGCAGCCTGTTGATTAAAACTGGCTTCTTCAGCTTTTATTCAGCAGTAGTTTTTAAGAGTCTGAAGTGATGTACACTAGCTTCTCAGGTAAATTTACTTTTGAAGTCAACATCAAAAACTTCAACACTTTTCCAAAATCAAGAACAGTCTACATACAACCAGTTCTTCCCCAATAAATAGACGTGGAAAAGATGACATTTACATCTCCTCTAAGCAGTTATGATTTTTCTCACTATGCCAGGTTTACATATCCTTCCCTCCATAAGGGCTTCAGTTTACCAAGAGAAATCAACAAAAACTAGCATAACAGGTTAAAAGTGGTTTGCACTCCTCAACAGCAAGAAGCTGGTTCTTTGACTGAAACCTATACTAAAAAATTTTCCAGCAAACCTATGCAAGTTGGGTAGGACAGTGGCTTTATACCACTAAAGTAAGTTATGCAAGTAAACTCTCATGTAGATTTTTGTCAACAGACTACTTTGTACAGAGAATCTGTAGATGCTACACTAGCAATACCAGCATAGGATAATCTCCCCTAGGGGAGGGCTTGACACTAATGCTCTTTTTGTAATTTCAGAACTACTTTTAAGTGCAAACAGTCTCAATCTATTTTCCCATGCTAGGAGGAAAAAAGGAAGTAGCTGAACTAGAGCCTAAACTGGAAGACAATAGCCCACTCAAGAGTCACCATCATGATTAAACAAGAAAAGAGACACCAAATAAAAAAAAAAAAGTGCAATTTCAAATGAAACAATGATGTTTAGTCTTGAAACCAGGACATATAAACCAGTTAGGAATCTGAAGCAAAAAAAAAATCACGTAAGAAATCACAGTGTATGCAACTTCAGGTATAAAGCTAAACCACAACCAAAGCACTGCAGCACTAGTGGAAGTCTACTTGTGTTCTCTTAAAGATTTCTACCACCAATCACCTGCTGTATCAACTCAAGGTCTAAAACCAATTTTTCTTACAGGCTTATACAATCCAGAAACTATCAAACGCATACGGTCAACAAAAAAGTGCTGCCACAAACCAGATGATCTCATACAGTTTGTTTTCATTCTACAGAAGTTAATTTACAGGCATCACTTCCTGACAGGTTTTTTTTAATTTGTTTATCCATTTTATTTACATGCCAAAATAGCTAGTTATTGTAGTTACCTTTTTCTAAACATGTAAAGGACAAAAATACTGTATATAAAACACTAGCTCAGGTTACTAAGTGTACTGGTATTGGCTGGGATGGAGTTAATTTTTTTCACAGTAGCTAGTATGAGGCTGTATTTTGGATTTGTGATGAAACAGTGTTGATAACACAACGATGCTTTAGTTATTGCTGAACAGTGCTTGCACAGCACAAAGGCCTTTTCTGCTTTTCACACTGCCTCCCCAGTGAGTAGGCTGGTGATATGAAAGAAGTTGTAGGAGACACAGCTGGAACAACTGACCCCAACTGACCAAAGGGATATCTCAGACCATACGACATCACGCTCGGTGATAAAAGCTGAGGCAAGGAGGAGGAAGGCAGGAATGTTTAAAGTGATAGCATTTGTCTTCCAAAGTAACCATTAGACATGGTGAAGCCTTGCTCTCCTGGAGATGGCTGAACACCTGCCTGCCCATCGGAAGTAGAGAATGAATTCCTTGTTTTGCTTTGCTTGCATGTGTAGGTTTCGCTTTACCTGTTAAACCATCTTTATCTCAACTCATTGAGTTTTCTCATTCTTACCTTTCTCATTTTCTCCCCCATCCCACCAGGGGGAGCAAGTCAGCAGCTCTGCAAGGCTGAGCTGCCCACCCGGGTTAAACCAAGCTAGAAAATGGTAGAATTAAGGTTAACATGCAACCTTGACACATTTACCTCCAACAGAATAATGATACTGCTTAATTACACGTCCCTACTACTTTGTGAGTTAGAAACATAAGTATTTTTTTAATTAAGAAGTCTATCGATGATTCCAGTTCCCCAAGACCTCTAAACAGGTCAGATATTTCCTTTATAGATCAGTTCTGTACAGGGGACCAGTAAAGCTTTTATCATACAGCCCCTGCTGAATTTCATTAAATTTACTTATTGTGTTATTTCAGTAAATAACACAAGCAGTTGAAGAACAGAAGGAGAACAAGGAAATATAAACCAGAAACTCCACACAGCATTTAATTATACAGAAATTTCTTACCATGAAAAATGCCATGTGACTAGGGGCAGTAGTGTTTACGCAGCATGATAGAGAAAGATTAACAACCGAGTTGAAATGGCCACAGGCACAATTAATTCCTAATTTACACAAAAGAAATTCAGAATTTAAATCCTCTTTCACTATGATTAAATATAACCCATTAGATCACAAGCTGGATATATTTTACAGGAACAACTACTGTCACCTCAGAAGTAAAGTTTTTAAGTATGTTAAAACTGTTGTTACTGTTTACTGAGGCAAACAAAACTGTATCTTAGGTTATTATTATTTTTTTTGTTTGCAAAATAAGAAGCACAATTGGCATATTGATATGCCAATACTTCTTGGGACAGCACTGGCAGTGTAGTTATCAACACATGAGATTTCCCACGCCAGAGAAAAGATCTCTGGATGTTTCAATGTTTTTTATATAAACAGTTGTAGTCTTTACTGCTAGTGGGTTTTAGTGATGGATTTCTTTTTTGTGGACCAAAATGAAGGAATTAATATTTTTCCCCTCCTCTGTTTATCAGTGGTGCTTACAAAGAAAGCCTAGCCTTCATGGATGCCTCATTTCCACCCAGAGTGGGGCAGGCGGGTGGAAACCTCAAGAGATTTAGCTTTCATAGTTTAAGAGGGCATATAGAATTAAGGCAAATGGAAAGGTAACAGCTATGGTAAGCAGGTACAGAATGTTCCAAAATAACTGTAATCATGACAACATTGTTTAGATGAGTCTTAATGATAAATAACGACTCAGGTCAAAAAACAATCACCTTTCCAAACTGAGCAGAGTAGCACATGATGTATTCAGCCCCAATATAGCCAAGGACAAAGCAAGACTACCACTGCAGTTACACGTCCCCAGTGTTTTCAATGTGCTGCCCCTGCAGTTATCTTACTGTCCCATAAGCTGATCTAGAGTGCCCAACTGGCAGAAACTGGTTTTTTGCTAATTCAGCCCCAAAACTGGCCTACCATAAGATCAGCTAAACACCAGGCCAAAAGGACAGCTAGGAAACTCCCAAGGGAGAGAGATATGAAAGGAGATTGCCTTTTCTAACATGGTCTTGAACTTACTATCTTTATAAACAGCACTTAAAGTAGCTTTGCTAATCTGCCCAGGTGCATCTTGGCTACCGCTGTCATCTACAGTTCAGACCTTTTATCATATTCCTAAGTAACGTTGTAACTAAAGTCTTTCTTTATGTTCTTAGAAAGCAAGTATAATTTCACTGCTCAGCAATTTATACAGAGCTTGAGTCTATAAGGACCAGATGATAAATAGCGTAACATAACCAATGATACTTAACCAGGGGCAATGCACCATCTTTTCTGTAATTTCTGCACACGTACCCCCATCATTCCTGTCCACACACAGTGCTCAGCAGAAGGTAAAGTAGACGGCACACGTCAGATGTGTGAGCTGCACACACGAGGTCACCGCAGCATCCCATGACCACCCCCACTCCACCTGCAAGACTCTCCACTTACCCACATTGATATCTGTCATCTTACCAAGCAATTTTTGCTTAGATTAGCACAGTGAAGTATTTTGAGCACTTTGAGTATTAGTCAGAGTATTAGCTTAATATACTGATTATTTTTATAAGATTGCTCATCAAAAGACATTTCTTTTCAGGATGTCTAACAGGATTCAAACTTGGCTTCTACAATACATTGCACATTTTCAGATGTGACAAAATACTGTTTTCTGATCTTAGCTTTTTTATACTTGATATTTGTGTTCTGATTTGTGCTTATATTAATCTGAACTGAAGATTATTTCCAATAACTGACAAATCTAGAATCTCTATAACTGAACAGCAGAATGATGAAAAAAAGCTTTGTCCTGATGATTCTTCTATCCGAGAAATTTCAGTCAGACTGTCCAAGCAGTCATGTTACTCTGAATAATAATTTGGAATATTATATGCGATTGTACAAAAAGTGCTAAGTAATATTCTAACTTTTTCACTTCGAAAGAAAGAAAAGAGAGAGAGCATGATGGGTGGAAATCACTCTAAAAAAAAGCAGCAATATCAAGTCTTGTCACTTGGTGGCAGCACACCAAAGAAAACCAAAACACTTGAGCAAGACCACAAAGTTTCCTACCAGCACATACTCCTTTACATCTCTCACACAAGTGCCAGAATTCCTGGAAGGTTCTAGTCACTTCACAAATTTAAGATAGCCACGTAAATTTTTAAGACTACTGACTTCACATTCAAGTAGACATTAAAGGCTCAAAATTAAAAGAGCTCTACTTCAGTCTTTCTGACTGATGTTTACAGGTTCCCCTACCTCCACCAAAATTGCCAAATGCATGCTAAATAGGATTCCCACGCAGGTGCCAAGCATAAGCAAGCAAACAGAAGCAACACTTGAAAGCCTGATGTTGTGACGGTGCTAACTGTTCGGTCAAACCAAACTAAAGAATGGATTTGGATTCAGATGCACCATCAATTTAGATTTTACCTTCTCCCCATGCTGTCAGAAAAGGCCTACCAACACACCAGAAAACTCATTACAGTAATTTAAACTTCTCTGGCCAGCATCTCTTCCACCACCTGAAATTGTTGCCAGCATTACACATGAAAGGCAGCACCATGTGCAGTAAATACCCAACAGTAGTACTATAGTCAGTGACAATGAACCAGAGCTGATAGCCTTTACCCATTTAAATAATTGATGTTAAACAAAGGTTAGATTTAATTAAATTAATACTATTTAATAATAATAAAATAATTTAACAAACACATCCAAGAAATGTTTGAAACTACAGCTACTGAAGCAGGAAGATGTAATGAGAACACAAACATCTGCTGATTTCCTTCTCCTCTTATTAATGTTGTAGCAAAGGCTCATTTACCACATGGGTAACACAGGATAGCTACGTTTTCTCTCAAACTGATCTTCTACACAGGCTAATACAAAGACGTACAAACTATCATACTTTATTTCTGTAACCACTTGATAAACAGCTTTATTTTGTACTATTTGTACTCTACATGCCAAACTTATCTACAGCTAATAAAAAATTATCATATGCTATCACATCATTAACACACAAGTTGCAATGACAGTTCTTTTAGATTTACTTTCTATATATTAAATCTTGATTAGTATCATTTCAAGATTTTAAACACAGTCATTTCTTAATAATGATCCCATGCAAAGGCAACTAATAAAGTCTTTATAGTACTTTTTTTTAATACCATACATAAGCTGGTATTATTTGAATACTTGACCTCTGGAACAAAGAATTTAAGAGAGCAAACAATTCTCATTCAAGCTTTAGGGACAGCAAGTCATCACTTTAAGCCAAGCATTAGGAAATACACTACACATGCATCACAGAAGAACAAGTGTGATATTTAAAAACATCAAATAAATCCAAGTAGAGAAGAAAAGCTTTCCCTCCTTTACGCCTACCTGAACAAATAGGTTATTGTTGTCTAGCATATATGCAGTCTGGTATGGCCCTTCAATTTGATCAGCTTTATTGAAACTACACTTTCATTGGGACACACACACGCACACACAGAACAACTTAACCTAATCCAGCATAACAGCAAAAAGATAAAATGGAGACCAAGAGGGAGAGATGAAAGTGAACATAGAAAGCAAGAGAAACACAGCAATTTGCCATCAGAGGGAGTGCGAGCCTTAAACAAAAGCATTCAGCTTTCAGATGGGAGCAAACATGCAGGTGATTATAAACACCTACACAGTTTTAAGGGAGGACTGGTCCTCCAAATTTTTGTTGATGAACAGCTGCAAGAAAACAAAGAAAGTTGTTATTGAAAAACAGAGATACTATACAATTTTTACACATAGACAGACATGACCATAGGACAATGAACACCAACTTCAAGTTTTGCCCATTGAAATTAGTAATTTTAAATAAAAGTTAGGGAAAAGGTGCTCCAGATCCTTTTTCTCAGTAAACTTAGGGCCTTCAAAAGGAAAAAAAGATACTGTATCAACATGGAGCTTGTTTTTGGTTTTGACTGAAATGAAAAGGGACAAGCTGAACAAATAAGGCACTTGACTATATACCAGCCTGTACTTTATCCCATGTTCTCACTTCCCCTTTGCTGCTCTTCAGTGCCAAGTGTGACTTCACACTGCATGCTCCTCAGCATTACCTGTAAAAGCAGATCCTCAGCTGAGGGATGGATAAGATGGGAGAATGATCCTAATAAAGATAGTAACACCCTCCCCCCCCAAACCGAACACACAAGTTCTCAAGCCTCCTTTTCTATCTCTGCTGCTGAAGAGGGAAGAGAAGCCATTTTTCCAGCATATTCCAAGACCTGCCAGATAAGATCTAGTCAACACTAAAGCTCTGTTAGGCTCAGCCTATTTGAGAAGGGAATATGTTTGCTGATTTACTCATGTCCGAAGTTGCAGAATACACTAGCTTCCTAATACACTAGGAAAAAAATAGTTATCTATGCTTCAGAGGTACTGAAGAAGCAGCAGAGTAGGGTTACAGTACCTCAGGGTATTTTCTAGATTCAAATGGTGGAGCGATTTTCTTAGGTAATCTTCATTTTTCCTACTTAAAAGTGGCCTCAGCAAAATCAGCAGAAGTCTGGCATCTTTTAAAAATTAAGTCAATTACATTTGAGTCAGGGGAGGGAGAAGGGGGAGACTACATGCCCAATTCTAAAATAAGGTGAACTACAATCTGATTGAATTACAGCAAAATAATTCTAGTTGGGGTGGGGGGAGGGAAACCTATCTTTTTCACAGGAATCAAAAGCTGGAGGCACATACTTGGTGTTAAGTACCTCGCCTGCTTAGGACAAGTGTAAATGAGTCATACCATCTGTACTCACATTCAAAGGATAGTCTGGCAAGATAGCAGGGAGAACACAAAGCAGTATGACGCTCTGCTCTTAATGTTATGGAAGCAGTTAAGATGGAGAGTAGAGGAAGGCTTATCAGTTAAAATAAGACCTACCTACAGGAACAGACACTGAACACCTTATTCTCTGAATTCATAATTATTTGTAGAATTCTATCTCTGTAGTACTGTAGATTACCGGGTACCTATAGACCTATGTATAAGGTCACTGCAGAGGCTGATTAACTCTGTATTTCATATGAATATATTTATCTCACAGAATAATGCAAGAGACAATCAAAGTAGAAAGTAAATACATTGGAGCAAGAAGTCATTCCGGAATATCAATAATTAAGAGAGAAACTATTTTAGATAACCATTTGTTACAAAGACAAGACAAAATGCTTTGACAAAGGAAAAAAAAAACAACCAACAGAATCAACACTGGTGAGCAGCCTTCTAAACCAAGTTGTGCTGAGCAGAGTAAAAGCAACCACATCAGAACAAACAAGGGCCTCACAAAGACACAGTATGAGACTAATCCCAGAAAACGGGTGGAAGTCTCATCCAAAAAGATGACTCGTGGCAGCATATAAACGAAGACGAACAAAGCCATTGCCAGCATCTGGAGCAACGTGCCACAGAAGGTCGATATTCCCAACACAGCTGTGTGGGTGGGAGACCCAAATTCATGGAAGTCATAGACAAGGTGTTGTAAAGGCTTATCATGAAACAAATTACTAATACTAGAAAAATGTGCAAAGTTTGTGTTTCTTTATTTTTCTTTTTAAAAGTCCTGGGAAGTTAAACTAAGTGGAAGGCTGAACTTAACCAGCATTATTTTTGTTGTAATAAAACCAATGTATTTTAAAATACAACTAAGCTTTACTTTGGATCTTGGGATATGTAAGTCAACATATCTGGCACCTAATGCTCCATCTTATACATCAGATGAGAGTTTGTAGTACTAGATGATGCTAAAGATCATTTCATCATAGCACAAACACATTGCATATTTATGGTGGTTACATTTAAACTAGAGTACTTAAAGAAAGGACACCAAGTTCTCCCAAAGATATTCCTGGATATCTTGGGGGCTGGAAGGGGGAGAATAGACATCCATCTGCTGTTCCAATATCCTTGTGATAATTTGGTTATATTTAGACCAAGCTTTGAGGAGCATTAAATGTACAATTAATTTAAAATGGCATCTCACTTTCTCCTCCTAGTTTTCATGCCTTCATTTTTTAGTTATATGAGAAAATTGTTCACTATCTGAAAAAAGAAATCTGATCCACTTATGTTGGTTTATTTACTAGATCCTCTAACTTTTTGTTGGTTAAAATCAGGCATGTTATTTCAGAGCATTCTGTAGGTTATACTAACAGCATTTACAATTCCCAGCAGGTTTAGCAGCAGCAGATATTCCCAAGGATGTCTGCTCCCAGTAATCACAGTTCACAAGTAGGTACATTAACATAAAACCAATATCATTAGTATATATGTCCAGCTGTGAGCTGAGTTGATCTGGGGGGAGGAGAGGGCATGAGGGGGTAGGAGAATGCTATGCCATACCATTTCGTCAGCGACTACCTACTTACCAAGGACTACTGCTCAGAGGAGCTTCGCAGGCAAATGAAGCAGTAACTCAAGCTGTTTCATTATGAATCAGCAGAATTATCAGAGATCATGGCAAAAGTATTATACCATTTTAAAATAAAAGTAGATTCAAAAATGGACTTAAGAGGACTCCTGCTGTTGAACCCTACTTAATGATTTGCTATTCAGAAAAAAGCTTTGAGCTTGAGCACTTCCCTAGCATAAAACAAGAAGTGAAATAATGAATCCACAAGCCTGGAGAATCACGAATCTATGAAGCATCCCAAATGACGTTAAGTGAAAAGATGTGTTGATCCTCTGATGTTCACACCACTATTAAAAATGAAAAATGATCAAGAAGAGGAGTACGATCCTCTAGAGATTCCAGAAACCTTTACCTGTATGTTATTTCAGTGTGTGCACGTGTATCTCTTCAAACAATAACTGCATATACAAAAAGCCCTATCAACTTTAAAATTTCTTGTGATACACCTGGAATTGACACAGCTTTTAAAAGAAAGAAAAAAACCAACCCGAAACTACTGCAGCTCACATACCATTTTTACGGTCCTCAATTTTGCTTTTACAATTCTTTTTGTTAAGTACTTCAGAAAGAGTTTCAATTTAAAAATTTGGGAAGAAACCAAAGCAAGCAGACTATGAATTCTGATCTGACATAACATTAAGAGGACAGATAAAAAGGTAGACAATAGCATTGCTCCTTAAGCTGAGAGAACAAATCTTTAAATACTATTTCACACATCTTTTAGCAAGGTAATTATCTGGATAAAAATAAAGTAGTGTGCTATGAGTCACAGCAGTTTATATATAAATCAACCCATCGAGAAAGTTCACAACTGGGACAGATCTTTTAGAACCTACAGCAACTTTTCAAAAACACTGTACTTTAATAAGACCAGAAAAGAGTAATGCTTTCCAACCCGAACAGATGCTTGTTACATTCAAAGAAAAAATTACAGTTCAAGAAGTGATGTTCATATACGTTAAAATCAAAGAAGAAAATACAGGTTCAGAACTATTCAAATCCACTTTTGTCCATAGTAGGTTACGTCTCAAACTTTAGAGTTGGGCTTTGCAGAAACCTGAGTGCTTGAAACATAACAGGACAGAAGACTTAAACCCCTTCAGATTATTACTATCTAACAGTGACTTTCTGGTACATAGCTGTCACATATTTTAGAACATCCAGGGGAACACAACAGTTAAAAGTGGGTATGGGGTAGAGGGAGGAAAGCATCATATACTTTAGGTATCTGCCAAGGAGCAGTTCAATAGTACTTATAGGGTAGCAGGGTGGCAGTTGCTGAGGGAATCTTGTACCCATACATCATCTTTAAGAATCTGGTTTTTAATTCATGGGTTTTAATCATCACAACTTAAATTTCCATGTGTTTGAATTTCAACATTTCCAGCCAACCTAATATAAGGGTGGGGAAAAATAGAAAGAAGGTTTAGGAGCATTTTAAAAACTACTGCGAACTTAAAAGTCTGTCAGAAAGAATGATAAAACATAAATCTTATTTCAAACAAACAAAAAAATGCATTTGCAAAATGAAATTTAGTGATAGGAAATATTCAGCTCATGCACTAACAGGAACAAATCATCACAGGTAAAAACCTCCTTGGAGTTGTTTCCCTCTCTCTGAAAGGAAAGTGATGCATTTTAAAAGAATATTTTTTGAGTAATTTTTGAAAGCAAAAATAGAGGTGCACCTAAATGGCCTCACTGGATCTTCAGTAAGTGCTATAACACATATGGAGTAACAGTGCATGCAGTCACTACTACCAGGGCCAGCAACGCAAGCTGCTGTTGTCTTCTTAAGCCAGGTAATAGACAGCCCTACCAGAGGGGATGCGATACTCGACCTGATGGTCAACAATGCAAGTGAGCTAACCGGTGACATCAAGCTTGGAGGCAGCCTGAGCTGCAATGATCATGCACTGGTGAAGTTCAGAGTCCTGAGGAATATGGATCAGTCGAAGAGTAAAGTCAGGACCCTGAATTTTAGGAAAGCAAACTCACAGCTGTTCAAGGAGTTAGTCATTAGGACCCCCCTGGGAAACTGCCCTCAGGGACAAGGGAGTAAAACAGAGCTGGCAGACCTTTAAGGACACTTCCCATAGAGCAGAAGAGCTCTTGATCCCTGTGTGTAAGAAAGCAGGAAAGGAAGGCAAGACACCAACATGGCTAAGTTGAGACCTGTTGGTCAAACTAAAGGGCAAGAAGGAAATGCACAGGCAGTGGAAGCAGAGACGTATATCCTGGGAAGAGTATAAGGGACACTGCCCAGTTGCATAGGGATGAGGTCAGGAAGACCAAAGCAAAGCTTGGCAAGGGATGCAAAGAATAGTAATGGCAACCTCTCTTCCCACAGCTCATGAGGGGATGGACTGCAGGACAGGGACTGGGGGAGCAAAGTCCCTCCCATTGTAAGAGATCAGGTTCACGATCAGCTGAGGAACCTTAACCTACATAAGTCTATGGGACATGATGAGATGCATCCCAGAGTCCTGAAGGAATTGGCTGATGTAGTTGCCAAACCACTCTCCATGATATTTAAAAAGTCATGGCAGTCAGGTGAAGTCCCTGATGAATGGAAAAAAGGAAACTCTGCACCCATTTTTAAAAAGCCTAGAAAGGAGGACCCTGGGAACTACCAACCTCTCAGCCTCACTCTGTGCCTGGGAAGATCATGGAATAGATCCTACTAGAAGATATGCTAAGGCACATGGAGGACAGGGAGGTGATTTGTGACAGCCAGCATGGCTTCACCAAGGGCAAGTCCTGCCTGACCAACCCAGTGGCCTTCTATGATGAAGTGACTACATCAGTGAACAGGGTAAGAGCAACAGATGTAGTCTATCCGGACTTCTGTAAGGCCTTTGACACAGTCCCCCACAACATCCTTTTCTCTAAATTGGTGAGACATGGACTTGATGGGTCGCCTGTTCGATGGATGAGGAACTGGTTGGATGGTGGCATCCCACAGGTAGTGGTCAACAGCTCAATGTCCAGATGGAGATCGATGAGAAGCAGTGTCCCTCAGGAGTCTGTATTGGGACCAGTACTGTCTAATATCTTTTTCAATGACATAGACAGTGGGATTGAGTGCACCCTCAGCAAGTTTGCAGACAACACCAAGCTGAGTGGTGCAGTTGACATGCCTGAGGGATGGGATGCCATCCAGAGGGACCTGGAGAAGATGGAGAAGTGGGCCCACGTGAACCTCATGAAGTTCAACAAGGCCAAGTGCAAGGTCCTGCACCTGGGTCAGGGCAACCCCCAGTATCAATACAGGCTGGGGTATGAAGGGATTGAGAGCAGCCCTGCTGAGAAGGACTTGGGGGTACTGGTGGATGAAAAGCTGGACATGAGCCAGCAATGAGCACTCAGAATCCAGGAGGCCAACCATATCCTGGGCTTCATCAGAAGTAGTATGGCCAGCAGGTCGAGGGAGGTGGTCCTGCCCCTCTGTTCCATTCTGGTGAGACCCCACCTGCAGGACTGCCTCCAGCTCTGCAGCCCTCAGCACAGGGAAGACATGGACCTATTGGAGCAGGTTCAGAGGAGGGCCACAAAAATGATGAGAAGGATGGAACACCTCTCCTATGAGGACAGGCTGAGAAAAGAGAAGGCACCTGGGAGACCTTACTGCAGCCTTTCAGTACTTAAAAGGGGCTTATAAGAAAGATGGGGGCAAACTTTTTAATAGGGCCTGTTGCAATAGGACAAGGGGTATTGGTTTTAAACTAGAGGAGGGTAGATTCAGACTAGATATAAGGAATAATTTTTTTTACAATGAGGGTGGTGAAAAACTGCAAGAGCTTGCCCAGAGAGGCAGTAGATGCCCCATCTCTGGAAACATTCAAGGCCAGGTTGGACAGGGCTCTGAGCAACCTGATCTAGTTGGAGATGTCCCTGCTCACTGCAAGGGGGTTGGACTAGATGACCTTTGAAGGTCCCTTCCAACCCAAACTATTCTATGACTCTAGTTTATGATTCTTAATCCTACTGACTCTGTTTTCAAAAGGCCATTTTTAAAAAAAGGCAGAAAAAACCATAGCAAAATACATGGAATAAGTAGCTCTTTGAATAGACTTAAGAGTCTGCAATTTCATATAAACATTTCTAGCACTGCTAATGCACATCCTTTTTTGTTGTTTTAACAGCTTTGAGGCTATTGTTACAGGACAAAAACATGGCTTTAAGGTGGGACACAAGAAGATTCAGAATCAACTACTTTATGTGGAACAGAGGTGTTAACTGTATCCATACAAGCTTTTGATGCAGGTCACTGAGCTATAGCTTTTATTTCCCCAAAATACAAGGTCTAAAAGAGAACTGGCCAGCAGACTCAGAAGCACATTTTCAGCATATGGATGTAGCAGCACCTCACCTTACCAGAGGCCCAAATCAGTCAATGACAGGCCAGATATCTGAGTAAAAAGCATGATTTGCATTTTCCAGTCCAGTGCGGTTGCATGGGAAATGTAGAGAATGCCTCCATGCACTTCAGGACTTTATTCCTCCAGGGAAGAACCCAGCTGCTTGGACAGGATGCACAGCCCAACAGCCAAACATATCCTTTACCTGCACTCTGCCAACTGCTTAAAGCTTCAGTCTTGACTGTCACTTACACATGAATGCAAGAGGAAAACTGGTGTTGTTACCTGCCACACACAAGTGCAATAGCTGATTCCACTACATCAATACAGCCCACAAAGGGAGGAAAGTCAGGTGCCTCTGACTGCAAGAAGCTGGTCATCTCTATCTGGTCAGAGGTCTGCTGTGCCTAAGAGCACAACTTTTAAAATTCAGCAGGATGTGGTCATCATGGGGGTGGGGTGGGAGGCAATATTTTGCAAGGCAAATTAAGGAGTAAAAAATTACTTTAAAAATATTATTACATTTCACAGACAATGAAATACTGAAAGGGGTCTGAAAGAGACAGGTTAACTAAGCCTACCTGCATAGTGGACAGAGACATTCCCAGGAAAATTAATTCCAACTAAGTAATCCCATCAATCTAAAGCAGGTCACTTAAACCAAACCAAGACCTTGCTTATTTATAGTTACGTGGCATTACATTGACTAAACAGAATTCACTCAAAGCACATTCTGTTACCTCCAAATACCTAGGTGCGGTGCTCTTAAAAATAAACGAGTCAATTTTTCTTTGACAGACAGGAACCCAGGGAGAATTATCCCACAAGAAAATTTAACATTTTTCACTTCTTCAGGGGTGAGGTGGACAGGGGTAAGGTGGGAAAAGACTGGGAGAAGATAATCTTCCAAACATGGAACCAAAAAGTAATGTGCACCAAACAGCATGTGATCCAAAACAACCAAAATCAGAGAAAAAAAGAACCACCCCATAAAACCAATATTCCAGTGAACGTACCAGACCTCTCCACAGCAGCAAAGCAGTGCTGCAGCAATTTCTCTGCCCTCGGTCCTAGACTGCTTAAATCCCTCCACAGGGAAGAGAGAAGCAAGCTACCACTGAATACTTGTGAGGAATACACTGCTTCACCAGGCATACCCCTCTTCAGAACAGACAGCTGATTGCTTTACTAACAGTTTTTCAACTAATTTCTACCTGTGTTTAGATGAAGGGCAGACCCTGTCAAATCAAAGTGAATTATCTTGGTTTGGATTTTTGCTTTTTTTGATGCATTTAAATAGCATGCGATAAACTTTACGATGCATTAATTACTTCACTTTTATTACTTTTGCTATACCTTTTAATTTATTATTTTATAAGGGCATTTAATAAAAAAAATAAAAAATATTTTAAGTTGTTTTAATTACATGTGCCACTAATTAAAAAGCTTCCAAAAATGTCTCGAATTAAGCAGTTATTGTATGAAGGAAATGCTATGGACAGTTAGTGAGCTGAATCAAACACGTTGAGGTTGGTCACAAAGTCTGTCAAAACTTTTGGATTAGTACAATTCTGTCAGACTTCACTTTGTAAATGAAGCTTTTCTTTTCCCTAGATTCTTCTGGTTCTCAACACTGCACAAGCCGAGTAAGATGAGTAATTGTAAAGAAAATACTGTTTGTTCCAGAAGAGGCTACTGTTGTCTAATGCTGCTTTCAAACAGTGAACTTTCACAAACTTGTTCCAACTGCTTAGCTCATGACTTCCGTCCATGAAGCAGTTCGAATTCAATCCTTTGGCAACAAATATATACTACTTAAGCATTTTTTTTTAATTCTTTGAATGCAAGTAGATGTTATACTTAAATCTTAACAAGTTACAGTAATGTATTTCCCTAATGTAATTTTTACATTAAAAATTCCCATCCTGTTCTCTACATCTTCAAGCTGAACATTGCCTCAAAGTTCCCACACTCCACGCCAATAAACCACACTGAAAATAGATTAACCTTTTGTCTAGTCTTATCACTGAGAAACTTTGTACAACATAATACAAAAAGCACAACAGAAAGTACTCCATATCTCTTTTAAGATAGGGAACATTAAATACAGAATAGCAAAAAAATTATCATAAATGTAATTTAATTCACAACGTTGAGTCTGATTTTTAAACACTAATAGTCACATAATACAGGTGTCCTCAAAACTTTACACACTTTTAATAACTTTCATTTATTTCAGCATATAGCAAGATTCTGCTATCCTCTCATATTCCCTCCTCTTACAAAGAAAATCTAGAATCAGATACTTAGGTAAGTTTTCTTAAATAGCAAACTACTTTTCTAATGATTTGCAAAATACTTATTTATTAAATGTCTGTCAGCCTGTTTCCACCTCCATCTTCCCCCCCGCCCTGCATGCCAGTGTTCATTTGTTTATGTTTTACACTTTTATGTCACCCATGTGGGTTGTGACACCTACTAGGAGCAGCACCGATTACTATTGTCCAGTCACCTGCTCTAAAGCCCACAGCAGAGACAACTGACCTACTCATGAAGCAGCCCCTGAATGACTGCCTGAGATTTTTAGGCAGATATTAAAAAAATTTAATACAGTGCTGATAGGCAGTTTCAAGAACAAGCATGAAATAGAAGCTGTAACCTGACCTTCACTGAGTCTTCCCTGCTTGCTTCTAAAAAAAAAAAAAAAACAACAACCAACAAAAAAACCCAACAAACCAACCCCCAAAACCCAGAATACAAATGATGAGGGCTAAGGGCCTTGACTAAACTCTTCCATATTTTTCGCTTTTTAGCTCAAAATACTTATAACAAAGATATCTCGTAACAAACATACAGGTGATATGTAGATAAGTATTTATGTGGAGACTGTTAAGTCCAATTTTATTAAACTCTTGTCTTCCAAAGTAATTATTTCTGGTGCATTCTCACAGTCAAAAGACATACCCAATTTTTTTTTTTAAACCAAGCTTTTTATCATTGTTTATTCCAGAAAATTAAACCAGAGGCAAATGCGTGAACAGCCTCATCCATAACCCCCTGGATTAAACAGCTTTGCAGCAGGATCAAACTGGGAAACAGAATGAAGTGAGGAATAGTCCATCTTGATAAGGTTTTCACTAATTGCGATTAAAAATGCTACCTTTTCTAGCTGCAATAAAAATATTTGCACAACCAATGCGCTTCTGTTGTGGTATCCATACAACCATACTAGGTGATATGTGCAACACAGAACAACAAGCTTAACTATAATTTTATATTTCAATTTCCTATAGAGCTGAGATGAAAAATTTTCTTCCATTACAGAAGACTTAAATTTTTCTTAGACTGACATGCTTCATTAATTACTACTTGTAGAGAAGTGACCAATTACTATTTTGGTTTATTTCAATTTAGTCATTTTTCTATGAGCATCTTTTCTTATATTTCCCTACCCCAAGCATATATCTCTGTGCAGGGGGATAGAGGGATCACCAGTCACAACAGGCATGACTCCAAGCTGTCACTGGATGGTGTCCAAGTATTACAGCTGCACACACAGAAGCATACAAGGGAGATAAGTTGAAGGGCTTTCTGTCCATACATGTTTCTATGAGGGAAAAGGCTACAGCAAGCTCGAACTACTTTTGGCATATAGTTTTCAGGTAACTGGACTACCTGAACATGATCTTATACTTTCACAGTAATCTCTTGAGAAGAGATGGAAGGCAACAGAAAGTCCGTCTGATGTCATTTTCAGAGCTCCAGTGGTAAACTGAGAGTAACAGAGCACGTAATCAGCCTAAGAGGAGAGAAAAACAACTTTGAAATCCTGCGAGAAAACTGGCACACAGTTGTCATTTGGGAGATGGGAAAAGCTGAGGGTCCTGAAAGGCAGCACATGTGGTAAACAAGTATGTTACAGAGGAACTTTTCTTGTTTCAGTGTTTTCATAGTCAGTGTAACTCAACACGAGATGTTATAAATAGAAGCAGACATCCTTAAGACCCTAGGTTCTCTCACAATTAAGGAGGAATTCACAGCCACACTCAAACCCCAAAACAATTGGGAACCAGACAAGAAAGTTAAGCATGCTGCTGAGCTTCAAAACACATTCTAAAAAGTTTGAAGCCAACAGCATTAAAGTTACTTTCCCAGAGAAAGAGGTCCAGGGCAGACAACACTCAAGCTCCTCCACTCATCCCTCACCCCACAAACCAAAGGTTGCTCACAGAAGACACCTCTTCTGTGATTACAGGACTTCTGTCACAAAGGAAGACATTAGAGTAAGTTTATCTGAGCCAAAACACTCCTTTCTAGTTTCTACTTAGGAAAACCTTCAAGGAACAACTTCACAGTCATATGCTAACCTAAATAATTTGTCTCTCCCCTCCCTTTTCACCACTTAGCAGCATAAAAGAATGAGCGACTGCTTAAGCTCAGCTGCAACCAAATATCAAACCATGGCCTTAGGCAGGAGGTCAGAAGCCAGTGAGTTGCAATCATTGTTAGAAACTCTGCAAACAAAATAAAACAATCCAAGGAGAAGCATGTCATTAAACTCGCATCCTAAAATTATGAAACTCCTACTCTTTCATGAAATTTACCTACTCCACATGACCTTAAAGACTGGGGTTCATTCAGGCAATGTACTCTATTTCTCACACACACACACAGTCCTACCCTACGCCAGAAATATATTAGCATTCAGTAGTTCATGTATCTGTTTCCTTCTCCTATCTGTCAGCTAAAAACGTTGGCCTTCACTGTGGTAGATAATTTCCAAGTCACACAATTAGCACAGATTTGGCTGTTAATTAACCTCTTAAAAGAGGAAGAGAGTAACAGGAAAAACTTAACCTAATGTTTCTGCATGTACTGAACCTTGCTTGTTACCCATTGTTTTCATTGTTTCTTATCTAGTGAAAGAAACAAGACAGTGCAAATATACACCAAAGCAGTTGCCATCTCACTTCTGCAGCCACACCACACACTATGCAAAGTAGGAACTTAGCATTTTGAACAGGCATCCTGTGACAATGCATTGCTTCACAGCCATGGTACATGTCACTTCACACACGAGTAAGTCATGAAATCCTGAGGTCAAATCACATCATTCCAACAATTCCTCCTCTTTTCTTCAGTTATGCATCCTACCTTCACAAGTTATTTTTCCCAAAAATAAGCAGTGTCAGGCAACATAAGGGAAGAAGCACTAGTGGGCACTGCAGTCATAATATATATATAAAAAAAGAGGGGCTTCTGTGAACATGTCTAAACCACACATATTTCAGTAAAGGCAGTAAGGGCTCCCACAGCATAGAAGGCTGAACTTCAGCAGACATTTCTCGGACCTTTTCTGCAGGCACATTTGTTCTGTCTTTGGGTTCAGTTAACTGTGGCCGACTGCTGCAAGACCGAGCTTCAGGTCTGGAAGATTTATTTCTGCTTGTGGTCATTCAGGAGGCAAAGAGCCAATTTTCTAAGGAACTTATTCCAGAACGACAGTACCAGAATGACTTTGCAACACCTCCAACCACCATGGAGGAGAGCACTACTAATACTGGTATGGCAAGCTTCCAGGGAAGGGGAGCTAAACTTC
This sequence comes from Elanus axillaris, assembly GCA_026212715.1. Classification (NCBI taxonomy): domain Eukaryota; kingdom Metazoa; phylum Chordata; class Aves; order Accipitriformes; family Accipitridae; genus Elanus; species Elanus axillaris. Next base: position 6,420,338 of record JANZLQ010000078.1, on the reverse strand, counting down.
TCCTCTGACAGTCTCCACAGACACTGCTGGCATTGCTATTCCTCCTGTCATTTGAAGAGATACTGTTTCTTTGCCTTATGTAAGTTCCAATGAAGAACTTTATAGAAGGAAATGTATCTCACTACTCCCTCATGTAAGGAGGGTTGGATGTTGAGACAGGAAACCAGTCTGATACCCTAAATGCTTACAGTATTGTGTACAGCCATTGCAAAAGAGAACCTTCCAGATCAAGCTTAGGTTGAAATGCAAAGATGTAATCAACAGCTTTTTAACAGTCATCCTATTTTTTCTGCAAAATTCTTCTACTACTTGTGGGCACAGAGTCACAAACCATGGTACTTCTACTTTGATGCTAGTAGTTACTCTTTAATCACATATGCAATGAGTTTAATACTTTCATGATTAATAAAGCAGTTTTAACACATATGCAGAGCATTAGAGGAATTTTATCAATCTTCAGGTGAGGAAACCTCACAACTAATCTGTTCAAATGCAAACTATGAAGAAATATCACTTTTTTTTAAGCAACTACGGCTTGTTAAATGTTGTCTTTAAAGAAAAAAGCCAGTTCACAATGTGCAAAGTCGAAGCCCTTTCAAAAATAAACAATGTGGCTGTGTGCAGCTATATTTGCCCTTCCAAGATGACCAATTTGATATACTTGACCCCAAACCATTTTTTTTGCATCTCTGGGTATAGAAAAACAGTAGAAGGCACTCTCTTCCCTGTATTATTCACAGTGTTAGTTCGAGATTATAGATGCTGGGGGAGTCCCCTTCCTGTGCTGCAGAAAGGTGCAGCAGATAGGAAAAGAAACCAATACGTTGAAGTCATTGCAAACAGAAGTCCACAGGGTATCTGAATACCTGTTGGTTTTTGGATGATCCTTGACTACAAAGCGCTGAAGTTCATTAGAAGAAGACTTTGCTGTTCACTGATACCGACAATCTGTGATATCCAAATCATTTTTGTCCTTATCATTTTCACTTTAGTGCTTTACAAATACCTTCTTCACCTTTCTTTTGTTCTTGTTCCAAAGACCTTCAAAGAACTCCTCTCTTGGGCTTTATTTCTTCCAGAGTAGATAAATTTGACTATTATAATTACTGCAATCAGGCATGATAATTCATTAAACTTGCAGTAAAAAGAAAAATAGACAAATGTCTACAGACAAGTCATAAAATGTTACTTCTTTACTTGAAAAAGTTCTGTTTTAACACAACTACACAGTCTGTGATCTAAGTAGTGTTAGTAATCTTTAAATGGCTGTGTGCTTGTGGATGGAAACAAAACAACATCATGGGGTAGAAGTGGAAGAAACAAATGATGAGCTGGGTGGTTACTATAGGATCAGAAATGATGGAGTACAGTAATGACATTTGCAATCTCACAGGTGATAGAACTGAGAAGAGGAAGTGTTCTTCTACAAGTCCTTGTTAATACTGAAAATTATCCCCCAGAATGAAATAATGCTTAAAAAAAGCAACAGATACAGCAGACCTGTAAAACAAAATACTGCTCCTGGAACTGAGACAGGAGCAAAGGAAATGAAAGCTATCGGGCAGTACCAATACAGGGTTCTAATTTGGCAAAGTGACTGCAGTGTAACACAATATCAAGCGTAAGACCTCCTTCTATTGATCCTCATGTTTCAACAAACGTAGCAAGAACTGAAGAGAACTCTGCAGTCACAAAGGAACAGAGGTAAGAGGCAGGGAGCTCCATTAACGTGCTATTTCTGAACTGGTTTTGGACCATGTCTTGGGACATTTCGCTAATTCAGAAAACAATGAGTAATAATGTAACCAGAAAAATAAAGTTAGCATTTTGTTTTTCTTCATCTGTTTAGTTTATATGTGCTTTCCCTTCATTTTGACCTACCAACAATACTTTGTGGGATGACGCTGGTGAGAGAATGAAGTGTTAGCAGTGGCAGAGAAAAAGCAACAGACACCACACATGGATCTGAGGCAGGAAAGAGACATCACGTGCTCAGGATGAAAAGAAAAACTTTGCATAGACTACCTGCCCATCATGAGCAATAGACAGAAGAAGCAGATGACCTAAAGATGGGACAGGGAAGGAGAGAATACCAATTACCCCTAACATTACAGAACTGAGTCTGTAGCGATGGATTTAAATGACTACATTATGCATTAGTTACAGATTTATGTTAGTATATAAATAACTACAGAACTTCCTGAACGTGTTTTTTTTCTGCCCAGTTCAGCTGTCTAGGACTCAAGTAGGTCTTTCAGCTAGGAGCTAGGTAGATCCTTGGTCTCTTGTGCTGCCTGCCACTGGATGACCACATGCCTGAATGGAAGGTTCAGCTTCCTTGTTGTTAGAGGTACCAGTACAGATGGAGCTATCAAAATGTAGAGGGCAAACAGCAAAATCTTGAAACAAACCACTGAATTCTTCACAATTGCTAGAAATTCTGTAAGCTCTAAAAAGGCTCATTTTGGCATCAACGCTTTAACTACTGCAATTTCATTCTCATTTTGTCACGCTGACTAGAATCCTTGCTTGTTTCCCCTTCTCTTCCTTCATTAAGATACTGTTCTATCTTCACTTTGCCAAAGTAAAATAAAAATCCGTACATACCCATGCTTTCTTCTCTGCACAGGATGGAAGCGAAGTACAGGATTTCAGCACAAAGCGAGAATGAACCTCAAGTACGATTGCATGATTGCAGAATGACCAAGAACATCTTGAGGCAAATGCTCATCAGGTGGAATTAGGAAGGCCATTAAGTGACAGTTCATTGTTTGAAAGTATGGAAACATTAAACATTTAGCATGGCTTCACAACAGTTCAGGACACAGTCAGAAATAGACTAACCCATGCAAACAGGCAAAGCTACCCATAAAACCTGAACATTCAGTAAGTTCTCCCAATATGAGTCAGTTTACAATTAAGAGGCCTTCTTTCCTACTCTGGGGCAGGAAATCTTCCCCACCCATCCCTGTAAATGTAGTTCTGAAGTTTAACAACACAAGATTAAGCAAAGTGGATTTTTTTTCTTGTTTTACCCAAAACCTAAGTTTTAGGTAGAATAGGCAGACCTTTGCTTTACACTTCTCAAATTCAAATATAGTTTCAGTAAATTAGTGAGAAAACTATTTAAGTGTTCAGTCTGCCCTAAACAGGTAGGCTTTAGTCATGTAAACTACAATCTACTTACATGGTATTGTTCACTCAATTCACATACGTACATTACTGTAGAAATAACCAATGAAAATCTAAGATTACATTCAATTCACAGTAAAGAGCATCTCATTATCATAGGAGAGAAGTCATTAGGTGCTTCACTTAACAAGTAGTTCCTCAGTCTACAAGGATGCTACAGACTACTATTTTGCATATCACTGCTGATGCTTCCTCTTCAACTCTCTGCACCCACTCAGCTGGCTATAAGCCTCATCTTCCTTTCTCTCTCAGCTACTCAGTCCCATCACTCTTGCATTAGCTCTATTTATTGTGCTGAAATGGGCCAGTGCCGTATAATTCATCAACACCTGAGCAATCACAAATGAATTAACTTGGTTAAACTGGTATATTCCCACCCCTTGGGTGAAAGTGCTAGTGTCATTACAAAGGAGAGGAAGAGTAACATTCCCTGATATTTCAGAGCTTAAATAGTAAGATTCTGTCCTCATTTGCACAAAGGATAACATCAAGACACCTTATTTCAAATTCATCTTCAAATGCCAATTAGAACTTGTCCTCCATCTCCAACAACAAAGGAAAACAAAACCCTCAAGAATCAGCACCGTAAGCATGCTCCCAGCACTTAGTGATGGACTACTTTGTTTATTTCTTTTTATTGGTGTGAAATGTTTTGTGATTTATATTATGATACAGGTTATTTAAACACAAACATTATAAATAACTTTGAAACTGTTAGTCACTGTAACTAAGGCAACAAGTCTCCCACTCAATTTCCAGAAATAGGAAGAGAGGAAGAGAGGTAAGAACAAAATAAAAAGTTGGCAGGAGCAAGAAAACAAATGATCAAATATTAGTTTGAATTCAGGAAGGCCCAGCTGACTAGAGAAAAATAAAAGATACAGCAACCAAGAAACAAACTGGCTGATAAAAGATGAGGTGTATAACACTAAAGATATTTAATTTCAGTCATCTTATTCCACAGCCCATTTTAGTGAATGGAAACAATGAGAAAAATTTGGGAATGTAACAATCCACATCAGATTGCTAGTTCAGAGTCTCAGCAGCCTCTAGTTTCCTACAGTAATCATTGACTTTTTTGTGGGTGCTAAGGCAGTCACTTCTTCATAGGGAAGTGCACATTTGCCTCATCCTCCCCCCCCCCCCCCATATCTGCCTCCAAGTAATGGTCACAAACGTTCGATGCTATCTACAAGAATAAACCTTTATACCTTCACAGAAGGCCACTGAGTTAACAGGATCTGCCATAAGAATCTGACTGCAGAATCAAGGCTTGCTTTGTTTCTCCCCCAACTTTTTTCTTTTTTTTTTTTTTTAAAGAAGTATATTTTCTTGACTGAGAAGAACTGCTTGTTCACAAGTCAAAAGATCCCGAGTTATCATCAGGCAATCTGATCCCCCAAAACCACACGATAGAACCAGGTTCTCTCAACATATTCTAATGGAAGGGCTGGTAATTACTTCGTATAACAAGATAAATGGAGTTCAAGTTACTCAAAGTTTTCCATCAATTAAGGAAATTTATCTTTTCAGTACACACGAGTTCTTACCCTGGGAACACGAGAATCAACAATAAGACTTAAGGTGTCTTGACAAGTATTACAACTTCCTAATTTAGTTATCTTGTATACAGTTAAAACAGATTAGATGCAAATTTTAGGAAGAATGTGTGATGAAGAATAGAACACAAAGAGTGGTTCTCAACTTCAACAAGATTCCCAAAAGTAATTTTTTTTAAAAGAACAGTAACTTTAAAGTACCTTCAACAAAAAAAATTAAACATGTATCTCATTAGGCTATGTCTGAACAAAACTTGTAGAGCAATAACATGTAACTCCATTCCCACCATATCCCTCCCTCATCGAACAGCAGCAGCTCTTTTTCATCTCCACAGGAGACCATTCCTCCTCTTAGTGTAACAAGGAACTAGTTGGGACATTTATTCTTGGCATGAATTCTAAAAGAATGAAGTCTAATGCTGGCAGTAATGAAAATAGCAACCGTAGAGGCATTCAGAGCGTTCACTATGACACTGCAAACATTTGTTTAACTGCCAATTGAACAAGATCCATCTTAGCTAAGAGAAAGATATAAATGGGCAATAAAGAAGTCAGTGCTCACAGCGTTCAAGGACTTTCAAGATAAGTGGTCACTCTAATATCCTCATGCAGTTGTTCATACTCGGATCCTTTCCACTCACATCTGACTTCTGGGAATAAATGCATTGCCTCAAGCACATCCTAGTAGTTATACAGAAAAATCCCATACAAATTCCTTTCAAATGCCCACTATTATGACCCTTAATATTTCTTCCTATTACATATTTAAGATTCAGAGAAAACAGGAAATGCATAATTAAAACTATGATGTACTGAAAGAAAAAAATAAAGCTTTACCAACTATAATGACGCTGCATCCAATGTGCTTTGCCACAAATAGTTATATAGCTGCAAAATTAAAGAAAAAATTCAGCCAATTTTGATCAGAGCTTCATGCATTTCAAGAACACTATACTGAAATGTAGGCTTGTGCTAGCCTAAAAGACAACCTGTAGGCTTGTATGCAGGTAAGGCTTTTAACAGAAAAGCAACAGATGTGTTGCTGTTAGGCAATCCAAACTTCACCTACCCACTTAGAAAACCTAGGCTGCCAATTACTCCTTAGGTGTAAGAGAGACTAACTTGCAACCCTTTAAAGCAAGAATTTACCTGTTCTGGGAAACAGCTAACGTACCTAGAAGCTATGACTGAATTGCAAAAAAAAAAAAACCCAACACCCCAGAAGACACTTCGACTTTCACAGTTAGCCATACAGAGTTGAGAGGGCTTTTGTACAGGACAGACCAAGGTATACCATTCCGGAGACTCACAAGCAGGTTACTCCTTTTTCTTCCCCTGCCCCCCAAAAAGGTCTGATAAAACATCAGTGAACCTTGACCTAAAATTTGCTTTCAATGCAGTTTCTTACAGGAGAGTACCACAGTGTTTCAGGAAGAAAACTTTTACAGACTCCTTCTCACTTGGCATTTTAGTAGTTAAAGCAGCTTCTCATCTAGAAGAACCTGGTATACAAGCACCAATCTATGCAGATAGTACTAAGGCAAACAAACTGAAGAGCAAATAGCTTAACCATAAGGTACACTTACTGTATTTTTCATCTCTACCTTGAATGGCTTAACCTTCAGTGATAGAATTTGAAGATTTGCTTCCTCTGTTTTTAAACATTTCCATCCAACATTGCACAACAAACCAAGAGCAACGAGAACAATCTACAGCTTCCAACTTGACACTGGAATGATTGCTCTTTCTACCGCAGAATTAAAGTTTGCTATTGAGCCTTACAGGTATCAACTTTGTTCACTGTAGTTCAATTTAGCTTCAAATGAAATTTTTGCAAATATGGCTTATGGGTTTTTTTGATACCTAATATACTTTGAAAGCAAACATTAAGTCACTTCTGAAAATGCAATGTACACCCTCAATTATTTCAAAAACTTTGAAAGATATTTCTACCTTGTAGGATTGCAAAGCAATAAAGCCTAAGTAGTGTCAACACAAATTTGTAGAGAATGTACCTGCTGGCTGCTTGTTGAACCCAAGGAAAGGCCTACTCTTCTCAGTGCATGGAAAACCTTTATTCTGAAAGTTAAACGTATCAAATCAGCCTCCAAATACAACCAAATATTTGAGCTTCACAAACACATTAAGCATCTGTAGGATCAAAGTTTTGTTTATCAGTGTGCTAAGTAAATTAAATCAACTGCAAGCGGAACAGGGATTTTACCCTCTGAGCTCAAGGAAGAGCCTCAGAGCAGAATTTCTCACCTCATTGTAAGTTCCCACTGTAAGCTAGCGTAAAAGCAGTGCTTAACTTGAAAAACTAAACCAAGTGTAAGAAAACATCAAGCTGCCTGTATGCCCTAAGTCTGCCTCTCCCCAGCATAATTCTGACATTTAAACAAGTAACACAGTGCCCTTTTACATTATCAAAGAACAAAATCAACAGGTTTATGTTGATTTTGGAAAAAAAATGATCTTGATAATTACATTAAAGTAATACTTAGTAACATTTTTGTTCCAGACAGTTATTAGTGTGTCTGACTGTTATAGAAGGAAACTAGCAAATCGCTTCCCTCCTTCAAACTAGCTGAACGGTACAAACGACAGAGCAGCCTTTGCACTCCCCCATGAAACAGCCACCACTTAAGACAGACAGACTCACTATAGGGACTACAAACGCACATCACAATTTACTTTAGTCTAAATGAACACACCACTATGAAGCAAAGTATACTGTTCAAGCAAACACGTTTCATGAAATACTGAAGATAAGCATTTCTACTTTCATATAGTAGCACGAGTTGGTTTTTATAATGAGCAAGTGGTGTTATAATCTTAGCACCGCATCTAGTCCTGAAGTCCAGACATCTTGCAGCATACTGCACACGAACACTGACCTGGAGGAGTTATCTGTAAATTAGCAAAACTAAGATATTTCATGTTAATATGATTCCTCACTATTTTTGGCATTCTTCAAGAAAGCAATTTTAACAGAATTTAGTTTGTAATAACTGATTTCTCAAGCAACTGACACATCCACCAAAAACACAGCTGCTGGTAAAATCACTCCCTCCACAAAAGCCTCTTCAAAACCAGCACTCCCCTCCCTCCCTCCTTTCCTTGACCCCAGCATCCCCCTTTTAAGTGAAAGAATACTGCAATTCCCAGTGTATCAGTGCACCTTTGTAGATCCATGAAGCCTCTAAAAAAAAATCCACCTCATGCTTCTGGATTAAAACCTGCATTACAACAGAAGCTGAAAGCCTCACACGCATTTCTGTCAGACCAGTGGTCCCACATACCCAGTCTAGTACTTCACCTTAGCATCAGTCAATAGCAGAATCCCTCCCAGAATAAAAGTTCTGAAATACAATACTTTCATGTTAACATAATCATGATGATGGGGTTTTTGTGAGTTATTTCACAATGATTATTTGCAGAAGAGTTGTACTTCTTGGATTTAACAGAAAGGCTTATTTAATAGAAAGGATAAACAAGTGTTCCTGTGGAAACCTCCCATGAAGCCTAAAAGGAAACCTAACTCAAAGACACTAAGTGTATTTCAGGTCCACAATCATTGCTTATTCGTAGATGAAGTTCTAAAAAAATACAAGACTTCACTAAGTTTACATACAATACAGCAGGTCATAAAGATCCCACCCCTGTACTGCTAAACATTTTTAGAACAAAATCCCAAGGGACCATGCAACCTAAGTGTAAAAAAAGACAAAGGTATATGCAGACTGATGAAAGGACTAGCAGGTAAGGATGAGCTGAAACTGATCACCATAATAAACAGACACAGGATACCAGTTGCCTAACCACTGCCAAGTTTCTAAGTGTTTTTTTTCTGTGGGGCTTTTTTTTTTTTTTG